>OY829326.1:25682886-26370386 GCA_963691655.1 Toxonevra muliebris
GTGTATCTCTCTCACTGTATGTGCATGTGTGTGTATATGTTTGCATACAAATTAAATTTTGCATAGTACGCTTGGATAAATCCCGTAGATTAATTTATCATCTCACATTACACCCGTAACGTAACGTTACGTACGTACCAGAGTGAAGCAGTGCGGTATCAACGCAGAGTACATCTCTTCCACTTACTTTTCTTCTTCTTTTTCTGCTACTACTACTACTTTTTTCATTTACATAAAAATATACTACTTACAATTTTGTGGTAATGTTGCTCACTATTCTACGCAAGCAAAAGCAGTTGAATCGAGGGAGGTATTCATATAAGTGCTGCAGCAATCCTTTAGTTTTTCAATGACATTCATGGAAAACTAAAATACTTAAATTGAGATTAGTTAGCAGCATTATGAAGGGTGCCAATTTTAAATTAAACAATGAGCTGCAGTATGGTTACACAAATTTAAAATTACATTTTGTTTGGGCTTACTAAATAGTGCAGCTATTTACATTTCATTTTCATGTGCATAGTTAATTAAGTGCGCCGCCCATTGCTTTTATATTCGTCACAGTCAATATGTTCATACTTTTCAACCAACTTGAATTAAGTTTAACCTTTAACCCTTTCGTTGTTTTTGTCTAAAATATTGTACAAAAAAATGTTCATCTTTCACTATTTCTCTTTTCAAATCTATCGGGAATTTTAAAAATAAAAAATAATTTTTTAAATTAAGCATGTTTTTTCTCTCTATAATTTAAATTTGAGCAAAAACGGGAGTATAGTTTTTTTTTTATTTGATTTTGAAAAACAGTCCAAATTAAATTTGTGTGAATTTACGAAGTGAAGGTACAAAGATTATAATTTTGAGCAAGTATATAAACTTTTTTTTTATTTAATTATAATAGTTTAAAATGAAAGTTAAAACTCCATTTCATACTCGAGAAAAAAAATATACGGGTCTCGGCGTTTTAAAAGTATACGTCTAAATTTTTTTTGCGTGGGCCCAAAGTTTGCCCATTTCTAACAGATTAAGTATAATAAACCATAAGATAACTTGCTAGTTTTGCATCAGATCTTGTTTGTATGTTCAGCAACTTATAGCAGAATTTTCCGTAGAATATTTTCTTCCTACATATTAACCCTTTGGCACCCACCATTGTGGGTATTTTTTGCCTTTTTCAAAAAAGTTTTCTTTTTGACCCATTACGAGAGTTGATAAAGGGTTAATATGTTCAAGAAATATGCTGCTAATGAAATTTTACTATAAGTCACCGAACAACAAAAATCTGTATATTTGATTTTAGTAAAAATAAACCCAAATTCCAAAAATGTCTCAAATTTTCACCTTTTATACTTAGTGAACAAGTGTGTTTTTAAAAGTATTTTCTAAACTAAAAGTTTATTTTGCATTGCAAAATAAACCTTAGTTGTTTTTTATACAAAAAAAAAAAATATAAAAAATTAAAATTTTTTTCTCGAATTTTTACTCCTTTCATGCATTTGGGTCATTATAATGTACAAAATTCCAAAAGCTCTACAGGCTTTCCCAAAAACTTCTTTCATAATTTTTTTGGTTTTTATTCTTAACAAAGACCAAATCTACGAATGTAAAACAACAACAAATATTTTTACCCCCCAATAAAAAAGTTGCGAAGAAAGGGTTAATTGCATTAAACTAGGAGCATAAATATGTAACAAACAGGCATAAGGAGTATAAGCTTAATGTCACCTGCTGGTCTAGATTTAAAAAAAAACTGATTTTTTTTATATATCAAAAGTATAGGCCTTTAAAAACATACTGTATTTCGTATCAATATTTCCAGTATTTCGACTTCTGCAGCCTATTTAGCATGTGAGCGCAGAGGCAGGCAAAAGGGCTGACTGAAGTTTAAACACATTTAAAAACATCTCGAAACTATATTTTTCTGCATGATGGGACACAAAAAACAAAAACTAGTTGACCGATTCATCACAAATTTTACTATATTATTCAGAAAACCAGGAAGTAGGAACTATAAAAAACTTTCTACGTTGAATACTTGTTACTTTTTACATACAAAATTTCGTCAAATTTTGTTCAAAGTTTGGTTTTAGGTTAGTCTAAATTTTTTCCTGAATTTTGTTAAAGGTTTGGACAAATTTTTGCCTTAATATTGGTTTACTTTAATTTTGATATTGGATTGCTTTTATCATGAGTTTTATTTTAATTTTACTCTAAATTTGGTCTCAATTCTGGGTCGAGTTTTGGTATATTTAGTTTTGATTTTTGGTCAAGTTTTGTTCTGATTTGGGTTTTCTTTTGGTCTAATTTTTAAACTGAATTTCGGTGATTTTGTGTCATATTTGTCGGAATTTTGTTTTTAATTTTGGCCTGAATTTCGGTTGGAATTTTGACTTAGTTTTGACTAAATTGATGATCTTTAATCTGAACTAGTTTTGTTCTGATATTTTGATTTCATTTGGTTTGATTGTTGGTTTTTATTTTAGCCTAATTTGAATCTAATCTAATTTGTTCTGATTTTAATCTGAATTTTGTCTGAATTTTTCACTTTTGTTTACTTTGGTTTTCGTTTTGGATTGTTTTTGTTTTGAAGTTTGGTCTGATGTTTATTTTGAATTTCGATCCAGATTTTGTTTTGAATTCTGGTCTAAATTTTGCTCTGAATTTTTGTCTAATTTTCTTTGGATTTTCACCTGATTCTGGTGAGTAATTTGGTTTGGTTAGACTTTTAGCTGGATTTTTGTTCGGCTTACAAAAATTTTCCTCTATAATCTCTGTCTGGTTGATCTTTGAATACGTTGAATACTTCTTACTTTTTACATACAAATAGTAGTGAAAAAAGAGTCTGTTTTCGTAAAGTAAATTTCAACAACGCGCCATTTTGTAAAGGGCAATATTCTGACCCAAAATTGGATCAAAAATTTGACCAAAACTTAAGCTAAAACCCAAACCTGAATTCAACTTAAAAAACTGACAAAATTCCGATCAAAACTGCAACTGAAAATCGAATCAAATTCTGATCGAAATGCAGCCCCACCATCCCTTCCGGATCCACCAATAGAGATCATCCTTGACCCCACCCATTTAATACGGATCATCCCTTGATCATTTCGTTTGTTATTATTCAGAATCGTTAAAAAAAAAATTCTTTAACGCTTTTTCATCTCGAAGATCATAACGATTCACACCGATTTCTTGCAAAAAAAGTACAGGCAAAACTTTAGACTAAAAGTCAGACCGAAATTCAAACCAAAAATCACTACAAAGGACAGATTAAAATTCAAACCAATGTAGATCAAAATTGAGTAGATCAAACTTAAACCAAAATTAAAAACAATTTTGACCGAATTCGGGCCAAACTGCTTGAAGAAAGACTGAAATACGGATTAAAATTTAAAGCATAGCGCCTGATATTTTTTCCCAACGCATTTCAACAAAGAATTGAAGAATGTTTCCAGTTTCCTTGTGGAATTCTCAGAATAATAGTCTAATATCCGACAGTATCTAAGTAGACCAAGTCCTGTGCCCAATTTGGACCCCCTCCATTGAAAACACACATTAAAAAAAAAAAAAAAACGCGAATTAAAAGAAAAGTAGCCAGCCTTCATACACATATATACAATTTACTACATTTCATTGTAAATATCTTTGATGATAATTTTTTTTATACTCAAAGAACAACAAGGATTACAATTCATGTATTTTCTATTCACCTCAAGTTAGTTGCCTGAGCAAATATTTGCGCTTTTGTCAGTAATCCTAGTAACTTATACTTAAACCAACATACCTGAATTTAGAACAGGTAAGTTTTATGTATATAACTTCAATACATTTTCCAAAAAAATAAAAAAAAAATCCAATCCTACATCACTTTCATACTTTACACTTCACAAATCACATTACGTGGTATTGTCATGGAGACGAAGAAGATAAAGAGCCAAGACCAGCACTAAGAAGATTTACAGTGCACAAAATAGAAAAGAAAGATGATTTCCACTTCAAGGCAGACAAACCGGCAAGCAGAAGAGTAGACGGATGGGTATATCTTAGATGTGCTTTTTTTCGTCGAGATAGTTTCCCAAAATTGTAAGCTTAACTTTAAAAATATCTAAAAGAAACTAAAACGAATTTTTTGTTTTCCTTTTGGATTTTCAATTTCATTTTGTGTTTTCGTTTGCAATTGCAATGCACCGCCAGTGGCATTAAGAATTGCTGCTCAAACAAACTCTCGAAGAATTTTCACACGCAAAAACAGAACTCATAGCAACAAATGAAAAGAAAAATAAGACAAAAAATCTATTGAATAACAGAAGCTAGTGCTATAAAAAAGAATATAGTTTAACTATTACAAACAGAAAATCAAATATTCGTAAGAAAGAAAACTAATGCAGAAAAAAACACAAACATTTTAAGAATTCTGGTAGAAAAACGTCCATCGTCTGCCAGCTGAATAAGAATGAAGTCAAACACATCGTAGGCATCAAGCTACGAACGCACGGAACGAATGAATAGATAGATAGATGGATGGATGGATGAATAGACGGATGAATGGATGAAAACGAAGTGCAGCAGGCAGTCAGGCAGACAACCGAACAAGCAGTCAGTCAGCCAGACTGGCAACCAACAAAAAGCAAACATAATGTACATACATATAGATGGACGGACATATAGATGGTAAGAAACTATTATAAGGATGATGGCGCGAGCAGTAATCATGGAAGGACCCAATAGCGGACCTTAGGGAGGAGGGGAGGGGGGTTTTTGTGTTTGAGTTAAAACCGATGAAAAGCTCATGCATTTTGACTGCTGGCTATGTTGAAAAAAAATTAGTAAAGGTTCGGAAAAATTAACCGCCTCCTCCCCCCTTAGGAAATCTCTGTATTCGCTAGTGCAAGCACATACCATATTACAATTTTTCTGTATATAGTAGCAGTAGGAGCAATAGAAATCCATTCTACAGTGTATCCAAATAATGTAAAAATGCACAAAATTCAATATTCAGGGCAATTAGAGACTATAAGGAGTAATTGGAGGCATCAAACGGCAGTCAAAAACAATGTACGAAGTATTTAAAAGAAATAAGAGTGCATAAGAGGTAACTAGAAACCTGATATTGAACTCATTTTTGTCCTAATTACGGTCTGAATTTTGTTTGAAGTTGTTCTGGATTTTAGTCTTTATTTTGGTTTGAGTTTTGGCCTAATTTTTTCTCTGAATTTCTGTCTGCTTTAGTCCTAATATTGGATTCTTTTGGTTTTGTATTTCGATCTGGGACTTGGTCTGACTTTCCATTGAATTTGAATTTAGTGTGAGTTTTGAACTTAATTTTGGTTTACTCTGATTTTGGTTACCTTTTGCTTTGAATTGCGTTTAGTTCTGATTTTAGTCGGGATCTTATCCTGTATGTTGTCTAAATTTTGGTCTGAGTTTTGGTTGGATTTTCTGTCTACTTTTGTTTTTATATTGAGTTGTTTTTGGTTCGAATTTCGATCAGAGTTTTCGTCAAGTTTTGTTCAAATTTTGGTTCTAGGTTTGTCTAAATTTTTTCCTGAATTTTGTTGAAAGTTTGGACAAATTTTTGCCTTAATATTGGTCTACTTTAATTTTGATATTGGATTGCTTTTGCCATGAGTTTTGTTTTAATTTTACTCTAAATTTGATCTCAATTCTGGGTCGAGTTTTGGTTTGATTTTAGTCAAATTCTTTTCTATAGTTAGTTTTGATTTTTGATCAAATTTTGTTCTGATTTTGGTTTTCTTTTGGTCTAATTTTTAAACTGAATTTCGGTGATTTTGTGTGATATTTGTCGGAATTTTGTTTTTAATTTTGGCCTTAATTTCGGTTGGAATTTCGACTTAGTTTTGCCTGAATTTGGTCTGATCTTTAATCTGACTTTGATCTGAACTAGTTTTGTTCTGATTTTGGATTTCATTTGGTTTGATTATTGGTTTTTATTTTAGTCTAATTTGGATCTAATCTAATTTGTCATGATTTGAATCTGAATTTTTCACTTTTGTTTACTTTGGTTTTCGTTTTGGATTGTTTTTGTTTTGAAGTTTGGTCTGATGTTTGTTTTGACTTTCGATCCAGATTTTGGTCTGAATTCTGATCTAAATTTTGCTCTGAAATTTTGTCTAATTTTCTTTGGATTTTCACCTGATTCTGGTGTGTAATTTGGTTTGGTTTTTGGTTAGACTTTTGGCTAGATTTTTGTTCGGCTTACAAAAATTTTCCTCTACAATCTCTGTCTGGTTGAGAAATTGGAGTAAAGTGTTCTGTTTTTTTTTCTCAATATAACAATTTATTGAACAGAGTGCCATAGAGGCACGTTTGCTTACCGCAAAATTTTATTAAATCGAAGTTAACTAGAAAAGGATCAACTTTAATTCTTCATGATTGGTACACAAAATTAACTTAACCGTGTTGGTTTTAGCTCAAAAACTATTGAATTTATTAAATATTACAGATTTTGGCCACACTGTATATTGCATGCAGCATTCATAGCAAAAGTTTAAGATGAGAAGTTTTGCAACTCGTTGTTGGAATGTGATTTCTTTACTTGTCTCCTGTTGGTTGTTTTCAGCAATTTTTACTTCTGAATGCTTGCCACAATGTGAGAGCGCCCGCGTTCTTTGCTCGCTTGCTTCCTTCAACATGCTCAAACTATGTAGAGTCATTGTCGTCGTCGTTGTTGTTGTTGTCGTCCCAAGTCAAAGTGTTCGACATTACTTGAAATTCATGAGAGCAATTCGCACAAATATTCCATGATTCTTTATACCTTTTTTCTGCTTGCTTACATGTTTTGTGTGCACATGTATATGTGTACTACTGCGTCTGTTTGTGAGTGTATTTGCGATTTTTAGTTCGATTTGTGTTTGTGTCTGTATGTGTACTTGTGTTAGACATGAATGGAAACTGATAATAGGCTATTATGCACAGCACAGATTTAAGCACGCGCGCTAATTAAGATATTCGCATTGATATGGAAATTTTGAAATTACATACTCATACTCAATGTACGCGATTGAAAGGAAGCAAGGAAGAAAGTTTTTCATGTGTAATAAACTTATTTTGGGTTTTCAGCTAACTGCATATATAAAACTAGATAGAAAGATACGCGTAGATTACTTCATGTACATATATTCTACAGGCATGAAAAGGTGAATTAAGTTTTATACAAGTTTCTAAACATAATTATTAGTTATGATAATAAGCATAGAAATGAAACTCGAAGTTTATGAATTTTTCGAGTGTACGTGTCTTATGCTTTCAGAAATTATACGAGCACAAAATTAATTTAGTTTTACTATTAATATTTATATTTATTACTTTTTTGGCAGAACAATTTCTATAAGGTTGACTGGCAAGATAAGGAGATTTCTTGATGCTGTTACGAATTCTATATCAAAAAAAAAATTTACGATACTATATCGATATAGTATCTATTTCCAAAGATTAATTTTAGTTTGAAAATATTTGAGAATAAGTCTCTGCATGCCATAAGGCTCTAGAATCTTTTGCACTGCATTGTCGTATTTTCCAGATATTGTTCTTTGACGACTCTTACCATTTTCTTCTTGTCCTTGGCGTTTCTTTCTTGCTCATGGTTACTACATATCAAGTCATTCTACTTTCATGGTCATGGTATTTACAAAAACTGAGCTCGATTGAACATCATTTACACCTTCTACGATTTATCGTCTATCTATTCAATTTCCTTTCAAATTCGTAAACTTTGAATGCGATGTGTGAACGGAAGATATTGTCCGATTTCAACAATTTTTCCCTGAGTTCGTATTGGGGAGTGACAACTTTTCTTATTTGATGCAACGATCATTCAAAATAATTTTTGTGCACCTTTTTATCTTTTCGTTGGTGGTTGCAGTTTTTGGTTGTCCTGAACGATCATCATCGTCCAAGCTTGTATGACCGCGTTCAACTTCAGCCACCCTCCTTTTTACGGCGCAAGTTCCCCATAGACTTTGTCAAATTCGGTTGTTTTTTGCAAAATTCTGAAATTTTATCACCACGCAAAACTTCACTTTGTCTATTTGGTGAAGTCACTGATGTTGACTGATAAAAATTTCTTTATTCGTTTCAATCAGAGCAATGCAATGATTGTAAACCCATCTTGTTCTGATTTAGTGTCCTAGAAAAATTATGCTAACAACTAGCTACAACTTTTTGGATTGCACTCTCCATGCCGGTATATATTCTTAAGTATGTTCTGATCACAATGAAGAAAATATTGAGATGTGTTAAGTACGCACTCGAGACGCTTGCGGTTTTCAATAGCCGACTAATTTTTCTCAATGAATTTTTAAACTATCCAATAGAAAATTATTAACAATATTTAAATTTAAATTAAAAATCGCACCTCTCTAATCTTCAATAAAAAATTCGGAAAAACCACATGACTATTTTTGATTCCTCAGCAGAATATTCTTAGCTCAAAGTATTATTAATCCACTTGAAATAATTTTGAAATATTTCTGGAACCTTTCAGAATTCTTGTAATATTCATGCCGGTTGGATATGTACCCCTGGGGTGTAGCATATATGTAAATATGTATGTACATAAATATGTATGTACATAAAAAGTCTAAGAAAACGTATGTATATCGCGAGCACGTTCATGTGTAAATACAAGCAACAACATTTCACATCTCAAGTGCAGACACACAAAATTGCATTGTCAATTTTTGCTTTTTTGTTGTTATTTTTTATACCAACATAAACGCGTGTTTTAATAATAAAGTGCAGACGACAACATGTGGTGTCAACGAAACCAAACCCAGTGGTTGTCATTGTGACCCATCAACAATATATTCGAGCGCTAGCGGGTCCTAGGGTTTTGCAGTGAAAATCTCATATATATTTATCATTGGTAATGAATAAAAAAAATAAAAAATTTAAAAAGGACGAAAAAGTTAAAAAATCTCTGAATTTGCTTGTGTATACAAGTATACGAATATAATGAAAACAACATAAAACTAACTCACAAATGCAAGTACAAATGCATTGAATTTTCTCCAACCGCTAAATAACCGCATTCATTAACAGTGCAAATCCCAAAATAATCACAAGAAGTCACATACTACAGCAACGGGCGTTACCGTTGGCAACCTCATGTTTCTCGCCAATGACAACTTTCATTCACGCCGTCATCATCAGCATGAACAAAACCCAACGTTTGTTGATGTTGGTGGTGGCGATGTAGTTTATCGCTCGCTTAACTAGCAACTTTGTCCTATCATACTATAGTAAATTTACACAACACACACAGTCATTTAATTTCTTATGTGTGTGTATTATTCTGTTGTATGCGTTGAAGTGTTTGGAATGTGTGTGTATAATCGTGTATTTAGTTAATTGAGTTGGCTTAACTTTTACCGGTAATGTTATTCTAATACTATTTAATGATACTTTCAGTTTAACATAAGTATCAGTTATTGATGTATGGTAGAACAAGAATATTTTCTTAGATCTCCAAAGTATTTGATTATATGTAAAGCATGCATTTTGTAAATATTTATCATATTAGTTAGATTAGTAGGTAGTTTTTTTATAATTATTAAACCATACCAGATGGTGCTATTAAATAGAAACCCGGTTTTAGTTTCACTAGATGAATACCGCACAAAATCATTTAGAAATTTTCTGCATGTTTAAACTAATAAAAACATTCCACAATCACCACAACTCCTTAGCAACTAGTAGTTATAATGTTTGATTGATTTGGTATGCCAATTCAATCGATAGTTTCAAACGATTTGGTTTTTTAGGCTTATACGCTTAATGTCTTTTAGTCAAAGCTAGAAGTTATTTCAAGATCTATTGCAAGCAGCGGAGGCTGCAACCCCTCCCAAAAATGTGAAAGCTCATAACCTTTAGAAATCTTGCTACAGCGCTCCTATCAATTATATACTGATAATGGGGTTTTGTCTACTTTTTGATCTGTTGTTTAGTTTGATTTTCGTCTAATCTTTGTGTAATTTTTGGGTTGTTTTTTTTCTGAATTTTAGTATGATTTTTTTGTTTGAAATTTAGTCTGCGTTTCGATTTAATTTTTGGCCTGAACTTAATCTCCCTTTTGGTTTAAATTTTTGCTTGCTTTAGGTTTGATTTCTGGTCTAAGTTTTGTCTGAACTTTGGTTTCATTTTCGGTGCAAACTTGATTTAAATTTTGATTCGAAAGATAATCTGAGTTTCAATATAAATTTTGGGCTAAATTTAATAACCTTTTTATTTAAATTTATCCTGAAAGGCCTGCTTTAAATAGGATTTCTGGTATAAATTTTGCGTGAGTTTTGGTATGATTTTCGGTGCGAATTTGTTTTGATTTTTGGATAAAACCCCAGTCTAATTTTTAGTTTCAGCATTAAAAAATATGAGAATTGGTTGATTTTAATGTATAAGACTAGTAAATGAAGTCGAAAATAAAATTGGAGAAAATAGGTGGTCCATTAAAAAGCTTGTAGTTCCGATACATTGAAAAGTAAATAATTATTATGTATTCAAGCTGCATTAATGTAAAATATAATCAATTCCCTACTTCCTAGTACTTTTTCAACTCCAACAAAAAACTGTAAATATTTTTTATCAATAATTAAAATTATCGCAAATAATTTTAATATCACCCAACACAATTTTGTTCGTAAATTTCTCGAAATCTGATTTTCAACTGGCGTTAAAATCAAAACGAAACAACGCATAGAGTATTGAAGCTACGCAACGTGTACGGCTTTTAAATTGTATAAAGATGTTGCCAATCTGGAGACGGTTCTGCCTACTAGAGGGTTAATGTTTTATTTGAATTTTGGTCTGAATAGAATTTCCTACTGTTTTAATTAATCTGATTTTGGTCTTAATTTTAGTCTGATTTTTGATATAAATTCTGTAGGAATTTTGTTTTAACTTTTATTTTCTTTTGGTCAGATTTTTATTTGAATTTTGGTCCCAGTTCTGCTTTGAATTTCGGTTTAAATTTTGGACTAAGCTTGGTTTCTTTTGAGTCTGAATTGTGGTTTTATTTTTAGTCTCAATTTTGGTCCGAATTTAAGTTGATTTTTTGTTTGAACCCTAGTCTGAGTTTTTGCTTATTTTTTACATGAATTTTGGTCTAAGTTTTGTTTCCTGTTGTTCTGAATTTAGTTTGATTTTAAGTCTATTTTTGTCTGACTTTTGGTAAAATTTTGGATTTGTAATTTGGTGTAAATTATGGTCTAAATTTTGGTCTGAACTTGGTCTAACTTTTAGTCAGAATTTAGTTTTGATTTTTTGGTCTGAACTTAGGAGTGAAGTTTAGAAAGCATTTTTATGATATGTTAAGATTTGTTTTTGGTCTGGGGTTTGGTTTGGGCTTGAACCAGGTTTTAATCTGATTTTCTTCCGAAGTTTTTTAATAGATTCTGGTCTTATAATAATATGATATATGGTAACAATCCTAAATTCAGCAAAATCAGACCTCTCCAACCACAAATCCGTCACTTATTATATGTCCTTCTTCTTTATCTAGACTCGTCTCGAAGTTAACTATCCTATCCGGGTCTATAAATGCCAGCTTAGTATTACGCACTTGGTATATATTCAGGCATTTACTTTTTTTCTGTTTTAAGATATTGGATGAAGAAGAAGACTTCTTTTTTACAGAAATTGCATATGAAGCTTGCCTTAATAACGATTTAAGAAAGGTGTTTCTTGAGCTCACAACGCTTAATGAAGCCATTTAAAAGTAATTTCATAATTTTCAGTACCGAATCCAGTCGTTCCAATTCGTATCATTTCAGTTACCAACACAAATCATTTACATATGCAAATATAAAAATTCTTCCACTCCGATACGTTTACATATAAATGTAATAAAATGTAAATTAAAATAATTTTCTCAAGCGAAAGCGAAAATTAAAACGCGAAATCAGTTAGATATCACCACATAGTAAACGCTGTGTGATTGACGGTACAAAAAAGAGAATGCCAACCAGAAGAGGGAGCGCGGGCAAAGGTGGTACCCATTTAACAAACTGAAACCCAAAGTCAATGAATTTCAATGCTACATAGTGATAAATTGTAACAAAACCACATACCAGTAAAGCGAGTAGCAGCAGTCAGCAGCGCTCGAGGATAAGACACACAAAATTCCAAAAGACGTAAGGTTAATTTAACGTGTGAAATTACTCAAGCGAATTTCGTTAGCGTCAGCGCAATTGCAGCATCCGATTTTCTATTTTCTTTCTTTTTTATATAAATATCCCTATCGTTGTCGCCGTCGTCGTCGTAGTTATCGTAGATGTCGTTGATGTTGTCTTCATTTTCATTTGGAACTATGTATGTATGTTTGTATTGTGTGTATTTGAAGTATTCCCCGCACGCGTTTTCTACTTTTCTATAAAGAAGCTCAACGGTAATTCAAACAAATTTAAACGATAATCATTTTCTTCGTTTTCTATATTATGCCCCATGACTAATACCGCAACATATAGCACCTCACCTCACCGCATCATACTGCATACCGTGAAGCATATTAACGGTACATACACCACACTGTATGCGAATGAAGACACTTTTTCTTTCATTATTTCAAAGAAAAATAGATATGGTATAGCAATCTATGTATTTGAAGAACGGCTGGCGAATCAAAATCTAAGATTTTAATTGAAGAGGTCTAAAGAAGAGAAAAACTTTTAGGACCTAGAGTTTTTGCTATGTTTTCTGCAATACTTAAATAGAACTTTTAATATGAGCCGGAAAGTTATGGCAATTGGTTTTCGTAGTTAAGCATCGACCAACCTAATGAAATATATTAAACCGGAACTAAGTAAATAAGGATCTGAGTGGCTTTATAGCCTCTATAGCTATGAAGCACTTCATAGTAGTTTTTGAGGCAAGGATATATTTAATTCTACAATATTTTATAGTTTTTGAATAAAAAAGGTCTATGGAGATACTCTTTGGTACAATACTCAATGACTCAGTTAACGATTTAAAAGGAACTATGAAAGCTCTTGCCCCTCAGAGCAATATGATTGCTCTCTGCCATTGAAAACGTTTCTAAATCGCAATGATTTATATTTGATATTTAAGGAACAGTTTTGTAGTCGTCGTACTTTAAGAGCTTAATAATGTTTTCGGTCTGATTTTTTATCTGATCTTATAGATGAGTTTGTGGTCTTATTTCAGTTCTAGTTTATGATTTGAGTTTTGAATCGATTTATGGTCCAATTTTTTTTTCTGAATTTTAGGCTAAATTTCATTTAGAAATTTTGTGTAATTTTTGGTTTAGTTTTTGGTCCGAATTTTACGTGAATTTAGTTAAAACTTTGGTGTGAATTTTTACCAGAATTTTGGTCTAATTTTTAATTTGAAATCGGGAGCGAATTTTGAAGAATAGCAGTCCCAATTTTGGTAATTATTCCAGAAGTTTTCGGTCCGGGTTTTGGTCTGGATTTTAATTGATTATTGGTTTTCAGTCTGGAACTCGGTAAATTTTCGGTGTGAACTTCGATCTGATTTTTAGACCGTTTGCATTTTAGACTGAAATTTTATCTGAGTTCTTATGTGGATCGAATCATCTCTTCCGCTTTACGCGTCACGTAATTCACGCAAAAATACATTCGAAATATTCTCAATTATGTGACGAGTGGCTCGTTTATTGATGAGACGAGTTTTGACCAGAATTCTGTTGGGCGTTTGCTCTGCATTTTTACTTAGTATTTGGTTTGTTTTTTGATCTGAATTTTAGACTGAGTTTTTTTGTGAGTTCTGATCAGAATTTTAGACTGGATTTGGTCTGAGATTTAGGGTAGATTTTGGTCAATTTATGGTCTGATTTTTGGTCATTATTTTGGCCGAGTTACTTGTCGGATTATTAAGCAAAATATGCTCCCCGGATACCCACATCCTAGATCCGCGGGTTTTCTTGGATTTCAAAATTTTGCGAAAGTTAAACGAAAATATTGAAAATAGAATTATCACGCCCACATATGGTATCTTTTTCTGAAGATATCTGTAAGAATCCCCGTATTAATAATTCATCAACAATAACTTTAATTTATACCTATACCAAGTGGCATGATTCATTTGAACTATATACGTAAAATTGAGTGTATTTTACAAATCTTTCAGTCAGTATACGCGACACACCGGATACGGTTGACGTTGCTGGGTATGCGTATGTGTGTGTCTGCGCGCCCCTGACAAGAAGTTTTCATCTTGTCAGAGAAATTGCTTCCTTGGCAGTATTTCTTACATTAGATTTTTCACTTGCCAACATTGTGTTGTTAGTACTGCTTCGTCTTCATTGCCTTCACTTTGTCTTAGTATTCTGCCTCTACGGTTTTCTTCTTAATGCTACTACCACGGAACCAGCACCAGCAAAACATTTTCAAAGTATTTATAGAGAGGATGTGATGCTTGCTCACTTGTGTGAGTATTGGCAGTGTTACCAATGTTTTCCTGTTCCTTTTTATGTGTGTGTGTGTTTTTTTGAATAACGCGCGCAAAGTAAAATTGTGCTTCAAGGCAATATAAACATTGCACAGTGTTGTATGTTGTTTATTTATCTCAACTTTATACATTTTTGGTGGAACTAAACCATTTACTCTATGTTGGTGCTGTTGGAATCCTTGTTGTCGTCATCATCGTCGTGTTGGCAAATGCCTTCTGGAGTTGTTTTAATGATTAAGGTTCTGATAATAATGTTTTGCGTGAAAAAGGAGCAATTTTCATAAATTGTAAAAATAATTCTTGTTATTTGGTTTAATTCAATTTTGGATTTATTTTTTATTTATTTTTCGTGTTTCATATTTTTTTTTTGGATTTTGTTGCTTTCAATTCCGATGCTTTACTTTAATCCACCTCTGCTTTTCTAGGTATTAGTTGCAATATTTTTGGATGAGGAGTAGGAAAAGTAAGAGAGATTTAGAGATTTCTGTAAAGATACACAGATGTAATTGTTACATTGTTGTTGTTGCTGTTTGTATTGCCTGATTGTGTGTGTGTGTGTGTAGGTTAGGAAAATGGGTTTTTAATTTATGTGTTTGTTTTTTTTTTGTGTGTTTTTACGATGAATGCGAATTATTTGTTTTGAAATGATTTATAGTTTATGTTAGGTTTTAAACATTTAAATTAAATCATTGATAAATTTTTGATTACCAGGCATAGTAAACTCAAAGTGGTTGGAAGTTAAATCACACAACTGATTGTCATTAAAATATAGCAATGATTTCTGTGTCTACATAGGAATTATGTAGATATATAAATTCTTTGAAATAAAATAGCTTAAGGGTGAATGGAGTAACGTATCCAGTATTCTTGCAGGAGTATGGAGGAGCAAATGCTGATATTTTTACGCATTTCTTAACTTCGAATTTGTGTTACTTACAACACCGAACAAATAAAACAATTATAGAAAGAAAGAGTGAGCCAAAGAGGTAATTAGAAAAAATATAGTCACAGCAGAAAGGGAAAGAAGCCTAATGAAATGTATAGAACCAATGAATGGAATGAATTAATAGAGAAAAGTAATAGGAGATACGGAAAAGGCTGAAAGGAAAGGAGCAGGAAAGGGACAAAGTCAAGCTAAGGATATAGACAATATATTGAAGAGGAAGGGAGAAGAAATGGCAGAGGGAGAGAGATAATAGCTGCATAATAGCTACTTGGCAAATAGAGAGAGTCAAAAGAGGTTGAAGTGGGAAAAAGTAATGTGAGAATGAATGAAAGATAGAAGGGACCAAGGAAAATGAACCAGGAAAAAAATAAAAATACCAGAGAAGGCGCATAGTGAATCAAGGTGAAGCAAGGTGGAAAGAAATATTACATCGAATAGTGAATTATGAAAACTGCTGAGAAATCGCAGAAAAAAGGAACTCTGTGAGAACAAGGACAGCGCTTAAAAAGCGTTTAAAAGCATTTGCGAAACAGGCATTCGAATGGAGATCCCAAGACTCATGCAAGATCAGCAATAACCTGGAGGACCACAGCAGTTTAGCATCTAGCTTGGTATGGAGACCCCCAAATTTCCGAATTTCAACAGCTCGAATGGACAAAATCCTGAATAATTTTTTATCGTATTGGGCCACAATCCAGAAAGTCCACTTACTTGAGATCCAATATCCCAAAATGCCACTTGCTCGAAAGCCATAAACACAAATTCGTTTAGATTTATACTTTGTATAGAAAATATCTACTTTTTCTAAGTAATTACTGTGGCTGAGTTAGAGTATTTTAATATAAGTAAATTAAACCCTAGTTAATTGTGTTCACAAAAGTACCCAAGCAATTTGAGCGCTTCCAGAAAATTTTGTATTTAAAGACCAAAAATTGAAGATCCCAATAACCTGAAACACGATTAAGAGCGGGTCAATTAACTGGGGATCATTGTATGTGTACGTGACATATTTTTTTTTTGCTATTTTTAGAAGTATACGTTTACATATAAAGGGTTTTCCATTAAGGACATAACAATTTTATCTATTAATAAAACACAGAATTTTTTGAGATATTGAGTTAAAATTTATTGTGGGTGTAGTGCAAGCATTACATTTTATGAATAAAATGATGATTTTGGTCATATGACCACCACGAGCCCGTTTACAGCAATCGATTCTTTGTACTCAATTTTCCACCACTCTCGCACACATTTCGACCGGAACGTTGGCAATTTCGCGTTTGATCTTGTCTTTGAGCTCGTCTAAAGTTGCTGGCTTGTTGGCATAGACCAGTGACTTGATATAGCCCCATAAAAAGAAATCCAATGGCGTTAGATCGCATGAATGAGGCGGCCATTCCACAGGACCATTTCTCGAGATAACACGTTCACCGAATTTGCCTCTTTCAATAAATCGATTTTGACGCGTGTTGTGTGGCTAGTGGCTCCATCTTGTTCAAACCACATATCGTTGATGTCAAGTTCATCCAATTCTAGCCACAAATAATCTTCCACCACTCCATTGACGGTATTACGACCGAAAATTGGAGTAAGCGCTCTTAAAGTGGCGACCACCGACTCAGAATTTCGGTAGTAATTTTTAATAATTTCCAAACGTTGCTGGTTCGTGAACTTAACCGTGATGAAAATGTTTGACTTTAACTAACCTTTGACATTGACAGTTCATTAAAAAAGTTTAAAGGTGCGTTCATATAAAGATACGAAATTGTTATGTCCTTAATGAAAAACCCTTTGTATGTATATGTCAGCGTTGTTTTAGCACTTTCGTGGGCCCTGAAGCAAAATTATTCCTGGGCCCAAATATTTTTTCTCAATATTGAAAATTTTATATTTTGATATGGCAACAATTTTGATTGAATTTATACAAATAAAATTCAGCTATGTCATTATTCATTTATATTTTGAACAATATTGATGAAATTGAACTGTGTTTTTCATACAAATATGAAAATACATATATGCGACTCATTGTTCCAATGGACATGGCAAACAAAACCTACTGATATTTCTATTTTCCCTCTATATTAAATTTCATTCACTTGAAAGAGTCAACCAGTCTCGCAAATAAAGAATTTCACTTAAACTGTTTATCGATAAAAATTGATACCACAAAAATTAGAATAAATTATAGAATTATTCTATTATATTTTTTCTATTTTTTCCTTGTAAATTTCCTTGAAAATTCAATTTTAATTTTTCTTTTGCAGCTCGGGAAACCCAAAGCTACGGGGTCCTAAGGCGGCTGCCTCTTACTCGCCTCCAGGCTAAGTTGGCATTGGTGTATGTTTTTTGTAAGCATTCAAATTGTTTGTAGAATACGAGTGGTGAGTAAATTCATTTCCATTAAAATTCCATTCCTTATTTCAAGAAATTGAAAATGTTGATTCCTTATAATGGAAGTCAATTTTTGAAGTGAAACTTCTTTTCTTTTGTCCTAGATGTGACGTCGCGCGTAAGTTTGCAATGCGACATAATTTTGTCGAGCAATGTGCATGAGGGGCTAAATAGAAAGGCTAAATGGTAGAAAGAACAATGTGTAGCGTCGCCATCTTTAAGTTTATGACAGTTATACATTTCACATACATTTCACATGTTGCTTGTGTTTCGTTTAGTTGACAATAAGTTTCACTTCTGCCTTGTGTTCGTTAATACACAATTTAGTTTTTTGTGAAAAAGTATTTGAAAACTGAGGAGAGGAAGGGAAGAGACATTTATGAAATATAATTCCAAAATTTGTAATTAATCCCTTTTGATTTTAATTCCAACCAATGAAAAACTTTTGTCCATCATATCTACGACGGTGTGCAAGGACTGATGATAAGCAGACAGACATGACTTAATTGACTCATTTTCCATCCTTGACAAAGAAAATATATATGGGTGATGACTATTTTCAGTTGTTTCAAACATCTACTCAGTGGGGAATGAAAAGATTTTGTCTCTAAAGCTTTACTTTATATGTATTGTCCCATATTCTATCTGCGGCAGATCTTGGTCTAACTCACCGGGTATGACTTGTTGAAAGATATTTGAATTTTTAATTCAAACTAAACTGATCAAATATCAGAGCAGAACTCCCTTCACATCTTAATGCAAATGCAATGCAAATGAAAGCTGAGTCAGAATCCACATTCCAATAAACCGAGCAAGCCTTAAAAACCTCAAGGACTAAACATTTTTTATTTAGTGTATTTCAGGTTGAACCACTAAATAGGAAACATGTGGGATAGACAGACAATTTTCTTCACAAAAAGGCAAGTTTCGCTTTTCTTTATAGACAGCCCAGTTGTGTCAAAGCTTTCGATTGAACAAAAATCTCTTTTCTATTGTAAAGAAAAATTTATATCTCATGGTCTTAGTATGAGTCTCATATGAGATCCGAGTCAAAAGAATATGAAGGCGAATAAAAAAGTAGACGTTATAGCTTAAAGAGAAATATATTTTAAACATTGGCTCAGATATAAGTAATTAGATCTTATTTCTCTTAGTACGAATAGAATGAATTTAATCTCTTAGAATCTGTAAATAGGGCACTTGATCGGTAGATCTGATATATAACAAACACCTCAAAACTGATCGACCTAAACACCAAGTTGGAGGTGATTAGCCTCACAATAAATTAATCTGAATAAAAAATCTAGTGACACGAACCTTGATGACTTCAACAAATTGATAAATTTGTGCAATTTGATTGAAATAAAAAATATTATCAGGAGTTATGTTTCAATATTGTGTAGCTTAATTTTATAGAAAAGCACATCTAATTTTAAAGTAGCAAATAATATGCTTTAAAAAGTTAAATACAGAACGCTTTAAACAATCTACAACACCATTTTTTTTTCAATTGCATGTTTGCGGAATAAGCTAAAAGTTGCCTGCATCGATTAAGTAATCATCAGCCAACGCCCAAAAATAAAAATTGTCAACCTATTAAAATGAGAGAAGATTACAAAAAAAAAAAAAAAAAATGGGCATAAAAATGAATCAACAACAATAACAGCAGCAACAACAACAAAAATAATGCAGCAGGGACCAAAGCTGCAGGACAATACAATACAACAACAAAACAGCAACGAAAAAAACTGCAATATATAAAAACGAAGTGCGTAGTGTGAAATGCAAATAAATGTGCAAAAAGAAGAAGAAGAGCAAATTGCATACTTCATGTGCAGTGTGCAGCTACAACATGGAAACCGAAAATGCAAATGCATGGACATGCACACACATACACAAACACACATATGTATATATAAGAATACATACATACATGCAGACCCTGTGTTTATGAGACAGTTTTACTACTACACAACTACACAATAACAACAACAAAAAAAAAAAACGAAAATCGGAAACAGCCATGTTGGTGTCCATGCTGCTGCTGTTGGTTGTTAATGTTGACCCACTCACTATGGAGCAGAACAGAACGGAGCGAAGCGTATGCGCAATCGATTTGGTCATAATTGCGAACATGGTGTATAGCAAATTGCAATGAGATATATACATACATACACATATACACATACTACATAGGCAATATACATAAACTGAGATTGAGAGATGTACTTTGAATGAGAGAGAGAGAGAGAGGAAAGAGTGAGAGCGAATGAACATTTAAAACACAACAACAGAAGAGATTGAGGGAGAATTGGAGCTGCTACAAAAGCATCAGCAAATGATGTATGCGATATAACAATGTGATCCCTAACTTTAGATTAAGATACACTTCCGGTTATCAATGAAAATTCAGTGTTTAAATTCAAATATGAATACGATAAAGCTGTTGCAGCATGTGAGGCTACACACATATATACTTACATACTCCTATGTATGCTTGCATGTCCTGCTATTTTTTGTCAGCTGTTCAGATTTTGTTGGCTGCAGCTGCTGCTTTTGGTGTTACTTTTAATGTGAGGCCAGCTAGCAAGTCAGTGAGGGCCGGAAGCGTAGAGCGGAAAGTATATACGAATAATTGTAACTCTTTGAAATTCATTTGCTTCATTCTTTTCCGTTTTCTGTTTTCAATGTTTTTTTTTTTTTTTTTTAGGATTATTGGGAGGCATATATTCGGCCTATTTCTCTTTGGCAATTGTGTAACATAGTGAAATGTAAATGCAAATACATGCAATGCAATCAATATGAGTACATAGCAACTACTTTCTTTCTTTTTGAGTTTTATGCTCTTGTTGCAATATTACCATATCCTCTTCCTGTTGCTACGTATATTCGTATATGATGTTGCTGCTGTTGCCTTTATTGTTTTTATTCATATTTTCCAATTCATCCGTTTTATTTTTCTGTATGTGTATGCGTATTTTATGATTTTTTTTTGGGTATTATTTACGCATGTATGTAGGTCATCGTTATTGATTCACACGCTGAATATTCGCACATTTGCATACATTTGTAAATTCATGTGTGTATGTAATATCAGATACATACATAGATATTTGCCTATCATTTGTGCCTTTGCATGCATGTATACTCGAATAAACTCCTTTGTTGCACATCTGCAACAATGATTGTGAATATTATGGAATTATTCAATGGGGAAAAAATTAAAATTTGAATAACGAAATGATGAAATTATGTGATAGAAAAGATAAGTGTTTGTTAAATTGTAAACTGGAGCATCATAATTAATAAACACCGAAAAAATGAGATGTGGCTAAAAGAATGTGTATGAATAGGCGAAACAAAGACACTTTCATTACTGCGGTCAGAGAGGAGGTGTTAGACCTCATTCTGGCTGGCAGAATCCTGCCCGATTCTATTGTGAAGTGGAGAGTTAAAGATGAAGCTTTCCTGTCAGATCATTAGCACACAAGATTTGGCATTCTAGGTTGTGCTGAACTCTTGCTAAGTCAATTAAACCTAAAAGGACTAATTGGAGTATTTTCTAAATAAGTGTGTCCTCTACAGGCGCGGATACAAGGGGGGAGCGGGGAAAGGGGGAAATTTCCCCCAAAAGATTTTCAAACACTTAAAAATTTAATAACTTAAATAGGCAAAAAGGTGAACATAATTAGTTATTGCTGTTTTTAGTTATTACGATGTACTTTCAATTATAAGAATAATGAATAATCTTGCTCATTAAACCACTTTCCTTCTCTATGGAAATGTGCTGAAATAATAATGATACCTAAACCAAATAAACCTGAAAGCTCAGTGTCTTCATATAGACCTATAAGTTTGCTGGCAATAATCTCGAAAATATTCGAAAGAATACTCTTGAGTGGATTGCTAATATAACTAGAAAATAAGAATATAACTTCGGATCACCAATTTGGGTTTCGCCATAAGCACGGTACTCCTGAGCAATATCATCGCATAGAGAATATTGTTACTGATTTTCTGGAACGCAAAAATATTGCCATATTTTTGGACATTCAACAAGCGTTCGACAGAGTTTGGCATCAGGGGCTATTACACAAATTAAAAAATTTACTCCAGTTTATTTGGTCTTAAAGTCCTTTATACATGAAAGATCATTCTATGTCAAAGTAAATGATGAAACATCAACCAAATGTCAAATAAGTACCACATGGCACTGTTCTGGGTCCTGCTACTTATCCAGACGATACTTACCATTTTAGCGTCAAATGAATCTCCTACAGAAGCTGCAAATCTAGTTCCAAAACAGCTCAACGACATTCAACGGTGAATACAGACAAGTTAGCAAATATCACGTTTTCATTAAGAGGGAAATATCCTCCGTTAAATTTAATTGGAATTACTATTCCCAAACGTAACAGTGTTAAAAATTTAGGAGTACACCTTGATAAAAGATTGGATTGGAAAGAGCATATAAAAGCGAAAAGGCTACACCTTAACACAAAAACAAAATGCTAGTACTGGTTATTTGGTCCGAAATCCGAGCTGAGTCTTGAGAACAAACTACTTCTTTATAAAACGATATTGAAATCAGTTTGGACATACGGAGTTCAATTGTGGAGAACTACTAGCAGTTCAAACTTAGAAATACTACAATGCTATCAATCCAAAACACTAAGATTATTGGCAAAAGCACTCTGGTTTGTAACTAGCAACGCATCGCACAAAAGACCTAAATATTCTGAAGGTTAAAGCTTTTGTATTCACTGGCTTGGTTTTTTGTTATCACATTTGCTAGTACATTAAGAGTAATGTAGCTCAGTATCGCTTTGGGAGAATATTTTTTATATTTTCCCCCAGTTTCTATTTGCATATCTTTTAAAGTTTTCACGGTATTATTACATTTGATTTTTCTTTATTTTATGAATATATATATTAGCTATGTTAGATCGAACAATTATACCTCTCCTCCTCTCCTCTGGTACTAATGTAATACGAGGTTTATGAAATCCTCTTTTTACATAATTATTAAAAACTTTTGTAAGGTAAACTCGGCCAAGGATAAATCATTTTCAGGTCATAGCTGACAGCATTTTATTTGTCTTTTTGGATGAGTGTTTGACTGGAGTTCCAGCTGCCTCAAGTTCCATTCCCAGATGGGATTCAGTTCTTAAAAAATCTCCAAATGGATCACTTCGGGGATTCAGTTCTTAAATGCTTGACTCGAGTGCCATTTGGTTCATATGGAGAATTTTTATTTTTAATCCCCCCCCCCCCCCAAAAAAAAAAAATTATTCCTGTATCCGCCACTGGTCCTCTAAAATAGACTCTATTTCAACTAATATTAGTTCAGAAAATGAACTGGAAAGTGTGGTAACTCAGCTGATTTCCTATCATGATAGCAATTTCGTACCTACAATTAAATTGGTGCGTACACGCAAAGAAAAAATTCGTTCTCAGAAACAAAATTTTCACTAAACGAACTTCGTTCATGGAATGTTTTCATGATGAACGAACATTTATTTATTATAAACGACTGTATTCGGTTGCCATGAACGAACACTTATTCATCATAAACGGTTCAATTCTTTTACAATGATCTAAAAACGTTTGCAATAAAATGCAATATTTCCCTGAAAAATATAAAAAGAAAGCAAAAACAATTTTCATAAATACATCGGCATTTATTGTGGTTTTTGTTTAAATAAAATTTTCTGATTAAAAACTAGAAAAAGTGTATGAAATTTACATAAAATTATATTATTACAATTTTTGTATTATTTATTATAAATGACACACTTTTATTTATTTTTTATAGACACCACGCACTTTTTTATAGACAAAAAGAAATATGATGAATTAATTTCAATGCACAATTAAAATTCTTCAATAATGCGTTGACAAATGATACTTCCCGTTATGTTGTGTTGATTTGTTGTTGTGTGGAGTTTGAATGTAAGCGTCGCTGCTGTTTCTTTTTGCGACGAGAGCGAGATGAGAGGAAAACGAAAATAAAAAGAGAAGAGAGTTGTGGACTTTCGTTTAGCAGAAACGTTTTTTTCATTTGCCAGAAAAGAAAATTGCCTTAATTTTATCGTGAACGAATTTTCGGTTTTGGTTTCTGCAAACACGGCAACGTTCCTCAGAAACGTTTTTGTTCAGCGTAAAAGTAATATATTCTCCACAAACTTTTTTTTTCTTTGCGTGTAAGCAGTGGAAGAACTGCAGGGTTACGCTGATGGAATAATGAGATGAGAAAGTCGAAACGCTTGTCCTGGAGAATATTGTATTAAAATAGTACATCGCTGGCTGAGGCAATACTTCTTCAAAAAGTCTTCTGCAGTGGCTTAGTGGGGGTGGTTTTGACCAATTTTCGTTTTCGCGCTATTCGCTTCGTGTTCATTCAATTTTACTTTTTTAAGGGGGAAGCCCACTGTGATCGCTGGAAAAATGAGTGATTTTCGGGAATTTTTTTGATTTATTAAATAAAGGAATATGGAGATCATTTTATATTAATTTTATTAAGTGCACTTCCAACAATATTTCCATAAATTTTTATTTAAAATTATTGAATAGTTTAGAAGATATGGGTGTTGCCGTGGAGCTCGAAAAAAAACTTCCCCTCTCCATGGTCGCGTCGATTTTTCAAGAACTGATTTTCTGACAAAAAATTTTTAGTTTTTAATAATCTATCGTACGTAGCGTTTTTTTTTTTATTTTCCACAAAATGGCGACTGATTGCAAATTTTTTCATGTTTTCGATCTTTTTTGTTTGTTTCAAAAGAGCTTAAAATAGTAAAAATCAAAATTTGAAAATCGGCTACGCTCAACGGTAGCCACTGCAAAGACGAACAAAACGAAAATCGGTTAATGTTTGATCGAGTTATCAACGCGACCAGTGCGAATAAAGTCGTTTCGAGAAAAACGCGTTTAAAGTTTTCAGTCCATCTACTTTGGTTGGTCTACTTACTATCACTAAAATGGCTGTAACTCTATACTATAATTTTGACTTGAAATTTTTTGCACATATTTTTGAATGTATAAACTTTAATTTAAGGTAAACAATTTTTTAACCCGTCACAGTGGCTTTCCCCCTTAAGGGAGTACAACAACCAGATTGCTAATGAAGGCAATCTAATCATTTTTCGACGTTTAAAAGCTGATACCAAGTTTAAATTGTTGGAGCGTAGAATGTGGGTTTTTCAATTTTATAATAATCTCTCTAAGTAGATCACGTTGATAATGGATAACTATATGCATACAACAGTAATTTATGCGGATGTTTGATATTCAGTTCTGCTTTTTGAATTCTACTTCGTAGCAAGTAACGAAGCTAATGAAACGAGCTCAAAAGGTCAAATATCTAGTCATAAATCGCATTTTAGCTTTTAACAAATTTTGCCAAACTTGCAAGCGTAACCAGCAAAATGTATAGAAAAACAAACAAATTCAAACACATACATATATACGTATGTATGTATGTATATTATTTGCACGTGCATGCAATTGTAACTTCCGTCAAATAGTAAAATTGTAAAGTTCCGTCAAATAGTATCTAAAATTTATTGCAGCATTTTGCATTTATTTTCGGCACAACTTTAAGTAAATGTAAAATTACAAATTACATTGAATTGAAATTCGCATTATCCGCTTTCAAGTGAAACGTTGCAATGGTTGTAACAGTAGCAAAAATAACAATTCACATGAGATTATATAATGCAATTCAATATTAATGCAAATATCGCACACACACACACACGTAATGCATACAAATATATACTTACATATACTAACTTGTAATGAATGTATGCATGCACATAACCCAGTAGGAAGCAAGAAAACTTATTTGGTATGAATTCAAATTTAATATCGCGGAATTTATTGAAATCAGGCTTAAAATACAACAATCTAGAATAATTTTAATTCAAAACTCAACCTTATACATTAGCTTAATCGTTTTCTATAAAGGAAAAAAAATGATTTGTGCAAAATAACTGACGACCGAAAACATGATTCAATTATTTGTAATAGCTATAGATTCTAGATCATTCCTGGCTTCATATTGGCACATATCTTTTGCTTTAGAAGATTGAGGGATTCCCTTTTCTGTTAATATTATTCCTTTGAATTTAACCCTAAATTTCACAATTTAAAATGCAAAAAATTCTTTCAACTGAGAAAAGTTTGTAAATTCAAAATAAGAAATTTCAATTGTTCTAAATTATTTCTTTTTTATTACAAAGTCGTTGTGAGTTTTATAAAGTTTTTTTTTTTGCTAATATTGCCAAAAATATGGCTCAATAAAATGCTTCAACTTTCTCATTTGTTAATTTTTTTACCGATCCGTAGAATATTTAAACATAATTTAAATTTATTATGCCGTTTCATCGATCTTGAATAATTTATTTGAACTATGGAATAGTTTTGTGTCCACAAGGAATAATAACTAAAGTCGACTTAAGAAAAATGAAAACTTAATGAAAATTTTTCATTAAGTACAAATTTCTTGAGTAATTTTTCCAATTTAGTTTTTTATTAATTAAACTGCAATAACACTGTGCAACACAACTTCGGATCCAGCGTAACGACTATGATAGCTGAAAAGTACTTGACCTAACACCCCGGTACCTCCAGTAGAAGCTGGTCGATTTTTGGCGTTCATGAATTGGTGTTTTCTGTCTTTTTGGGATATAATCGTGCCTTTCTCGATGTTTACGTTCGGGAATTTATTATAGAAAACGGTTTAAGGAAAAAGTCATATTTCTTCTTCTAATGGGTCTTTTTTGGCCAACATAATAAAATTATTCATAAAATCTCAAAAAGTGGTATTTGGAGTAGAAATTGGATGTGGATATGTGAGAAAAAAATGTTTATTTTTGAATATAAACTAGGGTCTCAGAACAAGACTGTTTCGTCATATTATCACCTGAAATCATGAATTTATTATCGATGTAGTCTGAACACTTATTTTAATACTTACTTTAATACTTACCTTAATACTTACCTTAATACTCACCTTAATACTTACCTGAATACTTACCCTGTATACTTAATTTCACTTTTCTTTAATATTTCTTCATACTTACCGTTTGCTTAATAATACTTTGAATTTCACCTTAAAATCCGTTTGCTGAATTGTAATCAAAATGTTAGTTCTAAGTTAAGGAATGAAAATAAAACTACTAGTATAGTAACATTCAATGAAAATAGACGTGTTTCCGTTTTAAAGTTAGTTTGGCAAAAAGTTAAAAGTGCACCTAAAGTACCTTAAATTGTAATATAATTACAAAAACTCTTGTAATTTTTCAAAGACAAAGCCTTAAAACTATCCATCTTTGCGATATTGAACGAAAACCAAAAAAAAAAAAAACGATTTTCAACGTGTTGATTTATATGATCAAATTCAATAAGTTTATAATAATATTTGGTTTGCACCACTGGCTTTTTGTTCGTTAATTGAAAACGCAAGTTTTACTTCGTTTTTTTCCTCCAACGTAACGCAGATTTCGTTTCAGCTTCTTCAACGTTTTTTTGGTTCCAGGATATGGTGACCGATTTGGCTTTATGGCAAGGAGCAGTTTCTTTTCAAACAGTAAATTCGATTTGATTCATAGAATCGCTCCAAAGTCGGTGCTACTCATTTGCTAATAACATGCTTCTATTTTTCTGCATTCACTGATCTCTTTAGTAAAAAAGCAACAAACATTTTAATTTTTCACATTGGGCTAATACAGCATGAAGAGCTCGAAGCGAAGAGCTAGAATTAGGCCCCTTTGGGCTGTTTTGATATAAAAAAGAAGAATACGCATTTATCTGAATACCGCTCGGTCTGTTGAATTTTCATCGGGCTAAACAAGTTAAATTTTGATTCAATTTTTCCAAAGTTTTAGTTCACAACAGTTCTGGTGTTTTATTCTTGAAGTTAGAAGTGTTTTTTCCGGTCTCATGAAGTCTAAAGAAAAAAATTTCGACTTTGATGACACATCTTTTATATTTTTTTTTTTATTTAATTATTAATTTACTTCCTAGTACTACAATGAGTCCGTTATAAATATATAGTACTAGTCACTGTGATGCTGATTCATCTAATTGAACATAAAAACTTAAAAACATTATAATAGTTATAATATTAAAAATATTAAAAACTAAAAATAAAGAGAGAAAAAAAATTGTAACAAAATAAAAAAAGTTTGAAAATGCAAAATAAAAAAGTATAAAAATATAAAACCACTTGATAAAATAGACTAGTCGGTAAGGCCTCAGTAACTGGGGATATTTTTTTTTTGTTCAAGAAATTTCTTTATAAAAAACAAATATCAAAGTAGAACCAAACTACTCGTTGGTGTTTGTTTTGTTATTTGTGTATGCAAGTATTTCGTTAGATAATTCTGAGAAATGCCGTTACTCATGTCTTCTCTCTCTCATTTGTTATTTACTCCCGCTTAAACAATGATATTTACAACGATGAATGCAATGCTTTGTTCAATGAGTGAATTTTAAGGAACTTCAAACGCTAATATTGGAATTGGCTTAACCGATTTTAAATCTGATAGTTTTTGGCTAACCTACTCGTCAAACTCTTAAAATAGTGTAGCACTTCTGGATCTTCTGGAATAAAATTGTAGTTACACTAATAAATGTATAGATAATAATTAATAAATAATATAATCTATGAACAATTAATTATTTCGTAATGTAAGAGTTAATTGATTGATTTTTAAATTGCTATGCGTTGATAACTAATCTTAACCTGATGGGTATGGAGTTCCAAAAACGAGCAGAAAATACAAAAAATTGGCTCCCCGATGTTAACGTGCAATGTTTGTTATGGATTAATTGGAAAGATCGAGTAGAGGGAGTAAAACGCAGGCGTTGATAAAGATACGAAGGTTCTCTTGTGTTAATAATCTTGTGTAATATAAACAGCGTTCTTAATTTAATGAGATTGTTGAAAGTTATAGAGAAAATATCTTTAGCAATATCTCCGTATAGAAGAGCAGGAACTAAGTAGGTTTTGGCAAGTAAAGTGCCGATCTTAAGAGGAGTAAAATACTGTGTGGTCCAAAGAGCCCGTAGCATTCCGTAGACCTTACATACTTATGGTACTATAAATATGATTGTTCCACGTCAGAGTCCTGTTGAAAATCATTCCAAGATTTTTGGCAGAGTCAACAAATTGTATCACAGAATTATTTAGTTTTATAGGTTCTAAATTGGAAAGGTCAAATGTGTTTTTGGAGATAACGACACACTTAGATTTAATTGGATTTAAGACTAGTCCGTTCATGGTTACCCATTAGTCAATTTGTTTCAAATCAGTGTTCATGTCACGAATACAAGAGTTTATCGAGTCAAGTGGACAGCTTACATACAATTGAACATCGTCAGCATAAATATGAATATCACAGTTATTGAGAATTTTTGGTAAATCGTTAATATATAAAACAAATAACAATGGACCAAGAATCGATCCTTGGGGGACACCTTTAATATCTTTTGATACACTAATTAAGGCTGTAACACAGCTCTATTCATTCGAAAACCTGATTATTGATTAACGTTCCAATACTTTGGATAAGAAAGGCAATATTGCGATTGGTCTGTATTCATTATTGGTCTTAAGAATTGATATGATCTTTGCTACTTTCCAACAACTTCGAAACGTAGAGGTTGTAAAAATAGTATTAAATATATGTGTCAAATGTTGTCATATTTTTTTTAAAAAAGTTTCTTCCCCGTATTTTGAATTTTATATAATCTTTTAGTAACTTTTGCTCTAGAGCCCTCTTTGAAATATTTTTGTAGATGAAAATAGAGGCCATTAATAGGTTCCTTGATCCAAAATTCCTTGGTAAACAAACTAAAAAAAAAAAAAATTATTTTCACACTTGGTGCAATTTTCTACTGGGAATAAGTATATACAACACATACCAATATTTTTGGATGTAATTTTATCCAGATAAATAAATGCAACCAAATGTTATATATTTATATAGATATGTATGTATATATGCCAAGTATGAATATATATGTTTATTTATATAATTATGTATGTTCCAATATATGTATATGTATATATTAGAATATAATGACGCACAATTTTAACATTTTACAACAACAACAACAGCTTCGATGCATGTAAATGTTAATTATGTATTTCACTAGTACTCCTGTGTATAAATGTGTGTATACATGAATGTGTGTGTGTGTTTCTGTATATGTTCATTCGAAAATTAGTTAAAATTATTTTGGAAACTGACATCTACAACAATTGTCATTGTTGTTATTGCAAAATTTCATGTTAGTTTGTAATTGACATACGCATTTGTATTATAATTACTTCTCTTTTTTTTTACTTTTATATCATGTAAAATAATCTAATAATAATTATTTTTATTATTACATATTAAATATTTTATTCTACATTTACTGTGAACTAAAATACCCCAAGTTAGATTTGAGGAAATAACTATTAACTATAGCAAGGATGGGTACAAAATCATTAGTATTGATTTTTAATTAGCGCTACAATTTGAAGTCCTACAAAATCAAATGGTGAATGAATAAAATTAAATTTTTCTATTACATTTAGGACTCTCGCTAAAGGGGCTGAAAGATTTTTGTGTAGGTATGCGGAATCTAAATAGATTATGCTACCTGATATCTAATACTTAGAAAATAGCTTTTTCTTTGCTATAGAAAAGAAACGGCTGTGGGTTTTCAAAGGGTTGGATGAGTAGGCGTGGGTCCTGCCATTCATATAACCTGAGTTTTTGTTATAGCCTATCTCTGAGATCATTTGTGGTACGGTACTAAGATTTGGTATACAAGTATTATTTGCCAATGACATTCACTGAAACAAATATGGATAGGTTTGAAATGGTGGGTGGGTCACCTCTCATGCAATCACGATTTTAAATACGGTATATATTTAGAACCATTTAAAGCACAATACTGAGATTTGGCTGGGTGGCGTTCACTGACGATGCCATGCTAAAAGAAAAAGGTGGATGGGATTGTGAAATGAGGCATAGTAAGGAAAACACCGAAATTTTGTGTCTGCGGGGCAGAGCTGTAACAGTATGCATTTAATTTAATAATATTATTTTGAAGTTACAGTTAATGAACCAAAATTCATGACTGCAGTTTCTGACTCCAGAATAAAAAAAATGCAGTAAGAAGTTTGTTTTTTGGAGTCACCGATTAATAATTCATTTAAAAAAATCTCATTTGGAGTTTGGGCGGGAATGCAATCTTTTTTTGAAGTCATGGGAATGCAAATCAAAATCATAACTGCTTTGAAATTACTTGAAGGCACTTAATTTGAGTTACTTGAAATGCCTTGGAGTTACTTGAAGCCAATTGGAATTTGAAGTTACATTGAAGTCAATTTAAGGCATTTGGAGTCACTTGAAGTCTTCGGCAATCACTTGGAGTCAACTGGGATTTGAAGTCAATTGGAGTCACTTGAAGTTATCTGGAGTCAAATGAAATGTGAAGTTAGTTTTTATATATATGTATTTTCATTTTCCATATTAACAAAGTAATACCAAATACCAATGTTGATTGCATTTTTTTACAGCACTACTGAGAATGGAATGTTGTTAGTAGTAATCAAATAAAACAAGGCAATGTATTATTATTATTTGAAAGAGGACGAATCGAAAGTCAGGCACTGCGACCTATAAGATCTATTGTACCAAAGCCAAAGTGAGCGTAACATCTCCCATGCAAGTAAAATGCGGTAAACTTTCATTCTTATACTTTTTAATTTTTTATAAAATTTTGCTCTTTCTCATATATATGACAAAAAGAATCTAAGTAGTATGCTTTATAATTGAAAACGGTTAGCAAGGAAAATGGATAAAAGTCCTCAGTGGTAGTCAGGCTGAACTAAAGACCCAAGATTAGATTGTGAATTTTTCGAAGATTGTAAGCGATTACAATGGTAACGAAAAAACTGATGAAATGGTCAACTGCGATTTGGCGGTGAGTCCCATAGACCCGGAAACAATCATTGATATCAGTTTGTCAGTAACTGTGTAGTAAAAACTTACTTACTTATGAGAAACGCTCATTAAAAATACAGGGACTAGAGTTGATTCTTGTACAACTACGAAGTGTTTCGTAAAATATCGGTATAGGAGAAAAGCAAACCTTTCTCGCCGTCTGAGGGGCAAGGATCTGTGAATCATACTACGTTTTATCAAAGGGCACAATACTTGTTTAAAACTTCACATGGAGCACCGGGGTTAAATATTAACCCTGATATTGGCAGAACTTCACCGAACTAGAAATTTCTCTTTTTAACTAACAGTGGGCATACATCAATTCTGCATCTGCCTAGTATTTGCCACTTTTACAGAAATTTTGGGCTTTAGAATGGTTAAATTTTTTATGAAAATTTCCATGCAATATGAAAACATCTATAATCTTATTAAAAATCTATTTGCTATAACTTTACTATTTGTGATACATCATCAGAAATATGAAAAACATAAAAAAACTTCTACAAATTTGAATTTCCCTTCCTTATTCAAACTAAAAAATTCTTGCATCACTAATAACTTTGTCAAAGCAAAAGTTTATACGCATTCTTAAGCAGGCGGCACACATACAAGCATGTATGACGACACGTTTATATATATGCAACCAGGTATGCATGTGTGTACTCGTAAATGCATACGTGCATATGGCAACACCTTGACGACAAAAGTAATTGTGTTGCAGAAGTGTAGAAGAAGAGAAGTGGAAATTCAACAGCACGACCGAAGAACGACTTGATGAAGAACGAAAAAAGGAAGCCACAAATCAGCAGCAACTAAAATGCTTTCGTAATAGTTTTTAGCGCGCAAAAACATTTAACGCATTTTTAAGCAAAAACTTGGTTGGAAACTTGTTTGATCTAAGATGAATTATAACTGAGAGAGAGAGAGAGAGAGAGAAAAAAAAAAATCAGCACCCGTAGTAGTAACACGTGCTTCAGTTGCAACTATTACCGGTGCCACTGACTGCCTGCAGGTGGAAGAAAACGGAAATGTGAAAGTTAGTTGAAAATTTTTGAATTTATGATATGAATTTAAATGAGTAAAATGTAGATATGAATATGAAATAATAGATTTAAAGATGACAACAAGAAAGATGAATTTATTTGCAAATAAAAGTTTTTATATAGGTATACATATATGTATATGTGTTTATGTGTGTTTGTGTGACTGAATGAATGAACACATTTTCTTGTTATCAGATTTAAGAACTCACATTTGTAGCAACTATCTAAATGCATAATGTGTTTTATTATCTAAGGTCACTTTTATAACAAATTTTAAAAGAAACTTACACACACACATATATAAACGTGCATACATACATAAGTACATATGTACATGTAGATAAACTAATTTGTATGCTATAACAAAAAAAAGTTTGCTTAAAAAATTAGAGCAGATTAAGGTCAGCAGGTTACGAATAAAAGACCTTTGTGTAAAAATTAAAAAAAAAAAAAATCTAAACAGGAACGAGAATTTAATCAGTTTTACATATCTAAACAAAATCTATGCTACTCGCATGTTTAGAAATACAAACTCAAGCAAACGGACAAGAGAAAAACTTGTATAGACTTATGTAAAACAAATACATATTCATACTTGTACTCGTATAACACAAAATGTTGTTGAACTTATATGCGTGTGTGTGTGTGTCACGTGCCTGCAGCCTACATCCCAATTTTATAAATGTGTGCAATGTTGCCCCACCCCCATTCTCTCCATCCTTATACCCTTCTATATTTATGTACACACACATCGCACACATATAACATTATCTATCCCCTTTTTGGTATGTTTAGTTTTGATTGCAACCTAATTTAAAACATTCAAACACACACACACACACCCACATATACGCACTTATGGTAATACATATACACTTATGAATGTAAAATGTAAAATGGACAGTGTAAAGAAATAGTAAAAATGTAAATAAATTCGGAAGCTTAATTTCTTACTTATTTTATTACACTACGATTCTTTGATGATATTTTGTTGTCCAGTTCCAAATTGATGCTGAAATGTTCTTGGCCTTTTGAATTTAAAAATAGTTCAATAGAGAAGAATACTTGAATACTTAAACTGAATTGTCTAAATCTAGATTTATTGCACGAATGTAAAAACTTGTGGCGATCTGGCATCACCAAAGATAAAAATAACTATCATACAATATAAGTAGTAAAAATTTAAACTAATAAAATGAGACCTGCAGTCAAACATCAAACATAAAAGTATTATATAAGTTGGTATTCAAAAAACAGTCTCATTTCTTTAGATTTGGTGAATCTCGATAAAGTTCAACAAGATAGAGGTTAAAACGGTTATAAGGAAAAACTTGTTTTTAATATTTATACAAAAACCACCAACAAATAGGAAATTTTTACTTTCTTCACTTTTGAGTTGCACATGTTTTTCTTAGAATCGACTACTTTAAACCAAAATTATCAGACAACAGCTCACCGAATATCTGTTGTAAAAGTGTGAGAAAATTTCCGGAATATGCAATATCTATGAAATTCGAGAGGTGCTATCTAAGATATGCTAATTATATTTACTCGAGGAATATAGCGAAAAATTGTCAAATCGAAAATGGTTAACTGATTTAACAAGATCCCGAGTGTAGCATTTCTTTAATCTAAATAACTGAAAATGTGAACACTGTAGATTTAGTAGATTTAAATAAAATGTTGATCAAGACTTATTATGCAATTGTAAACGTTTTCCTAAAACAAAATTAATCTTCCATGTTTTTATGAGAGCCACTTATTTGCAGAGAATGAGTTCTGTCTTATCTTGCTTTTTCAAGTAATGCCCCATGGTATACCTTTGTGTGAAGTTCGTTGATTCACAAAAAAATAAGCTGCTTTAGAATTTTTCGGTCTTCCAATTAGAATGGTAACTTCAGATTTAGTTAACCTCAATAAAATACTAACTCTTTCATACCCAATATTACGGAATAATAATATTTAATTTGATGTGGCATAAAATATGTGCTTGATAAATTTTTCTAGTAATGCTATATGTATTCAGTTCTGTAAACTATCCTTAATGTTTGCTGGTTACCAAAATTTGAGATTTCGTATTTAAGCTATTTTTTTTTTTTTTTAATTTTTTGTCTTTGAAGTCAAGTCAAATACCGAAGTGCAAAATTTATTCGGAAAATATTTTGGAACCTTTTTTCATCCAAATATATTTATAAAAAATAAGAATAATAAAAAATTTAAGAAAAAGTGGCTTCCAGTGGTTGTCTATAGCTCCATAACTATGTGTTTTTAAACTTTTATGAAGGACAAAGAAACATATAAGGCCAATTTTTGGGTCTTTAACGTTACAGTCGTACGCATATTTTTGCAAATATGTCGAAAATATCCCAAATTTGGTTTCATGGGATATTTTCGACATATTTGCAAAAATATGAGTACATAACAGTAACGTTAAAGACCAAAAAATTGGCCATATGAAGGTCTGAAATTTGGTGCCACGATTGTGGAAGTCTTAAGCAATCATGATTTTAGTATAAAAGTTTTCTATCAAACCTTATCAAAGTTCGGGCGTCAAAGGGTTAATATAGATTGAGTGAAAACATTTCATAAAGAAATTTTGTCCTCCAATCTTTGCATGAAGGCTACTGACTTACACGGAATTCTAGTACTATTACTAAATAATGACTTGCGGTATTCCTTTACTTTCGAATTAATTTAGAAGAGAGTTGTTCAAACCAAAATTACCGGACAAAAGGCCGGGAAGTTTATAAAATTTTTAAGGTAAGAAAATGATGGGCATAAAATGTTCTAAAAAATATCTGCATTCATATATGTTAGTTTGAGTCACTGGACCTAAGAAATTTGGGAGTAATTGGTAAATTTTAAACGTTAGGCAAATCAAGGAATTTTCGCCAAAATTTCCCCAAAAAAAAAAAACTGCTTCAATTCAGATAATATTTTGTGATACTTTTTTCGTAATCTGCATGTCCGATGACGTATGAATTTTTCCATTTCTCCCCACTGCTGTTAGGTACAAAGAGTGTGTATTTGTGTTCCCTTTTTTTTGGTCTTCTTTTTACACATGATAATGATGAGCTCAAAAAATATTTTTGCATAGGCTTATTACTGCCTTCACTGTCAATGCAGTGTGTGTAGTAAAAGTAGTAGGTACAGAATATTTTCATTCAAGTTGTTATCTACTTTGACTGCGACTGATTACTACTTTTGCCAATGCTACTGCTACAGCTGCTCCTGTATTTCTTTGAGTTAATATTCGCTAGCTCTTCGACAATTCGGCACAACTGCCTGATGACGATGATGATGCCGACGTGTATGATGATGATGATGATGACGATGGTACATTCCGCAAACACTTGAGCAAATGCCAAACAGTAGTTTCACATACAGATAGAAACACAAGTGACATAACCATACAATTTCATACACATACAATCAAGCTTGAGTAGTAGTATAGCACCAAAAAGGATACCAAGCAGCAATTGTGCCTATGTGTGTGTGTGAAAAATGAAGGGATGTGGTGTTTTGTGGGTACGGAAACGCTATTACCATAACTCAACGAGTCAATGACTTTTTGGTGTCGTTGATGTTCTTTATTATTAACAACAGCAACAACAAGAGCTAGCAGCAAACATCAGGCAACATTAGCAGTAGTAAACACACACACATACCTATATATGTGTATATATAGAGAAACCCTCAACAAAATTCATCAGAGACCATTGCATCAAACCTCACCGACACAAATAAATTTGCAAACGAACACGTTTGCTTTTGGCTTATATGTTCGTTTGTTGTTTTGTGTATATATGAATGTTTCTCTGTGTGTGCATCTCTGTGTGTATGTGCGTTGATAAGTGTGTCAACAGCAGCTACAGCATCATCAGAAACCAAGCAAACAATACACAAACACACACACAAGACAAATTTTTACTGTGTACTACTGTAGTATTTTTGTCGTTTGGAAGCCTACGGGATTCTCTACCCCCACCCCTGTACTACTCGCTGCGCTTCCTCTGCTACTTGTAGTTGCTGTTGTTGTAGACTGAGGTACACTTGTTCATTTTTACATGCGTACTTAAATAAGTAAATTGAAAAAAATTTTGCTTTTTCCCATTTTTTTGACTCTTATTATTTTTTATGCTTTCATATTTTTTTTTTTAATATTTTTTCGTAACTTTTTATTTTTCATGTTGTTGGTGGTAAAACGCAAAAAGCACTTTTCCTTTTTTTTGCTTTTTTTGCTTTATTTCTGTGCTTCATCTTCTTCGCACTAAAAATATAATTTTCCTTATCTTGTCGTCAGCGTTTGTGAATATTTTTTCTTGATTACATTTCACATTTTTTGCACTTTTTGCTTTCTTAATTTTTAATTTTGGCTTCAGAAATTGAAATACTTATGTGCTTTTTTTCTTCTATCTTTCTCTGTTTTTCTGTTTTGAAAGTGTCAATGTTGTCTGCTGTGCTTTGGCCTAAAACATTTGCATAATTTTAGCATATTTGCTACAAAATAAAAGCAAATGAAATTACTTTTTTTTTGTTTTTTTTTTTGTGAAAAAACTTTTCATTGAATTTAATGTGTGTGTGTGTGTGCTGTTTTTGTCTGTATTTAATTTTTCCTTTTTTTTGGGTTGATTGTGAAATGGTCAAATGGATTGTGTTTGATGAAGATAATAAGAAAATGCGGCGGAAGTAATTAAATTTGTCTCGTTCTTGGCAAGCGGTTTTTTCTTTTGAAAATTATTTGATGAATATACTTAGAAATACCAACCAATTTTTAGGCCATAGCATAGTAGATCAGTGAGTGGAATATTTAACGGCAAAGTTTATCCGTTAATAGACCTTTTTTGCTGCAGACTTCAGATCTGTCGGTTCCACCAGGTTGATCAGATTTCCAAAATTTGTAAAATCTTATATTTACTTGAAGGGAATAGATTAGGATAGAGTTAATAACAAATTTTATTAGTATTTATGGTATGCTTTTTGAGTTAAAAAAGAAATAATAGTGTAGTGTAGTTAGTGTAGTTATAACTTGAAGCGTTTCTTGAATTTCACAGAGAGTTTTATCTTTGCCACACCTTTGCCAGCATGCGTGTACCGCATTTGTTATCGATACTAACAAAATGCCAAAATAAAGTTTAGCTTAAAGCGGATTTAGCGATCTAGTGCCGCATTCTCTTTTCGTTTTTTTTGTTTTCAATTTAAGAGAGCGAAAAACTTTATAGGAAAAAAAAAGAGAGTGCGGCACCCGGTCAGTGAATCCGCCTAAACACCTGCGCTGCGTTGAAATTGAATAGTATAGTGAATTTCTTAGCCTTACTGTAGAAGTTAAATGGAGGAAGAGAGAAAGTTGCTCAGTTAAAAAAAAAACATATGAAAAAATGTTATGTTCTTAACATATATACGGAGGAATAAACAAAAGCTAGCTGAGTTGGCTACATGGAAAAGGCCAAAACTATTTTAATTTCATGACTTTATTCTTCATAGTTTCTAAAGTTTTAAACATTTCTATACCTTTTTGAAGCCGGTAGATCGCTACTTGAAAAACAGTCAACAAAATCAAAAAAAAATTTTTGTTCTGTAACTTTGACATTAGCTGCATTATTTATCTCCTCATTATTGACGAAGACCTTCCGTCCCCAATTGTTTTTTTAGTTTTGAAAATAAGCAGGCGCTAGGTCAGGGAAATATGCTGCTGGACGAATTTCTCCAATACCTGAAAGCGCAATGAAACTGTTTGTTTTTTCAGCAGCGTGAGCTGGGGCATTATCGTGAAGCGAAAAGTAGCGGCGCAGTTTATGTTTATTCTGGTTGCCCAACAAGCCGTTTAGCAGTTATCGTCTGTCCTGTTTTCAGAGGAATAACAGCTACAATTTGTTTTCCTCTGATAAAATAAATTGACGTGAACCTTCTGTTGATTGGCTTCATTGGGTGGATGTGATTCTTCTGGGCTCCATACCACCGACTGGTTTCTATGTCGTACTTGGAGAACTACGTTTAATCGCCTGTTACAATTTTATTGAAGGTACTGGGCTAGTTCTTGTGAACTAATCGAAATACAAGCAAATAACAATCAAATGAAATTTTTCAATCGCTAAATTTTTTACTTCATTGGCTTGTGTTTTTTAATTTCATTTGCTTGTGTTTCGTTTAGTTCACAAGAACTTTCACTTCTGCCTTGTTTTCGTTAATACACAACCAGTTTTTTTTTGGGATTAATGCTAGAACAAAAATTGCAACTCTGTATCGGTAATGTTGATGACAATTGAAGCGAACTCTTTTTGTGTGCGACATCTTCATGTAATTCCTTGGACATTTGCGCCATCTGTATGTGAAATGTATAACTGTCATAAACTTTAAGATGGCTACACATTGTTCTTTCTGCCATTGGCGTGTTTGTGTGTAATTAATATGTTTATATTGAACTAAAACTATTTATGAATCGTTTATTATATAGTTTGCTCGTGAATTCAGTTACGGAATATTGATATTTAGCCCCTCATGCACATTGCTCGATAAAATTATGTCGCATTGCAAACTTACGCGCGACGTCACATCCGGTTGGTTTTACTCTAGGACAAGAGAAAAGAAGTTTCACTTCAAAAAGAGAGTAGATGTAGTTAAAGAGAGAAACCACATGTATTGGTTGATAGACCAACCTAAAAATATATATAAATTTTGCATAGGGCTAATTGAAATACGCAGCGCACTTACGCATATCTATTTCTACTTATTTTGACTTTGAACAAAGTGGAGAGCGATCGTTTTTGGCATCTAAAAACTGATAGAACTCAGAGCTATATTTCAGTTAGGTGTTGCGTGAATCATAAATAGCTTAATAATTTGCTCACGGGCCATGCTCTTTCTTGACTAAGGTGTGAGAAAGAACGGTAACGAGTATGGAAATGAACGTTGCCAGAATATTAAAGAGAAAGTGTCTCAATTCAGTAGGAGAGGAAGGCTGAAGTTAAAAGAGGAGAAATCAAATTAGCGGAGGTCCACCAATGCTAAAATAAAAATAGTACTACCAGTTTATCTAGGAGTTGCACCGAGATTCCTGAAAAGATAGTTTAGCTGCCTTTAAGGCAAAATAATCATTATGATTAAAAATTAATATAGAACTCTGTGATGGAATGATTTGTAATTTAAAAATAAACCATTTTAGCAACGAGGCATAGAAATATAATTAACATTCTTTAAAAAATTGTGTATCTCGTGCATGAATTAAATTTAATTTAATAAGATGGCGTTTTCATCATCATAGTCACCACATACACACACACAAGTACACAAGAGTCATTTTTATTAAATAAACTGATTAAATACATAGAACTCATAGAGAGCGCAAAAAATGAAATGAAAAGCACAAAAACAACAGCAGAGAAAAAATGAACTAAGAATGATAACAAATAACAAAAACAAAAATAATACCAACGCGCTCTCATGAGGCGCATAAAAATATGCCACTTAAGAACTTTGGCACTCTCCGTCTCCTCTTACTGCTGCCGCTAACACTACACACACCACACACACACACAAACACATACGCGTACCACACTTTCAGAACAACAACACATTGCGAAATGCCATCACGTGCCTGTATGGCAAGCCAACATTACCACCACCATCTGCACAATCAAGAACAGCAGCCCATCATCACTGCCCACATAAAATATAATTGAAACATTAAATACGCAACTGTGCAGCACCCGCAGCAGCGGCAACAACAAAAATAATATCCATCTATTGTAGCTGCTGCTTGCGATAGGAGACAGAGACTATAAAGAAAGACTAAAAGAATAAAAAAAAGTGTTGAGGAGTAGCAGGAGGCACTCATGCTCTATACACAGCTGATACGTCAGATAAAGATATATGTGCGCTCTCGTGCATAGAGAGGAAGAGCGACAAAGATAGAGAGTGCGAGCTGGAGTTGAGGTGGTATAAAAAAAGTAGATATTTATTTGCATAACAAATACTTTTGTTGTTGTTGCTGTTGCTGCTGTTTTCGTCCTTTACCACAGACAACAAAATACGAGAAGTCTTAAACCGACCGATAAATGTCAAAAAATGCGGCACATGTGAAACGCACACACACAGATAAACAAACAAAAAATTTGTTGAGCATGCGCACTTAAGTATTTGACATTTGAAGCATGGCTGCCAACATAACCACTCGAAAAGTGCGATGAATAAAACACCATACTAAAAGGAATACAGGAAAAGACTATCAGATGGCGAGTAATGTTTTGCAAAAGTTACTGCTGCTCAGTTGCTGTTGAAAGTTCGAAGGATATGCACGGTTAAGCGGAATAAAATGATCACGAGTTCAAGAGTGCAGCAGAAGAGTTTAAAATAACATTTGGATAACTGTGTGTTGAAATAGAAAGAGAGAGAGAAAGAGAGAGTGGGAGGGTGAACAAAAGTGCAAGAGAGAGCAAAGTAAATTAAAGCAGTTGAAGAAGAGCAGAGTGCGTGTATACACGACGTATGTGTGTGTGAGTGCATACGATTAAAATATATATATATATATATAGAGAGAGAGCGTGCATAGATTTGTAAATGTCAAGTGTAATGCCACAATCATCAGCATTTTATATGCTGCTGTTGCTGCCGCTATATATGTGTGTGTAAAGAAAAGTATGAACAAAAAATAAACGGAAACGGAAAGAGAGCCTAAAGGAGAACGTGCGCTAGAAACGTTTTTAAAGCGGTTAATATTCTAGTCTGCTGTTTTTTTCGCATTGAATTGCATTTTATTAAAGTATTAATTAAAAGCGGCGGCGTATCTCTATTTGATAGTAAACGAACGAGGTGCATAACTTATGGATTTGCGAGTGAATTGAGAGTGAAACAAATGCGAATGCAAAAGGAAACGGAAGCGGCGGTAATTGAAATTGCATTTAAATTTCAATCAAAGTGATAGAAATTAGAGTTTTTTGTTTTTTTTTTAAAACAAAATTGTTTTCATTTTAGTTTTACATAAATTTTAAATACGTGCGTGTATAGGAAAACTATGGAAAAATTTACCGAAATCAAAAATTTTTAAAAGGAATACAAAATAAAGTGTGAACAAAATAATTCCACGAATTAAATCAAAAATTTCTTAAAATTAAAATTCCAACACATAATCAAAAACAATTTCTTTTGTGTACACAGTGCCAATTAAAATACGTAATTGCCAAAGTGTTAATTCCATAAATTAAAAAATCGATTGAACTTTATTGAAAAATCAGAAGAAAAAATTATTAAAGAATATGCAAACATTATTATTATAATACATAATAATCTCTCATCTCTCATCGATAATAATAAAACAAAAATAGCAGTAAAGCCCGCATATTTTTTGCTCTAAAAGTAAACTTGATTCCTTATCAGAATTCCACAAATAAGCATCAACAAAATATAATAGTAATAATAATAATAATAATAATACCAAAGCGAAAGAACAAAGTAGAAAAAACATAAGCACGTTGAACGCAACGTAAGAAGCTATCATTATCATCATCATCACAATATACCGGAAGCGCAGAACGAAAACAAACAAAAATCATGTGGATTAGTTGTCATGTCGTTGTGATTTTGCTGCTTTTACATTTTGGTATGTGCTTTTGTTGTTATGCTGGTATTTTTTTCTCAGTTTTTCTTTCCTATCAACTTTTCATGTTTTCTTTTCTTCATTACTTCATTCTTTCTATAGGGTTTTCTCTGCTTGAATTTTTTATATTGTTTTCATTTAGTTTTTCTTATTTGGTATTTGTGTGGTAATGCCATGCTAGGGAAGCTTTTCCTTGTATGTGTTTATGTCTGTGTTGTTTTATATGTGTGTGTGTGTGTGTGTTTGTATAAGAGAGAGTGTGCTTGGAATTTTAGAAATTTTGTATTAAAATGCCGGCTTTTTTATTTTTATTTTTTATTGCAGTGGCTGATTGGTACATTTGCATATTATAGCAACGCGTTTAACTTTGAATTTTCGTTAAGCTATTTTTGAAATAAATTAGTGTCAGAAATTTCATAAAAATAATGATAGACAGTTTGAGAAAAGTAATATGTATATTTTAATTGAGCAGAGAAAAAGTGAGTATTTTTTAGGCAAATGATAAATTGCAGAAGGATTAATTAACGAATGTGTGAGGGGGATGCTGAAAATTTTCCAACCATTAAAATTGTTTTAAAAATAAGTTTTAAAAATTTCTTTCTTCAGCTGAAAAATGTAAATATAAAAAATTAGTGGTTAAGCAGTTATTTATTGTATAGATATATACAAAAAATTCTCCCCTTCATTGTTTTTAGATTTTTTATCGCTATATATAGGTCAGCTTAGAAAAATGTAAATCAAACAATGGCAACAGTGGGAATTATTTAATTTTAAATTAATTCTATGAAATCGATCGACGAATCTTTAAAATTTATTAAACTAAAAATCGAGTTTCGAACGTGGATAGTAAGGAGGATAAGGAGACTTGATTTCGTCATATCGCTCAAGTATTTTCGAGTAAAACTAAATAGAAGGAAACGTATTTGTAAAATTTAGTAATGTATGTCAAAATTTTGTAAAAAGTAATCACCATAATAGCTGGAAAAACATGGATATGGATAGTTTTTCGTTACATTTGCGATTTAATTGCTTCAACTCGTACAACTTTTTTTTGTAGCTATTGGATAACTTTTATTTTCAAAATCTTCTGGCTGTTCCATATAAATGTGAGTATGAAAATGGTTTATACAGTTGAATAGCGAGTAACGGGAAAAGAAGTTTCAGTATAGTTAATTTCTGAACATTTTTTTTGGGAACAGCAAACCTTTGGTACCAACCTCGGCGTATAGTGTTCAGTTTCCTCATTTTTGCCCCGTTTAATTGTAAATACCTATTTATTTTATATATTCGGATTTCATTGAACCAATCCACTAATTTACCGTATCTTCTAATATTCTGTGTATAATTATATCATTTCGCTTACCTGTGCCCGAAATTTTCTGTCTCCATGGATAATTTTAAAGATTCGACCGGTTTCTACATGTTAGGATTCTCTGCAACCAAGCACGCGCAAATGAGATACCGTTGGCTTTATCCTACTCCATTTTTCGACAGAAGATTTTCATCTACTGCAGTAGAGTGACTAAAGTTCTGTAAATAAACTACAGTTCAGTTCATTATCCCATTTTCAGTTTTCTTGATGTCACACACATCACATAGTGATGGTAACTCATCACGAGACAAAATTGCACTATAAAAGACTCGAAATTGTCTGACAAACTATTCAACAGGATAATAGAGAGGAACTTATATATATATATGATCCTATGGCTACGCGGGGAAGCAGAGGGCCGCAACAAGGTTCCTCCATTTCTCTCTGTCATGCGCTAGCCTCTTGATTTCACTCCAGGCCCTGTTGGTCTTGAGTACGTCTGCTTCCAGATTCCTCCTCCATGACAACGATTAGTGAAAAACCTGCAGCGTTTGGAGGTCAGATGCTGCAAGGTTCCAGGTTTCGTAGTCGTACAAAAGAGTGGACTTCACGTTGGAGTTAAATATTTTTATTTTTGTGCGCCGTGTGATGATAGTGGAGTTCCACACAGCATTTAGAGCACCGAAAGCTTGCTTTGCTTTTTTTACACGGTTTTCAATGCCTTCTTTTGAGCCACCGTTAGCAGATATAATACTCACCAAATAGAAAAGGAGTCCACATCTTCGAGCTCTACGTTATTGATTTGGAACTTTTGCGTGAAGTTAGCGATAAACTAATCAGATATTAATATCCTCATTACCGATAATTTGTCAACAATATCAATAACATGGGTCAAGGTTAACAATTTACGATAGAGTAGCACTTTTCTTGGAGAATTTCTTTCCCAAAATTATTATCATAGCAGACAATGCTTTGGATTGGCATGTGCCCATGTGGTTGCGCTATAGAGCCATTACCTCATTCTAGCCTGGCACTAGATGCGATGATCCAATTTTGAAAGTTTTCGAAACACAATATTCATATGTTTTCAATAAGATATTTTAGTACTTAGAAAAATAAAAGGGAATTTGTTTCTGAATTTCAAGAGAAGTAGTTTTTGGCTTACCTCGAGAAAATAAGGTGGCCAGGTAATAAAAATTCAAAATATTTCTAGGTCACATCATGATATCATGAAGTATTCTCTAAGATCAAATTAATTTAATATAGTATTTCAGAAGTTATTGTAAATTAAAAAATTTGAATTTTTGTTTTCAAAAATTTAATTAGCTGTAGCCTCTTAAAAATATATGAGGACCTGTGAAGTTATAAATTCTACATCCAGTTTGTTATTTTATCTAAGTGAATTTCTTATTTCAAATGCGAAATAATTAATTTTAGTATTTTTTGTCGATTTTCAAACCATCTCAACCATCAAAAACAATGTCTATGTTTACCTGCAGTATAACATAACATATATAGAAATCTTAAGCAGTAATTACTTTTAAAAGAAATTTATAAATGCATTTTTGACTAATTTCTAAAGTAGTTGACCGATAAATTGACCAGTCAGGCCAAAAATTATTGAAAATATAGGAATAAAATTAATTCTTCTCTCATGTACTAGAGTCTCAATGCACAAACGTTTAAAAAGAGAGAATTTTTCGTTGTCATCTGGTCACTGGTCAACTGGTCTTTGCATATTTTCATGGAATGATGGCTAAAACATATCTCTCTGGATTCTGAAAGATATTGAAGAATCAAATCAAACATTGTACTTACATATACAGTATATTTATTTTATAAAAGTCTGTAATATTAGTTCTATTATAAGAAAGAAAGATGTCCTCCTATCCTGGAGAGCAACTAAATGCTGATATACACGGTCAAATTACTAATGGAAACGCGGGCTGGAGCGCTACATCTTTTTTTTTTTTTGGCTTATTTATAAACTTTATTTCGATGACTAACAATTTCAAACGTATGGGCATGTAAAAACTTTTGGTACGTTACATATTTTGGCAACATCCCTGTTCTTATAGCAAATCATTTCACAATTTCTATGATATATTTCCAAGGTAAAGGATCGTAGGAAATATAACAATAGGAAACATTTATTCAGTTTACGGTTTTAGATTGGTTTGTAATGGGTCAAGAATTAGTAGAATTTTAAGAAGAATTCACGGTTGCTGACTCCTGTATTCAAATTTTCTTTTTCCCATTTGGGATTTTCTTTATATCTACTTGAAACCTATAATTTTGTTTTTTTTTTTTGGTGGATTCAATTCTCTACCTGAGAATAGAACCTGTTCAACTGGAACTCGAGTCAAGTATTTAAGTTCTAAATCACCGAAAATATCCATTTAATGGGAGCAATCCATTTGGACATTTTTTAAGAATTTAACCCCATCTAGGAATCGAACCTGAGACAGCTCCAGTCAAGCACTCATCCACCATATAAAACTTAAATTGTTTTAATTCTTACACAACAAGCAAATACAATTTAAGTTCTATCGCACAAAAATCTCTAATATTATAACATGCAATATGAAAATTGTAAACATATTTGTAAAAAGTTTGAATTTGTTTGGGAGCGTGTTTAGTGCGTTTTTGAGTCTAAGTTTTTCCAAGTTTGAATTACTAGTGATGCCCCACAATTGAACTCCGTATGTTCAAACTGGTTTCAATATCGTTTTATAAAGCAGTAGTTTGTTCTCAAGACTCAGATCTGATTTTAGACCCAATAAACAGTACATGCGTTTTGTATTTATGTTAAGATGTTGTCTCTTTCCAATTTAATAATTTATCAAGGTGTAGTCCTAAATATTTAACACTGTTACGTTTGGGGAAAGTAATTCCATTTAGATTTATTGGAGGACATTCCCCTCTTCTTAATGAAAACGTTATATTTGTTGACTTGTCTATATTCACCTATTTTTCTACGAAGTAACCATTGCTAAACGTCGTCGAGCTATTTCTTAACTAGATTAGCATCTTCTGTAGGAGATTAATTTGACGCTAAAATGGCAGTCTCGTCTGGATAAGTAGCAATAGTAACACCATCAATTTCAAGCAAGTCGCAGGTAAAAATCGAATAATGAGCAGGACAAGAACACTGCCCTGTGGTACTCGGGCTTTTATTTGACATTTGGCTGATGTTTCATCATTTACTTTGACATAGAATGATATGACTTTAAGACCAAATAAAATGGAGCTGAAAGCAAATTTTTTAATTTTTATAATAGCCCTTGATGCCAAACTTTGTCAAACGCTTGTTGAATGTCCGAAAATATGGCAGAGCAATATTTATTGCGTTCCTAAGAGTCAGCGACAATATTGCTCAGGAGTACCGTGCTTATGTCGAAACCCAAATTGGTGATCCGGAACTATATTCTTATTTTCATGTATTATTAGCAATCTACTACTTCGAGTATTTTCGAGAATATTCTTTGTATTCGCCAATTGCTTCTAGTTATGTTTAACTAGCAGTGATAATTGTATGGGAAAACAACAACAAAGCGACAGAGAAAACACGTATAATTATAGCTGTTATGTATATTTAACCAGTTGTTTAACTACATGAAATTCTTTTGTGAACAGTTAATAGCGAAACAAGAGCATGCCAGTTTGGCAAAAAACGGAAAAGGAAAATATTTGAAATGTCTGGCGGTGAAAATAAGTTAAAATGATCGTTAAATATTCTTATAAAGAGTAAAAACTAAAAACAATACCTGCGATTGACCGCAATAACTAAGATCCATTAAAATGTTTCAGCTCTAGCTGCTGAGCAGTTTCATTGTGATTAACATTATAACGAAAAAGAAACTTAACAACTTGGTCGTTTTATTCGCCAGTCATGTTAAACTGACTGGCGAATAAAACACAGCTATTATTATTTCAGCAGATTTCCATTGAGAAGGAAAGTGGTTTAAAGAGCAATATTATTCCTTATTCTTATAATTGAAAGTAAATCATAATAACTAAAAACAACAATAACTAATTATCAAATCCATAATTCTGCGTTTTATTTCAAATATTAGTAGCTTATATAAGATATTGAAAGATTAAGAACTATCACTAAGATCACTGATGAGGAATTGTCGCGGATTCCGAAACGGCCGTCTGATTTGCCCGTCTCTATATACATTGTTGTTGTGATGACTACATTTGTTCATTATAACTTCAAATAACGAAATTGACGTGAACTTAAGTCATGACTTTGAAAATTAACCTCTAGATTTCATTTTCATAGTCTCCTAAAAAAATAACTAATTATGTTCACCTTTTCTTTGTGTTTGAAAATCTTTTAGGGGGGCGGGGGGAGAGGGAATTTCCCCCTGTTCCTCCGGCCCTCCCTTGTATACGTGCCTGGCCTTACCCTATATCATTAAGAACCTGAAATAAAATAAATTGGTGGTTTTATAAGAGCTTTTACATGTCTCTGGTTTACGAAAAAGGACCATAGAAGTTATTTAAAACATTGCATAAGTATACCCAGGGGGGAAAAAACATGCACCAATGAATAATAAAATCACGCATAAATCAGCAAAAGTCTGAATAAATAATATTAGAAAGAAAACTGTGCGCTAAATTTAAGTGTTATTTGTACTTTTAAAATGTAAAAGATTTCATGGGATTGGAATTTCTTACATGAGCATTCAATTTACTATTTTTTTTACCGTAAATTCATGTGAGTAAATTTTCAATAAAAATACAACAAAACAGAAAAATTGGAAAAAGGCTGAAAATATAAAGTAACAAGAAAAAAAAAGTATAAATAATAATAATAAAAAAAACACGCATTTCACTTATATATTTGTGAAATGTAACCCATTCAATGTATTTCCATGTTTCATGTACGAAATGTGAAATACATTTTAAGCATGTGTGTGTGTATGCATGTATGTAATTTATTTGCTGTAAGTGTATTTTCTTTTTCCATTTGTGATTTTTTCTCTACTTTCATACAAAAAAAAAAAAAAAAAACGATGTTATTCAGCTAGAATTGCGGGCGTATGTATGTAAGTAGTAACGATATTACATATCAAAAAATATACACACACATATATACTATAAGTATATATTATATATACAAATAAATACGTTTGTAAATGTATATGTGAGTGTATGAATGTGTGTGCATATCTTTTCCCCCTTTTTTTACGCCATACTCGTATAGCATGTCGTACAAATTTTCCATTCTTTTACTGTATATGCGTGTGTGTGTGTGTGTGCGTGCCAAAGTGTATTCACATTCCAAGAATTTTTATCGCACTTTAAGTAATGCCAAACAAAAGAATTTCATATAAACGTAATGTAATGTTAGATATTTTGTTAATATTATTGCTTTTATTTTTCTCGTTTCGCTTCTCATTTCTTGTTGTTGTTTGTAGTAGCGCAGATTCTCAAATACAGATTCAAATTCAGATACAGAGATTCCAAAAGATTCATTCGCATATTCTAGTGTGCTGCTGCTGCTGTTGGTATTGAATATGTGATTTTGTTCGTTTTATTTTCCATCGCAATTATTAACGATTTTTTCTTTTTCTTCTGTATATTTTTGTTTGTTTGTTTGTTATCCATGCTAGAAATAACATGAATACCAACAGCCAACCAAATGTAGTAGGTAGCTACTTGAAACTTTATTATTCAATCCCACTGCCACTTTCATTTCCGTTTGTTGCTTCATCATTTTCCTTTTTTTTTTGCTTCAGTTTCTGCTTCTTCTTCCTCTGCGTCATCTTTATCTTTATGTATGATTATCTGTTATGGAAAATATGTAAATGTATTATATTTGTTGTGTAGTTCAAAAAAATATGAATCTGAATTATTTTTATGACAATCTCAGCGCACAAAAAGCATCAACATCATCAATAGCAGCAACAAGAATCGAGTAGCAGCACAAAATAATTCTACATTATTACTAGCAATTTATATGCAAACGAAAAACTATAAAAAAAAATAATATAAGAAAATTGCTTTGTTGTTGTTATGAGAGTATTTGTCACCATTAAATTGTGTGGTATCGTTTAAATGTGATAAGAGTATAATATTAATTTGCAATTTTCACCCTCAAACATACAGCACCATCACCTCCCTTCACTGTGTTTGAGGGAAGCTGTTGATAGAGACATGACGCTAAGTTGATATTCACTTGGGGGAATTCGATTTACAAGTGCATAGATATTTTATCTCTCTCTGTGTACAGGTGAAATTTTCTTTTGCTTAATACAAATTTAACGTAAAGAGCGAATGGATTTGAAATTTTTGCTTTGGGAATATTTAGGTATTTGAAATTTTCTTTCAAATTAATAAAAAATTCATTGAAAAAAGTTAATTTTTTTTTAAACTCTCTGTTCATTTCTTTTGTATTTAATTGCATATATGTACATTCATTTACGATTTTAGTAAGTGGTTTGAAATTATTTGTTTTGTTTTTAATTGTACTTAAGTGCATATTAAAAATAATATTTAAATATTTTTTCAGAACACAAGCGGATGCAAGGGGTTGACAGACTAAGTATTTTCGTTCCTTCAAAAAGTTTTGTTAATTCAAGTAATTATATTGAAATATTTATCGCAAGAGGTGAGGAAGATTATTCCAAAAAATACTCCTTAGATGCACTAGTATTTCAGAAAAAAGAGTACAAAAAAAAGATCTGATTGCAATAACCGATAAGAACGGTTTCTTGGAGATTTTCTTTGAGCCAAAGCAATGACATCCTTCAGACACATATACAATATGTTTTCTTTGGACAGACCTAATTTATTTTGGTGACAATTGTGGTTACCATAGTCTATTGGTTAGTGTGCTGGACTGCTACGTAGGATGAATACTAGAAAATAACAATTTTTTTTACAAGTCATCACCTCTTGGCTGGCGAAAGCAAAACTCCTTCGATGTTCAGTTTCAGCATAAAACTGCAGGTTTCTTCCATTCGTGTATAAATATACCTCACACAATATTTATGGATGCAATAAGCTCGGTTTAGACCTTCCACGGGCTTTTATGTCATAAAAGAAGAAAAAGATGTTTGAATATGTAGCCCACCAACATTTTTGACGTCAGCATTGGGACAAGCGATGGGCTGACTAAGACCAAAAGGAATAAAAAGTTCTTCTTAACTTGCTTAAGATCTGGAATAAGGTTCGAACATGGGAGCGATTGTTTCTTTACCCACTCTTCAATCATCGTTTTTGAAAAGGACACGTTGAGTCCGCAAAGAGATGGCAGGAAATGTGCAAAGCCTTTTCCAGCTAGTTTAGCGGACGCCTTATTACCTGCAATGTTACATGGGCTGAGTTGCCAACAATGTATGACTTTGTTATGAGTAGACCAGTGCTGAAGACTTTTAAAACACTCTTTCACAAGTATCGAGAAAAAGCTTTATGGCGAAAGAACCTTGAGAGTCACCTGGCTGCCAGAAAAGATAAAAATAGCAGCACCTTTTAAATTCCTTTGAAGATGCATATTTGCGCAGGTTACAATTGTGTATATTTTGAAATGATAAACACACCAACTAGCCAATAGAAATGAAATTCTAGTTTTAGGTTTAGGTCTGAACAATAATCAATTTTTGAGTCGAGCAAGAAAGACCAGAAATACCATATTGAATTTCTTACCAAAACATAGCTGCCCAATCATGAAACCCGCCACAGAACAGATTAAGAATACTAAGATGCCAAGAGTCACCGTCTGGCAGGTTTGATGGAATAAGCTGACTAAGTGAAGTGGATGCCACTGTCTTCCTTACGAAGACATTTAATCGATCTGGCAATCTACCTCTTACTTTCTCCGTTATGCTAACGACATTTTTGTGGAGAATATTGGCTATCAGTTTCGGTTTTTTGATCTGTACTTCTTGGACTTACTAAAAACAATAGCAAATACAGGCAAGTTGCTTCATGTCATAAATCAACGAGATCATTTGCAGAGTACTGCAAACTTTGAAAATATATGAAAAATATTGCCACAAAAAAATTTGAGACGCCACAGCTCATCCTTCTGCATTGCACGACACTCATGCGTAAGAGGATAATATATCTGAGGCAGCTGGTGTGGACAATGTATCATAAGAGTTGAAATTCTTACAGAAATTTCTCAGTGACATAACATTATACTCATTATATTGTGACGTCACAATTTTGGGCAAAACAAATTGATCCGCAAAGAGTATGCTGGGCTTCCACTAGGGATATTAAAAAGGGGACGACCCAGCGTTTTACCCACTGGGACAACCACAAAAAGAAGAGACAATAAAACTGGCATGGCAATAGCAAACAATCAGCTATCATCAACAACAACAAACACTACGAATCGCCAGGGCGCACACACACATAACGGCATTATTATGCCACGTCGACAGTAACGAAGGGAATAAAGGTAGCCTGCTGCGATCGAAAATTGTAAATTTCGTTCGCACAGACATCACGGTATCGAACCAACTAATAGCAGCAAGGCAGCTGGGAAACAACACTACAATTCCAGTAGCGATAGCATCGGCTGGAAACAGAAAGCGAAAAATGGGAAGAAGAAGAATCGCACGCATAAAGCAGACACTCACAAAATCTGGTCAGGGAATTGTGATAGAGCGATCTGAGGGAACGGTTGTCTCTGAACAACCAGCGGAAGTAAAATAACAGCCATAAGGAGTCATCGCAGCAGAGCAACAGCAGAATACGAGTAGCAGCAAATACGGGCAAGTTGCTTCATGTCATAACTCAACGGTACTAAAAACGGGCAGAAAGTGGGCATAAGGTAGAGCAATAAGTGATGTTTCGAAGCAGTGTACCCAGCCACTTGCCACTTGACGCTACTTGACTGGTGAACATGCGACGGAACAAATAAAGATGTCTTGGGTTAGTTCATCAGGCCCGACGCACTTCTCGCAACATGGACGCTTGCGACCACGCTGCTCACGCTTGCTTTACTAGGTGTATTCAACAATGCTTTGTAGATTCTACACGCTTTGTACGCATGCCCTACCATGCATACACAACAACGCTTTGCATATTGAACACGCTTCATATGCTTGCTTCAACACGCTTATTCAATGGTGCTTTGCACATTCCACACGATTGGCACGCTCGCCCTATCAGGCACATCTCACACAACGCAGTCAATACATTGCTTGCTTCGTAGTGACATCGTAGTCAACGCTCCGCACGCTGTGCACGCTCGACCTACCAGACGCATCCGCTACACAACGATACCATCAATTGCTCGCCTAGCCTTACTCCCGCCCAGAAAACCAATGGCGCAGCCTGAAGTGGAAATGATAAACCTTGTTTTTATTATAATTAATATTATTTAAAACATGAATTGTACAAACCATGAATTTGTGTTAAATTAAAAGAGAATTGTGAATAGTGAATAGTGTGTCTCAATAATGAAAGTGAGGATTCCGTGTAATCAATGCCTCTGGAGGCCGCTAAGACTACCCCAGTCATAGAGAGAAGGTTACGTTACAATATATAAAAAAAAGGGGACATTTTTAGAAAGAAGAAGTATAAAACAGAGGGAAAAGAAAAAAACAGGATATTTCAAATAAAATGAGCTCACTTATCTTATTAAAATTTTTAATCTACTTAACTCTAAAGTTGGTTATTTTGGTAATTGACATAACTCGGGCAGACTGTTATTCCAATATTGCAAGATTACGGCAAATGTTTCAATGTCATCAGTGTATCGGGAGCAGTATTGGGAAAAATGATATGCTATCGATGCATACGAGCATAAATAAATTTTTGGTTCCCAGGAAGAGGAAAGGGGCATACCGAATCGTCTTCTTTCTAATCTATTTGCTGCCAATCTCTTGATTTCACTTTACCTTGGACTTATAGAACGAGTTCCGGTTTCTAAGTGTCATCATCAAATCTTCGCTGATATCTCTCTCTTTCAACTGGATTGAGGTTTCCAATCAATAGCAGTCGTAGATGCAGTTTCCTTTCGCCAAATACTCTTGGATTTTGCAGTGTATTCTAATTGATATGCAAACTTTCCGAAGCATCATTCAGGAACGTCGCAATTAGCAGAGTAGTAGTTAAGTACAAAGATCGTTTCTCGACTGGAGGCACTACAACTGCGATCCGACACTGAACAACTCTGAAATTGTTTGAGTGCGATTATCGAGAGTTTGAGTGAGATTGAATAAAATGAGTTAATGGGCCCTAAGCAAATACAAACCTATAAAAATATCGACAATGAATATATCTATAATATTATTTGCTGAAATATTCTCTCAAACTGAATTTTCAATGAATCGCCATTGTCAAGTAAATATTTTTAAATAAATTACGAAAATTCTACAACGGTGCGTATGAGCGACATTTTTCATTTTATCAATAAAAATGTCGTGTTACATACAATATTTATGCAAAATAGATAGATATTTTTAAGAATTCAAAATTTGTATACATACACACATACACCTACATACAAATGTACACATATATACGAAGGCAAGTTTTTACATATATTTAATTCTTTAAAGAGATTATATTTGAATTTTTTGAATTTATTCTTTTTGTTTTAATTTCGTGTACATAATTATATGTATATATAAAAAAAACTATGTCACACAGTATTGTCACAATACATATGTATTTTTTTGCTCACTTTCACATCATTTGATTGATTAATTTTCAAAACCACATGACAGTTGCATCAATTGAGACTCACTAGCTGTCAGTATGTATATATATGTTTGTATCTAAATGAATGTGTGGATATATATGAACATGGATCTGTGTATTTGTGTGGTTTCTAAATTCTGCACCACAATTTGAAAACATTAGAAAAGTTTTGTATTCTCTGCCTGCACAAATTTCTTGTTTCTTCTTCTATTCCAAACATTTCAACTGATTTTTTTTTTTTATTCTCCTTTTTTCTTTTTCTACTTTACGGTTGAATATTATGACTTTTTATCACTTTAAAAAGCCAGAAGCAATGATGCCAAATGAATGAAATAGGAGAAGAAAAATAAAACAGAACAGAAAAGTAAAAGAAAATTCTTGGAAAAAAGAAATCATGAAAGCAGCAGCAGCAGCAACCAACTCAACATTAGTTGCTGTGTCCACACATATAAATACCAAAAGTTTGGTTGAAAACTTTGAATGTAAACGGGAAAATCAAAAAGAGAGAGAGCGAGAGAAAAAAAAAAAACAAGAATGATGAAAAAGTTTTCTCCACTTTGCTGTTGCTTTTGCTACTGTTGATGATGATGCCGCCACTTGCTGCCAGTTGGTATTACTTTAGATGCTGCTGCTGTTGCTACCGTCACCGCTGCTTTTAGTTGCTATTCTGCTGTTACTGCTACATGCTAGCTGCTACATGAAACTAACCACAAATTTGTGCAATCATAGATGTTGAGTTGATGATAAACTGGAAGTGATTTGTGTTCAGACATACACACATAAGTATAAAGACATGTATTTGAGTGTGTGTTAGGAAATTTTTTCAAAATTGTTTTATGATATTGTTGTATAATTGCTAAAGTTTTTTCGTTTTTTTTTTCCTGTCTGATAAACTTTTGAGTAGTTACATAGTTGCACTTATTTGAATTTAATAGTTGAATATTACGTATACGCCACGTGGCCTCGTAACAAATCACACAATCAGATTTAGTTACTACTTATCAAATCAACAGGTCTGCTCTCTATTGAATTTGCTGTTCTCAATATCTGTTTGTTCTTTTTTTAGTTTTTTAAAATAAGTTCTAAGTAAGCAAACAAACAAACATCTTGGTATAATGCCAACAATGCCATGACCTATTTACAAGGAAAGAAAAAAACCTTTTCCTTGTTGATTTGTAATAAAATATGTATGCAATAATAGAGAAACAATAAAAGCTGGCAATGCAAAAGAAACAAATACTGAAAAGGAATCTCGTTGTAGCTCGTTGATATTTCAAAGACGTGCGCTATTTAATTTCCATCATTTCTGTACAATGTTTATTTTTTGTACCTATCAGTTTGTTTAAGTTAACATGCCAACACTAGCTACACTCACAAGCATGTCTTCAAACCGGAAATAGCTGGAAAGCTTTGCAGCAGCCAACCAGAGTAGATGATGATGACGATGAAGTAGCTAGCAGGTGAAAAACGCCCACATGGGAATAAACAAGAAGAAAAAGAAATAGAAAATTCAATTCAATTTTAAGATGAAAATTTTAAAAGTCAATATTGTCTAACATCAGTACAAACAACAATTTCTACAAATACAACTACGAGTATAACAACAAAAAATACATAATATAAGAAAGTAGCAAAAACCTAACAGCATTCGTAAATTGTCTAAGAAAAAGTTTCACTTAGATTTGGTTTGAAGGAAGAAACGTACGCTTTGGAATTTGTTAAGAAAACATTTGAGTTGAGTTGCTGTAAATTTACTGTTTGTTTTTTTTTTTTTTTCAGTTTAGAACATTTTTTTTTATTGTTATTGTTAGCAATTTCTTGTTTGCTTTTGTCTGTTCTGGCATTTAAGCGACCGGAAAATTGTGCATTTTTTTATATGTATGTCTATGAACTTACGTAAGGAAAATTATTAAAATTGAAAGTTTTTGGTTTGGCTGCTGTTAAATGTTTTCAATGAATTTTTGTTTTTGGTTTTTTAATGAAAAGAGTTTAGAAATTTTTAGATTAGTTGTTGATTGAGTTATTTATTAGCGCAATTAATAGTAGATTAGATGTTTCAAATTTTTTTTACCTTATGATGAATGTGTAAAAGTTTATGATTTCGTTCATGTTTAGCCTTAAGAATAGTTCTCTCTCTATTGAAAAAATATGCTGAAGAATTCTGATTGTTATATGTAAAGTGATGCCAATTTATTTACAGAAATCAGTGTTGCGACTCCAGAAAGATGAGACTTTTCGGGAGATGATTACAATATATGACCGGAAAAAATCTGTCCTTTGACTGGATTTTTTCACAACCACTTTCATTACACCTATAAATACTAATTTAATGCCCATAAAAGCTGCAGTGATTTCAGCCATTTTATAAAATTCAATATTGTTTTACATTTTACTATTACAAAAGAAACGATTAGTTGGAACAGTATTTTAAGTATAGCCTGATAGACACTGTCTTTGAGTTAAAGAACACATATAAAGAAGAATGCTATGAGTTATTCGTTCACGCAAATTAGCAGTTATAATTCTCACATATTTATATAAAATGAATTGCCAATTCTCGTACTCACATTTTCAGTGAATGTTAAGTTATGAACTAGATAAAACTCGCAATTAGAACTGGTATATGCATTTAGATAATTGAAGTCATTGTGGTATTCCACACTGAAATCAACATACTTGTGTATATGCTAAGGATATCACCTCCTGCGAAGTACTTGCGACATTGTGAAGGATCACCAAAAACAAGGTTATGTACGTGATTTCCAACATGGCAATTAAAACCGCGACTAATATGACACCGAAATTATTCGTTAAACTTTTTGACACCTGTTTGAAAGAGAACGTGTCTCCCGACTAATGGAAACGCCAATGATTGGTGCTCCTGCAAAAGCTAGGGAAGCTCTCGCATCACTATTTAACTGCGCGTTTTCTATGTTCAACATAAAATCTTCGAAAGTATCATTCGCGATAGGCTTCAGGAGTCGCTTAAGAAACCGGTGGACTTTTCAGCGTTCCAGTTTGGCTTCAGTAGAGTGCTTTCTACTATCAACTTTCTACATACAGCAATGAGCTTTGTTCACTAAATCACTAGTGGATATTTGGCAAGAAGGAGTATTGCGCAATCGTAACGCAGGACTTTAAAAAAGCTTTCAATTCTGTGAACAGGTCCCATATTATAAGTGCATTACAATGGTTTGAGGTACTGGAGAATCTCAGACTACTTCAAAAATAGTTTGCTTTATATGAGACTGGCGGCATCATGAAGTAGAACAACGTCACAGGCGGCGTACCACAGGGTTTCGTTCTCGGCCTACTATTATGGAAAGTAATGCATGATGCAATTTTTAAACTAGATCTGCCGCGCTTGCCAGTTATGTTGAGGGGTCAAATACCTGGACTTACTACAGAATAGATAGGCTGATTAGCTCGAAATAAGAGTTCGCAGCCGAAAAACTGGGGTCATGTTATTGAGTAGAAGAAAACTGAGCGAAGAGCTAGTATTAACTTATTAATTCAAGAATGAAATTCACTTACAAGTTGTCAGTGATAAAGAGGCTAAGACAAATGAAGTGTTCGGAAGCTTCTGGGAGGTGCCCAGCTCATTAATCTTCTATGCAGCACCCATCTTAGTGGACGAAAAGAAGACATACCTGAAAGGCATTCACTCGATTTAGGGGCTTGGTGCCCTGAGGTTAGCCAGCGTTTATCTCACGGTGCCGGAACACGGAACACGCCAATTGCGTATTGGCAAGAAAAATGTCAAACGACCTACTCGCCATTGAGATGAAATGCCTTTATAGGAATACTTGTAAAAGGTTAAAGAGCCCAATGAAGAAGAAAGAGGGATAGCGTATTATTATGGAATGGCAGCGAAAGTAGAAGCATTCCAAAAGGGGGCGCTGTACCATTAACGTAATTCTTTACATAGTAATATGAATGGAGTGCAAACACGATGAATTAGACTACTACATAACCTAAATATTCAGCGGCCATGAGAGCATTAAATACTATCTATACAGGTTCAAAGTTGAAGAAGTCCGGCTCTTTCCAAACGTACCCAGAGACTCAACGCACATCATCTAATTTAACTAATTTTACATAGCAAATGTACAAACTGAAGAGAAATGAATGAGAATGAGAGACCAACAATCGACAACTATAGGCACAGAAAAAGTGGTTCCGAATAACGGAAATAAACTTTATACCGCGATAAAAACTAATCGAGTTATAGCACAATGCTGAACTAGCCCCGCGGGAAAAGTGATAAAAAAGGAAGAAGCTGTGTTTAGTCGGTAGGAATCCGACATAACCATGGAACTGGAGTTCTGAAGTATCATTGCTTTCAAGACTTTCACCTGCCAACGTACAAAAAAGTCATTCCAGATTAGATTACGTTATGCAGTTGTCTATCGGAATACACCTAAACTTAAACTGTTCAAATCATGATACCACGTAGATATTCATTCCGCCACGCTTCCTTTAATAAACCAGATAACTCAAATGAACTGTTATGCATATATTTTATCAGATCAGATTCAGATTATATACCAACTAATTAATTAAGTTTATTTTAGCCAAGGCTAAACAGGAGTAAATGTAGTGAGAGGTGAAAGATAGTTTTCTCCTCCGATTGATCTTTATTGTTCTTACAAAAGTAATTTAGGGGTGCACCTAATCTAGTGGCGCATAAATCTACAAAACAGTGGCCACATATACTTCCATCATACCTGCTTCGTAATTGAGTATGTGAGTTCATTCAGGATTTTCGCCCTAGCCTGGTTCAGGATCGTCCTTTTAGTTTTATCCTTACGGCTGGTAGTCACTAATAGCTATTTCAATTTATTATAGTGTTTCGCTAAATAAATGCTAAAATAGGCAAGTTCGTGAGGAATAGCAGCTCATCTGTTTGAATTCGTTGAATCCTAAATCTTTTTCTTGAAGATAGCAACTGTTTACATAGATAGGGTTGCTTTTACTATTTATTACTATTTGTAATAATATGTTTTGCTGATTCTTTGTTTGTATTTATTTATTTATTCTATGAATACAAAGTTTACGCAGACTAATTAAGGGAATTTTAAGCAAAGCATTAAAATTATAAAAGAATTACAACAAGCCTGACGAATTTGAGATATAACTAAATTCAACTTACATCTTAATAATAGGTACATTTAAAGCAACAGCACAGATAATATAATACATTTAATAAAGAACATCACGGATAATATAAAAAATTAAAAATAAAAATTGAATTGATTTTCTTCTCTAAGATTTTAAAATTTTAAAACATGTAACGAGCATTATAAGAAGGAATTGGTTCCGCAAATTTCAAAGAACGAAAAACAAAGCGAAGAAAAACTTTTTACACACGTTCAAGGCGATTAAATTGGCAGGCATGATATGATCTCCAGATAAAGCGGGTATATTCTGAAGTCGAGCGAATAAAAAAAGTAAATAATAATTTTAAAGTATAATGATCAGTAAAATCTGAGCTATTGCGACGAACGATAGCAAGCATAGAGCATGTTTTAAAAACTGTGTGGTTAAAATAGCTGATAAATGTAAACTTTAAATCAAAGATTATACCCAAGACATTTAGTTCATCAACCGAATGCAATTAAGAGTTCGCATTGTAGTTAGAAGTAGAAATCATATTGGTAGACTTTGAAAATGAAAGATGACAACGTTTAGGGATAAACGATTTGTGCAGTATATTATCAAGTTCTGATTGCAGCTTCAAGGCTTCTGGGGAACTTTTAATTTAGTAAATGTAAAACAACTGTTTATATATTACCATTTCTAAAAACTACAAAGAGCAAAGGGCCCAAGATACTGCCTAATGGAACTCCCAAAGTAGAAGCAATTGAGTTCGATACTATCAATAACTACGAATGTGTATGTACGATCTGATCTATTGTAGAAAGACTGAGTGCAAATCTAAGTTTTTTTAATTTGGAGATCAATATTTTATAACTTAACACATCAAATATTTTAGAGAAATTTGTAGTTTGAAAGTGCATCAACTTGGTAAAAATTGCAGTAGACCGACCAGAATCCATGCTGATTTAAGCATATCGACCTTTTTACTGCAAAATATAATTTTTCTTTTATAATGAAACAATTTTGAAATAAGTCGATAATTTTTGACATTGTTTTTGTTGCCAGTTTCAAAAATTGGAGAAATAGATGTAAGATGTGCCCAAAGGCGAGTAATTTATTGAAAATGGTCTTTAGAGGGAAAACAAGTGATGGTTAATTTTTGATGGAAGACACATAAAGACCATCCACATCTGAATTAAGAGAAGTTCTAAGTTTAGTAATGTCATTATTTACATCTTCCAAAAATAGGGTAAGCAATTCAAAGTCAATGAACACATTCGATTTGTTTCGTAATACATCAGAGTCTGCGTCAGAGATAAAATTCGATTTGTAGAAGCTAGTAAAAAGATTGGCAGCATCAGCTAATTCTCATTATCCAAGAATGCCGGATTCATATTTTAAATATAGTTTCCATATAGAACTTTGTCAAGACAGTTAAGTTCACTAACATAATATTTATATTTGCCCATATAATCTGGATGATGGTCCCCAGATGATTTCAATGGAGATCCACCACAATACAAATACATTATTCTTTTAAGTTGAATTAAGTAACTGTTACCAAAAGTTTGATTCGAGTAATGCCTTGCATTAATCACAAATCCAGTGGAGTTTATTTCTAAAACCCTCTTCTTTACCGATAAATTTCTTAGCAATTATGATTATTAATTTTTAATGTTTTGAATTAAGAATCATATTGAAAGAATAAAAACACTTATAAAAATGTGACTCTGATCGATAATCATGACGTCTCTTCATATATATTATACATTTAATATTTAAAAAGCTTTCTAAATTTTTCTTTTAAGCATTAGTTTTTAAATCTTACTTAAGTGATGCCAATTTCTCCTTCTTCCCCTACTTAGAATTTTTAATCCTTACTATATTGGGAGTATGAATGTATAAACTGGTATTGTGAAAAAGTGATTATAAATTTATTCTTTAAAGTATTGTCCATCGTTAGCCACAACCTTTTCCCATCTTTCTGGTAGCATACGGATTCCGCGTCGAAAGAACTCCTCATCTTTTGAGGCTATCCACGAATCGACCCATTTTTTCAGTTCTTCGAAAGAACGGAAGTGCTGTTCAGCCAGGCCATGTGTCATCGATCAGAACACGTGGTAATCAGAAGGAGCAATGTCTGGAGAATACGGTGGTTGGGGTACCACTTCCCATTTCAGCGTTTCCAAGTATGTTTTTACTTGCCTTGCAAAATGCGGCCGACCATTGTCGTGCTGAAGAATAACTTCGTCGTGTCTATTCTCATATTCTGGCCTCTTATCCTTTAATGCTCGGCTCAAACGCATCAATTGTAGTCGGTAGCGGTCGCCAGTGATCGTTTCATTCGGTTTCAACAGCTCATAATGCACGACACCTTTCATATCCCACCAAATACACAGTATGAGTTTGGATCCATGGATGTTCGGCTTTGCCGTTGATGTTGATGCATGTCCGGGCGGTCCCCATGATTTTTTAGTCCTTGGGTTATCGTAACGTATCCACTTTTCATCGCTAGTCACAATACGATGCAGAAAACCCTTTCTTTTCTGTCGTTCAATCAGCAGTTCACATGTGAAAGATCGCCGTTCGAGATCTCTGGGCTTCAATTCGTACGGCACCCCATTTCCTTGCTTTTGAATCATTCCCAATGCTTTTAATCGCTTAAAAATGATTGATTGATCAACTCCTAAAGATTCTGCAAGTTCTTGTTGCATTTGACATGAATCTTCTTCGAGTAATGCCTTCAATTCTTCATCTTCGAACTTTTTCGGGCCGCCTGAACGTTCCGTGTCTTCAATATCAAAATCACCACTTTTGAAACGGGCATACCACACCTGACACATTCTAACGTCTATAGCACAGTCAGGATAAGCTTCAGTGAGTAAACGATGTGCTTCAGTTGCGTTTTTCTTTAAATGGAAGAAGCAAATTAAAACTTCCCGCAAATGTTGTTTTGTTGGCACGAAATTCGACATTTTCAGCTATAGTAAAACGCTTTTGTAAAATTATGAGAATTATTTGACAGATCAATTCTTGTAGTATTTTTGGCGCTCTTCGAGATAGAATAGCTGTTAATGTCAAAAAATGGCGCGTATGATAGATATGACAATTACGAGTTTATACATTCATACTCCCAATATATTGATTTGTGAATCAAAAAGGAAGGCTTTTCCCATTTTTGAATTTATACGATCTAAGTTGATTAACTTGAGTTCATGTCATCAAATCGAATTCCCCTCAAAAAATTACAAAAAACCCAAATATTTAAAAAACAGAGAAATTACAACAACAAAGACTTTCCTTGTAGTACCAAGCACAGCTCTGTTTAAATATTTTACTTTAATATTAAGATATTCCTAACAAAAAAATAAATATCTAACAAAATACCATTCCATTTCAGTATATTACGACCTAAAGCTCAGTGAGGGTACATAAATTCATCCTATGAATCCTTAGGGATTTAAAAGTACAGAGGAGATGAATCTATATAGATTTTGATTAAAGTCTGTTAATTTTACAAGCCAAAGGCTGAAGAAAATTGAAAGCAGAGCAATGTACATATGCCCAACATTGTATAAAATAGAAGTTTAAAGATTATGAAGGGTCACAAAAATGAATTGTTTTAATATTTACATAAATATGTACATACTTACACATACATATACAAATACCTACTAAAATCTTAAAACAACATCAAGAAAATTAAACGGAATGACCATGCTGAAAACTGGTAGTAAACCTTTTTACTTTTCTAATCAAAAATATAAAGAGGGTGCAATTTTAAATATTTAACAATATTTCCGTTTTTTTTTTTGCTGTTTTTATTGCATTTTAACCCTAACAAGATGTAAACATACATACACACATGTACTTTTCTTTAGCCAAAGAGTTAGAAATTTCTATTTTTTTATGAAAAACATTAAGGCACTCATTGAAGAAAGAAAAAGAAAAAGTAACAGAAGAAGAAATGTGACTACAAAATATTTTTATGGCTAATATAAATGTGTCTACAGTGCAATGCTAGAATAAGTATGTACATCTACACTTGGGGGAACAATAATTTTCTTAAAAAAGAAGAAAAAAGTGAAATGGCAAGCAGAAAAAAAAATTACAAAAAAGAAGAGCGAAGATATATTGCAAAAACAAGAATGTGAAATTTAAAAAAACATACGAGATTAAAAATAAGAAGAAGCAGATAAAGCAGTCAGTCTTCAGTCTATACTTAAGAATATAGTTAGTTGAAATGAAGAGAAACAAAACCGTAGTAGGAAATGAAAACGGAAATATTGGGAAACTCGCTATTTCTTGACTTCAACTCTTTGCTGCTACACTTTCAGTTAGGACCAAAACTTGAAGTACTTTTGGCTAAAATATACACAAACGTGTGTGCATGTTATACACCAGGCGTTTTCTTTATTTAAGCCATTGGGTATAACGGCTTTACACGCATACATCTTTGTTCACACACACACACATATACATATGTATGTATGTATGCATAACATATACTTATAAATGAACTCAAATGAAAATATAATTCGCAAAAAAGAACATGGGAGGAAAACAGAAAAAAAAAACAAAGAAATGAAACCCTCTTAAGATATTTGCTTGCAATATTTTTATGAGCGTTTCTTTTACGTCGTTGTTGTTGCTGTAGTGCTTGTTTATTTCCTTGCAATAGAGAAGAATTTAAGTAAATGCTACAGCAAGCACAACAAATACAAAAAAATGTTAAAGAAAAAAGAAAAAAAAAATGTGAAAAAAAGGAAGCACCATAAAAATCTGCTTATTGTGTAAAATGAAACAAAAACGTTGATAATTGCAAGCATGAGAAAATATAGCGCTCGTTTTTATACAAACATACACACGGGCACACAACACGTCGCCTTTTATAGTAAAGTTGTATACTCGTATATGTGTGTGTGTGTGCATGCGAGTTTTAGTATTGAAACCAACTGAAGGATTATATATTTGTACCCTATAGCAATATTTAATATGCCTTCACTTTGCTGTGCGTTTAATGCGCTTCTTTTTTCACTCTCGTTACTTTGGTATAAAAAATCGGAACTAAGTCAACATTTTATTGATTGAATCATTTAGTGTTTATAAAATTAATTTAGTTAGGAAATAGTGAGAATTACAATTCTTTAAGTACAAATTTGTCAGAACTCGTTTTTCATAACAAGCTTTGTAGTTTAAGATAATATTTATTATGAAGAACTTATTTTTAACAATAGATTCCTTCAATTCGGAGACATAACCCGGAAAAAAAACATTAAGAATGGTGCTTTAATTTATATTTTATAATCAAATAATTTCAGCTATTCATATTTGTCTCTTATAAGAATGAGAGAGGTTAAACTAGCGAGCATGTTGTCGCACCGCGCTCAACAATCAATATAAAAAACTTTCGATTTTATGGTGGAATGTTGATCCAACGGTTGGTGTTTGTGTTTACACGATCGAACACAGATTACATTGATATATGCTCGATCGTTTTAACCCCCTTAATGACTTCCGAACTGACAATATACCGAATTTAAGCGAATGACGGAAATCAAAATCACTCTCATTTCTTTTCAATATACACGTGTAAGAATGCGTATCCAATGCGTTTCTTATTTTGGAAGCTGAATTCAATCAGAATGTAGGCAGACTGGAGGGAGTTTAATTCATTTTAGGCCGGCACTAGATGCCGTGATCCGATTTTAAAAAATTTTCAAAACACAATTTCTATAGGTCTTCAATAAAAAATTTTAGTACTTAAAAAAAGAAAAAAAAGTTGTTTATGAATTTTAGAGGGCGTAGAGGTTTTTGGGTGCATTATTGTTGAATTTTGCTTATTTTTCAAAGTGCTTTTTTTCGCAAAACTTTAGCCAGCTGTAGCCTCTAAAAATATATGAGCATCAGTGAAGTTATAATTTCTACATCAAGTTTGGCATTTTATCGAGGTTAAATTCTCATTTGTTTTTGATTTTCAAATCCACATTTCAAAAAAGTATGTGTGTTCACCTGACCTTTAAGTCAAGTAAAATAAAATATTTTTAAATTATCTAAATGGGACTTTAAAGTTAGTATATATTGAAGTACTAAACAGTGATTACTTTTGGAAAAAATTTGTAAATCTATTTTTGACGAATTTTCCAAGTTGCTGTTTCATTAGTCGAATGTAGGGACGAAATAGTTAAACCCGAAATAGTGCATTTTCATTGACGTAATTATGCGGAAATTGCTATACAAAATACTTTCAATAACCATTTATGTAATATATGTATCTACAAAATTATTCATCATTTGTTTTTGTTTTCCCCAATGGAGCATAAAGTCTCAATATGTGCAATATTCTCCTTTGCCAAGTCTAGTGTTTGATAGAAAACTTTGTCGCTTGGCCACCAAAGTTGCACACAAAGCTCTAAATTTGATTTGTCAGCCATTCAGTGGTTCGCTCAAATACTTTACATCCTGGCATTGTCTTCAACGTCTATTATGTCTCGAGATAAATGAGGGAGTGCACTACTTCTATAGCTTCGTTCTTTATTATGAACGTAGTGTTTGGTGTGGGTTTTATTCAAATTTGCTTCGACCTTCGATACTTCTTTTCTTAGATTTTCCGAATGCTTAACAGAGAGCAGGCAAATATTTGAAAGTTTTAGAGTATACCTTGTCTTTCCTTGTCGATGGAAATATTGTACAGTTTATAATCAATGGTCGAGGTTAAAATACTATGAGCCCATGGGTAGATACACCAGTATCTTGCAAGCGGAAATATATGCAATTGATAGATGTGCATACTTTAATCTCAAGCGCACCTACCGGCATTGATAGCTAAACGGCACTTAAATCTCATCAGGTTACCTTAAAACTGGTGATGGAATGCCTTGATAAACTAAATATATTTGGGTTATATAATCGGGTATGGATCCATTGTGTTACGGGTCATATTGGGATTAAAAGGAATGAATCTGCGGATATACTAGCAAAGAAAGGAACATCAACCCCTTTCATAGGTTCGGAGCCATTCTGCGGAATAGGTAAAGAAACATTCTCTACTCTAATTAAGAAAGAAGAAGAAAATCAAAGGAAATTATACTGGGAACATAGACCAGGACTAGAGCATTCGAAAGCACTATTAAGAACCTATAACCTAAAATGCTTCAAGGAATGTATAAATTTGTCAATGAATAGTCTTAGAATCATTACAGGAATTCTAACAGGTCATTGCAGGTTGAGCTATCACCTAACAAAACTGGGAATTACATTTAATGAATCATGTAGGTTTTGCAGAGAAGATGGGGAATCTGCGAAGTACATCTTAGGACAGTGTTCTGCACTTATGCATACTCGTTAAAGAAATCTGGGTGACCACCAAATACCAGATGATAATTTCAACTCCATAGAAGTGGGATCAATACTAAAATTTCTATTGGAGGCTGGACTTATGGAAATACTATGAGTCCATGAAGGGGCACAATAGATCTTAAAGGTCGCAGTGCGCTACCCCAACAATAATAATAATAATAATCAATGATGATAAAAGAAAGAAGAGCGCATGTTTATTTTGTAGTGAAACTTTCATAAAATCGGGGTCTGTGATAAAACTTAGCAAATAAAATTATAATTTTACGGATTTCCACGCTTTTAAAGCTTTGCATTTGCATACATTTTGATGAGCATTTCACTGCCCTTGGGTATATTTTACGCATATGTATGCATTAAGAATTCACCTAATGAAGATATTTAAAAGAAAATCCGATTACTTTGCAATTTCATTTCTAGTATTATGTTTAGCATGCAGAAAAGAATTCACGCTTAAATTGTTTACAAATTTCTAAATTTAGTTTTATGTACTTTTCGAATTTTTGTTTTATTATAAATTTATTTAAATTAGATACTACTTAATAAAAATGTAACTAAGCAATAGAATTACGATGATTGTATACAATAAAAAGAGTTTTCTGAAGTTATATATAAACAAGTTAATGAACAAATATAGTCAACACAACAACAATGTATATAGAGACGGGCAAATCAGACGGCCGTTTCGGAATCCGCCACAATTCCTCATCAGTGATCTTAGTGATAGTTCTTAATCTTTCAATATCCTATATAAGCTACTAATATTTGAAATCAAAACCCAGAATTACGGATTTGATCCCAAATATCTTCACTGAATAGAGATATTGAAAGAAACTACCACTACCGTTCTATACACTTATGTTGTTGTTTTTTCCCCATTGTAGCTAGTCTGCATAACAGTTCGTTATTTGAAAGTCTAGTACATGAGAGAGTGTGTGTGTTTGTGAGAAAATGATTCTAGGTGTCATTTTTTCTGAACGGTCCCCATTCGATCAGTTCATGATAATTTTTTCGGAGACTATGAAAATTAAATCTAGAGGTTAATTTTCAAAGTCATGACTTAAGTTCATGTCAATTTCGTTATTTGAAGTTATATATAAACAGATTAAGGAACAAATGTAGTCATCAGAGTTTTCTTTCTTTTTTAAATGATAACTGTCTTCTTACTTCTTATCCTCCTCTCGCTACTATCTATGGTAATAATAATCTTACATAAAATCGCACACATGTGGCTTCTTTAGATAAATACTCACACAATTACTTTTAAATGAAATAACACAACAGTTAATTTTGCAACAACTTTCTGAGGAATGCATTAACAAATTCATTGAAACTCTACGTCTTCCATGATGAAAAGAACTATTAGAAATACGATATCTGACGAATTCAACAGAAAAAATGAGGGCAACTAAATTTGTTATTGTTATAAAATTCAAGCGAAAAGTGGAGGATTGCAAAAGTAGCATATTTGTTATTCCGTTTTATTCAAAAAGAGTTCATTTTAGTGAATCAACCCTCTAGTGCATATGACTGTCTATAGGCGGGTAAAACTTAAAACCATATAACAGGCAAAAGAAAAATATTGGAGACATTATTGCAAGTGGTACAATTTAGTCACCTAATCTATTTAATTTTTTGTCTCTAGCTAATGTTTAATATTGTGACCAGTTGAATGATGAAAAAGTGTTTGAACGTTGGGAAAAAATTATTTTGCTTCAAAAGGGAAAGCAATTACCCAAGGAATCTTAGACAAAAAACGAAAAAATTTGTTTTTTCGCTACTTATTACTTATTTTTATTTTTTTTTAGGTCTTTTGAATTTTCAGACTAATATTTTTTTGAAACTACCTGCATAAGACTGCTTAAAAGCGGAAAACCAATTTTGTGGTCTAAAAAGCTGAAACTGATTTTGATTAGAAAACCAATTTCAGATTCGTAGTTTTGTGGCTTACATTTAACTTGAAACTGCATTTTATTTCAAAAAATCTTGACTATGCACTAGAAAGTTAATTCTTAGACTAGTTAAAAATTCATTCTAGGTAATGAAATTAGGCTGAAAACACTTTCGTCTAATAGTACAATGAATGATATTTAGGTATCAAACTTAGATTCATTAAATTTATGTAAAATATGAATACTCGTAATATTAGTAGCTTACATAGAATGTTGAAATATCTCAATTCCTCAATTTTATGAAGACATTCACCAGAATTATAAACACATTCGTCAATATTATGAACACATTCATCAAAGGACTGCTTCAGAAAAAATTGCCGCTTAGTAAATTCGAAATATTTTGTAAAGTTGTGGCTTAATTTTTATAAAAATTGGAATTCAATTATGGTATTTTATTCAAGTTCATTTATTAACACAAAAAATTTTGTACTTTTAATTTTTGATAAAATTTTTAGTTTTTTCCGGCACCCCTACACTGAGGGTAAAAATGCTGTTATATCAAACGGAAAGGATATTAAACCAACAGATTTTGCTGTTAAGTCCCATCCAAAAGTGTAGTGTAGCTGCCAAAATTCTTCAGGCTATAGCCTAGTTGTCTAGTGTGCAAGCAAGCACGCAGCCACTTGTGGCTAAAATTCAAATCCCACAAATTTCTTTTTACTTTTTTTGAAATAAATTTCAAAATCAAAAAAAAAAAATTTTATTTTTGAATTATTTTTTCTTTTTGTTTTTTGTTCAATTTATTTTTTTTTTATTTATTATTATCGTTTTAAATTATTTTTTCTTGAATTGCTTTTTCCCAGGCTCGAACCTGTGTCCGAAAAACATTCGCGTAATGACTGTCAAACAACGCGCTTACCAACTGTGCCACATAACCAAATTTGTTTTCAATGGATTTTGTTTGTTTTACTCTCTCAATGGTTGGAGCACTAATTACTGTTTTTTAACTCTTTGAGGCACACGATTTTAAGGAAAATAAAAACTCCAGTTGCACAGATTTTTTTTGGTTTATAGCATTGGCAACTGAATGAGAAACTGTAAATAAAATGTTAAACTATATGACCATAAGTAATTTCAACTTTTCGAGGTGGGTTAAAATATATCCCACCATGCATAAAAAACTAAGCAAAAGTTGGGACAATTTTTACCCTACCTAACCTTAAACAGTTAACTATGCAAGAGAGAGTAAGATATACAAATTTGAAATACTCAATCAGGCTGTCTTTGTTTATCATTATTTCTAAAAATAGACCGTATAAAATTTTGAAATTGTGCTGGTGAAAGCCAAAAATGTTGTTATTGTATTGGAGTTTCCATTAGCCCTGTCTGAACTAAATATTCAAGAGATAAAGGCAGACGAAAATTGTCAATACAAAATAAAAAACTGTTGAATCAAACAAATTGCTTTCAATACAACAGATTTCCTTTACAACAGCGATGAACTGTTAAAATCACATTTTCTTTTCTCGGTGTACCATTAACGTTTTTATGGTAGTTTCAGAGACTTTTTGGGCCGCTACTCATTATTCACTTTTTTGTTGTCTTAATTTTTATTAATTATTTATGCCCAATACCTTTCGATTGGCTTGAGTTCTGGGCAGTTTGTTGGATACGCTTCCCACATCACTATATGAAAGTTGTTGTTTATGTACTACTCAAAGGCTACTTTACTGCAATGACAGGAAGCGAGATCGGGCACAAAAAAATTTGGATTCCTCATGCTGTCTTAAGAATGGCAATAATCTCTTATTCAAGCACTCTTGAACATAAATGTCGGAGATAATCGTACCCAAGGCCGCAAAAGACTTGTTTCTTTTACCACAATTGCATATAGCTAACCAAACAAGAAATTTACGTGAAAACTTCGACTATCTTTTGGTCCGAAAATTTTTATCCACATTACCTCGCGAATCTGCAGTACAAAATTCCTGGCCAGGAAGTTGTGAAAAGTCAATCAAAACGTATGTTTCGTCGTCCATTAGACATCAATCGTATTTTTCAAAATACTCATGTTTTAATTTTTGGAATCGCTCTGCTTCCCTCCATTCCAGTCGAGGGCACATTTGTCATTTTTGAACACATTTATCAATTTTGTGAACACATTCATCAATATTAAGAAAACATTCGTCAATATTATGAACTCATTCTCTATATTTATGAATACATTCATTATATTCATGAAAGTTTAAACAAATTTTCGTGTTAAATTTATTTCACAATATGACATCTTAACTATTTTAGTAATCAGATTTTTCCAATTCTTTACTATGGAAAGAATTTTGAATGAAATCTTTTGAAAGAATTAATAAAATTTTTAGCTGGGGACACATCTGCACATACTTTTTCTTGTAAGATACCATTAATCGTTTGCCTACACATGCACATACAAATACATTCAAACATTTCTACAACATTATTCATATGATCCCAAATTTGGATGTCTACGTCATTGATAATATGTACATATGTATGTCTAAGACAGAGTATGATAAATTACTTACTTTTTTATTTATTTATTTTTTTTTATGGAAACATTTTGTCGTTAACATCTTTATCGTGATGATATATATTAAGTTCAATGTGATTCATTTTGACGAACTGTCATCAAAACTGTTAGCAACAAGACTCTACTAGTAATGAATCAATGACAGAAACGTTGCAGAAATTTCTATGTATTTTTTTTTTAATCTCTACTGGGTAGAGAGTTACGCATTTGATTTACGTCATATACGAAAATTGGAACTGCAAATAAAAAAAATCAAAACAAGATTACAATTGCAGTAAAAAATAGATGGAAAAAATACATAACTACACATGTGAATGTAAAAATTTCAAAAGAAAAAAAAAAGTTAAAACCAAATGTGAAATGAAAGAGTTGTTAGTAAAAAAAAAACACAGCAACAAAATATCGAGTTCTTGTTTTCCCCAGCTACTGCTTTATTGTTATTGTGATGCTGTTATGATTGTTTTTGGTTTTGGTTTTATACATATACTCATATCTGTTGCTGTATTGCTGTTTGTTGTTGCTGTTGTATATATTTTTCTGCAAGGACACTCATCTTTCGCATACATTTATGCTGTAATTTATTGTTGTATTCATATGAAATCCATTTTGAAATGAAGCTTATGAGTGCTTTTCAATTTCATTTCATATCAATTTGATTTCTTCTTATTCGTGTGTGTAAGTATGTTTTTGTGCATGTGTGTGGGTGATATGGTTATATCTATAGGTATTTTTTTTTTTTATTCCAAGACTTTTGTATGTTTGCATTTACAAATGAACTATTTTTCAAAAACAAAAATCTTTCAATTGTTCAATACAACAAATAGCATTTATTTATTTATTTTTCCTTAAAACTCATGAAGTGGAAATATAGTTTTTATTAATATTTATGCAGTATTCTTTGTGTATTGTTTTGAAAGAAGAAATCCTTTTCCAAAAATTTTCCTCTCAAGTTTATGCCTATAAAATTTAGGCAGTTTATTGTTTTGTGAAATTTTTAATTTGCAATTTAAAAATTGAAAAGTTTTTGAATGATAAACTATTTAATTTTCTGGGAAAAACTATTTTTTTTTAAGTATAAACAATGGGAAAAATTATCTTTACTATTTAGTTTTGAGAGAAAGTAGGACAGGTGAAAATTAATTGATATATTTATTTATAATTAAATGTTTTTTTGTTTTTTATGATAGCTAAAGAAATACCTACAATGATGATCGATCAAAAGAGAAAGCAAATGACTTAAACTTAGCCAGACCTGGTATCTCTGAATGGCCTAGAGACCACAATAGTTGTAAGCTATTTATTATGCTTATAATTATTCCTTTGAGTTTGAACTTACACATAAGACTATCTTAGAAAAATGAGGGGGTATTACTTAACTGCCACTTCAAGCTCAAAGGCTTAATACTAGAATATCAAAAATAGTTTTCCAGGGAGAAATGAATCATAGTACCGTCTCGCTTCAACCTTCATGCCAAACATTTCTTGAATGACAACTATAGAAAATCTTGGGTTAACAAAAACGGGTATTCGCATTGTCTTAGGCTTCCTAACTGAACTTTGTAGAGTAAACAAACACCTATATAACATGAAAATAAGTCAGGATGGCTTTTGTAGGTTATGTAATGACAAAGAGAAAATGGCTGAACACCTATTGTCTTATAAGGATCCGTCTTCGTTACTTAGGGAATCGCTACCTAAAACCGTCAGAAATTGTGGACAAATCTCGAAAGAATGTTTTAGAATTTGTAAAGAATACAAAACTCAGGGATGATTTGTGCTCAATAAAGTTTATCACAATAGGCGCAATTGAGGCTTCAGTGACTAGGTGACTAGATCCCGCTCTTTATTCAATATAATCTAATCTGACCGCCTCGCTCTGCAAACGCTCCAGAGTATACTCAATTTACATTTCTACTTTTATCTGCGAAAATTGGTTGTCAGTTCGCCCTAAACTATGAATCAGATATGAATATTAATTTCTCAAATGGTAACAATTCCCAATATTGAGTCCAAAAACGGGCTATGGGGCAGGCCCTCCCAAAACTGTAAAATATTTCTACATCGGAAATTAGATTATTAGATTTACTTGGACAACATCAAATTTGGATTTTCAGGGTAAGACTATAAATGCATTATCTCCGGATATTTTCGTTTTTGATCTCATTTAGTGGTTTGTCATAAGCATTATTTTTGGTTTAAGTTTTGGACTAAAATCTTATCTGAATTTTGGGTTGAGTTTTGGTTTGAATTTTAGTCTAAGTTTTACCAAAATGTTGATTTCGGTCGAAATTGGTATGAATTTTGATAAAATTTTTGATATGGGATTGAATCGATTTTTGTTCTGACTTTTTATCTGAGTTTTCGCCTGATTTTGCTCTGAGTTTTACTTTGAATTGTGGCTTAATTTTAATCTGGGTTTTGGGTTGAATTTTTTGACTTTTTTATGACATTTGATCTGAGTTTGGGGAGAATGTGGGCTGGATTTTTGCCTGACTTTTTTTATCTTACATTTTGTGTTTTGGTCTGAGTTTGGTTTGAGAATTTTGAGTTGAGTATTGGTATGAATTTTAGTCTTAGTTTGAGTTTTGAGCCGAGTTTTATCTAAACTTGGGATGATTTTGTAAAGGAGCTGATTTATTTTGAGTTGAGTTTTGGCGTGAATTTTAGTCTAACTTTTAGCCAAAATTTTGTCCTCATTTTAATCCGAATTTGGTATGAATCTTGGTCTGATTTTTGATATGGAATTGATTGGTTTTTTGACTGATTCTTTGCCTGAGTTTTGAACTGAGTTTTTGTCTAAATGTGGTTTGAATTTTAGTGTGAATTTTGGTTTAATTTTTTTTTTCTGAATTTTGATTTGAATTTTGGTCTGATATGCAGCCTAGGTTTTGGGTTGAATTTTGGTTTGACTTTTAATCTGACGTTGGGTCTGGATTTTGATCTGACTTTCGATAGTGTGTTGGCCTGGTTTTTTGTTTGACTTATTTGTCTGAAGTTTTTTGTCAGAGTTTTGACTAGAGTTTTGGTTTGAGTTTTGGTCAGAGTTTTGGTCTGAGTATTGTTCTGAATATTGATCTAAAGTCTGAGTGTTGATCGAGAGTTGGTCTAATTTTCGGTCTTTGAATTTTGAACTTTGAATTTTGGCCTGATTTTAGGTTCGATTTATGGAAACCTTTAACTGTTACGTTTGTAAATTTGTTCCAATTAATTTTCCTGTGTAGTACTTTACTAGCTTTAAAATTCTTGCTATTTAAAATACCTGTAAAATTCAATCTGAATGCTGCTACATATAAATTGAATGCGTTAAAACTCAATTACCTATGGTGGAATATTTTTAAAACATTCAAATTATATTTTACAACTAAATAGAGAATAAGTCGTCTTTAATAATCGGAATCAAAGAAATTCGTATAAATTGTGTTTTTAAACATAAATCTCAACGACATTACAACTCCGCGTCAATACGATGCTATAAAATAAAAATGCTATGGCTGGCATTTAGCTCAACTCAGCTCTACGGCATACAATGACGACAACGAGAAACAAACAACAAACAAGTTGAGATTTAAAAGTGCAAATGTACAAAATCTAGTCATAAATTGGCATAAATTTCAAACATGAAAACAATAAAAGGCAAATGCTTTAGCCGAAGGAAGAAGAAGGAAGAAAGCAAACGGTAGGATGGGGAAAAACGGCAAACGAGCAGACAAAATATACATATGTACATAAATTCTAATGTATGTGAATGATGCAAAATGGTGCCGCATGCAGTAAGCAGCTATTCGAAAGTTGTGCATAGTATTCAATTGTTATTGTGTGAGTGTGTCTGTGTGTGTGTGCATGTTTGTTTTGTTTAGCAGCATTTTATGGCAATTTCCGCTTTTCGGTATTATTATTGTTGTAGTTTTTGGTGTTGTTTGTGTTGCACTTTGGCACTTTGATGCTTTCTCTCATTTTTGCATTTCAGTCTCTCGACTGCACTCTCTCTTACTCTCTCTCTCTATATTTCTATCATTCTCTGGCTTGCCAATTTTACTTTGGCAATTTAATGCATACAGTTTTATGGCCACTTAATTTGGTATTGTTGCAATTTGAAATTTCATTTCCGCTTTTGCCATTTTGTAAAATCGTTTTTATGCTGCGGCTTGATGCTTGTTGTTGATGTTTTAGTTAAATATTTCTATTTATAAATTTTATTATATGCAAAAATCGTTTATATTTACATTTTCATTTTTGTTTTTTCTTTCTTCGTTTTAGATTTCACGTTGGCTGAAATCTTCGATACACATTTACGTGGTCCTGGCTTTGTTATGGAGCCGCCCGGACGCGTTGAATTTTCAAATTCCTCAGGCGGTTGGCTGGATTGCTCTGCATCCGGTAGTCCACAGCCAACTATTGATTGGGTGCATGCTGATGGCAGCGCTGTGTCGGAGATCCATGGAGTGCGGCGTGTGCTGCGTAACGGTACATTAGTGCTATTGCCATTTCCGGCGGCGGCCTATCACCAGGACGTACACAATACGATTTATCGTTGCATTGCGAGCAATAGCGTCGGGCGGATTGTGTCACGCGATGTGCAAGTGCGAGCGGGTAAGTTAAATATTTGTATAAAATTTTGTTGCATTTGTATAAATTGAATTGAATATACAATAAAAGAGAATAATCTATAACCTCAATAATATTGTGAGTTCAGTTTTGGATTCTCAGGAAAAATTTGTTTTAGTTTATTTTAATGAAATACCAATGTTTTTAGAGCGCACACATTAAATTATTCATCAATATGGTTCATAAAACTTCAATTCATTTACATATATATCAATATTATAATCACATTCATCAATATTGTGATCATATACTTCAATACTATGAACGCATTTTTCAATAATATGAACCATAGCGGATCCAAGTGGGAATTTTTGAGTAAAAACCTCCCTTTGCCGAACTTTCATACCTTAGGATTGCTAACCCTGAACGAAAAAAACAAAAAAAAAAAAATCCCCCGATATCTCTGGATCCGCTAGTGGTATGAACATATTCTTAAAAATTATGAGCACATTTTTCAATATTTTGAACACATTCGGCAACATTATTAGCATATTTTGAAAACATTCATCAAAATTATGACTGAATCAATCAATATTATTAAAACATTGATCAATATTATGAACATATTCCTCAATATAATGCCCACAATCATCGAAATTTTGAACGCATTCATCAATTTTGGAACAGATTCATCAATATTATAAATACATTCATCAATATGTAGAATACATTCAACAATATTTTGAATACATTAATCAATATTTTAAAAACATTAATCAATATTATTAACACATTCCTTAATATTATGAACATATTCATCAATATTATGACCACAATCATCAAAGCTTTGAACACTACAAACGCATTCATCAATATTTTGAACAGATTCATTAATATTATAAATACATTCATCAAAATGTTGAATACATTCATCAATATTTTGAACACATTTATCAATACTATTAATACATTCATCCATATTATGAACACGTTAATCATTTTTTTGACCACAATCATCAAAGTTTTGAACACATTAATCGATACTATTAATATATTCATCCATATTATTAACACACTCATCCATATTATGAACACATTCATCAATATTTTAAAAACATTAAACAATATTATTAACACATTCTTTAATATTATGACCACAATCATCAGAGCTTTGAACACTACAAACGCATTTATCAATATTTTGAACAGATTCATCAATATTATAAATACATTCATCAAAATGTTGAATACATTCATCAATATTTTGAACACATTTATTAATGCTATTAATACATTCATCCATATTATGAACACGTTAATAATTTTTTTGACCACAATCATCAAAGTTTTGAACGCATTCATCCATATTATGAACAAATTCATCAATATTTTAAACACATTAATCAATATTATTAACACATTAATTAATATTATGACATATTTATCAATATTATGACCACAATCATCAAAGCTTTGAACACTACAATCGCATTTATCAATATTTTGAACACATTAATCAATATTATTAATACATTCTTCAATATTACGGACATATTCATCAATATTATGGCCATTGTGGCAAAAAAGTTTTGAACATATTTATCCATACTCGGAATACATTTATCAAAATGTTGAACACATTCGTCATTATTTGAATGCATTCATCAATATTATGGTTACATGCATCAAATCTATGAATTTGTTCACTGTATTCAGGAAAATGTACTTTCGTCGGCATAAAGTTATGTTTTTATGAACGATATCGATCATATTGATGAAAATTTTTTTCTGTGTAACCATAAGTAAAACAATTTCGATTACTTGAACTCACATATTTGTATTTTCATGCTTTATTTGTTATAAAGAACAAAAAAACCAAGAAAACCACTTGTCATAATTACAAATAAGAAGAAAAGTTCTCTATGAGCTTCCCTTAGGAGTAATTTCGCAAATTTTCAATATATACTCGTATATGCATATAAATATTTTAACTGCAAGTGTAGACACACACACTTTCATATTCAAAAAACTTCTCTCGAATCTGCTATTAAAATTTGATGAACATTTTCTATGAAAATGCATTACTCTTTTTTTTCTTCTGTTTCTCTATACAATAAATAATTCAAACCATATTGAATTAGTTTTGGGATTAGGAAACATTGGTGGACTACAAAAGGAATATTGCACAAATAAATACATACATATATATCTTATTTTATATATACATATGCATGTATGCAAGTATGTATGTACTAGTTATGTGCAATCGAAAATAAATATATGTATGTAATCATACTAAAATCGGTTTATTTATATTCTGAAAATAAACATAAACTAAAGTGTGCGTATTTCCCGCAGGGGGTTCAATATTTTTTTTTTTTTTTGAAATGAAGTCACACAAATAGTTTGTATTTATGTGCGTTTTTATGTATGTTATAATAAAAAAAAAACAAAAAAAGATATTGGTTATTTTAGCACAATTTATTGCTGAAGTAAGAGCTTAGGATATTTTCGTAGCTTATCGCCGATTTCTAAATGCTATTATTATAGTGAAAGTACTAGTGGATCCACGGGGGGGCTTTTGGGGTTATAACATACCATTTAGCAATGAAATTCTTATACATTTGGATTATTCGTCATGATGAAAAAAAAAATTGGAGGGGACAACAAGTTAAAACCTACCACTCAGGAGTCCGCTAGTGACTGAAGGTAATAAATTTTCAAGATAACACTTAAATAAAAATTTGTTTTCGTGAAGTTATGCTGTTTCAATAAATGGGATAATTAAATGTGATAACATCTGGTTTTTAACAAGAAAATAAGAGATGTGCGAATTTAGATAAGTATTTCTTGATAAAATAAAGATTTGCCCATCCTAGATCTTTCTAAGATAAGGAAATTCGCTAAACCCTCACACAGATTTCAGTTTCCCCATTCTGAGGATTCAAACTAAATGGAATACAATATACAATAGAATAAAAATATTTTGAATTATTTCAAATTGAATGCAAAAACAAACAAGAAATCTTGACGTGAGCGTGAGCGTTTATATGTAATCCACCTGAAGCAGCAACAAGAAAGTAATGTGATTAAGAGCTATGCAGAATGAAATCCGATCCTTTGGTTCCAATGCATTGAAAATTTGAAGTTTTTGACGTATTCATTCTTTAACAGAAATTATGAATGAAAGATAATGAAAAAAATGTGCGAGACGAATTCAGTTCCGTCTATCTAAAAAAAAGTACATGGTATTTTTGTAAGGTTAAATGTAACATTTAGGTATTGATAGAAATATTTTGTCGAAATGAGTGAGGTTCACATTCATGCCATTGTTTTCATGAGAACTAGAACCTGGAAACTCAAATTTAGTCCTACTGCAGACGATGGCTGGGTTTCTGAAGCATTTGTTGTACCGTTTCGGCATTGAAATGTATGTTTCGGTCTTTCAATTAAATATATTTGCCCTATTTATGTTATGGACTAGATGTACTTGCTATTGAATGGGTTTATATATATGTATTTACTTTTTGACTATACTTTTTTAGTCTGAAAATAGAAAATTTAGTTTTAAAATCTGAAAGCATCATTTTGAAATTCAAATAGGTAATTAAAAATCAGGAAGTATCATTTTAAAATCAGAAATCGTCATTTTTAAAACAGAAAATATCATTTCAAAATCTTAAACTTTTAATTCAAAATCAGTAAATATTAATTTCTATTTAGTTTTTTATTTTAAATGATGTTTTTGGATTTTCAAATGATGCTCTCTGATTTTAAAATTATTATTCTGAATTCAAATTGACCATATACTTAAATTTTCTTATTTTAAAATTACATTTTCCGATTTCATATGAAAAGTTGTTGTTTTACTATATAAATTATGTAGATTTAATCATCTGTTACTGATATGGTTTCAGGGCCCCTCAAGGATACCCAGTAATATGGCATTGCAATCAGACTATTGCTTTTATTGTTCGAATTCCAGTAGGATGTGAATATGTGATTTTGTCAGAAAAAACATAGTAATCGATGGTAGGACAATGATCTAACAAACTGAGTGCTGTGGAAGGCCCATGGTCCTCTTGCCCACCTTCAAATCTAACTGATATAAAAACGCAAGATTTCTGTTTTTTCTGCAGCGTCTTTCAAATTTCTTGCTATTGCTTATTAGGAGTTACTATCGCCTGTTGTGTGTGTTTCATGTAGATTTGTTCACTTGAAAGATATGGATTTTTTCTTTGTTCTCTGCCTCTGAGGAAAACGAAAATGAGACTTCAGATAATCTCTTATCTGTCTGTCTCAACTTCTCTCGAATCAGGCTTAAAGTTTTTGGGTCAGATGGCTTCAGAGATGAACTACTATATTCTGTGTTGCCCTAAAATGTACTCAGGCTTAGTCATAAATCTGATAGATGCAAAGACCGTGGAAAAGGATCTCAAATTGTAATACAAGTGATGATTAATCTGTTTGATGGTTTTATTCGTAGCTATGCAAATATAACAAACCAAAAATAGATATCTAGTGGCTAGGATCTCGAGTCATCTGTCAGGTACCCAGATACTTACACTTTGAAGTTATTTATCATTTAAAAAAGGGTGGCAACTAGAAGCTAAGCTCATAATAATAGCACTTGGTAAACAATTGGAAGAAATCCACACCTGCATTGATGTCTGAATGCATCTTTAGTCCAAGAATCGTCGAGCTATAAAATTTAAAAGTGAAACATTTTAGCTACCCACAGGTAAAGTTACGAAATTTGCATACTTTACTAGCCCTACTCGGTTTTATAAAGAAGGAATGAGATATTTAAATTTATCGAATATGCAGTTACGGTCAAAATAATAGTAATGACATAAGGAAGAACTTCATATCACATGAACAATATTTTTTAATTATTTATTTATATAATAATTAAATATGAATAACAGCTTGAAGTCTTGAGTATCTATTGATTTAATAAACCCCATCTTAAACTCTTTTTTTAAAATACAGAAAATAAAGGACTCTCATAAACAAAAACTTAGATGATCAAAAAAATAGTAGTGCTCGTTATGAAATTAGGAATACAAATATTATTTTGGAAAAAGCTTTAATACTTCTGTTAAGTAGTCTTAAAACATATTAAAGTGGCACTATTTGGCTATACTCGTATTTCCGACACTTCAACGGAACATTGCCTACCCAAAAAAGAACAAAAAAACAAAACTTTATTGCAGGTTTATGTATACATACAATATTTCCTTAGGTTCTCATATATCAGCTGAGTTCATTTGCATAGTTCACGCTGCTTTCTTATTACTTATAAACAGTTTCATATAATTAAAAAATAAATATGCAATTGTATCGAGTCTCAATGGTTAACTGCTGCTTGCGTCACTCACACAAATTCATATATTTATGTTACTACTTTAAAATTGTTGCTATTTATAATTTTCCCTCTAGATACAAATATTTCTATTTTTCTGTTTTCTCTGTTTTTTTTTTTTTGCAGTGGTTGCACAAGCTTACAAAGTGGATGTCGAGGTTCTATCTGCATCTAGAGGATGTACCGCTATTTTACGTTGTGTAGTTCCAACGTTTGTAAAGGAATTGGTGCGAGTAGTCTCATGGGTTCATGAACCTGCTATCTACATTTATCCATCGTTGCAAGGAGGTAAGTACTACATACTTATACACACACACATACATATGTACATGCTATGATATGAAGTGCAAATATGTTTGTGATGAAAAAGCTAAAGAGACAACAACAATAAGAGCATACATATGCAACATACTAGTACATATTTATGTCGGTATGCGTTTGGCATTTTATGTGTACTTGTACATTTACTCTATGCTCTTCCTTTTTCTTTCTCTATGTATATTTGAGTGTGTGTATTTGCGTGTATATGTTTCTGGGTTGTTGAATAATTAACATTGTCCTTTGGCATTTACACACATAGCATTTTTTATATGCACTTTTATGTTTATTTTTTTTTTGTTGTTGGTTATTTTCAAATAAATTTAAATTTATTTATTTTTAATTAAATTATTAAATATTTAGTGAGTGTGTGGGTGTAAATTTTGCACAATTGTTATATGAAAAAGCTTATTATAATTTGATATTTATGAAATCGAAAATTTCATCTTTTTTTTGTAGATGGAAAATTTCATTTATTACCCACCGGTGAATTACTCATTCATAATCTTCAGGAAAGCGATGAATCACAATCATTTCGCTGTCGCAGCATGCATCGTTTAACACGTCAAGTTGTTGTCAGCTCACCAACACGTCTCAGGATAAATTGTAAGTAAGATTAAAATTAAGATTTATTTATGGAACATTGAATAAAAAAAAAAAATACTTAATTATAATAGAGCACGCTGTACCAAATAAGTGCAATGTAATATTGCATACTTTGAGGCATATCTATAATTTAGAATATAGTGAAGGGCACAAGTGTGCATACACTGTAAAACTGAAGGATCTAAAGAAAAATTTAGGTTTGAACCTTTTTAACAATGACTGAATGAATAAATATCGGTAAATTCAAAAACATAACAAAAAATCAACCTGACAAAAGTTTTCACATGTTACAAATCTATCTCAGGATTAATATTTAGCATTAGTAATAACATTTTATGGCACTTTCAATATTTAATGGGTCCTCCTTGGTCGGGCATAGGTGTGTGGCATTGAGGCAACTAAGTTTGGGTTCTCTTTAAGGGGTAGTATACTACTGAAGTAATTTTTATCCGGTGTATGTGTATGCAGAGTTTTGTCCTTTACTATATATTAAATTTATATCTGTGCATTTTTTATATCTATGCATTATCGTGTATAAATTTATAAATTATAGTTTAAAATACAAAGCAAATATAATTTATGTATTTATTGATGTATAAATTATAAAATACCAATCCAACAATAATTCACAATTAATAACAATCACCGTCGTTTTGTGGTTTTCTGCATTATTGTTTGGATAAATTTATCAAATTAAATTGCATAGAAGCAATTTAAAATTATAACTATATATATTAGTTTTTCTTTTGTTTTTTATATTATTTATTATTTTTAAATTTGAATTTTTTATTTTTTCTAGCACATCGTGGCATCATCTCACCCAGCGTTGTTGAGCATACTGCACATGTTCAGGTATCACAGGATGAAGGTGCGGTATTGCTGTGTGTTGCTCAGGGCTGTCCATCACCTGAATATAGGTAAGGAGTGTACAAAAATTTAGATATAAATTCTGATCATTTGAATCAGATTGTAGTCTCTAGAGATACAAATATCGCAATTACATTTGATATTTATAGTTAATATGTAATCTTAAAACTGAGATGATTCCCATTTAAATTGGACACTTTACATTTAGATTAACATATCGATACCTCTATTCTTCAACCACGCGTCTCCACTTTGAGCGAAAATGATTTTTTTTTGCTAACATTCTATAAAAAAATCTAAGATTCAACCTCGTATTTCCAGTTGAACACTAAAGTTGACTTTCAAATATTTAGTTTTTTTCGTTTAGTGCGAAATAGTTTAGAGTTGAAGGTGGGCTGGATTAAATGAAAGCACTCTGTCTCAAAGACTATTGTACTATACCCCAGATAGAGCCAGTAGAAGAGAATAAGAAAGACAGGAGGAATATGGGAAGAAGAAAGATCTAGGGCCTCTCAACCTCGAACATAATTGTTTCACTGATGAAATTGTACGCTAGGAAATATGTGGTTGAAGCATATCACTATGCGATTTTTTCTCTTTTTTCAAGCCGGTCTCTGATGTCATTAAACTCTTTTTTATTTATTTTAATTTTGATCGAATCTTGGTCAGATCGACAAATTTCCATTTTAATTTAATTCTTTAATTCAATTGACTGAGAATAGCACTGTGACTGTGACTTTAAATGAAAATAAGTCTAAAACTAAAAATTTATAAATTTATTTAGTAAAAACTTGCATTTTAACCTTTAGTCGATCTGATCGATCATTCACAATAGACAAACTAAAATTAGTTGATCTTTAATTGACACACATCGATAGTAGTTTCAGATTCGCAATAGCGCCCATACTTCATAACTTTTTCTTTGCAGCCATACGGCTATGCGTAAGAGCTGCTAAGCATTGGTAGATCTACCACAATTGTGGTAAAGTGACATCACTGATTGCGAATTGAAGAATTATGCTTGGTTTTCATTATGATGACATATATTCCCTGTCAAAGAGAGAAAGAGAGAATTTCCAATATGAAATTTGCCAGCATGTTGGCAAATTTGATTGAATTTGACATTGTGAAAACCAGGCATTACGATTACTCTTTATATGAGAAGCTCTTTTGCTCATAGAAACCAAAAATCATAACCTAATGGAATGAAAGTTTTGACAGGAAATACAGAAAATGAGTATTTTCCTTATATACGAAGTATTTCTTTTGTTTTATATTTTTAAAACAGAATTTATATACAATATACGCAAGTTGCTACAACATTTTTTGAATGGTATAGATTATTACTATTTATTATGATATGGGATAAGTAATTTATATTGATGATGATTCTTGAAATAAACTCTTGAGCAAACTTGAGCTCTTTTCATTTACATTTGAGCTTCCGGTTTATACCTTTCCAATACGCTTAATGCGCAACTTCCCACATGTATGTAGGTATTTATTTATTTAAGTTACATTAAATTTGTCAATCATTTACTTACTCTTCATAATAAATAGGAAACTATAATTCTTTAGCATTGATATTATAAACAAAAAACAAAACGTGCATTCATACAAAAAAAAAAACCAAAAAAAAAAAAAAAGAAAAATAAATTAATTTATCTGCTTTGTTCGTAATAAGCATTTGTGAGTGAAGGAAGATTGGACTATTGAAATAGGAAGGACTTATATTTTCACAAAACTATTAGCTACGTACTTCAGCGCTATTGCCAGTATGAAGACCAAAAATAAAGTATTAAAATGCGCTTTGCACATTCTGCACTTCGAATGTAATTTCTCCTTTCACCCGAAAAAAAATATAACAACAAAAAAAAAAAAAGAAAAAGAAAATTACATTTTTAGTCAATGATGTTTCATTGTACTCTCGAAGTACCAAGTAGAAAAGTAGAAGTAGAAGAATTTCGCACTAAGACTTATATTACATTTTCACATGCTACACACAAACACACAAAAAAAACACACTCTCTCACTTAGTCTCAGTCAGTTTCAGTCTCAGAAACCACAATACGAACGAACACATGCAACAATGTTGACAGTCATAAAGTAGCTTCTGCAACTGAAATTATTATTATTATATATGTATGTATGGGTATGTGTTTATATATGTGTGTGTATGTAATTTCTTTTCATTTATTTTTCTTATACTCTGCTTTTCGATTTTTTGTTGTTGTTTTTGTTGTTTGCCAATTGTGTGAAACGAGTGAAGCGTACAAAAGTTTGTAATTGTCCTGCGGTTTCTCGCCAAGTGAACTTCAGAATTCACAAGTCCTTAAGGATATATATGTATGCATCACACATAAGTATATAAACATACATATGAACAGGGAAAACCTTTGCTCGTAATTTACGCTACTTGAAATTACATTTCGAAATCTTTGCTGTTTCTTTGTATTTAATATTTTTTTTTCAGTGCTCTCTCTTTGGCAATTGCATTTAGTTAGTGATGAGCGAAACTGTTCTATGAACTGTGATTGCAATTTTTGAATATTAGTGAAAAATCACTGTGACTTAAATCATAGCTGAGAGCAGTGAGCGTGTAGAGAGAGCGTTTCATATGAATATAAAAATTGGATACTACTCGGTTAAAAGAACCGAAAAAAAATGAATATATGAATTCATTAACGAATATGATAATTTTTTAGTTTTACATTATATTACATAGTGATAAAAATAGATTTGCTAACGATTCGCGTATTCTTAGTGAACGAATTTTATTTGACTGATTCGTGAGGAAATAGCAAGATAGTAAAACAAAGATTCATGCTAATTAAAACGCTTCCAGTATTTAACATTTCTAACAATAAATCTTGAAAATATCGAGAATGAATTTCATAAATACTTTCGTGAGCATTCTTTAGCATGGTGTGCAAAATTCAACTTTTCTTGTGCGAATAAGATAGCACCTAGCGTTTCCGAATGAATTTTTTGTACTCAACACGAATCTGGGGCCAAAAACTTCCCATCACATCACGTTTTTAACCAGCGGCTCTTAAAACACTTCGGACGTTTTTCATTTTTTCTGGCCGTGGGTGTAAGTAAGATAAAATCCGTTCAGTGTAAATTTGATCCCTGCACCCCTACTCATAACGATACCCCCTGCTCTAAGAGAGGCAGAAAATAATTTGGCTTCAGACCAGTGATGAAATTTCCAAATTTCAAATTGTACCTAATTGATCAAAAAAAATTGTATCTAGGGGAAAGGCATGCAGGTTGAGGCAGTCCAATATTTTTATTTTTTCCACTAACGGTACGAATATTTCTGCCGTCACATTGATAGTAGTAAGTTTTTCATTACAGAGAGACCTATTTGTGGCCATTCTTTATGTTTCAAACAGAATATCCAAACAATTTTTGTGAAAAAAGTGAATTTGAGAATTTTCTAATCGTAAAAAAAGTGTAGTTATTGAAGCCGTACAAAAAAGTTAATATAACATTCGTACCACAGTTTTGGCTCTTTTTTTAATGCTCCGAATGAATTTTGAACATAACTTGCATGGTAAAAAATAATACATCATTTCGAAATATCGGCGATGCTTGCAGGTTGACATACATGAAGGCATGCAGGTTATATGTTTTGAAGGGAAAACGTCAGAGACCTCATTTTAATGCTTGTTTATGTTCGGCATTGCTATTAAACTTTTATAAAAAGCGAACACGGGCAGTTGAGAAAAAGAAAACGTCGTCTTCAGTTGAAGATGTTGATTTCTGTATGATATGTATGAAGAATTTACCAGCAAAACATTTAAAGTGTGCCATATCGCAAAACTATTTCACGCGCCGGAATTGCGACTCTGATGTCGATCTTTCTGACGAAAATTAATGGAATTTTTTATCTTCTTCATTGTTGAGGCCCTTATGATAAATAAATAAACAATAACACTTTAAAATTAATCGTCATAATTTTTATTGTTCAGACATTTTCTCAATTTCTATGACTGTCTCAACCTGCGTACTAAAACTTTTTTTTGCCAAAAACATATGTTCGGAAAATTGGCCATAACTTCTTAATTTTTCAAGCAATGCAACTATTTTCTGCAGCAAAGGCAAGACGTTTGCAACAGTATATAGCTTTTGTGATATTTTTTTTAGTAAAAAATTTTAGACATAAAAACAAAACCGGTCTCAACCTCCATGCCTTTCCCCTACCTAAAATAGTATACTTCATTGGCTCATCGTTTTTGTTAGAAATTTAATTTTCATTTAAAAGTTAACAATTAAAATAAGTAAATAAAATGTGAAAACGATGCTCGTTATATAACTATTGTAATTCATTCTCATAGATTTATCCATATATAATTTATGTTCCATAAAATAAATAAAATTGTTTGTATTGAATAGCAGTTGGCTTCTTTTTAATTCATTTAATTAGGCAAATATACAATGAGACGCAAAATTGATCACAAAAAATAATATTTTAGAGCACGACAAATCGGAAACAAAAAATCAAGAAAAGTTTCCAGTCGTCTAGATGAAAACAAGGGGAACAAGAAAGGCCCCACATTGGTCATGAAAGCTCCGGAATTTTGATTATAATTTTAAATTTTTCAAAAATGTTCAGCCAAGATTTGTTTCAAAGCTTACAACTCTGTTATTACTGTTTATAAAAGGAAACATACATAATGCAAAAATAATTTTTAAAATCGGATAATGTTTATTAGATAAATTTAAAAAATTTCCATATGATTTTGACCTTATTTTGACACCAATAAACTTAATTCGATTTGGAAAGTTATTTTTGCAATATTTTTCCATTAATAAACAGCAATATCAGAGCTGTGAGCATTGAAGTAAAGCAATACAGCACAGGCAAGTTAAATTTAAGTAGGTACTTACTTATTACAAAATATTTTTTTTTGTAGTTAAATTAAATTGGCCAACTAATAGCAAATTGTGCCTAAAATGTGCCCATTGTGCCTAATGTATTTTGTAGTTCAAAAAAGTCGGAAAAAGGTACAATTGTACCTACTTTTTCATTACTGCTTCATCACTGCTGGAAAGCGCATGGTTCAGTCTTCAATTTCCGATATTACCGAAGCATGGGAGCATGTAAGGGTTCAGATTTTATAAACCCATTTTTTTTTAAAGCGACATTTTTGACCTTAAATTCGTATTCAGCACAAAAAATTTATTCAGAAAATATTTTTCTGAAAGTTTCGAATGAACTTTTTGAATTTTTGGTAAATGCCCCAGCAAAATTTGCCAACCAAGAGGTGGGTGCTGCCATGCACAAAAATATTTATGTTTTTATTTAAATTTTTTACCGTGCTGTGTATCAAAACTCCCGCACATTTGTCTAACTAGTAGCTGATTAATTATTTCAAGTAACAGTGAGAAAATTCGTGCACTGAAAAATATCTGGCACATCTCTAAAACACTACCACTGCTATGGCTACAACTGCTACTTTTAAAGTTGTTAATATTAAGGCAATATTAACTGAAATGAACATGTGTGTGTGCATTTACCACAATCGTATGTATAACAACATCCATATGTGCGCGTTGTCCTTTTGTGTCCAGTTTGATTCCGTTTGCATGCACATGTACATAAGTGTGTGTGTAAGTGTGTTTGATTCTGTGCGTTACGCCTCAGTGCGCGAATATATGCGATGCACGTTGCTCGCATACAGATGTGCTACTTAAGAAAATGGCAGTAGCAGTAACAGCAACACCAGTGGCAGCTTTGATGTAATAATGACAACGACAATGATGAGGCTTGGGTGTAGTGGTGAAGTATTAATGGTAGTATACACTTATGTACTTTATTTTCCTTCCCCTGCGAAAGGATACAGAATATTTTGTTGTTTACGAGCATCCGTTAGCTACATATAAATATATTACGTTAGTGTAGCATTTCCTCCTATGAGTGTTTGTGTGTGTGTATATGTCTTACCGACTATTTTATCCTTTTTCATTCAATTCATGCACTATTCCATTAAACACACACATATACACATGCAAACGCGCATATACAGAAATAAAAGCTTATACATTTACGCCTTCATTTCTGTTATTGCTGCTAACACTGACGCTGCTGCTTTTAGATGATTTCTGTTTTTTTTTTACTACGCTACTGCCTGCTTGCCTTTTTCTGTTCCTGACTCAAAGAGCTCAAATGAGAAAAGTAGCAACTAGCACTAAATTGGATGCGGTACATTTTCCCCTTGCTGATGTTGTTGCTGTTGTTACTGTACTGCTGCTTACTGTTCCTTGCTGATGCTTGCTGTTCCTTTTTTTCTTCTTCATCATAAAACGCAAATGCTTTTTATGACTTTATGTGCAGAATTTCATTATTTTATTAAAATGAGTGTGACAAATGTCGTGTTTTTCGCTATTTACACTAAAGTTGTAGTCTTCTTCTCGGTTTTTCTTATTTTTTTTTTTTTTTTGATTTTTTTTGGTTGGGTTTTCTATAATTCACTGTGGTTGCAAGCGTGTTGATTAACTTATTGTGTCGTTGTTGTTTTTGTTGTTTTTATGTTGTTTTGTACGTGCCTGTATGTTGTAATTATGTTGCATGCCAATCTAATTAAAAAAGCTATTTGCAAATGTTGCAATTTATCACATTTCATAGTTCTTCACAATTAATTAAATATAAACGAACATATTTTTTGTTTGTTTGGTTGTAATGTTCAAATAGTAAAAAGAAATGTTTAGTAGTTTATAGTTGGAACCCCTCCAATTAAATTATGAACTTTCGTGAAAGGCGAAAGGTTTTTAATTGCGTTTTCATTTAAAATTTTTCCAAAACAGTTTGGAGTGGTGTAAAAATTATTTCCTAAGTAAAACTTTCCGTTCATTTTCATGGGGGAAGAAAAGCTTTAAAGCTTAAGTGCAGTACCACATGTGCATAATTTTTGATTGCGTGACAACGTTTCCAGATTATGTTGTTATTCTGAAGTATAGTTCATTTCCAATGATATTAAATCAGTAATTAAAAACTTAATTCGTTTGCGAAGAATTTGAACGAGATAAGCAGGAAAAAAATTTACTACGTTATTTTTTTTTTTGGTTTTTTCAAAACCAAAAATTTAGACTAAATTAAAACCTAAATCAGACCACATTCAGACTTCAATTCAGAGCAAAAATTAAACCAAAAACCAGATTATAATTTAAATTAAACTCAGATCAAAATTCATACGAAATTTTAAACCAAAATTCAGACCAAATTTTTGACCGAAGTTGGGACCAATATTGATTTACATATTCCAACCAAAACTCAAACTGAAATTCAAACCAAAACTCAGATCATAAATCACACTGAATTCCGACCAATAACATTCAAAATTTACAGTAAAATTAAGGCCAAAAAAGACAGACAAAAATTCAAACTGAAAAACCGATTACATATCAGGTCTAATTCAGGTAAAAAATCTTAGCAAAGTCAGACCATAATTAAAAATAAAACCCTGAACCGATCTCAGACCAAAAGGAAACCAAACTCAAACCTAAACTCTCATCAAATTTAGACCGAAAATCAAACAAAAATTAATAACTCAGAAAAAAATTCAGGCTGGAATTAAAACTAGAAATCATATCTAAACTTGGACTAGAATTTGACCAGAATTCAAACCAAATTTATATGAAAAATCAAACCAAATTAAAATTAAAAGTCATTTTAAAAATTAAATTCAAATTAAAACCAAAACTCATCCCTGAAAAAGACCAAATTCAAAGCTAACTTCAGACTAAAAATTAACTATAAACTGAGAACGAAAATCGCACCAAATATCGACTAATAACTTACCAAAACTAAGAAAATTCAAACCGAATTCAGATTAAATTCAAACCAAAACTCAACCATACCCAAAACTAGTTCAATGATCTAATATAAAGTCAAACAAAAATTCAGATTACAAGAACAAAATTGCAACCAAAATCAGACAGTAATTCAAACTAAATTGATACCAAAATTAAGACTAAATTCAGATCAGCGTTGCCACTAGAATTCAGAACATATTTCATAAAAAAAATTGTGGCAAATAGTCAGACTAAGATTCAGACCATAAATTATTATTATAGAAATCAGACTAAATTAAGTCCAAAAATCAGAGCAAAACTCAAAACATAGTTAGAAACTCTGATAGAAACTCAGACCAAAACCCAAATTCTGACGAATAGCTCACCAAAACTAAGCCCAAAAATAATAGGAAAAATAAGACAAAAAAAGAAAAAAAAAAGAAAAAACAGACCAAAGTTCAGACCAAATACAAAGCAAAAATATAACCAAAACTCAGAACAAAATTAAGACCAAAATAAAGATAAATATTCAAATCATACATATTTAAACAAATGTATACCAGTGTTATACGCCCAATTCTATTTTATGGCGTAGTTGTTTGGTGGACTGTTATCTTAAAGAGCACCCTTCACAAAGAATTAGACAAAGTACAGAGGCTAGCTTCAAGGTTAGTTACAGGAGCCCTGAAAACTACACCTTTAAAGGCACTGTAAACTATGCTAAATCTTATTCCAATAGATCTATTTGGTAAGACCTCAGCTTCAATCTCAGGTGTGAGACTGAACCCGATACGTAAGTGGTCCCACACTAATCATGGTTATGGTAGGATATTAGGTGAAACCAATTATCTTCCCAAATCTGTCGATTTTTCCCTCTCCTCACTATCCTTTGGTAACAGCTTTAGCACACTTATTCCAACTCGCCAAGAGTGGAGTGCGGGCAATGTGATGCCATAGAAGTGTATATTGATGGCTCAAAACTGGATGGCAAGGTTGGGGGTGGAGTTCACTCTGAGCGTCTGAATATTTCAACGCACTTTCGATTCCCTGATCACATCAGCGTCTTCCAAGCAGAGCTGCTGGCGATCACTGAAACCGCAAATCCGTTAAGGTGTAACGAAATATCCTGCAAGGATATCTACATTTTAACTGAGCGGCGATAAAATCTCTCCAATGTTTTGCTAATAACTCAATAGTTGCCCTACAATGCAGATCGTCTCTGAATGAGACGGCCGCAGCATTCAATCTGCACCTCACTTGGGTGTCTGGGCACAGCAACATTGAGGGAAACTGTAAAGCAGATGATCTTTCCAGACTTGGTACAACCCGCAGCGATTCATGCATCAATGGCAACGTATTGCGGAAAGGAGATGGAACCAACCTGCTGCATTGTTAGGCAATTTTGGCCTAGGCCAAACACAGAACGCACTAAAGCACTCATAAACCTGGACCGAGTCCACATAAGCAGGGTAATCTGTATTCTAACCGGATACTGTCCTATCAGCATTCATGCCCGGAGATTAGGTCTTCCCTATAATGACTTCTGTCGAAGCTGCAGAAACCAAGAGGAAGAAGAAACAATCTTCCACCTTATGTGTAACTGCCCTGCTCTAGCGGCACGCAGACAAAAAACTCTGGGAGAACCTTTCTATGAAAGACTAACAGAACTCGAATCCTCTGAAATCAGAGACTTACTTCGCTTCATAAAAAGCACAAAATGGTTGGACTAGGTGGCATTAAGAGGTAGCTACTCGCCCCATAGGGTATCACAATCAGTGTGTTCATATTTCTATTTGAACAGCCCCAACAACCTAACCTAAACAAACCTCAAACCGAAAATCTAACCAATAGTCAGTCCAAAATTCACACAAAATTCAGAACAAAACTTAAAGCAAACTTAAGGCAAAAGTTAACCCAACTTAAGCAGGTGAAAGACTTAACATTTTAAAAATCCACATCGATTGTGAAGATGAACATTCAACTGTGCGTGTAACATATATCCACCTAATGTGGTCACGCTAAATAAATGAAAAAGAACCCGAAAATAAGCTTATATATGTTTGTCGCTTAAATAAATTATACTTCTATAAAACTTTCACTACCGTATTTGTTTTTTTTTTTTTTGCTTCATTTGGAAGTCTTTGTGTTGATTAATGACTCAGGCCCAAAAAAAAAAAAAAAAACACTCTGTCACTAATTTTGGAATATTAGATATACATTTCAGTTTATTTTTCAAAGAAAATTGGCGCAACCTCTTCATTTAATTACATTGTCTTATTTATAAGAGCTTAAAATGTCATTTCTTCTTCAAATATCATTAAGCAACATTGTACTCAAGTCGACCATATCGTCGACGCCATATGCTATACAAACACACATACACAGTTAGAAAAAAATGTTGTAGAAAACAAGGCGATGTTTAATTAAGAAATATCACCGCATTAAGTTTTTATTTAGCTATATACAAATACAAAGAAACACACGCACTCACTTATACACATTTACAGCCAACGCACAGAAATGTGTTTGCATCTAAGTCTGCGAAGACGCTATATCCTTTTTAATCAACATATTTACAAACACTCGCACTCGTATAGCACACACACTTGTGCGGTCGTCGTCGTCGTCGTCGACACCGTCGTTGTTGTCATAGTATGTAATCTTGCATACATACGTACACATGCACGTGAATGCCATCTATTTTCTTCTATTCCCATAAAATAGCTACACTTTCTTCTTGTTTGGAGAATGATTTATATATGCACCCATATGTAACATACAAGTAGGAGTAGATATGTATGTATTTATATGTGTGAATGCTTAGTTATATGAATATATGTGATTAAACATACATATGCATGTATGTATGTATGAGTTTGTATGCTACTAGGTGAGAGTGTAGAAGTTATAGGATTTTCATACGTGTTTTATATAATTGTTGTTGTGGTTTAGCTAAGTTATTCATGACATACATACACATATATGTATTTATGCACACACACACAAACATGTTTATACTCATACATATGCATACATGTATAAATTTTAAGCATTGTCGTAAATATAATTTATATTTTACAACACAACTGCTACCTACCTAGGCAGCATGTACTCGCTTGTACCTTGAAACTGATGTGGCATAAAAACACATTAATGTGTTAAATATGCTGCTTATTTTAAATTACACATACACTCTCAATGTCTAGGTGTATACATACGTGTATCGTTGTATGTGTTTTTATTTTTGTATTTATAACAATGTATGCAACTATGTATATATATGTTGCTGTTTTTTGAAGTATTTTCAACATAATGCGGTTACTCATTATAATCTTAATATTTTTCGTTGTTTGTATTTGTGTTTTTTTGTTGGTTTTTCTATTCTGAAATAGTTGGTTGCAAAAGCAGCACCAACAATTTCGGTTGCTTTGTAATAATAATAATGGTTGAAATACTTTTGACAGCTATTTAGTAATTATGAAAGTGGAAGTGAAAACTCTGTTCATTTCTGCTTTGTGTTTTAAATATTAGGTTTTTCACTTAATTAAATTTTTAATAGTTATATTCTATTTGTTAAATTTTCTGATATTTGGGTACAGAATATTGGATAGAAGGCAGAAAGTGTGTAATTCAGTAAGTTAATGTGTTGTCATATCATATTTTTAATTATTTACTAAAACTGAATGGTTTAAAAAAGAAGAGCTGGCTCCAAATTTTTTTAAACGGAAATTTTTATCGATGAGTTAGGCATTACTTATACCTACATAAAGCACAGAATCGATGTAACATTGGAATTGATTTAACGCATAGAGCTGTGGGGAGTGAAACGACGAAAACTTCCGAATTTTACTTTTGGATGTGTAAGTACTTTTTCACCACTTTTGAATGAGATGACTAAATCGCAATAAATTTCTGTAAACAATATGTAAGAAAACTTTAAAATAAAAAAAAAATAATTCCGAAAATAGTATTTTTTTTTTATTTTTAAATTATTTGAAACCCGATTTGTACCTATTATTTATGTTCATTATTGCATTTTTGACGTCTCTTCTAAAAATGGTGAAAAACTACTTACGAGATGTCAACATATGACTATCGATATGCAAATAAACAAAAGAGCGAGTAAGAAAACCATGTCAATTCTTGCAAGAACAGCACAAACAGCACTCTTTTTCTCTCTCTCTCACTCTCATATTTATGTATGTACGAGTATTTGCACTAAAAGAATTTCTTGCAAAAACAACACGACTAACAATAACAATAAATCCTTCTGAAGTTAATTACACTGTAATTACACTGTAATTGAGATGAAATTGATAGTGCCGACGTCTCTTCTTGTATTGCATGACACCCGATTCCTTTAAAACTTTTCTCTTTTCTTCTACGATAGTGATACGAATGATAGCGTACCGGAGTAACATTTTATTAGAGACTTAAATTAAGTCTTGATTGCTTAACATCGGACAAAACATTTGCAACTGGGAGACATTACTATAATTGATTTCAGTTACAAAACTATTTTTTATTTAAACTATGGCAATTCAGTAATAAAATCCAACAAGATTTTTTAGATTTTGTAGTCTACTAGCTGACCCGGCAGACGTTGTTCTGCCCTTTCTTAGAAGAAGCGGGAAAATTAAAGTTTATTTAAATGAAGAAGAATGAAGTTTCTTGGTGTTTAAAATTAAACATTGGTAATGACAATGCAAGCTTAAAGGATGTACATTGAATTTGATAAAAATTCTCGATTTAAAATGAGGCATCAAAATTGGCATTTTTAAAAGTATTTAGTTGGCAGAAGAATATCAAAGACCGTTCTAAAAGTTATATGTATCTATTTCCAAAAACTATTTAAAATTATGGACCCATTTGTTATTTATTTATTATAAAAATAGAATTTATTATCGAATTTGTTACAGCGCCACCTATCGGATTTTGACATAGCTAGGCAGGTTCTTGAGATGTAATGAAATTAGTTGAAATAATAGTAAAAAAAGGAATGAGAAAAGTAATGGAAAATAGTAATGAAAAAAATAACAGTAAAAAAGTAGTAGAAAAGAGCTGTAGAAATAGTAGTGGAAAACGTATTAGTAAAAGGAATAGAAAATAGTACTACAATTTGTTGTAAAAACGTGATAGAAATGGTAGTAAAAAAGCGACAGAAAAAGTAGTAGAGAAATAGTTAAACATAGTAGCACCAAAATAGTTAAAATGGAGCAGAAAGAGTGGTAGAAATAATAGTAAAAAATAATAGCAGAAAAAACTGTAAAAAAGTAGTAAAAAATAGTAGAAAGTAGTTGTAGAAAATAGGAAAAAATGTATTAAAAAAGTAGTAGAAAAAAAGTAGTAAAATAGTAGTAGAAAATATTTGTTGAAACAGTAGTAGAAAATAGGAAGAAATTGTAGAAAAATAGAAGTTTAAAAGTAGTAGAAAATAGTAGTAGTAGTAGTATAAATGGTAGTAGAAAATAAAAAAGGAGCATTGTGCACACCTATTAATCCAATAAACTGAAAGAATTTAAATTTGTGTACCGTACCATAAATATCTCCTAAGAGAATGAAAATGCAGGTTATATGGAAGGTGCCACACCCCCTTTGTCAATCCCACCCATTTTTGTTGTAGCATGGCATTGTCAATTCTCGTTATCGTACCAAATTTCTGTATTATGCTATAAATGATTCTTGAGTTATACCCAAAAAAGCATTAGGATTGCATGGGAGGTGCCACGCCCACTTTCTTAAAAGCCACTATGAATAGCTATGTTTCATCCTCCTGCCCAAGAAAATATAGTCTGGAAATATGGCTTCAATCGGTCAAGTCGTTCAGAAGTTACACGATGTCATACACACAAAACTCTACGATTATATACATATATAAAGATTATTTACATAATCTAAGAAAATAGAAACAGCACATGAACAGAACTCGACAAAACATTTGCAACTAAAAAAAATTTACTTTATTTTACGAAAATAAAAACAAATCAATATTTCGTTGCAAATCAATTATTCTCAATGATTGCCATGTAGCGTCGAGGCAAATAAGTTTGTAATGATGCCCTCTGGAATATTTCTCCAAGCATCATGAACTCTTGCAAAGAAGTCATCTACATTCGATATGTTGCTGCAGTCAGTCCTCTTCCTGACAATCTCCCATAAAGTTTTCAATAGGATTAAGACCCGAGGATTTCAGGGCCAATCCAATAAATTCATATTATTATTCTGAAGTCAGAATTTTTGAGACTTCGCCGTATGTGTTGGCTCGTTGTCCAGTTGAAACATTCACTTACACGGAATTTTTCATTTCGAAAATTTTCAACATTACGGATTTCATGATTGATTATACTAGTAATGTGATGAAGACGGTTCAAACCAGGAGCGGAAAAACATTCCCCTATCATAACATGTGCATTGTGTTTGGCCGTCTTAATATAATACTATTGTTGTAGTTGTTTTACCTCTAGGGCGTTGAACGTCGGGCATACCATTACTTCCAATTAAACTAAATTTGGACTTATCGCTGAATAAGAAAGCTTTTTACTTCATTATTGGCTAGGCTATGTGGTCTTACGTGAATGGCAACCTCTTTTGCCGGAAACGTTTGCTAATAAGTAGTTTTGTGCTGAAATGTCAACATGTAAATTCGAGCAACGAGGTGTCAAGTTAAGTTAAGTTATTTTACCAATTTGTTGCCTGAGAATTGATTTGGCGTATAGGTATACATATAGCCATACAATTTGTACACACATATACCAAATCAATTCTCAGGCGACGAATTGTGTAGCACATTTTTTTTTTTACTTATTTAATAATTACAGCATGAGCATTTCAATCAGTTTTAAATAGATGACCACCGTGATGCATAACATCAATGGTTTCGTTCTTCTTAAAATTTGAACAAATTCGTGAAATTGATAACTTATGATTGTTGTATTTTATATAAATTTCTTTTTTCAGGAGTTTCGTTCTTATAGTCATCGATAACTTGCTTGCGTAAGGCTTCACTTAACTTATTTGGCGACATTGTCTCATCTATCTCTTTCTCCAGTGAGAAGTGGAATTTCTGCATTAAAATTATACGCAATAAATCTCTTGATCTGAAATAGTTCAAATAAATTATAAAACATAATAAAAAATAAATATTTAATCAGCTCACTGGAACAGTCTTTTAAGTTGCAAATGTTTACTGACAATTTTCAAATTTTTAGTTTTTTTTTAATAAGAAATAATATAGTTTCAAAAACAATCAATACAAATTTTGTAAGCTTAAAAATTGCTTTGTAAGGTATAGAAATTTCAGCCGTGTATTCCAGTTGCAAATATTTTGTCCGATACTTTATGTAGGTTATAAAAATTTTCATATGTAATAAGATTAGCGGGTCGCATTTGGCCTAAGTGTGTCCTGATGAACAGACAAAGATGGGCAGATTTAAGAAAAGGAATTTGTATTAAATAAGATCAGTCCAGCATTCTTTCCTTTTGAAATGTCTCGAATCTTGAACTGCACGCAGCTTTCAGATTATCCAATAGAACTTGTGAAGCAAACTTTCAAATAAGATTTCAATGAAAGTGTTTCGTCATACAAATTAAATTTTGAACTGTTTCAGGTTCAAATTATGCTCATTGCAAAAAATAATCATTCTATTTAACCTTACAATGAAAAAAATAATAATTTTTTCTATGTATAGAGAGTCACAAATTATAGAGTTACACAAATTTGTGACTTTTTCACACAAAACTAAAATTTTGGTTTGAAAAGCAAATATTTAAGGCGTTATGCAGAAGAACAGGAAATGGCGCCTAAAACTCGCAATTCTGTGCTCATTTCCTGTACAGAAATAAAAAAATAGTGAAGGTTTTCTTTTTACCTTTGGGATTCTCTTTAGCTTTCACTGGCTAAACTTTCATTTATCAATATACACCTGCCCTCTTCATTTCGTAATTCCAAGTCATTCACTTTTAATTGAAACAAAACAGGATAAGCTTTTTTTCAATTAAGAGCAAAATGCTGATATTATTTATATTCAAATGTATGTACATGTATTACTGTTTATATTATCCTTAAATAAATCTGCAAAATCATCGCATAAACTGAATTCCTGTTTCTTGTGGGTGATCATTATTTGTGATGACAAGACAAAAATCGACAAAAATAAAAATTATTATAAAAATCAAAAATGTGTTGAAAATTTTTAGTATTTTCAAAAGTGCATACATATATATGAATATAGAGAACATAGGCTTAACATTTTTGCTGATACATATATGATACATACAAACTTATATACCAGATTTCTGTTAAATGCCTAACACAACTACATACACATTCAAATAAACAACCAAAAAAGAAAAAAAATACAAAAAGTTATGAAAATTGAAAAATATTTATTTAACACTCCCACATATGATTTTCAACTTCAGCGTTTCAACGCGTACTTTATATTGGTGAAAGAAGAAAGACAGGCGATTTTTTATGAAAAATATTATTTTATATGTTAGGTTGTTTATTTTCATGTTTTTTTTTATTTTTCTTACATATATAATTTTCTTATTTTTCCAACATTTTCTTGATTGATCCTTGAAATGATGAGGAAAATATTCACATTTTTTTTACTATTTTTTGCATGTTGTTTTCGTATACGAAAAATAAGAATAAGACACACAATTTAATAATATAGTCATTACGCACACACATGCACACGAACTCACGCACGTATAAACACTTTAGCTTACATTCATACACACATATGAATGAGTAAATGTAGTTGTATAAAAATGTATGAGTATAAGAAAAATAAGCTACGAGTGGCAAAAAAAAAAAAAAAAAAAGTGAATATATGTAAAAGAAAATAGAAGAAAAATCCCCATCATTTTCCTGAACATTAAGGCCAAAGTATCATATTTGTTACGCACACCCATCACCACATGAACGCAGACAGACAGACAGACACACTCACATTTCAAGCATACATAGACACAAATACTGCTAAAAATATTAAATTGAATATTTTTATCAACAACCACACATCAACATATATAACAACAACAGCAGCATGAGTACCAAATATTATCGATAACAGCAACAGAAAAACAACAATCTAACGACGACCCTTGCCTATAGACAGTGGCGGATTGAGGATTTGGTTTCGGAAGGGCAGATGAATTTACATAGGTATTTAAAAGAATAAATTAAAAGTTAATTCACTAGGTCTACTTTTTTTTCTTTTCAACGTTGTCTAACGAGAAAATGAAAAATATAGCAACTATAATGAGAATTCAGAAAGTTTGTCTGGGGCACAAAATGAAAATAGAACAAATTCAATGTGTTTGATTTGTAATGGTTCAGATAGAAGTGATTTGAGACTGAATTGGAAACCAGTTTATAAAACATAGAGAAATTAAACAATGCTCCAAACCAGACCGAAATCCAGTCTAAAACTCAGACCGCAATTCAGAATGAAATACTAACCCAAACTTAGATTAAAATTGAATCAAATTCTAACGTGAACTCAAATAGATATACAGATTGAAAATTACACTAAAAGCAGATTAAATTAAAACTAAAAATCAGACCAAAAATTTAACTAAAACACCGGCAAAAAAAATCCAAACCAATATTCAGACCAAAATGGGACTAAAAATCAATCCAAACTCTTAGCAGAACTCAGAAAAATATTCAAACCAAATATTAAACCGAAAGTCTGGTCAAACTTCCAATGAAAATATAAATCTCAAACTAAAATTCAGACCAAAAATCTGACTGGAGCTCGAACAGATGTTCACACCAAAATTTAGGCAGTAAGTCAAATGAAAACTCTGACCAAATTCGGGAAAAACATAGACTAAATTCTGATCAGAACTCAAGTGAATAATCAGAACAAAAATTAGATCGGAAGTTAAACCTAATTCAGATCAAATAACTCTCCAAAATTCTGACCAATATTTTACCAATTTCTAAGCAGAACTCACATAGTTATCCAATTCGAAAATCAGACGAAAGAGCAGAATAAACTCAGCCCAAAGCTAAAAATAAAAATTTTGACCCAAAATTACACCAAATTCAGACCAATATTTAGATAAAATTTTGACCAGAAATCTGAACAAAAGTTAGATTAAAATTCAGATAAATATTCAAATCAAAATTCAAATCAAAATTCAGACCAAGTTCAGACCAAAACTCAGGTCACAACTTGGATCCAAACTCCGACAAAAATTGAGAATCAAACCAAAAATCAAATCAGAAGTCAGATGCATATTCGGACCAAAAACCAGATCTAAATTGAATCTAAAAACCAGACCATACAATTTTTACCCAAAATATAATTAATAAGCAAATAAAGCTTTCTAAAAGCAACACTTTCATAAACAGTCTCTGAAATTTATTGTTCTCAAAGTGTATATAATAACTAGTTGGGCTCTAAAAGATTTTAAAAGTGGTAAGCATTTAAATTTGAAAACGGCTACAGCTCCCATAGGTTTTCTTCAGATCAGCCACTGCCCATAACCTCCGCTACCCTCCTGGTTCATTTGAAGTGTCTGCTTCTTTTTTATTTTTTGGATAACAATTTTTTGGGGTACCTAAGTATAAGAAATTACATGTGTATGTGTGTGTGTGCTTGTATTTATATTCGTTTTCGTTTTAGCATTTTCAAGTGTTGAATAAACTTTGTTGTTGGTTTTATTTTTCTACTTTTACCATCTTTTTCTTATTTTTTATTTTTTTGCATGTCATATTAAGTCAGTGAAATGTTAAAAGGACACATTCCGAAAGCGAGATGCTCATCATAAAAGAAGGAGGAATAAAAAAAAAACATCTTATGTCACAGACTCATATATGTAGACACATACGCAGCCACATACATACATATGTGAACAATCTTGCGGCTCTGCTGCTGTTGCTGTTGTATTTCTCAACATTTTGATTGTATGAAGATAGCAACACACAAATTCATTACAACAGCGAAGCTGTTGTGTCTTTACTTGTCGGTGGTGATGGTGGTGGTGGTGACCCTTGCAGAAAATACACAAGACAAACCGACAGACAGCCAGCATTTTCTTTTCTTTTTTCTTTTCGTTTCTTTGGACATTATCTTAAGGATAAACAGCAACAACAAAGACAATAGCAACAACTACGACAGCAGCCGCGCCATGAAGGCTTAACACTGTGTCCTTTTGTATTATGTTGTATGTATTTAGCTGTAGCTGCCACTCTCTTTCGTTCGTTTGTTTCTTTCTTTTTATTACTTTGTTACTGTTGTAATCAGAAATAAATTCCAAATCATTTAGCATGAATGTGATCAATCGTAATTCAATGTGATTACATTTTGACGCCTTTAAAATTGTTTTTTTTTAGCAATTTTTTTTTTGTTGGTTTTATTTGAGATTTTCCAGAATATTTATGCGTCTATTTGCGTGTGTGTATTTTATGGTCTTTAAAATTGTTAATTGAACCATAAAATTATAAATTTAATGTTTCATATGTAATGTTACGGAATTTTTTTTTAGTGCCTATGCAGGGGAAAAATATTTATAAAGTTACTGGAGTGTATAGAGAATTTCAATTAGGAGACTGGCGAACCTGAAGGACCTCGGTGAGATCTTAAAAATTAAGTAACGGAAATTCTTTTTATACTTTTTTATGTATAATGCATATACAAAGCTTCTGGACAAGCCAACATCTCACCAGAACCCTGGCTTAAGTGCGTGCCTAATATACCCCATAATAGAGGAGTTGTGGGAAACAGGTATGCTTCGGGATGAACTAAAAGAAGGCGTTATTGTTAAAATTCCGAAAAAAGTAACCTTACAGTATGCAAGTACTGGAGGGGTATAACACTGCTGAGCACGATCAAAGAGGCAGGTATCAGAGCAAGTCACTTGTGCATTGACCACGTAAACAGTCTTCGAGTTATTGTCAAACAGATTGTTGAATGAAGGACTAAGCGGAGGACACCACTATACCTTGTGTTAATTGATTTCCAGAAAACTTTCGACATAATACACCAAGGTGGTATTCGTAACACTTTTGAATGTAAGAGAATTCTATGTAGAGTAATTAAACTAGTTGAAGCACTCTTCACTAATGCAGGATGCCGAATAATGCACGAACAACTCATGAGCGACAAGGGTGTGTACTTTCACCACTACTATTTAACATCATATTGGGCATCATCATGACAAACGCTACGAGATCTGGAAGGGTCATTACTTACCTCAACTACGCGGACGATATTTGTCTACTGACACACACATATACTGATATGGCATCGAAATTCCAACTGGTGCCGGATTTGCATTCAATATTCCAAAGACCAAGAGGACCAGGAGGCTCGAATGAAGACATAAAAAGCTGCATCAAAAAAGGAATGGCAGTTTTTGGCTCATCATTTTCAATATGGAACTCATCATACATCTCGCAAAGTACAAACCTGATAATGTTTAATTCCAACGTTAAACCATCTTTGTTCTACGGCTGCGAAACATGGAATGCAGCAGCGGTGGACACACATGCAATTCAAGTCTTCATAAACCGACGCCTCAGCAAAATCTTGAAAATATTTTGGCCAAACACCGTCTCAAATGCTGATTTATGGAGCAAAACACAGCAAAATTAGTGCTCACCGAAATTCGAAAAAGGAAATGGAGCTGGATTGGCTACGCAATACGAAGGCAGCTTGACGATTTGGCAAGAATCGCAATTGATTGGAACCTCTAAGGAAGCCGTAGAAGGGGAAGACCGGCGAACACCTGGATGCGACTACTGGAGGTAGAAACGCGTGCTATGAACCTAAGCTGGAATGAAGTCAAGAGACAAGATAAATCTGACTGGAAAAACTGTTGAGGCCCTTTGTTCCTCCCTGGAACTTAAGGATAATTATATATACAGTATGTAAAAAAAATTGAGCAAATGAAGGAACATTTTTTCGACATAGAAAAAAGCCGAAAATGGCGTTAAATTAAAAATTATCAGCATAGCTAAGTTTCTACACATTCAGATCAATAAAAGTGGAAACGACTTTCTGAAATCAGATAATAACTTCAGGTTCCAAAAGGGTCTTGAAAGTACCGAAATTTCAAAAATAAATTATGATTTTTCTAATTTTTTTGACCAAAATTTTTTTCAAATTTTACAGCTTTTTTATTTATCCTTGAGTGTATAAAAGAATTTTTGAAATCGGTTAATTTTCATTGGTGCCACAAGGGGTCCAGTATATAATGAACGCCTGACCATTTATAGGAAGCAAGAAAGTGACAAAAAGAAGGGGTTTAATAACCCTGCTATGACCAAGAAAGTGATAGCAATACATCAAGCTGGAAAGTGGCTGAAAAACAAGGATGCTCTGAAATTTTTGTTAGAAAAGGCCCAAAAAGTTCCAGACAGAAAGTTGAAGAAGAACAGCGAGGCAAAAGAGCGAGACAAAATATTGCACAGTGATTTCATAAGGAATTTTAGAAATTCTTTTTGCATTATGTTTGTACACTCAAGGAAAAATAAAAAAAACTGTGAAATTTGAAAAAAAAATTTTGAAAAATCTTAATTTATTGTTGAAATTTCGGTACTTTCAAGACCCTTTTGTTTCCACTTTTTTTCCTCTGAATCTTAAGAAACTTTTACTATGCTATCACTTTTTAATTGGACGTCATTTTGGGGCTATTTTTCATATCCGTTCATTTGCTCAATTTTTTTACATACTGTATATACTTAATTAAAAATCTTTCTATCATATTTTCTCTCAATTTTATTCACTTTAAAGAGCCTCATTACCTTATGAATATGCAAGCAGGCAAAAACCGATAAATCCAAATATATTATTTGGTTTCCAGATAGTTGTTAAAAATGCTTACAGAGGTATTTGCTAAACATTTAAAAACAGTTACCATTGGATTAATCTGTTTGTGGATTGCACACTTAAAACCCCGAAATTTTGTTATTGTTCTTTATAATTGATTTTATTGATTTAGATTTTTTTTGGTAATATTTTTTAGTAGATCTGGACAAATCGGTGCTTAATAAAAAAATAAAAATTTGAATTTATCGATCTTGTTATCTTCAATATGCAACTAATAAGGATGTTTAAATTATGTATGTATATGAATTGTAGGTACATGAGCGAATATCCTTTAAATATATAAATGGTGTAAACTATTATCAATGACCTCTGATAATAAAATTATTATTTTTGTACGTGCCGAAATTAAATGCTTTAGAAAACAATGCAATACTGTGGACACACACACACTGAAACAAAGCAAACAATTAAAAATAGCAAATAAGCATAAAATTAGTGAGCGTGAGCTTATTATAGTAGGCAATAAAGGTAATGAGATGAACAGGAAGATAAGGAAAAAAACTAAAACATCTTTAGATTACGTACTTAAAATGCTGAATTATTTATTCACATGCTATTCATACACACACACATAAACACGAACACTCTTATAATCAAAAGTATACAAACATTTATATTATTATGTTCATATTCATATTAGCACTTGAAATCTGCCCTCCTCTCCGCATTCCACGTCACCATACAACTTACACTCCATTAAATTTATACCAACAGAGACAAGAATTTATGACGGCACTCTTAAGTGAAAGATAATAAATTGGTATCTGTACTGTATGCAACAGCAGCCATGACAGAAGTAATAGCAACAGCATCAGCATAGTTGCAGCACATGTTCATACTCAACAACTGAACTGATAATAATGCAAACAGTAGGGTACCTGTGGGTGTAATTGTGCAAATAATAAAAATCTACACAATCACATGCTGATAAGCAGGCAACAGTATATTATATATTACTATATAGATACATATATAATAATAAAGTAAATATATGCTGCTTAAATATTGTGTACCTAAATAAAAACGAAAAAAATATGAAATAAAAGGAGTTAGAATGAATAGCAACCACAAAAGGAAGCAAAAACAAAGAAACTAAAATGAGGAATAACAAAAAAAAAAAAAGGAAAAAAGTAAAGCACAACAATAAAACAAAAAAATAAAATTCCTCAAGAGAAAAAATCTAACAATTCTGTAATTAATGACAGAAATAGTTTAACATTTCTGTAGAAGCGGTAGTGAGAGCAGGAAGCGAATGGGAAATAAGATTATGAAGAATAAGAAATAAAAGTAGCTTATGCTTAGAATCAGAAGATTCATGCGTTATGTGATATTATTATTATCAAGCAGCTGAAAATGAACAGATGAAGATGAGCAGATGAAAACGTAGGAAACCGAGCGTTGTCTTAATTATACGCCAACATGGATTATATTACAGCAAGTGTATTTATTACACAATCTAATTTCCAAAATCTTTTTTCTGTGTGTGTGTCTTTTGTCTTCTCATGTTTTCTTTCCATTTTCTTCTTTTTTGCGGGAGATTTATTTTAGGGTTTTATTTTGTGTATGCTGCATAACATTTCTATTGTTCTAGAGACAAATTGTCATAGTAATAAAGCAAAAAAAAAAATATATATATATATATTTTTATAAAAAGCTGGTATTAGTTTGCTAAGGTATGAGCAAAATAACTGGATGGCGTTATTGGTAAGCTGGTTAAAACTCAAAGCTTTTCACTTACGAGAATTCATATCTAACTAGTAAGTCTTAAAGCTTAAAAGCATTGAAATCAGCATCACTAAAGCTTACTTTAGAAATGAAATTTTTAAAGAATTTGGGAGTAACTATTTGTTTTTTTTAAGACTAAGGACGAAACTCAGTCTGAAACCGAATCTGAAATTAAATTTAAAACTGAATCTGAAACTATAAAAGAACTTGCAATATGATCTAAAACTTAAATTGATTCTAAAACTGAATTCGGGATGTTGGTGGTGGTGGCCAATGATTATGAACTTTTATTTTGGTTGTTGATAATGATTTATTTTTTTTTAATAATTTATATGGATTAAATTCAAAATCAAAATCAAAATTGCATTCAAAGTCAAAAAGTTAGCCTGAGGCTTAAGCTGAGATTAATATTAGATCTAGTTAGGCTGCTATGCTGATCAAGTGCATTGGCCGAATTAAAGTTTGCGCACTAGCGCTAGTATGCACTAGCCTTTTTACACATAGTATTTTCCTAGTTCAAATTTAAAATTTTTTTGACATCAGAGAACATTCCAAGATAATAAAATTTAATTTGATGATGTACTATATCTCATGAAATGTACTTGCTTCCCATATCTAATATTACTTGCTTCCTTTTTACTAAATATCCTTCAAGAAGATTTTTTCTTTTGCCGCTTAAAGAAATATTTTTCTAATTTTTTTTCTAGTGTGAATTAGTGAAGATATACTCTCCGGCTTCATTATAATAGGAAATGATAGTTAGTCTACTACTCAAATCCTTTCTTATATAGTCTGAAAAGGACTTGTTTTTTATAATAAGTAAATGTTTTACTAAAACAAATAATAGTTTAAATTTTAAGTTCCTATGAACTTAATCAATTTCAAAAGCACTCTAGTTGAACATTATTATAAAAATAATAATAACAAAAAGATTAAATGATTTATATATTTTATTTTATATATCTGCAAGTATAAATATTTATTTGAAGTTTCCAACAGAATAAATATTACTTGAATAAAAGTAAGAAAATGAAGCTTGAGGCTAAATTTAAAAGCATTGAGACAAAGCGAGTGCCATAGCTACATATGAGAAGCTTTCACAAAAACTGCATCAGTATTTATGAAAAGTGGTTATAAAAGGCACAGTCTACAAGTATGTGTTATATGTACATGTGTGCATGCATATATGTGTGCCTTGTGTATTTGCAGTCTTTAATCATACAAAAATGCAGTGATACATAAAAGATGTTAAGTTAGTACAAAAAATAAAAAAATATAAAAGTAAGAAAAATAAAACAAAAAATTAAAACACAAAATGATGTGAAAAGCACATAACACAAAAACGCGCTAACAAAAAGCAAAAGAAATGGGTGGAGGTCGCTCGTCATACATACCGACTACATAGAAAATGTAAGCATAAACAGCGCACTGCAGCAAAAGAAGTACTAATGCTTTTTTCGCTGCTGCTGCCTGTGCTGCTGAAGCTGTTACTGCTGCTGCTGTTGCTGCTGCTGCTTTTCATAAATTCAAATGAATGAAACTGCTAATGCGACAAGGCGACGAGCGTGTCTGCGTCAGGTAGTAGGTACCTGTAACTAACTTCACACAGATACACACATATATACAACACATAAGTGCGTGCCTGGGAGGGAATTTACCATACATATGTATGTAAGAATGTGTTTGTGTGTATGAGTGTGTGTTTATATGGCATAAGGGAAGGTGAATACGTGATGTAGAATAATTTTCATATTTTTATATTGTTGTTTTTTTTTTGTTTTTGATATATAAGTGTTTTGCCAAATGTGTTGATATAAAATTAAAGTCAAAATTTTATGTTGTACAAAGAAAATTAGATTTTCTCACATTTCGTTGTGTTTTTTTTTTTGTTTTTAATTAAAACGAAGAAGTTTTTTTTTGTAAACTAAAGAAATTGAAATTTTCTTTAAAGAAATTTTAAAAATTTAAAAAAATTTTTTTTTTTTTTTGTTTAGTTGCCATTTTGAGACATCTATAAAATGTAATAGGAATTCTTTATTATAAGTTTTTCGCAATGCCATTTGCAACTGTTTCAAACACTCACTCTTTACTTACAACTACACTTATGTATTTGTATATATAAAGACAACCGTTTAAAAGTATTCAAAAATATTTGCAATATCAAAACAAAAGTTTGCCTTAGTTTTGCTATATACTATATTTATGATAGCATACTTTGATTATTCAACATTTTCGATCTATGTAAATAAAATATTTTTTAGAAATAAATAACAAATTTCCTTTACCGTCAACATTATTATTTACTAAAAATTAAAAGTAAGAAATATTTCTTTAGTTTCTTTAAAAATTTTCAATTTTCAACTTCATGTTGATGCTAGCTAATGACACTTTTGTTGGGTTTGTGGCGTGTATGCAGCAACTTTTATGTGACACTTCTCCCAGTGGATAAGGAGGAAAGCAGAGAGCACTGTCGCAATGTCCAAGAAATTTTATTTTATCTTACTGAAAAAAATGCTGACATTAAGCTATATTGAAGTCTCAATCTGTTGATGCAAGATTTGCCGGTACAATAGATGAGATTATTACGAGAGGTGAACTTTAAGTTCCCTAGTCACTGCTATACAGCAAAGATGTACTAACTAATGAGTGTTTTAGATTTCAGAACTAGAGCTTTCTTGACTAAATATGTTAGTGTGGTGTTTGTCTATCTATTTTAAATATGTTAGTTTAAGCACTTGTGTACTTTAAGCTGGAAAAATCAAGAATTCTTGATGTATCTGAACTTTATATAGCACATTAGATATTCAGCACAATGTTCTTAAGGTTTCAGGATAATAGCTGGTGGTTTTAAAGCAGCCAATTGCTGTATCTACCTATGTTTTTAATAAAGAATTTCTTTGGCTGGTCATAAGTAATAAAAATCTTTCTTACTGCTTTACAAGTCTTACTTACTATCGCTTTGAAACATATGTAAAGCGCGGTTCACGACAAATTGGCACGCTTTGTTGTGGTCACCACGTCGCCCCTAGACATAAGAACAACAAATTTTTTACTAGGATTTGTTTACAATACCGTTACAGTTAGTTGATCAATTTTTCATATTAATTGATTGCAAGTTGGTGATTGTGTGCACAATGGAAGCTGCAAATAGAAAATTGATTGTGAACGAATTTATTGAAAATCCGTCGTGGTCTGGTTCAAAGATTGCGAAAGTGTTAAATATCTCCAAAAGAGTTATGAAACGATATAAAGAAACTTTTAGTGTTGAAAGAGCTAAAAAAGTTTTGAACAAAACGGGAACCACCAACCTAAAATTAAAGGCAAAGATTTTGAGGTCCATCAAATGCAATCCCGGACTATCGGATAGCGATCGTGACAAAAAATTCAATACCAGCAAAAGTACTGCTAGATGAATACGCATAAAAGCTGGGCTAAAGTGCTATCGTGCTATAAAATATCCAAATAGAACAGACAAACAGAATTTGCTGGCCAAAAAACGTGCTCGTCTTCTTTATAATAATGTTTTGACCAAATTCAATGGATGCATTATTGTGGATGACGAATCATACGTAAAATTTGATCTTAAACAGCTTCCAGGTCAAAAATTTTATATGGCAACGAATCGTGGTAATGTACCCTCAAAATTCAAGTGCATAAAAATGTATAAATTTACAAAGAAAGCAATGGTGTGGCAGGCTATTTGCAGCTGTGGTCTCAAATCCAGGGCATTTGTGACATCCTCTTCTATGACGTCTGATATTTACATCAAAGAGTGCCATTCGAACGACTATTCCCATTTATTCGTCACCACCATTCGCCAGTGAAGTTTTGGCCTGATTTAGCCAGTTGCCATTACTCTAAGAAAACCATGGATTGGTATCAGACAAATAAAGTAGATGTAGTGCCCAAATATATGAATTCACCCAATTGCCCCCAGCTTCAACCGATCGAAAAATACTGGGCTATTACAAAATATAAGTTGAAGAAAAATGCAGGTATTGTCAAAAATGTGAATTCAATGTTACTAAAATTGAACCAAATAGCCGCAAAAGTATCCAGAGCGGATGTTCAAAGGTTGATGGGGTCCATTAAAAGGAATACCCGCAACTTATTATATTACAAAGAAATATAAATCTTTTAATATTATAGCATTAAAACACAATATTAAGCTTATCATTTAATGCATTATTTGTTATTCTGAGTGTTCTGGTTAAAAAGATACAGCAACTTTCCTGCGTGCCAATTTTGAGTGAACCGCGCTTTAGATAAAAGAATATTACTACGTATATTAATTTTAACCCTATTCATCTCACGCAGTGACTTTGAGTCACAATCGTTATATTTTTCAGATTTCTTATTTTTTCACGGCAAGGGCCTAATGTATTCGCTCATTTACCGGTTATCTTCATAAAAATTGATTTTTTGTTTTGTTTTTTTTTTTTTTTATTAGTAGAAAATCATTATATAAACAAAAAACTAAGTAAAGTCCCACGTAGTGACTCTGAGTCACTATATACATATGTATATTGTAATAAGTGCTGTACCTCAAATCAAACCCGCAATAATAGTAGGAAACGATGTGTTTGAATTTATTGATATATGCAGGAGGTAAAAAAGCATGGCATTGTCGATTATGGAGAGTTTTATGATACTTTATACGGCAATTTGATGTTCCGTGTTTGTATGTCAAGATATAGATTTACCAATTTATCGCGTTATTTGGCATTTGATGATAGGACCATGATATCGGTACATAGATCGCATCATAAATTTACTTCAATTGGAAATCTTTGGAACTTGATAAATAAAGACGGCTACACAAATATGATGTGAACATTTGGTGGACTTGCGTTAGCGGATATTTTACTGTGGGATTCTGTATATATCTAAGGAAGACATCGCTTAGAGTTAAATTTTAGCACAGCATGGAGTGGAACAGCTCTGTAAGCCATATGAAAGGTCAAAGAGAAATATAGCTTCCGAAAAATTCTTTACAAGTTTAGAACTGTCGTAAAGCCTGTCGTCAAAACAATTAACTTGTGCTGGTACGATACAAAAAATAAAAGGTGCATTTCAGTTAATTTTCTTCCTAACAAGAATAGAGAAGTAGAGGGCAGCATTTGTGCAGCAATAAAACAGCATGGTTAATAAGTTATGTGCCAAAAAACAAATAAAGCTATTATACAGCGTGATTTTTTTGTGGTACCCTATGTTAAACTGGAACAACAATGACAGCACCTATCAAATCGTCATCTGGCACCTCATGTAATAAACTCCAGTCTAGCACAAATTTTCCAATTTTATTTTCTAAATCAGTCGTCTGTTACGTTAACGCAACGTTCGCACAGACCAAAATATCGTTTGAAAAAAGTGCTAACACCAAAGTCACCGTTCCTGACTTTTTCTTGTGAGGATACTTCATAAGTCAAGTTTATGCCAATATACCAGAGTCTCTTTAACAACTTAAAGCCAACATACGCAACGAAATCGCCGAAATTTCACATGAAATACTTAAAAAGTGCAAAATGCTAAAAAGAAGGCATGACAGGGCAGAGAGGGAGAAAGGAAGAACTTCAAAGCAATTCTGTAAAATCTATTGGGAGAATGAATGTATAAACTCGTAATTGTGACTAACTTCATATCTATCATACGCGCAATTTTTTTGACATTGACAGCTATTCTATCTCGAAGAGCGCCAAAAATACTATAAGAATTGATCTGTCAAATAATTTTCATAATTTTACAAAAACGTTTTACTATAGCTGAAAATGTCGAATTTCGTGCCAACAAAACAACATTTGCGGGAAGTTTTAATTTGCTTCTTCCATTTAAAGAAAAACGCAACTGAAGCACAGCGTTCACTCACTGAAGCTTATCCTGACTGTGCTATAGACGTTAGAATGTGTCAGGTGTGGTATGCCCGTTTCAAAAGTGGTGATTTTGATGTTGAAGACAGGGAACTTTCAGGCGGCCCGAAAAAGTTCGTAGATGAAGAATTGAAAGCATTACTTGAAGAAGATTCATGTGAAACGCAGCAAGAACTTAAAGAATCTTTAGGAGTTGATCAATCAAACATTTCTAAACGATTAAAAGCATTGGGAATGATTCAAAAGCAGGGAAATTGGGTGCCGTACGAATTGAAGCCGAGAGACGTCGAACGACGATTTTTTCACATGTGAACTGCTGATTGAACGACAGAAAAGAAAGGGTTTTCTGCATCGTATTGTGACTGGCGATGAAAAGTGGATAACCCAAAGCGTTCTTCCTTCTGATTACCACTTGTTCCGATCGATGACACATGGCCTGGCTGAACAGCACTTCCGTTCTTTCGAAGAACTGAAAAAATGGGTCGATTCGTGGATAGCCTCAAAAGATGAGGAGTTCTTTCGACGCGGAATCCGTATGCTGCCAGAAAGATGGGAAAGGTTGTGGCTAACGATGAACAATACTTTAAAGAATAAATTTATAATCACTTTTTCACAATAAATGTCCAAATTACGAAAAAAATACGAGTTTATACATTCATACTCCCCATACAATAAAAGGTTTTTGTTCCACTACTTGCGTTCAAAGTAAATACTTATAATTATACCTATATTTTTCCAAATTATATTATTCTTGTTGTTTATTTATCAGATTTTAAATAATTTTAGAAAAAAAAGTTAATGAAATGAGAATAGCCGAGTTAATTCTATATATTGATTCTAAGTCACTACGTAGGACTGAATATGGTTAAAACTGATTTTCACGCTGTTTGTGTATTCTTATTTGTATTTGTATTTGAGTCTATACATATGTACACAAATACGATATATTTCCTTCTAAGTGTAAGTATGTGTCCAAACCTAGCTATAAGAAAATAATCAATTTGTGTCAAAAGTGTCGTTGGTTGCATTTTCAATGTAATACAAAGTGCCAGCCAACACTACCAGAGGACTTCTTCTACTTCCTTCAAAGGGTGCTTCTGCTGTTTTGGGTACTTAACCCTTAACTAGGTATACTCGTTTTCTACGTTTCACCAGAAATATCATTGTACCATATTCCATACATTTGTATTCAACAAATGCAGTTAAGTGTTAAGCTTTGTGCGTTTACATTTTCTTACACAAAAGGAGTGTCTAGATTTCTTCTGTTTATTTTGTAAATATTGTGAAGCTTTAAGCATATGTCGCATGCTCTTGATGGCAAAATATTTTCTTTTGTAAAAATCTAATGTCAGTTTACTTCTTTGTAGTTGCGTTGTGTTGTGTTTGATTTTGACATTTTAATGCAATAACTAAATTGTTTAAAAAATGTGAAAAATAAATCTTAAAGATTTTAAATTTTTTATTCCTTATTCTCTTTTTATTTCCTCATTTTTGTGTTTTGCAAATAAAGGAAAATTTAATTAAAGAAAAATGCAAAAGAAAAATGTTCATTAAATTTCAAATCAACGAAATCATATATCATATTTCGCACATAATATTCTACTTACATACTACGCTCTTTTCTACAGCGAAGCATATAAATATGTAAGCAGACTTTTTGTTGTTGTTGTATATATATTTAAATTGGTACACACTCATGTTACTTTCTACGCAAAAGACCGAAGAAAGAAGACATGTGAAGAGCAATGGTAGGTTGGGTGGTGTAGGTTTGATGGAGGTTTGTGCTGCTGCTGCTGCTACTGTTACTGTTGACGTAGGTTGAGTATATTGTGTACCTACCATGGGAAAAATTAATATTTTTTGATTGATGAATACTGACAGCCTTTTTTGCACACGACTGCATTTATATTACATACCCACATACACTACATTTTTATATATTGATAGGCAGAATGATTGCAAACACAAAAAGTTCTTATAATTCCATTATCAATATTATTTATCAAACCACGATTTAATGGTTTGGTCAATGAGATTGATCAATTTTATGCTAACATTCATTAGATTTATCCATAAAAAATGTATAGAAGTCAAAGAACAGTGGTTTCATAAATAATGTTCACGAAGAAGTTTGATCAATGATTGCATAGAAAAAATTTGTTTGGAATATATTTGTCCCCCTTTTCTGATGAAGAGTTGAATGATGAATATTGTTCATTAAATTACAGTTCATTAAATTGGTGTACAATGTGAACAATATCATGCTCGTATCCATCCTTATTACCCACATTTTATATTGATGAAATCACATCAAATATTTAATGAATCGTGTTTTGATAAATTTATTGATGAAAAATGTTATTGATGATCACGCATAAAAAATGTCTTTTAAACGTTTCCGTCAGTATGGTGCATATCGTTCATCAAATCGTAACACGCATATATGCAGTTATCAATATAATTTAAAATTTCATTAATATTATGAATACAATATTTTTGTTGATGAAAGAATGCATAAAGTTCCAGGAATTATGGTCTGATGAGCAAATTGATGGGAAAATTTTATCGATGTTTGTAAGGGAAAAAATGTCTTTGTCAATATGATGAATATCGTTTATGAAACCACAATTCGTTGGGTTGACATATACTTTTATCAAGATAGTGAATATATTAATTTGATTTATTCATATTGATAAGAAATTTGATCAATGATACAAAAAAAAAAAAAAAAAAAAAATTACGGGTTGAGTAGTCAATAGTATTGATGAAGAACTTTGGTCAATAATTACACCCCCAAAATATGTTTACTGTACCGTTGTGTCGTAAAATTATAAAGAAAATAAATGCAAAGTTGTGTAAATACATATTCGTATAGAAGAAAGTATTCATCATATTCAATGAATCGTGGTGTGATAAATAATATTGATGAAAATTTTGATTTATGGTCAAATAAGAAAGAAACATTCTTATACATTCTTGATCAATATGATGAGTAAAGTTTATCAAACTAAAATACATTACATTGATACCCATTTTCATCAATATATGCCTTCATCAATATTATGAGCACATTTATTAGATTTATAAACAAGCTCTATATATTAAACAAATTTAACCAATAGTGTTTTGATAAATAATATTGATCAAATCTCATACCAAACTCAATGAATTGTGGTTTGTTAAATAATATTGATGAAGAAGTTTAATAGGATATCTTCAAATTTTGTCGTTAATAAGATGGATATAACCCGTCAAACCATGATTCAATGCATTAATCAATATGTTGTCTACATTCATCAATACCGTTTTATAAATATATATAAATCAATTCTGTACAGTAGTAATCAAACCATTACAAATGAGTGTAGTGTCTATAAAATCATCAATTTCGCGCGTCATACTCACATACACTTTCACACATACATAAACATTTGTGCGCTGTATGTATGTATATTAAAAATATGTAAATAAAACAATATTTCAATACATCAGCGGGGCTGAAAAAAAATTGAAATGTCAAAAAATTAAAAAAAATTAATTCGTATCTCATCTGCATACACGATATATTGAATTTCGTTAAATAAATAATATAAATTTTATAATTAAAATTATTTATTTTTATATTCATTATTTGTTTGTGTAATTTTTCAATTTACTTTTTAAATAAATAAAACAAAGAAAACCGAAACCATTATCTGATTAACACTTTTTATAGTAATTATTTATAATTAATTATAAATTATCACTCACAATCGCTCTCTTTCTCTCCCTCTTTTTCTCTCTATCTCTTTACAGTTGGTATACTCATAATGGCCCTGGACCACTGCCCGTCCTAAGTGGACCACGCGTACGTCTACTCGGACCCATACTAGCCATTGAAGCGGTAACCGGTGAAGATTCGGGTATCTATAAATGTACCGCTAGCAATGTAGGAGGCGAAGCAAGCGCTGAGCTACGTCTGAGTGTCGCTACTCCCATACAAGTGGAAGTCTCACCCAATATACTAAGCGTGCATATGGGTGGCAATGCTGAATTTCGTTGTATTGTTACCAGTAATGGCAGTCCGGTTGGTATGCAAAATATACTTTGGTATAAAGATGGACGACAATTGCCATCATCGGGTCGCATTGAAGATTCACTGGTGGTGCCGCGTGTAAGCCGGGAGAATCGTGGCATGTATCAGTGTGTTGTGCGACGACCTGAAGGTGATACGTTTCAAGCGACTGCGGAATTGCAGTTGGGTGGTAAGTTTTGAGGAGTGTAATTCGTTTCATTTTTGTTTAATTTGTGTTTGTTATTAGCTGATGTGAAATAAATACTTATGTATTTATAAATCTAAAATATTTAGTTAACCCTTAAATACCCACTGGTCACTGCAATGACCAACCACTTCTGCGCCTGCCTGTGCCGCCATTTTACGTTCGCCATTTAAAATTAGCATCTGATCTTACTGTCGAAAAGTTTTCTTTATCTATACGTATAAATAAGAATGGAGAAATGACAACTGTCGTACAGTTACAGTTATTTTTAGCTCGGAAAGCATGTTTTGCAAAAATTTTGAAACAACTAACTGAAAAAGGTGTTTTTATTTTCGAATTTTGTGTAATAAATATATTGCCGTGTGGACAAATTTGTGTCAGACGGTATGGGATAACACCAAATAACTGTTTTTAAAAATTATTGCGAATGTATTTTAATTTATTCTCCAGATAATCGCCAAAAGTTACCACAGTGGTCAACCATGTAAATTAAAATAACTGCACCTTAAACTAATTTATTTGAAAACACGTAAAACAAACGTTGTTCGGAATCACAAACTCTACCTCTGGGTATGTTTTTAATTGAAATCGGATGTATTGGGCGTTTAAGGGTTAATTTATACTACTATTAAGTATGTTGTTTTCTCAATCGATGATATCGTTAAGTTAATCATTGAAGGAATTTATAGTACCGTACTGAATTATAGACGAGTTAGTGTTTTACAAATTGAAAATTGAAAAAGAATTTCAGTGCTGTGGTCTAAAGTTCAAAAATGAACATAAAGGGCATATCTGCTGAAAGAGACTCTAAAAATCAACGTTTTTCAACCTATAGACGAGGCACAGGCCTCTGTTTCAAAATCTCTATTAGTCGATGCAACTTTTGGATGAATCAAGGTATCATCATTACTGTAGCGACTTTCAAAACATGTAACCTTTTTCTCGTCTATCTATTCTCATAGAAACAAATATAAAGTGTATAGTTTTTGATAATTACTTGATGAAGAAGAATAATTGACACTTCTAATCAAAAGCCACTTTGTTTAACATACAAATTGAGAATTAGATAAAGATGTTAACAACCAAGTATCAACATTTGCTCCTACTGAATTTAGGTTGGTTTCTCTTTGCTGCTTTTACATCGAATAAACCTAAAATCAGATTCCAAATATTTATTCTTACATTCAACTAGTTAACCTGACAACAGACACTAGTGCTTTCGTTTTGCTCTCGCTATTTTTTGAGCAAATAATTTCTTATTTTTGATCTTCCTTATTGTCTGCTCTTTATTTTAAGTATACTAACTTTTTTCATATTACGACCTTGATAGTCAAGTGGGTAGTGCACCAGACTTTCATCCGGGAAGTTTGGGTTCGATTCTCACCTTCTTATATTCACTATCAATATGAAGTGTACGAGAATTATAAGAAAGTGTACAAGTTCACACTTTGGTTGATAATGGCAAAACTACCAAGCTGATAAAAAATTGTCACACCGTCGTTCGGAATCGGCGTTAATCCGATCCGGCGTAGATCCAACTATGTGGTATCACAATGGTGCGTTCAGGCCTAAGTGTGTCCTTCGACAGTCACTTCAACCTAACCTAGCCTAACTCTCTTCATACACATATTGATTTTGAATTCATATACTTGGGGCTGATTGAGTAAATACGAGAACACGAGCTTCGCCTAGTTCATTCCTAAATGGATTTACAACTGCAGTTAACCGAAGATCACACCCCTAGTTGACAGCATAAAGATCAAGTGCAAGCTAAGTTATAGGTCAGAAATAATGTGGCTTGACCCTGTCAACATCTATTTCACTCAGAGTAACAACAGATAAGAGAAATGTATATGATGAGCAGGCAAATATTGAGACGATATTGGAGTAAGAGAACAATTAAAATAAAAATTAATAATAAATGCCAACCGGAGCAGACAAAGTGCAGTTTTGGTTTAATTTCCGTTTGCATATTGTGAGTTATGAATTAATCAATAAAAAACACAAAAGTGTTCAATTTAACGGAAATTAAGCAATTTAGTGGCATAATGAATGAGTTCAAATTATGTATTTTCATTTCCGTTTGCAAAAGCAAAAAAAAAAAAAAAAATCGCTTCGACAATAAATCAGCATATGAATTGAATAGTTCTGTGTAGTTGAATGTAATTGTCAGACCAAGAGGTACATACATGCATACATAGATATGTACAAATGTGATTTACCACAGTTGAAGACAATTAACAACATATGGAAAGGGTTAATTGAAAATTTAGCAGACTCAGACAAAACCACAACTCATTTATTATGAATGTATGTATGTAAAACTATCGAAAGGAGAATGGGCGGTTACTTTGCATTTATCTGATTGGAGAAAATTCATGGCAAAAAAAAAACAAAACTTTTTTAAATGGAAAACTTTTAGTAAATGCAGAAAAGTATTTAAATATTTGTATGCATAAAATCAGCGTAAACAAAACAATGCATACTTTTGTGCGCTAATTCCACAAGTAAATACACAAATATAAACATGTGTACGTACATCAACGTCAACACTAATGCCAACATCAACACACCAGCGCACCAATACACAATCAAAAAAAATTGTATGCTATGTGCTCAGGAAAATGAATAAAACTAATACAAATAAACACATAGAAATACAAATGCATACATAGAATAATGTTGGTTTTTGTTGGTTTTTGTTATTTGCAATTTTTTTCTTTCAATTCTACTTTGTTGTGATTTTATGCATCTTTCTTTTCATTTGATTTTTATTTTCACAAATTCTTTTCATTCACAGATGCACCGCCAGTGTTTCTCTACAGCTTCATTGAACAAACATTGCAGCCAGGACCGGCAGTGAGTTTAAAATGCTCGGCAGCCGGAAATCCAACACCACAAATTTCATGGACATTGGACGGATTTCCGCTTCCATCAAACGGAAGGTAATTGAACTTGCTGTGCGAATGTGAACAAGAGCGATAGTGTGACAAAGTTGAAGTGAGAAGGAGCAAGAGAAAGAGGGGGAGAGAGAGAGACAGAGAGAGAGAAAGAGAAAGAGAGGAGAGAGATAGAATTAAATGAAAGAGAGTCCCAATAAATGAAAGAGAGAAAACGTAAATGAATGGCATAAAAGAGTGAATGTGAATAACAACTAGGGAAAGGCACACAGGCAGACTAACGGTGATGGAAACAAAGAGAGCCACATCGAGTTACAACAGACATTTCAGTGTAACTGTTGTTAATATTGCAATATTACAAGTAAGCGTCCACGTTGCACACACACTCAGTATGCTTACATTCACACAGACATTTAGAGTATAAATTATTATCCCAAGTGTGCAATATAACTGCAAATGCCAGTGAGAATTGCTGTCTGTCTGTATGTGTTTGTGTGTGTGTGTGTGAGTGTAGTTTTTGTTTGCAAATCTTCTACGTGAGTCTGTTGCTGCTGTTGTGGTTGTTGTTGTTATTACACTATTGGTATTTGTATTTTTGTAAGCGGATATGAAAAATGGCGATTTAAATTCATTTACGTGTATATGCATGTGTGTGTGTATGAGTGTTGATGTGTTTGTTTTTGTATTTGTTAATTAAGCCATAAATGAATAATGGCAGGCAACAACAACAATAACATAAACAAGAGCGGCAGTTGGCAACAGCTCCACAACAACAAAACACTGATTAATTTCTGCTCTTTTGATACACACATGCAATTAATTATGTTGCTTTTAATTAAATTGATTTTTTTCTCTCTAAAATTGTATTAAAAATGTATTATTATTTTATTTTTGTTAAATGAAGTTTGCCGATTAAAAGGTTTCAAAGGTTTAAACAAATTGTTTTCATCGAATATTTTTCCTGCTTTCAAAAATAAAATTTTATTGAATTCTGTTTGTTTATAGAAGTTTCTGTAATCTAAGTTGCAATCCCAACTCACATACATATATTGAGTAATCTTACAGTGTTCGAACTTAGATCAACTTTGGTTTGATTTTTGCCAGCCGAGTGCTCATTACACTGTGCTGAACACTTTTGCTGAAGAAAGTTAAACTCCAGTATGTCTTTTTTCCCTGACTTTTAAGATCAGAGGTGCCTATTGAAAAATTAAAAAGTTTTCCGCTGGAATTCACATCCTACATCTTTTTCACCATTTTTTGGAAAATTTAAGTAAGCTTCTTATTTACTAAATTTACCAAAAATCCTCAATAATGAGGGTGAGAAAGAAAAGGGAGAAGGGAGTTAATTTGAAAACATAACATATTTAACCTTTCATGAGAAAAGCCACTGTAACGTACTGGATTATAACTTTCTTCACCAAAAACATTCACCCTCATTATCAGAAACGGAAAGCGGTATTGAATTAAGCCAAGGGATTTAAACTATAAACTAAGCTCAGCTTGCACTGAAAAATTTACACTCACTGAGGCATTGGAGCACACGCGTGGTATGAGTAATATTCAATTTCTTGTACTTAGATGTGCACTACTGGTCGTATGAGTTATATTAAAACTGCGCCCAGGTGTATGTTATAAGTAATATTAAAAAATTGTTGTTATCATTAAGGGCGTGTTTAGGATGGTGGTGAGTGGTGTTGATACTCAACTAATAACACGAAAATATTTTTTTTGGTCTTAACCACTTCACTGTCAGTGACCTCACGTTACAGATAAATCTTTTAATCCCAAATCGTTCATAGATTTAAAGGTCCTTTTCTCAAAATTTTCAAATAATTAATAGTAGAGCGCTCTCTAGCATTTGTGTTTCGATAAAATATGCGAATTAAATTCAATGTCACTTAGAATTTTATTAAATTTGACACATTTTTTATGTATTTTAGTATTTTGAGTTTGCCATTTCGAAATTTGACATCTTATTCTAATTCGGTGACCCCGCAGTTGAACAATTTGAAGCATGAGATTTATCTAAAGATTAATGTGTTGGCATAATTTTCCGTACGAAAAGTTCATTTTCGCCAGACTGCGAAAGGGTTAATACCTGTTTTTATTTTTGATTTGAATACGGATCTGGGACCATCTGAAAGTTTTATATGTAGTCTGACTGGAAATCGGTGAAATGTGTCATAGAAACATCATCGTGTTGTGGATTTGTCTGTATTAGTATCAAAGTTTTAGTGCACCTTTTTAAGTTATTTAATTTAAAAGATTCGAACTTCTCTTCAAAAATGTAGTAGTTCAGTACATAATGACACCGAATGGAGATGGAAATACGGGCTTGAAGCTTAATTTTTCCCAAAATTTCTTCAGCAATTATGTTATTAATTGTATACATTAAGTACTGGCCATTATTGTGTAAATGATATTTATTGAACTAATTCGGAATGCTTTAGTTCGATATTCGGTATAGCCAAAAAATATAAATCACTTCAAGTACTTAAATGGTAGGATATTTAATATAAAATAATATCTTTAGAGGTCGAGGCATTCATGCATAATAAGCAAATCATTTAGAGAACTGGAGAGCATATTTGAAACAATGGCTAAGAGTACATCTTTCGATCTTCATGACTGGTCTGCTTGGAAGAAATTTGAACATTCATCCATGATTTTTAATAATAAATATTGCCATTTTATGGAAAACTTAATACCTCAACTACTTTGCATTTTCAAAGTACTCACTCTATTTTACTATTAATAAATATTGCCATTTTATGGAAAACTGAACTTAATACCTCAACTACTTTGCATTTTCAAAGTACTCACTCTATTTTACTATTAAAATCGTGTAAAAGCAAATGTACTCAATGAATATACAGTTAAATTCTAGTGCTTCTAAACTCTATGGAAACTATTGAACAAAGAAGAACTTCATGTTATTAATAACTGCGCTATTAAATCAATGATCATAAATACAATTGACTAATTTATAGAGAATTTTTCGGTAGGTATAGTAGCTGGTTTCATTATAAAGATATGTGTGCAACGGCTGAAGCAATTTGCATTGGTTTAGGTGTACACTTGACTGGTTCGAAATACAGAGGACTTTTGTAACCTGCATCATGACAGCGTTTTTTATGGGATACAAGATGCCTGATATAATTTTTTTTTTTGGGGGGTGGAAACGTACCCCCGCGTTTTTTTAGTTTTCTTACTAATTTTTTCTCTGGACCGCCTTTTGGAATAAAAATAAAAAAAACTCTGGTGGACAAAATTTAATAATATTATCAGTTAGTCTATAGATGTCGCTCTAATATAAGCAAAATAGTTAATTTTCCTCAATTGTGGTTTGGTGCCGTCTTTGAAATGCTTTAGAGTTAATGCACTGAGTATTGAGCTATTAGAAAAATTGTAGTATGAAAACACGAGTAATTCTTAAGGATTGCTTTGATGCCGGGTTTTTGATGTATAAAGATTTGAGCTCACGGTATGACCAAAATTTCAAATGTGTAAAATGTAAGAATAACTGTAACGTAAGATGTAAGATAACTGTAACGTCCAGTTCCCCTCTCGCTCCCACTACTGATCGGCATGACTGTGCTACTCTAAACAACAAAGAGAAGAAAGAAGAGAAGAAGAGAGGGAGAAATTAAAATACGAGCGGAGTTTGTTTGTTTATGTTTAGATCAATTTACTCACATATATATGTACATACGAAAACAAAATGTGTGTGTACATTTATTCGTGGCAGAATTATTTGTTGGTGTTAAACATGTGGAGATCGACTATACCATATAAGCAAGCACAGGCGTTTGATAGGCTTTGCATTCGATTAGTTAGATTGGATTAAAATTAAATATTTTTTAAAATATAAAAACAACACAAAATGATAAGTAATGAAGATTCTAGGTTTCAATACATGTATAAACAAAATGTAGTGATAATGATAGCAAACCACGGCATTATAAAAATTTTGCTTCGTGTATTAACCCTAGAAAGGCAACACTTTTTTATCTATGTAAATAGCAAAAATGTTCAACCAAAAAAATCTAACTTATTTATTACAATATAAAATCACTTATTTACTTCAATAAAAATACATTGTTTCTTATTTTTATTAAATGCAGTTAAGGCAACTCTTTGGTGACTGGTCACCCCTGTTGCCTTTCTAAGGTTAAATGCGGAAAGCACTTATCGTCGCCTGAGGATTGATTTGGCGTATGTGTGTAGAAATTCATATACCTATACGCCAAATGAATTCTCTGGCGACGTTATGTAAAATTTTCACTCCTAATAAAATTTCAAATCGACAGCAAGAAAAACTTAATGTCATAAACACAACCAAGGCAGCTGGCCTCTAACCGCTTACTTCTTCTGAGAGAATAAACACAATAAAAGCGTCGACCTCTAGCGTTAAGAATATGTAAAAGGAAAACAAAAGCAGTTGGATTTGATTATTTGTTTTAACAACAAATAGAAGGAAAACTTCAATATTCTGTAATTTGAAAAAAATTTTGCATAAATTAAAATTATTTACATGATTTATTTGTACAAAAACGTCAAAAACATCAAAAGAATGAAGAAACTAAAAGGAAACTCTAAAAAAATATCTATATTTTCGTACTAAAACTTGGCAGCACTTGGTTTATTTTGAAAAATATGGCAATGTTTCCTCTCTCACAAGAGAGAAAACATTGTGAAGTTGAGAAAATTTGAATAGAATCTAATGTAGCGTCGTTGAGGCGGCAGCAAGCCGCAGAAATTTGTTCTCATATAAATTCGTAAAACTCTGTGTGTTTGTTGTTGAAGCTGAGGCCGGCTGCTTTGGTTGTGTTTATACCATAAAGCGCGGAAAAAATGTTGCAATTGCAGCTGCGTAAATGCGAGTTTATAAAAGAACTGTTTTAATTTGAATTATTTACCTAGCATATAGATTAAACATCAAATCACTATAAATGGCTATACATATGTGAGCTTATGTATATGGTATTCAGTTGGCTTAACTGTTTACACATCAAAGATCTTGCGTGCCTTGCACACATCCATTGTTTTTTTATTGGGTGCTACTTTGTTTGGTCCATATTCATCTCCTGTGGCGGGACAGGAAATTTCGCTATTTTAACCTTTGATAACTCAACGATGTCTCAGTAAAAGTGTATGTTAAGGGCAAAGCCTTGCTTTATCTACATAGATTTGTACAGGTAAAGGATACATTTTTTCTCTCCTAAATCTCAGCAGCTGTAGTAGTAAATATTTTGATTGATGCAAAACCTGACTGTGTATAAGCTTGTATTCGATAAAAACTATTAACAGCTCGAAAGAGGAACTTCGATCGTCCCATTACTAGTGAATCCAAGGAAATGCGATTCAAGCATCGAAAAACACTAGTTTTTGTACTGAAACCCTCACGTCTACTAGGGCTAAGAGAATATAACTGTTGTCCAAGTATCACTTAATGATTTTCTAAAGGTTAAAGAACTTAAGTGAATTTAAAAGATTTTCTTAATAACACAGTGTGACAAAAAAAAAAATAGAATTTGAATATACTTTTTTCCAGGTGTGCACGTGTGGCAGGTCAACTCAAGCAGAAAAAAACTGCATAGTCAGAATTTTTAATTGACCCTCAAAATCTGGTTAGGATTAAAAAACCCATTTTTTATAGGTTAAAGCATATACTTGCCCGTAACTTTATTTTTATTTATTCGATGTGTAAGTTTTTATATTTCATTCAAAAGAGGACTTTTTTCGCCTACAATGATATATAAGTTGCTAATATATCTTAAGAAACACCAGAGTTAGATGCCAAAGTATAATGAAAATTGAAATTTTTTTATATCTTTTCATTTTGAGTGGCGTTTTAAGCAATTATTTTGTTCACCAGTATACATTTAAATGTATAAATAAATAAACCATTGAGGTTCGACTGAGATATTCGACTTCAAGCTCCGTATACTGGAAAAAATTCATATATTTTTAAGTTGCTTTTCGTATTCTTAATATTTGGAGTAATACTCGTCTACAAATATTTACATAACCAAGTATTGAAATTTTTGTGTAGGCAATTAAAGAGTTAAAAAAATCAGCCACACCTCAATAGATTTTCAAAATTTATAACTCGTTGGAAACAGAATTGAACGTCGTTTATTTTCATATACTTTTATATATACACTGGTAAACAAAATAGTTGTTTAAAACGCCATTCAAAATGACAAAATGTAAAAAATGTTCCAAGTTTCCTTATATTTTACCCTTTAAATCCGGTTATCATTAAGATATATTATCATTGTGTAATTCGTTATCAGCAGCTAAATGTCCTCTTTTGAATGAAATATAAAAACTTTCCCATCGGATAAATAAAAATAAAGTTAGCCGCAAGTACATGCGGTTTTTCGCCCCTAAGTCCAGATTTTGAGGGTCAATTCAAAATTCTGAATATGCAGTATTTTTCTGCTTAACTATACCTACAACTTGAGTTATGTCTCGAGGAAAGTATATTTTCACTGTCACACAGTGTACTTAATGAAAAAAAAAACAAGATTATTTTTCTTTTGTACCATGAGAAAACAATTTATATTTAATTACTTTCAGAATTCTTTCAACTTTATAGTAGAAATATTTGAAATTTATTTGTGAATATAAAATCTAAGAAGGTAAATATTTTATTCTGTAATGAAACTTTTAAGAAATGGGATGTGAAATAAATATAAATTAAAAATGCATCTTGATATTTAAATGATAGCATTTACTAATGAAGAAAAGATTTACGCTGCTGCTGCTGCTGCTGCTCACCCATTAAAGTAAAATTGCGCAAAATATAAAATCCATAATTTCAAAAAGTTGAAATCATTTCATAATTTTTTCTTAGCATTTTTTTTGTTATATTTTCAATATCAGCGTTATATTTACAAATATATGTACCTTCATACACTTCATGACTTCATTATTGTTGACGCGTCTGCATAAAATATTTGCTACGTTGTACTTGATGATTATGATGACGATTGCGATTGTGATTGTGATAATATGATGACGTTTCTTGATGTTGATATGACATTGCAAGGGATCGTTTTTCATCTATGTATGTATATACTTTTTTTTCATAATTGTAGTTGTTGTTTTTGTTGTTGGCACATTGTCTACTATGCAAGCGTGCAATAATATGCAATGATTTGCAATTGCAGCAGCTAGAGCAATGTCATAACACGGCGACGACAGCAGAAACTACACATATTTTTTCAAACATACAATGAATGCTGCTGCAAGTATTTAATCATTAAAAATAAAAGTTTTTATAAAAAGGTATTATATATAAGTAGATATGTAAGTAAATGCTTTATATATATTTGTATATAGAAAAGTAGTAATAGTAGTAGTAGTAGCAGCAGTAGTATATTTTAACCCTTTGCTGTAGCAGCCGAACAACATTTTTTGTTGCTATTTTGAATGCTGAAAAAATGCGCATACCGACAACAAGAGCAAGCATCAACAGCAACGAAAAACAAATCCCACCAACAGCACTGCAAGTAGCAGTAGCAACTGCCTGCAACAAAAACAACAACAACAAAAACAACAACAACAAAAACAACATCGACAATAACAGCACCAGGAGTTTGCAATAGCAACACAAGAGAAATAATTTTAATTAAAACTTATGCTAGCAGCAACTGTGCGCAAATAAACAAGTACGAGAGTAAACGAGGTAATTAAAAAATCGTAAGTACCTTGAGTTTTTTCTGCTTTTTTTTTTACTTATTCTGTTTGTTTGTTTTTGGTTGCTGCTGCTTCTGATGTTGTTGTTGTTGTTACTGTTTTTACATTTTTCGCTTTTGCATTTTGTAGTAATGCGAAATCATTGCATTTTGCTGTTGCTGTTGTTGTTGTTGCTATTGCTGATGCTTCTGCTGCTCCAACTCAACGCCGTTGCTGTTGTTGTTGCTGGTACTTTTTCAATTATTAAAAATGGCGGCGCCGTTTCAATATAGGCATACAACATACGAATACGTATAGGTAGTTGTATTAATGTTTGTGTATACACACACATATACGCTCTTATGTATGTGTGCAGGTATGTGTTGATGTGTGTTTGCATACGGCTTACTTTGGCTGGTGCTGCTGCTGTTGTTGTTGTTGTTATTAATGTGGCATTCGCTACTAATTTGGTTACCCAGAGAACTTTTCATAAAGCAGAGTCTTACTGCAAAATGTTGTGCAAATATGCTGTTGAAAAAAAGAAGTAGTTGCAGGTATGAATGTAAGGAAAGGGTCATTCTGCAAGCGATGCTTTTCAGATAGGAAAAACTGAGGCTCGAGGATTTGGTGCAATTTAGGCCCATAAAATAGTGAAGCCTCTCTCTCTTTTGCTTTTGAAACAAATATCATGATATAAATCCTACAATTGAGTGTAGGATCTATATCAATTACAGTTAGTTTAATCCAATATTTGAAATGATATACCAATTACAACATTGAATTACAAAAAAATTTTCTCTATTGTAACTAAATTCAATATAATATGAACTTATAAAAAAGCCGGCCATTTTTAGCCCTCTTTTTCATAAAATTTATACGATTTTTACCCTTGGAAGTTAGTAACACTAAATGTAATGCTCATATTGAAGAGATCGATGCTTACTCCATGGATTATTCCAAGTCCAATTGGAATATTAAAGCGTGGTTCACGCTTTGTTGTGGTCACCACGTCGCCCCTAGTCATAAGAACAACAAATTTTTTACTGGGATTTGTTTACAATACCGTTACCGATAGTTGATCAATTTTTCATATTAATTGATCGCAAGTTGGTGATTGTGTGCACAATGGAAGCTGCAAAAAGAAAATTGATTGTGAACAAATTAGTTGAAAATCCGCCTTGGTTTGGTTCAAAGATTGCGAAAGTGTTAAATATCTCCAAAAGAACGGTATGTAGAGTTATAAAACGATATAAAGAAACTTTTAGTGTTGAAAGAGCTAAAAAAGCTTTGAACAAAACGGGAACCACCAACCTAAAATTAAAGGCAAAGATTTTGAGGTTTAACAAATCCCGGACTATCGGATAGCGATCGTGCCAAAAAATTCAATACCAGCAAAAGTACTGCTAGACGAATACGCATAAAAGCTGGGCTAAAGTGCTATCGTGCTATAAAATATCCAAATAGAACAGACAAACAGAATTTGCTGGCCAAAAAACGTGCTCGTCTTCTTTATAATAATGTTTTGACCAAATTCAATGGATGCATTATTGTGGATGACGAATCATACGTAAAATTTGATCTTAAACTGCTTCCAGGTCAAAAATTTTATATGGCAACGAATCGTGGTAATGTACCCTCAAAATTCAAGTGCATAAAAATGTATAAATTTGCAAAGAAAGCAATGGTGTGGCAGGCTATTTGCAGCTGTGGTCTCAAATCCAGGGCATTTGTGACATCCTCTTCTATGACGTCTGATATTTACATCAAAGAGTGCCATTCGAACGACTATTCCCATTTATTCGTCACCACCATTCGCCAGTGAAGTTTTGGCCTGATTTAGCCAGTTGCCACTACTCTAAGAAAACCATGGATTGATATCAGACAAATAAAGTAGATGTAGTGCCCAAATATATGAATTCACCCAATTGCTTCGACCGATCGAAAAATACTGGGCTATTACAAAATATAAGTTGAAGAAAAATGAAGGTATTGTCAAAAATGTGAATTCAATGTTACTAAAATTGAACCAAATAGCCGCAAAAGTATCCAGAGCGGATGTTCAAAGGTTGATGGGGTCCATTAAAAGGAATACTCGGAACTTATTATATTATAGTATAAAAACACAATATTAAACTTATTATTTAATGCATTATTTGTTATTCTGAGTGTTCTGGTTAAAAAGATACAGAAATTTTTCGGCGTGCCAATTTTGCGTGAACCGCGCAAAAGTTAATAAAAATCTTCACTTCATCAATAGTTGGCTATTTCAATTGAAGACAGTTTTGTTTACGTTTGTTAGTACTAAGAACTGCAAGTAAAATTTTAAATTATAACAACAGCCAGGCATGAACTAGCTCAAAAAATATGTTGCATGTATTCATACATACATTTTTATGCATTTAAAACTATGCTTTATTTTCTTGTTTGTTTGTTTGTTTTTTGAAGAATTTCTTTGCAAAAAATCCACCACTCGGAGTAGAGAATAAAAATAAAGAAGAAAAACAGAAATTCAACTTTGCATTAAGTTTGAAGTTTTTCAATAAGAGCTATTAGAAATAAAACAAGAATAAACTTAAAGTTTACGCTGCTCCGAGTTACCATTCCTTTTGTTTATGCACGTATACATATGTATGTAAGTATGTTTGTAAATATATTTGTTCGAGGCTTATTTCAGTTGGTCTTGTTGGCTTTTCTTCTTTTGCTGCTCTGCTGTTGGTTGTTTTTATGCTTTTTTATTCCCACTTTACGTTTTTATCAAGCCACAAAGTCCACTCTTTAATTTTGCGCCTCGACTCTTATAGACTGTGAGCGCTTTGTTTTTTTTCTACTTTTATATTTATATATACATATAAATATATATTTATATATGAATAGATATGTGCACTAACGAATCCAGAGGCTTTCTATGGAGGGGGTTTTAAATTTTCTTTCCTTAAATTTTTTTTTTTTTTGACCAACGATCAAAATGTATGAGATTTTTAACGTTAAGAGAAGAAAGGGGGGGGGGGAAGGTGGTTTAACCCCAAAATTTCTCCGAGAATTCGCTAGTGGGTATATTTTTTTAATGTTGATATGTATACAGTTTTACTTTATTTACAATTTTCATCAGTGAGAAAAATCAGTTCTTTATTTTTAATTCATATTCCCAACAGTTTTCAACTGCACTATGTAGTGAAGCTGGCATATGGTTCCTGAGTGCGTTTACTCTCTCCCTCTCTCTCTCACTCTCTCTTTCTACACTTACATTTTCTCATGACTTTTGTGGTAGTGGTGTTGTTGTTGTTAGTTTGTAGTGGCATCGCGCTTGATTACTTATTCACTGACGATTGCTGCAGCTACATCAGCAGCATAACAATTTGTTGCTATACGCCCACTTATTCTTTATACTCACACTCTTACATTTTTAACTCTCTTCTCATATAGTATATTATTTTCATTTTCTTTTTTCGTTTCTTTTTTTCGTTGCATATTTTTCTCGCTCAGTATATACCTATACATGAGTATATACACATTTTTTTTTTTTTTTGTTTAAAGTTTTTCAAAAGAATCATTAAACTCATGAATTTCATTTTGATTTTATTTTTTACTATTGCAACTTTTCATATTCTTTTTCATTTTTGTTGTATGTTGCAATTGCAACTTCTACCTGCTAGCATCTTTTACCTTTAAGCGTGTTGAATTCTTTGGAGTAAGAAGATTTTCCAGTTTAAGGAATATTATTGAACGAGTGTACAGAGAAAGCAACCTGGAGTCTCAAGAAAAACTCTTTTAGTTTAACTGCTCATTTTATTATTATTTTTCTTCTTTTTTAGCTTTGCTTTTTGTTTTTATTTTCTGCCTGCAAGCAACAGGAGCAATGGTAAATTTTTCTTCCCATTTATTCGCTTTTTTCGACCACTTTGTATGTTTGTTTTATCGATAAATTGCAAATAGCTTTTTAATAAATATTTCCGCGCAACAAAAGTAAATTTTCTTTTATTATTTGCTTTTGCGTTTAACTTCTAATGCCCCCCAGTGTATAATTAGAAAAATAAATTTTATTTCTTTTTGTAATATGTAGGTCTAGTATAGTCTACCTGGAATAAACCCTCTGGTCTTATTATTTTAAACGATATTCTTTATTTTTCTTCCTACAAACTATTTTGAAAATTAAAGGGTACATCAAGTGCGATTAAAAAGCAACGATCACGTGAAAATACGTGATCTTTTAAGGTCTGGTGGTCTCTCATACCCATACATATTTAATGTACAATTGTATGAAAACCACATGGAAATAGAGAGTTAAAACGGATCATAGAAAATAGCGGTCATATTTTTCCACCGACACTAGCGACTGTTCATTGCTAAAGCACTCAGTCGATGTTGAATGCATTGAGAGAAGGTTTAATATAAATTGGAAGGAAGAGCTTTTATTTACATCACATGGAAAACTAATTCCTTTGATCGCAATTTTCACAGTGTATAGCATGCAGAGATTTTTCTTTTGCAACGAGTTCCTTTAGCGCTCACACATACGCAAAATTTGATTGTGCGTGTTTTGGCTAGCACTGATCTAAAGCAATACTTTTTCCTACTGAGTTTCACTCTACTTACTAATATACGTACAGTGGTAGTCCAGTACAACGAATGATATAATGCTCAGGGTTGTAAGTTATATCGAAAATTCGTTATCTTGGAATCGAACCTGAGGCAACTGGAACTCCAATCGAGCACTCACGCACCAGGCCAACGAGGTTATGTCGAATATCCTTTTTTTTTTAATTATAAACAAAATGAGAAACTTATTTCATTTTGCAAAATTAAAAAAAATCAAACCAGAACATAAGAATTCAATAAAAACAAAACAAAAAATAGTAAAAAAAAGTAAAGTAGAAAAAAAAAAACGTCAATAAGACTTTTTTTTTTGTGTGAGTAGTGTTGAAGTCAACAGCTTTTTCTTGCAAGTTTCTTAAAACAAATAATAATGTGAATATAATTTTCTTCAGCCCATTTGATACATATATGAAAAGCATGAATGACCTCAGCCTTTATACGTACGCAAAAAAAAAAAAAACAAACAAGCGGGCGCAAGATCTACACGGAAAAAAATATTCTGTAATAATTCATTGGATTTCTGATAATAATTACAGTTTTCCCTGTCTTGCCCGGATAGTAAACGAAAAACTGTAATAATTGATTACGATCAAACAATAATTCCCTTGAGTTTAATTTATAATATCCAGAATGAATCAATTAATTTACGAATGAATAAGCACATTGTACTTCATAATACAGTTACAATTATTGGAGTTTCAAATCAATTTTTACAGTATGGTTTTGTAAATAATCAAATTGGAAATTGAATTTTTACTAAGCATTATAATACTTTTGATATCAAAAGCAATAATTGAAGGTTTGTAGAATATTTTGTTCTCTTCCCTATATTTATCTTCAAATCGCATTGATCAAAAGTAAACAACTTGACTAGCTATCTTCATGATTCTAGGGTAATTCAAAAAGAGATGATGTTTCAGTTTCAATGGTTTTTGGAAAGCTGTTCTCTACAATTATGAAATGAACATCCAATGGTAAAGACTTTTGCTAATAAAATAATAAAACTTTCATTTAATATAGTGTAAACTTCCCAAATCTTACTAGCTTCAGGTAAAGGGTCTCGGATAAATAATCCAAAATGTCTCGTTACAGAAAGAAGCAAATCCAGGTGCCAACCAATGAGTTTGAAAGTTATTTTATTGGATGATAACATATAGAAAAATATTTGATATATAAAACAAAGTAAATGTGTGATTTAAAAAATGAAAGCAATGAAACAAATTTATGAAAATATTCTCATAAATTTTTACAGTTTGCCCCATAATTTTTAATTGCCGATCATAGAATATTTCAATAATAATTCAGTATTTTTTATTAACTAAATTTTTTCCATGTCACTTTGAATATTTTCCTTTCTGAAACTGTAATAATTAAGTTTTGGACTGTAATGTTTGCAGTTTACCCATAAATTTATATTGAGTATCTCATGAAATTTCTATATTACAGGCAAAATGGCATTTTTTCCAGATTATTCTGCTTTTTTTTAATGTCACACGTTATTTTTCACAAATCTTTTTTTTCCGTGTAACATAAACACAACGAAAAATAAAACTTATTATTTATATAGAATACATAATTTCTCCAACTCTATTTAACCCTTTGGGTACCATGGAAATAATTTTTTGGTTACGGTACTGTAGCGGGTTAAAGAGAAAAAATGGTTTTTTTTTTTTAATTTTCAATCGCTCACAATTTTTACAAAATTTATCTCAATACTCTAAATTTTTAATATGTTGTGCAAAAAACTATTTACTCATGCATGATTTCCCATATTTTAAAATTTTTGGAAATACAAGCTTTGCTGTGGGTCATCGGTGACCTTAAAATCTTCAATGGAAACTTTTTAAGAACTTTATTACGATGATATGGGGGTCGAAGAATGCGAATCTGGACTCGGTTTTGCTCTATTAGTTTTAGTTTCTTTACGGTAAAAAAAAAGTTAAGTGAAAAATTAATATTAAGTTACTTTGTCTATCTTTAAAAAAAAAAATCAAATAAAAATGTATAGAAAAAGTTCGTCAAAGATTTTCATTGAGGCCCACTGGGTCACCGGTAACCCAAGAAAGTTCAAACCTTTACAGGCACAAAATGCCTGTTTTGATAAAAAATTGTAACAAGAAATGAGGGTCACACAATATGAATCCAGATTTGGTTTTGTGCTATCTCCTCTGGCTTTTCTACGGTACCGAAAGGGTTGAGTTAGGTTGGAGTGGCTGCCGAGAACACACTTAGGTCTGAACTGCCCACTGTGATACCACATAGTTTGACCTACAGTTTAACGTCGATTCCGAACGGCGGTGTGGCAATTTTTTATCGGCTTGGTGGTTTTGCCATTACCAACCAAGGTGTGTACTTGTACACTATCTTATAATTCTAATGAATATAAGAAAGATATGAAAATTAACCACCAGAAGAAGGCGGGAATCGAACCCGAACCTCCCAGGTGAAAGTCTAATAAACTACCCACTAGACTATCGAGGTCGTCGTTAAGTTTTTAAGTTATTAATGGAGTATATTATTATTAGAGACCATTAAACTGAAATCTAGTTGTTCATATTCCATAGTTTGACGTTACTTCATCAATACTTAACATTTCAAAGTTTGTTAACGAGCTTAATGAAACGTCATTTTTTTTGTCAGAGTGACAAATTGACTAAGTCGCAACAATGTATAAAGGGCAGGCAAATCATACTGCGTTTCGGAACCTACCACGATTCCTCATCAGTGATATTTGTAATGGTTCTTACTAGCATTTCAACATTCTATATTAGTGTTAGATATTTGAAAACGTTACCCAGAATTACAAGGTTTTTGTTTTCAAGTATTTCCACTGAACATAAATGATGAATGAAACTAACACAACTGTTCTTTATACTTATTTTTGTTGAAATTCTCCTTGCAACTAGATATTTAAGAGTTAGTTAATGATTTGTCTAGTTGTAGAAATGAGTGAGAGAGCGTGTAATATTACACTGAAAAATGATTTTTAGTAACATTTAACAGAATTGTGTCCAATTCGTTTTATATATTATTATTTGAGACTATGAGACTGAAATCTAGTTGTTCATATTTCATAGTTTGACTATGGAATGAAAAACCTTGGACTGTTATTAATGGAGATTAAAAAAAATTGGTATATCGAGCATTCGTTATACTGGACTTTCACTGCATATGCGCGTAAAACTTAAATTCATGCAAAGTAATAAATACCAATTATAACACAATTTTAACCAAATAAAATTATCATATTTCATTTGTTTCCTCATCGCTTTCTATAACTCCCTCACACACACGCACACACATATACGCCACAACTATACACTTCAGTCACACATATAAAATCTTCACACACATACACAAGATTCCAAAAACATCAGCAACAAGAACGGCAAAGAAAATGATATGCGTTAAGATGAAATTAAATATTTCCACTTGATGTTCAAATTTCACGCGCCAGATTTCATGATTTTCGCTCTTGCCAGAGCTTTATGTCAAAAATTTCTACTCCGACACAAATGTTGAGTAGAAAATTTGTATGACATTGAAGTGAAAGAAGAGAATGAGAGATGTTGAAATGCTGCTGGCGGTTGCATTTGAATGTTCATATGTATGTGTGAAAATGCTTGTCATATGGAAAAAGTTGTGTAGTGTTGGCGGGTAATTGGGATGTCGTTGTTTTTGTTGTTTGTTCCAAAAAAAAACTTTGTCTTTCGCTGTTCAGCTACTGTGTTAGAACATACGTAAAAAATATAAATGTTGCACGAAAGTGTGAAAATTAATTCAGAGAACACAACAAAAGCAATGAAAAAAAAAAAGTTTCAAAAGAAAATGGAAAAAGTTTATGCAGCAAACGCTTCAAGTCTTAGTACAACTATGCATATGTAAAGTATTTATATATATGTATGAAGGTATACATGGGTTAATAATGCCATCATTATAATTAGGCTTTAAATTGTTGGCTTGAATTGAATGCATAAACTTTTTGTGCATCAAAAAAAAAAGAAGAAAAATTGTTAACCTAAAAATGTTTTTACAGTTGAAATCTGCATTTGAAATTTTATTTATATACAAATATTACAAGTACTAAAATTACCAGCAAATTGAAAATTACATCCTGCAATAAAAGCAAAATTGCAGCAGTAAAGCATAATGCTTGAAGGTGAGGGGTGAAGGGTGGGGGGTGGGGGGTGGGGGGAGAGGTGCGAAGCCAGAGGTTGGAGTCAAAGGGGGAGTAGGAAATCATATTATATATGTATATGCAAGAGTTTATGTGCCATGAATATGAAATCAAGAAAATTATACTCAATTCTCCATAGTAATTTGGTACTTCCTGCTGCTCTCTCGTTTTCATAACTATACTCATTTGTACATCCACACAACCATGTAGTATACACACTCCTACAATTTTCTTTCGCTACTAGACTCAGAAGTGTTAAGTGAACGAAAAACTTTTTTTTATTATTTTTTTTTTTAATTCTCTTCAATTTAAGAAACTTTCTTGCATATTGTTCACCACTGCAGTTCTTCTCATCCTCACTATAACAGTTCTCTTCTTTTTTTTGTTACATATGCTGTGATTTTTGGTTGCTCGCTCGCATTTTAAATGTACGAATTACTTGTGAGAGTGTAGGAAGATTGAGATTTCAGAAAGTCAAACTCTAATTCGCCAGATCATCGCTTCCTGGTCGTGCGTTCTTGAATGTTAACCCAGTGTCATTTCTATGAAGGCACTACAACTGTAACTACAAGCAAACTTTAAATTTAGGGGCTAATGTTTATGCAGCAACAGCAGCAGTTAGTGTCTGTTGCAGGCAAGCAGCCAGCACGTGCAACAATGTCGGTCGCTGGTGCTGCTAGTTATACAAGTTGAATTGCGCTATATTGTCTTGAATACAAAATCAGTGTATATGAAGAGCTCGCATGTTGAACAAGTGTAATTTTAATTTGAATTCCTATTGTTGTTACTTTGCTGTTATTATTATTATTACTGTTGTTGTTTTTTTTATGGCATAGTAGCAGTGTTTTTATATGTGTGTATTTGGCTCTATCTCGATTCTTCTTCTTCTCCTTATAGTTGAAAACTTTTAGCCACTTTGGCTGATGGCGCAATTATATGCTCACAAAACTGAATTAGTTTTCATATTTTTTATTGTTTGCTTGTTACTTTTATCTTTTTGTCTTTTACTCAAGCAAACAAACGCATAGCGTTAGTTGATTATGTGGTGCAATTGTGCGTGTATGTGTAAATATTATCTGTATATGTGTGCAAGTCTGGCATCATACAACTTTTGTGACCATAATCGTTTATTGAATTGCTACCAAAAAGTTTTGTTGAAAAGGATTTTTAGTAAATTAAATATGGAGATTGTTAAACTTTTAGTTCTGTCTTACTTTTTTCTTGTTTTTGGTACGTGTAGATTTTGTTGCAACTCTACAAAAAAAGTGAATTCAATTAAAATTAATGCTATTAAAAAGTCTGTGTGCATGGTTTGTGTAATTTGAGTTTTTATCTACTTTTTGAAGATAGCTGCAAATTAAAATACTTTAGAATTGCTGCTTAGAGTTTATGCTCCAGTGAAAATTTGTGTTAACTTTAATCGTTTATGAATTAAAAATTTGTATACAAATTAACTACAAACATTACAAACAATTTTTAAAATGAAGCAATTTATTAATATCTATAGTTTTCCAATAAATAATTTTAAATGTTAATGTTAAACCAAAGAATATACAATACATAGAAGACGCATCTCTCAAAATTTTTCCAAAATACGTGGCTTTCGTTTCGGGTATGGGCTGTCGAAGTGAAGAGGAAGAGCAGTTATTTTGCTTTTACTCTCTCCCATGCAATCTCTTTGTGTTTTGTTTCTTAGGCTCTTTCACATCGTTATACAGTGCCACCAAGTGAGACTGCGCATAGTTTCATAGGAATGGTTTTTTGCGTTTAATATGTAGATACATTCTGTCAAATAAGTACATTCTGTCAATAAAGACCCGGAGTTTCCCTGAGACTTTCCGCATACCCAAAACATGTCGTTTTGGCACAAGAAATTTCGCTTGAAACACAAAATTTCACACAAACTCTTTGTTCGATATTTTTATCCGTAGTAAAAATCGCAACGCACACAAAAGGTTGACTTGTTCTTAATGATGCCGTAACCAAACTAAATGACACATAGCAATAAAAATTCACAGAATAGTGGTTGACAGTTGTGCCAACCTGGGAAAAAAATTTTTTTGAAATATTCTCAGAGGGAAAATTTAAAATGAGAATTTCCGGGTACTTATTTGACAGAATGTACATGTGTTTCCTTTTTTTGCGTTGTTGCCGAGTATCAATATTGTTTTCCCACCTAATTGATTTTTTGTTTTTTTTCAATTTGTGACCATAAATTATGGTCGTCACAAGCTTATTTTTTAGTAATATTTTTTTTGTTTTTGTATTTGAAAAAGCATTAAAAGTTTAAATCCATACGTGTTCAAAATTAAAAAAAAAAACATTCATTTTAGAAAGTTTTTAAGGGGCACCCCCAGTTGTAACTTTCAAAAAATCGGCTTGTTTTTGCATTTTGTTAAAGTATAGTATAGTAGAATTTGACTACAAAACCTTTAAAAAAAAAAAAAAAAATTTTCTTCTTGACATTAAATTTGAAACTTTAACTCATATTGTCCCAATGTTCGATTAATCGAAGAGCAACTTTGAAAATTTGTCAAAAATACATTTACATTGTTTTCCCAAAAGTAATCACTGTATAATATTTTTATACATACTGACTTTAAAATTACATTTAAATAATTTAAAAATATGTTTTTTCACCTGACTTCATGGCCAGATGTCTGTTCATCCTTATTTGGAAGGTGGTTTTGAAAATCAACAAAAAATAGTAAAATTAATTATTTTGCATTGAAATGACAAATTCGCCTAGATCAAACAACAATTTTGAAGTGAAAATTATAACTTCACAGGTCCTTATATATTTTTCAGAAGCTACAGCTGATCAAACTTCTGTAAAAAAATGTATGGAAAAATAGGCAGAATTCAACAAAAATAGGCAGAATTCAACAAAAATGCATTTTTTCTGGTTTTAACTTATTATAACTTCTAAAATACTGTGTTAAATACATTTGAACCCAGGGAATACTTATTGTTCATGGTGTAACGTAAAAATATTTTTAGTTTTTTTTACACCTGGTCACCTTATTTTCTTGGAGTGAGCCAACAATTACTAAGCCTCCAAAATTCAGAAAACGTTTTTTTTTAAGTACTAAAATTTCTTATTGAAGACATATGAAAATTGCATTTTGAAAATTTTCCAAATTTGATCATGGCATTTAGTACCGGAACGATATGGTTTAAACGCGTTCTTCTCAAAATGTGGTTATTAAAATGACCACGCTTATTCAACAACTACTAAACCAAGTATATTTAAATTTAATATGCTTTTTCAATGCATAATAATCTGGAGACTAATCGAAAGATTTTTTTATGCAAAACCATTTTTTTACAGCTGAAAAATCAGCGTTTTTTAGTGAAAATCAAACTGTTGACAGTTGGCCATTTTGTTAAATATGCATATTTTTTCAAATACTTCGATCAATAACTAGATAATCTTATAATAAAAGTTAATCCATTTCATTTTTGGATTTCAAATGATCTAGATTTGCAAAATATTGATCACCGCAAAACATGTTTTCCCGAAAGGCCAATTTCTATTAAAATCTTTTCGAGTAGAAATTTTTTAAAGTTAATACAATAATTCAATACACGTATTGCAGCTATCAGCTGATTAATTTTGTGTATGATTGTATATCCGTTGACAACGTATAAGCTCTGGCACGTAGAGTCCGTTGTGTACATGAGAGCGAAGTATCCCAGTTGAACTTTGGATGATCGTAGAAGTAATCATTGAGCGCTCCAAAGCGAGCAATCGATTACTCCCTATTGCTCCAGAGCTCTTGCATTTTGTATTCCTTTTTAACATTGCATGTTCTAGGGCATGGAGTACTCGTTTTAGCCTCCAAAAAGGAGTAATAAAGGAGGACACTATTACGAGCATGAAATCATTTCCATCTCATAGAAAAACAAAACTCCGAAATAGTTCCTTACAAAATTTATGGCGCCATAGACTAGTTGTCTAAACCAGTAAGCATGCAAGCACTTGTGTGTGCCTAGGTTCAAATCCCACATTTTTTTTTATTTTTTTTTTTAATTATAATGTTATATTCATTTTTGTTTATTTTTTTTTATTATGTACTATTATCGTTTTATAATTTTATTATTTTCTTGAGGTACCTTTTTCCAGGCTCGAACCTGTGGCCGAAAAATTCGCATCGCGAATATTAAACGACGCGCTTACCAACTGAGCCACACAAGCAAATTTGTTGTCAGTGAATTTAGTTTCTTTTACTCTTGCAATGATTCTAGTACTAGTTACTGATTTTTAACTCTTTGATGCACACGATTTTAAAGAAAATATAAACACTAGTTGCACAGAAATTTTTTTGGTTTATATCATTATCAGCAGAATGGGAAACTGTAAATAAAATATTAAACTTTTCGAGGTGGGTTAAAATATATCACACTACGCATAAAAAAATATGCTGGGAAGTTTTTTCCCTACCTACCGTAAAGTTTTAATTGGGTAAGAAAGAGTAAGATATACAAATTTGAACTATTCAATCAGGCTGTCATTGTTTATCATTATTTCTAAAAATAGACCATATAAAATTATGAAAGTGTGTTGGTGAAATTCAAAAATTTTGTTACAGTATTGGAGTTGCTCGTCTATCCCTCCTTTTGGAGTAATGAAATCGTTAATCGTTTGAGGAGTACTCACTGTTTGTGCAACTGGGAAGGAGAGAGGAGCCACAATGCATACTTCGCCAATGGATATACAATCAAACACAAAATTAATCAGCTGATAGCTGCCACACTCACAACTCTCTCAACGTATGGCAAAGTTGAGAGTTGTCCAACTTTTTGCGTTACTTCAACGTATACGTTGTGTATGGACCACACCACATACGATTTCATATATTTTATAGTAGTTGTCAGTTGTATACTTTGCTCTCACGTTCACAACGGACTCTATGTGACAAAGCCTTCACTCTTTTGAAACGAACAATGCAAATGAAATCTGAATGGAGAGTGATTGTAAAATTTTCTCATCAGCAGCATTGTGCAGACTCAAGTGCTTGACCACAGCTTCATGAGTGTCACAGAAAAGAAATTCGATCACTTTGAGCTCAACGAAAATGTTCTTGAGCGGTTCACATTTTTTGAATGTATTATTTTTCTGCTACTTTGGGTAAGCATGTTTTGTGAGTGAGTTTGACAGTTCAAAACATCTTATAGTGCTAAGAAATAAATAAACTTATTAATTTTTGTGATGCTTATAATTCTTATTTTATCTGAGCGATTGGTTTCTCCAATATATTGAACACACACATAAGTAAAAAATACTGCAATGGTGAATATACTCTTATATTTTGTGTACTTACAGTTTTGTGTGGTGTGGTATTTCTCATTCGTTGTAAGTCTTTTTTGATCCTCTCTTTATTTATAAGTATATACAATTTTCCAGATGACCACATTAATACAGTTACCACAGAATTACAATAAAAAATTGGGGTTTTTTGTTCACTAGCCCACATGTAGCGTTCTACAGAACAGTCAGGAATGAGTCTGTTTCGAGCATCGATCCGTTTTCTATGCGGATGCACTCCTCGTGCGAGTTGGCGGATGAGTGGTTGGGTCCGTTGGGATTTCGTCGTAAAGAAAAAACAGCACTCCAATTATTTTACTCTAGAATTCTTGTAGTTCAAATTCCAGCAAATAGACTTAAAATGTTATTCCTAGTAATCAACAATTTTATAGAAAAGAATATCAAAGTAAAAAAGTAAAAAAAGAAATGTTAATTACGTATTGCAAAAAACAAAGAATTCTAAGTTAAATTTTAGTCCCAAAAACCGATTGTACTAACTTGTACTGAAAAAAAATACATAAGAACAAATGTGAGTTTAGAGTTGAGCGTAAACTGTAGTAGTGTGGTGAAATTTTGTATGAAAAATGAATGGAATTACTACCAATTAGAGATACGACACCAGATATGACGAATCTATCAATACAACAAATGATTCGCTTGCCCATATGTTGAGCAAAGAGAGTAATAAACGCTCAATAAATAGTTTATTGCAGAGTGTACTTAACAAATTAGTGATCCAGATATTGATAAGGATATTACACCATACACATTGACGACGGCAGCTACACAACTACATCTGTAAAATTATAAAACACAATTTCACATGACTATCGAACACAATTGTGGCTGTCGCCAATTTAAATCTATTTCTAATTTAACAAGCACCAGAGGAAGAAGAAGAGTTTGCTTTTGTTATTTAAGCTGTGTTTGGTGCTAGCGGTGCCGCTTCCATTGTGTTTAGTTGCTGACTACACGGCGACAGTTGTAGCCGACAGAGCTTCGTAGTCGTGCGTCCGTGTAGCTGTTGTCGTCAATGCGTATGGACCATATAATAGAGAAATTTTTTAGCTCTCAAATAATTTGCCGCATTTACAAAATATTCTCAATTTATTATATATTCTTTAGCATTAGGTTTCATATAAATATAGTTAAATCTATGATATTTTTAATAAATATATGAATAAATATGTATATATATACTAACAACGAAAGTGTTTGCTTAACTATTTTTTTAAATATAACAAAAGGTCAAAACTTTAAGTAAAATAAATACAGCTATCCCAAGAGCTGCTTACTAAACGGGTACTTTAACTCATGCTCATTTTAGTCATTTATGCTGTAATTTATATGCGTTACATTAACTCAAAACTTTTACATAATAACGGAACGTAATCATTATCATCATCAGCAAAGCAGAAAGGAAAAACTTTTTCCTTTCACAACGACAGAGATATTTTAACAATTATACACGTAAAGATACTCGCACTTGCAAAATGTGCATCCATACAAACGAACATACATTCGAGCATACGTACTAAGCCAACAAAAAGTATTTACATTTTACTTAACATTAATAAATGAAATAAAATGAAACAAAAAACAAAAAAAAGTAAAGCAAAACAAACATTATATAATAAAAGTGAGGGAATGGGAGATAAAGGAAAAAAGAAAGGATTTTACTGCTTAAGTTGATATTTAATGCCTGCTGGCATTTTATTGGCATAGACATTAATTACTGACTGGCATCAATTGTATGAGCACACACACACTATACGGGAGGTGGAGGTGGGTTCGTGGAAGGATGTTGGGGTTGTATAGTATAGATAGCTATCTGTCTCATGGTATTTAATGAATTCCAGTACACACATTTGTGCATATGCGCTAATGTTTGTGTGTGCTCTAACAATGTATATATTTACGACTGTTAATTCTTTTGTAAACAATGGAAAATATTATATATGTAAATATATAGGAACTCATTTGGAAAAAAAAACATTCTGAATAACTTTTTGAGTGCATAATACAGTAAGATATTTTTTACATTCCCTGCCCCAGCGAATCAGAAAAAGAGCTCAAGATAGAATAAGAGATGTGAATCAGTAAAAGAGTTATTCATTTTTTTTACAGCACTGTAATCTCTCTTACTCTATTTAACTTTTGCAGAATGGCAAAAAAAAAAAAAAAATCAATTAATTTTTCAATAGCTTGTAATGGTAATGCAAAGTACCGAAACATTAATATCAAATATGAAGTTAAACTTCTGATGTATTGATGTTCTGATTATCATTTGCTTGTAATCTTTCATCGCGAAACAGCAGTTGAAGGAAAATTATTTTTTCAGCTTTACTGTACAAGAAGAGGAGATTTTATCTATTGAAAAAAAAAAACGTAAAAAATTTTAATAAATTCAAATTTTTGTTTTTCTTTTTTTTTTCAATTCTCAGTTATTATTTTACTCATTTTACCTATTTCATTTTGTTTTTTTTTTTTTGTTAACTATTTACTTTTAAAAATATATTTTTTCTATAATTTTCTTTTGTAATAAATACTAATTCACCTTTGAGAAAAAAACTGCGTATAACAAAAACATTTAAATGAGAGAGGAGATCGAAGACAGTTGTGAAGAAAAACTCTCACTGCTCCAGGACAATGAATAATGGAGTGAAAATATTTCGTTAGTGCCACTCTTCTCCTATGGTTTCTCATTTTTTCCTATTGGTATATATCTCTATTTTTAAAAGAACATAAAATCTGGTTTTCACTATGTCATATTCAATGGAAGAGAGAGAAAGAGAGATTAGGAGAGTTTGTTATAATAAAAACACCAACATGTTGACAAATTTGATAGTGAAAACCAGGCATAAGAACAAAATTGCTGGGGTAAACTATGTTAACTTCTTTTTTCAGATTTTTATATCCTTTTTTTGTAATCAATTTGTTTGCCATATGTTTTACTTAAATATTTACTGCAATTAAAAAACCAAATCTTTTTATTTCAACATAATTACATATATCATTGAGCAACCCATTTTTCTAACGGAGAATCGGCCAAATTAGGTCGATAGTACTGGTATAGAATAACTAAACCTTAAAAGGGTTTTGCAAAGTTAGATCGCTTTTAAAAGTTATAGGAATTCAAAGTTTGCCTTTTGCAGCTTATTTTTTAAAAATGAATTGCTCATTTTTTACTACTTTCTTCAGCGAAATGAGAACAAAAACTATTTTAACATTATAGAGCTTTTATATTAAGAAGCTTAAACTATCCATTACATGACTTTTGCAAAAAAGAAGCAATAATACTAGTAACAAAAATGTATAGAATTTAATAACACAGTTTAAAAAATTCAGACTTTTTGGCTGCAACCGAATAGCTACCCTATAATCCTGAAAGGTTATGTTGTTTAGAGCATTTTTGTAAAACAAACTTATAGCCCAGCACGTCTCCGTTTTTTTTTTACAGTGGGTCAAAGTTTTCTTATTTTGGTCGAAGGAAGCTGAATACTAAGTGCAAAAAGTGTTATAAATTGATTTCTGAGAAAAATCTTATTGGTGAAGTTTCACAGTAGAACTTTACGAGAGTCATTTCTGTTGAACATTTTAATCCTTTAGTTCCTCTTTTTATGGGACAATTTGACCCCTTTTTTAATGAAAACCGGAAAACTCCTTTCAAAAGAGACATTTAAGGATTAAAATATTCCTCAAAAATATTTACCAGAAAATTTCACTAGGGCTCACCAAAGACATAAAAGTCATATATATAACAGTTAACGGTTAATAAAAGGAAATAGCCGCTTACCCACAATAATAAAGTATAAGGAGTGAGATCGAAAAAATCTAAACATATATAAAATTCAATAATTTTTAAACGGTTGATCTTAGAGTTTTGTTTTTTTTTTTATTTAATTGAGAATGTTTTACAAATTACAGAAAAATATAACTTTTATAGTTCGAACCACTATTTATGAACTCGTGGACCTTTTTTGGTAAGCCTTCCATTAGAGAGCTGATAGTTGTTTTAGACAGTTTCCTCATCTCCTTTTAAAATCTTCGATATTTTGAGACACCTTTTCTGTGCTCTTTAAGTTTCTTTCCACAATAGCCCAATATCTCTCCACTGGTCTTAGCTCCCGACAATTTGGAGGATTGGCCTCTCTTGGTACAAAAACTATGTTATTACTTTGATACCATTCCAGAGCTTTCTTGCCGTAGTGAGATGATGCTAAATCGGGCCAAAAATATGTGGACACATTGTGCTCTCTTATGAAAGGAAGAAGTCTTTTTTTCAAACATTCTTTGAAGTATATTTCGGTAACGAATGACTTGCTTCTTTTGCCGCAACTGCATATACCTTGCCATACCAGGAAGTTTTTAGGAAATTTTGTCTGCTTTTGGATTCTAAATTGTTCTTCGACATTTCCTCGAGCATCAGCAACATAAAAATTTGTACCCGGGAGCTGCGTAAAATCTGCCAGTACATACGTTTCGTCGTCCATTATACAACATGAATATTTTTGTATGAAATTCGATTTTAATTTCCGAGCCCTACTTCTGGACTTTGGTTGTTTTCAAACCTGCATTGGCTTTAACTTTTCACACCAAATAGTTAGAGCACTGGGCTAACCCTTCAGCTTTTCTACCAGATGTGTTTGGAGATCTTTTCAATATGCTTTCTATTTTTTTGGATTTCCCAATATCATGTGGTCTTTGTTTTCTTCCCGAACCAAGTTTACTGTCGATGGTCAAATTCTCCTGAAACTGTTTAATAACATTGGAAATGGTTTGACGGCAGTTTTTTGTTTTTTTTGGCCAATTTTTTATAGGACCAATTTGGATTTTTTGAAAATTTTTAATAATTTTAAGACGTATTTCTTTTTCTTCACTCATTTTGATCAAACTCACAATAAATCAACATGTTTGTCATTAAAAATAACAACTGACATATTTTTCAAAGATAACTAGATCAAAGAAATTTTTAAATTTTACACCCAAAAAAATTATTATGTAAAACGTGTGTTAAGATTTTTTCAATCTAACTCCTTACTATAGTGTGAATTCAGCAGTACGATTGATTTAGATAACTGTAACATTAATTTTGACCAACAAAGAGACGTCCCCAGGTGTCCGGCGCCGATCTTTCTGATTTTCTTTTAGGAGAAGGAAATAAAAGAGACACGTAGGGTATGTTTGGTTATGCAGTACTGCAACATTTGCAGAAACAAAAGTGTTCAAAACACCAACTTTTGTCTGCTGACCCCGCATTTAACGGCAAGACACTGTTGCAGCGATGCTTCTTGGTGCCGCTAATGCTTGACTGGCAGCCAGAACATTTTGAACTACGTTGCTTTTGCAAATGCTGCAGTAATACATAACCGAGCATACGCGTATTTTTTTATCGGCGGAAAAACGGTTTTAAGTTGAGTTCCACCTCCCAAAGTAGGAGGTTTAAGAGGAGGAGTTGTAAAAGTATGGAATATAGAAAATAGACCGATACAAAAATGTTCGTCCTAATGTGATGAGAAACCTTTGGACTTTCCCTTGTAAGTTATATTCTGGGTTTCCATGGTTAGCCACTTTCGTATACACACAAAATATTTGTGAAAATTAAGAATTTACAAAACTTGAATAATAAACCCAAATTAGGCAAAAATTAAAGATGGCAGAAGTTGTTTGCAAACTAAAGGATTGGTTTTGTTTTATTTTTGGAAATTTAACTTTAAAATTGTTGCACAGTGTATTCTATACTAAAAATTACTTATACTAAATTATAAAACTTTTGAAACTAAAAATCGAACGAAATACAAAAGTAGTTAAAAGGTCAATTAAAAATTAAATTTAACTTTAATTTAAAAAATTGGCTCTCTTCACCTCTACGTTTGTCGTCATCGGCATCAAAAACACTATCATCATTACATACTTATATATGTACTTGTATGTATAGTTCATTTGTTCGTTCATTCGTTATTGGTCAAGCCACAGTTAACCATAATTCGTAAATAGCATTTTAGGCAAAAGTTTTCCCCAGACTAGACCATGAGAGGCAGCAGCAGGAAAGGATAATAGGCAGGCAGTCAGGAAAATTATGTAGCCAAATAGGAGAGCAGTCAAGCATACCATATACATAGTTCAATCTAATGTTGAAACGAAGCCTACAACTATATTTCGAACATTCACACACACACACATATGTTTGTTGTTCACACACATATGAGCACGTCCAAACTTTCTGAATTATTAAGTATTATGAGTAAATGCGTTTTTGTTTGCTTGCATGTGGGTGTATGTAACAATTTAAATTTTCAACAATTTCAAGCAGAAATTTTGAAATTTTCATTACATTACACACGCGCTCACACACACGCACACGCACACATATGTACGTTAATAACATCAACGTCATTCAATATATACATATATACATCTGCAGCTATTGTAAATGTCAGCAAGTGAACATCGCATGAAATTTGTTTGCATATGTTTTAGTATATGTACGTTTAAATGTATGAGTGTGTATATGTTAGTGGTTGTGCCATTTAGCTTATGGCATTAACTTAAATTGCAAATTTGTTAAAAATTTGTATTTCTTTTCCAATGAATTTAGTTTTTTTGGATTATTAATGAGTTTATGCTACAGATTTTCTGTATTTTTGTGCAATTAGTTACGCCATTTATTATTAAATGCGTCTACTTTTTTCAATATTTTTAGGTCTAGCATGCATAGAAATAACCTTAATGCATGAAGCTGGGAATGTGAGCTTGAGTCAGTAAGACCTAGACGAGGGGTATTGCTATAATGAGTATATTGCTCTGGAAGAGCTAGATCGAGAGGGAAAGTGTAGTATGTTCTGTTTTCGAGCGAGAGAGAGAGAGAGAGAAAGAAAGAGAGGAAGAAGAGAGCATCACCACACATTAATTTGTTTATAAAACAATTGGAGTGTTTATTATTTCAACAAATGAAATGTCATTGGATTTTTCTAATTAGAAGAAAGAGGACCTAAATTAAATTTACTCAATCAACACAAACACTCTTAAAAAACATTTAAAGTATTTCATGAAGAGAGGAGCCATGACACACACCATTACATGTGGCAGAATCAGAGCTGTATATTGCAGTGTTGATAATTGGAATATTTTTAAAATTTCTAAATTATGTGAAAATTGTACTTTTTTTAATACGATTGTATCTAAAAAAGAATGATACAATTTGCTACATAATTCAAATACGCTGAACTCAATGATATATGCCGTGTTTCTCTAACATGTCGCAATTTTTGTAAAATATTGTTTTTAATAAGTATATTTGACTTACCCAGGGTACTCAAAATCCTAGGAAAAAGTATCACGTGCTTAAATTTTGCGAATTTTTTTTCAAATAGCGCAATTCTATGATTTTTTGGGTTGTTTCAGACCCATAAACCAAAGTAGCTTATGATAGTTTTTTAGGAGACTATGAAAATTAAATCTAGAGGTTAATTTTCAAAGTCATGACTTAAGTTCATGTCAATTTCGTTATTCGAAGTTATATATAAACAGGTTAATGAACAAATGTAGTAATGACAACAACAATGTATGTATATAATAATTCTGGGTTATGATTTTAAATATTAGTAGCTTATATAGGATTTTGAAAGATTAAGAACTATCACTAAGATCACTGATGAGGAATTGTGGCGGATTCCGAAACGGCCGTCTGATTTGCCCGTCTCTATATGTATACATTGTTGTTGTGATGACTACATTTGTTCATTAACCTGTTTATATATAACTTCAAATAACAAAGTAGCTTATTTGTATAGAGCTTTTTTTTTATAAAATATTGTTTTTGGTCATTTTTATTTTGAACAATCTATGAAATAGAAAGCAATGATTTTTCTGAAATCGTTTTTCCAAATATACTCTTTTCTAATATGATTCTGTTAGATTCGGACAATTTTTTCCAAGTACGTAAATTTACCCCTTCGACGTCCGAATTATAGTGGAGCTTGAGGGAAACCCTTTCTTGTGAAATTTTAGTTACTTAGGTCTTCCACAGTCAAAACACCAAATTTCTTGCTTCTACATTGATTTGTTTGTCCTTTATTAAAGGTTAAAAAACACAGCTATTAAGCTGTAGATAACCACTGGATAGCTCCTTTCCAATTTTTTTATTTTCATATTCTCTTATCTTTTATAAACATATCTGATAAAAAAATTTTCGGTTAAAAAAAATTACTTAAGCAAGAAATTTGAAATATTCGGCAATCAGCAAACGTGAAGAATACCTAACAGAACCGAATACAAATACCGTTACTAGTAATATCTGTTAAACATTTTATTTATGCCATATAAAAGTAAATGTTGCATATACGCAACGTTGGGTATGAAGTCCACTACAACACCTTTAAAAATAGAAATCCAAAGCTAAATGACTACTTTAGAGAACTTGGAGTTACTTTTTTCTATTCCTCCAAAAACAAAAAATCCTGCTTACGCCCTTGGTTTCTTATAAATAATATACAATTTTATATATATTGCGGGCGGGACTGCCACTGAGTATGTGAAAACGGAATGAATCCAAATTGAACCTAAAATGCTTCTATAGTGTCTAAAGTACATTGAAGGTCAAAAAAGCTAGAAAAATGTGTGATTGTACCTAAAATATCAACACTGGTAAGAATACATGCAGTCCGACTTTTTCACAAGAGTAAAAATTTTAAATCGTACCTAAAATGCTTTGGTAGGACCAAATGTACTTTGAAGATGAAAAAGGGTGGAAAAAGGTACAATTATACTTAAAATATCAACACAAGTACATTGTTATAAAAGCTGTAGTCTTTGCTTTCTCTCTCTCTCTCGTTATTTGCATACAAGCATTCTCTTTCTCTCCATTAAATATCAGCTCCATTTAAACAGGAAATACGAACTCAAACTTCAATAGAGGAAAGGAGATATAAATGTAATAAATAAATAATAGTGACTTTAATTAATAATTTAATTTTCATAAGTCTTTTTTAATTTATACTGTAATCAACTTTTGTTAAGTGTTAACAGAACGAATAGAATATTTCATGTTTTGATTGACTTAATAAAGTAAATTTTCATTGCTCCAGAATAAGCAATTAAGGCTCTCAATATAAACATATATATTTTATTAGCACCTGTGCTATCATTGATGCCCAACGGCGAAAATAGTCAAATACTAAAATTTGGAAAAGAAGATGTTTTTTTTTTTAAAATTTTTTGCGACTATCCATAAAAGCGTTGAATATCTCAATAAAATTGTAGGTAGTGCGGCAATAGCCTAGTAATTATTAAATAATTCTTCAGTGCTACAGCCATAGAGAGTCACGGATAAAGCTGAATATCCTTCCCATTGATTTTCGTAACGTTGAAAAATATCAATAAACTTAACAAATATTTCCTAAAAGAGTAACTTATTTATTATATATTTTAAATTTTCTTCCAACTAAGTATTTGCAGTATGTATTTTAGAATTAAATGGCATTTCCCATTTCTTCAACATATTTAATTCTCAAACTCAAATAATTCGGTTAGCACGTTTCACAATCTTCTATTGTTGTCTCATTGCTTTTTGTCTGTATGTAAGTATGCATTACTATGTACATAGTGTTACACTGTGTCAATAAAGTGCAACCAACCGAATTTTAATGTAATTACAAAACTTAAATACAAATTACACTAATTTTGTGCATATACATACATATATTTGCTCATTTATGTACTTCTTATCTTGATTTAAAATAATTGTAGCTGGGATTGTTCGGTTTTGTTCGTGGTGTTTCTATGTATAATAAATACAGTATAGTTAAAATGAGAAACACCTTTGGCATATTTAATTAAGTATTTAGAAGAGTAATGGCTTTTGATAAAGTTTTAAATAATTTCTAAATTATTAGTGAGAAGCATGTATTTTTGAAGAGTGGAAAATCATAGGCGAGTTTTTAAGAATTTTAATTTAGAATCTTAATTTGCAGGTACTAATTGTGGTCGGTACAAGTAACATTCTTTCAACCTATTTGGCATTACAACTCCAAGAGATAAAAGCCGCGAGAGAGAGAGAGAGAGAAAGCAATCAACATCTTTAACTTAAGGCTTTACACATGTTACTCATACGCACCGTTGTACCTATAAAAATCTCTCCATATTTCACACAATCATAATAAAAAAAAAACTTTTCCAATTAAATATTACTGCATAATTTCGTCATATGAATTTATATATAATTTACAAAACTTTTTCCATTACAATGATTTCTCAAACAATATTTGTGAAATCATTCGTTACCTTGACAGTGTTTTCTCTTGCTCTCCTTTATTTTTTTGTGCGCTTTTAACTTTTATTTAACATTAAAAATATTCTTTTTTTAAAGCTATTTTTTATTAACATGCTACACATTTTTTGTGTTTGCTTCAATGTATAAATGCTATATTCGTTTTAAATATAAACAGTTACTAGCAAAAAACGAAAAAAAAATCACACAACTTTTTCAATTAAGTTTGTAAAATGCTTTTGTTTTTTTTTTTTAATTTTTTTTTTTTTTGTTGTAGAGTAACAAAATTAGAGTAAGTTTTCCAGAAAAAAACTAAAACGCAAGTTGAATTGCAGTTTGTGAAAACGCAGAAAAAAGAAATATGCCAGTAGTTGGAAGGGAAATTGTTGTGTTTTGTGTTGAAGGAATTGACAAAATGACAATGAGTTGAAAAAATAAAACAAAGCGAGTAGAGTAAAATAGCATTAAAAAAAACATAGCGTTGTCAAATAAAACTTGTTTTTGTTTTCATTATACTTGTATATAAAAATAATAAAATAACAAAAAAGCAAAGAACGGCAACTTGAATATAAAAAGAAATGCAAATTGTTGCAAAACTATTTTAATAGCTTACAGCTTAAGGAAAAATATTGCAGCAAATTCCTTTACTATTTTAATGCTGCTCCTGTTGTATGCATGAATTGTGGTTTAATGCGCACTCGGTACAATTGTAAAATAATCCAAGTGGAAGCATTAAAAAAGGGAAGTAATTTGATTAAAATTTTTGAACATTAGAGACTATAGATTTTTTAACGCTAGAATAAAAGCATAATTTTTTACTTATTGTTTTATTAGTGAGCACTTAGGATTATTCATAGTTCATTAAAATCTCTTTCCAGTTCAATAAAACTGCACACAAAAGCAAAGCTAGAATACTTCAAAAAAATTCTCATAAATTTTAGTTAAATAATATGGATTAGTAAAAGAATAGGGCAAAAATAGGAGAGGGGTAAAAATGGTTTTCAGGCCCGTCACACATTTCAGCGAAGATATATGAGAGTTGCTGTTGCAAAATTCTATGAAGAATTATGACGCAGCAGGACACATACACAAAAGTGTTAAAAAATGAGATATTTCGCTTGTCAAATTTTCTATAGAATAATAACAAAGTCGAATGGATACTGCTATGTTTTAATGGCAACATTCAAATGGTTGTCAAGTGTTTTCTGGGTAATTTTTTAAAACTGAATGCTTCTAAATTACTTAAGTATTGTTATTGTTCTTTTTGACATGAGACCGAGAAAGAAGAGAACGTAAAAATGTTATATATTTATATAAAACATATGAGTAATGAAAATAGACTTTCATCGGTACTTTTTCAAATTTGATATTGAGCTATGTTTTTTGCGAATTGTCAAAAAATTTCAATTTCTCACTATAACTCAATCTGACAAAATGAATGAATGATCTTTGCAGACCATATTTTAACCCTATAATTGTCAGATCAGTATGAATTTGCTTTATCGAGCCGATCAAAGGAATTGAGAGAGATATCAGGAACTCTATTTGTTCCCTTTTTTTGTTTCATTGTTTTTATTATGTGCAATTTTTTCCTCCAGTTTTTTCAAAAGTTATGAGTAAAAAAAATTTATCAAATAAAAATTAAAAACAACTTTGAGAAAATTCAAATAAATTAAACCTTATTAGACCTCGTATTTACTGCTTAAATAGGGCGAAGGTTTAATGGAATAAATGAGAAAGAGAAAAAACTAAACTGAGTCCTTTCTGCACTCATTACAAGATGTGATAACATACTTTTTCCATTTTCGTTTACTTTATTATAAAAGCTTTCGTTTTTGTGTTTAAAAAAGTGCAGCCATAGTTTTTTTAAATTTTTCATTATCTCTATTCAATGCACTTTCTTTGGCTTTTTTCACATCTACATCGCCTAGTGTTGATATTATTTTACAATTTCAATTAGGAAAAAATAAACTATAAACCTAACAACCGTTTTTGATATAGAAATTATGTGTTGCATACTTTTGGGTTGAAAATAAAATATATAATAAATCACACATTTATAAACTCACATGACATCAACGTGACATCTTATTTTAATTTTTATCAATTCACTGCACTATAAATTTTTCTTCAGCCACAAGTAGGGAAATGATATCGATATTCGATAAGTTTTTAGTCGATATTTTTACTACTTGTACTTGTACTCATTGAGCATATTGGTGCTGGTATCGAACAAACATTAAAAGAAACATTTTTAGTTCTGTTCGCTTTGTAATATATATTAAACATGCATATATCGCACCCTAAATACAAAAGTGGCACAACTCAAAATTGAAAGCTTTTTAAGAAACGTAAAAAAATTGTTTCTTCTTACTTGTAGATGCACATAAAAATTTATTTTATAAAAAATAAAATGTCCTCATAATAAAATTACATATTATATTCCATAACATAAGTTTTAGTTAACAAAAATCAATTTTAAGTTATGCCTTTTTTGTTGTTAAAGTGCGATACGTATCTATTTTATATTTTGTATATACATAGGTATTTATTATTATTTAGGTACTTATGTATATATTTCAAAAAATTTATAACATTCAAAAATTTACGCATAATTCGCAAATTTTTTAAATGCACTTTATGATTTTTTCTCACATTAGATATCGAAACCCGATACTCAGTATCTCAGTACTCGGTATCGAGTACTTTTACGTCGATACTTTTCAGTACACGATATTTTTCAGTCGGTACTTCAAATGACTATAGTATCGATTCTTTCCCCATTTCCCTAGCCCCAAGTAAAGGTGTTATCATATCAAAAGCTGAGTGTAAAAATCAGAGGTATCTACCGAGAGCAGTAAAGAACCCAATCACTTCACATGATTATAATAATTTTTTAATGTTGTTTTGTCATTTTATGTACTTTTTTTAATGTCTGTACATATTTCTATTAAAAAATAAATATTTTCTTATGTTAGACATATTTTTAAATTTTCTATGGAAATTTTGATTTTGCTCGCTTTTTTCTATCATTTACTACGGTACTAGAATTTCGAAGTCCGAACCTTGATGTACTACCCTCATACTTGTGCTCTTGTTGTGACCGACTAGAACAGGTAGCAGAAACTTTCTGGCGAGAAATATTGAAAGAGCATTGAGTAAGAGCTCTCTTGAGCGACACAGCTAAAACTCTTAGAGAGAGAGAGAGAGAGAAATGATTTTAATTCATTCAAACGACGATGAATGAAGGTTAGGTTAGGTTTGAAAGGCGTGCGCGAATGTATATACATATATATATATATATATATATATATATATATACATGTATGTATATATATGTATAAATCCGCACTTCCACTCGGAGACTTAATTGTCCATTGTTCATTGCCCGGATGAGGCACGTCTCTAACCACAGTTTCCGTCAGCAGTCCAGGTAATGTCTATATTGAACCATTTGGTTCTCCGGATGAAGGTAAGAAGAACAGATAGTTCCACTTTTCTTAGTTATCTTGGTTAGACTATTGAAAAAGCGCGACCCCAAACATTGGAGTCTGCTCATCTGCAGCTTTGGACATTGACATAGAAAGTGAAGAATCGATTATGTCTCTTCTTCATCATGACAACTTCTGCACAGTCCGCTCGTTGGAATGCGCCACCGTTGAAGCATTGGTGCAATAGCACAATGTCCAGTTATGGCTCCTGTGAGCAGACGTACTGCAGATTTGTTGTACCTTAAGAGGACATTTGTCTCTTTCTATCTAACCTTGGCCACAAGGCCCGTGAAACTATACAGTGATCTTGGTTAGTCCAAGCGTCATTTGACACTGCGATAGCGTAGTCGTCTATTTTCCTAAATAGTTCACACATCGGAGATTGTATAGAGGTATCCGCCTCGCTAATGTCCATTTCAGAGCCCCTTCTGGCCATTTCATCTGCTATTTTGTTCCCTTCAATATTGCTATGTCCAGGAACCCAGCAGAGAGTGACCTTGTGGTGCTCAGTGGCCATCAGTGAAGCACGACATTTCGTTACAATCTCTGATTTAACTATTTTGGATTCTATTGCCTTCATTTCAGCCTGACTGTCAGTAAAGATAGTGATATTCGAAATCGGAATCGTACTGTCTTGTAGAAGTCGAGCTGCTTTCTCAATAGCAAAAATCTCTGACTGAAAAATGCTGCAGCTGTCAGGAAGACGATACGACCGCCTTAGCTGCAGGTCTTCGGAGTAGAGACCAGCTCCAGTTCCATTCTCCATCTTTGAGCCATCGGTAAAGATGGTAATACCAGCATTACCTGTTACCGAACCCGACTCCCAGTCTTCCCTGGTTGGATAAAGAGTTGGAATTCTAGTAATAAAATCTAAATTTGAAGTCACATAATCCGTGGCTACATCTAAGTCAGCTTTAATTCCATTTTGACCCCTCCGCTTTATCTCACTCAAAATTGTAGAGTGTCCATAGTTTTCTGATCTCCACACGTTGGATACTCTCAGTCTAAGAGCTCCTTTTGCGGCACAGCCTTGAACAAACACCCGTAACGGTAAGAGATGAAATATCATATTCAGACCTTCCGGAGGTGCATTACTTATAATCCCTGAGATCCCCAGGCTGACAAGTTTCTGTTTTCCCATGCGAGCTTGGTTGCTCTTCTTACCCTGCCACCAGACGAGAGACCCATAGGTGATGATGGGTCGAATGAAACTTTCTTTAAAAAGTACCCAAAAAGAAGCAAATTATAACTACTCATGTCAATATCCAGACTTTTAAGATTCAAGCTAAAATTGGTATTTAAAATATTCAATAAATATTTACATTTATTTACGTATGTACATAGGTTGTAATATGAGAATTTACGTTAACTTAATTTATATATCTGCAAGTAAGCAATTTCGCACTAACTATTATTATTGCAATCTTATTGACTATTGATGCAAAGGATATAACACAAAAGTAAACATAAACAAATACAAACTTATAATAACCTAAAGGCTTTCACATTAATTTGCAAAGCTTTAAAAAACTTTTCAGTAAATGCGTTTAAGTCAATTTTAAATAATAACAGTTTCATTGCAATAAATTAAAAGGAAAATATTACCAAAATACAGAAGAAAGTAATTGGAAGAAAATATTGTAATATACTAGATATATGAAATTGGAGTATTTGAGTATACAAACCTAAAAATTTGTGTCCATAGAAATATTAAAAATATTACATGCGTCCACTAGCGGATCCAGACATTTCCCAAGCAGGGGTTTTAATTTTTTCGTTCCTTTAAAATCTTTTTTTGATTCATGACCAACGATTAAAATGTATGAGATTTTCACCGGTAAATATTTAGGGTTTGAACCCCAAAACCGCTCCCCCCTTCCCTTGAATCTCTTAGCATATACATCAATTACGGAATAAATTTTCAGAAAATAGTAGAAGAGTAAAATTTATTTACTTAATTTCAAAGGAAACACAAACAGACACAAACAATTTTCAAATGCATACTTTCAAACAAAGCAAAACAAAAGAAAAACAGTAGAACAAAAACTTAAAATAATACATACAGTACAACAATTTAAAATAATATAAAAAGTAAATGAATGAATGAAGATAAAACAGTGAAACTATTACCAATAATTCCCAAAAGTGCTATTAAAAAGCATTAAAAAATAAAAATAAAAAAGAATGTGGACTTGACTAACAGAAAATTTCAGCACAACACAATATACAATATAACAACAAAAAAAAAACAGCTTTTATAAAAACATCATAGATACATTCATGGTCCTGCTATTTAGTACAAATAAATAATGATGAAGGGCAGTAGGGTGGAAGGACGCCATTGTCTGCTGGCTGTCCTAAGCTATTACTTTGAAATCTTCACATTGTTTTAACATGCAAATTTTAGTAGCAGCAAAAGCATCTACTGCCAGTTAGAGTCAGAGTGAAACCACTTAAAATGGCGCAACAAAGCGTTGAAATCTTTCTCTCTATATAATATTATACACAAATAATAAATAACTAAAGTATGAGTATGAAAATGTAAATGGGGGGAAAAAATGTGAAATTGTTAAATTGAAAACCATAAAAATACTGCAGACTGAAAAAGAAAACTTAACTGAAGTCGTAATAGTAAAGAAGGTAGAAATAGAAACAACAGTAACAACAACGAGAAGCAAGTCAAAGCTGACCTGAATCAATCAACGGCAACTTATTCGTGTACTGAATTTAAAAATCAAGTATTACACCAAAGCACTTATAAGGGACATATCTGGAATCAATCCAAAGAAGTATTTCGAACTTATCTTAACTGTAATTTCTGTTAATTTTTAGACCAAAGTTAAAGATTTGAACTACAGTTTTAATCAAAAAAGAATTATTATAATTTTCGAGCAAGGTGGTAAACTAATATTTTATAGAAGAGTATACTAATAAATTAAGTTTATCATTGCAAAAAGTTTTTATTCAGAAATATTAATCGAGTGAAAAGTTTTAAAGAACTCATTCTGTGAGCAATAAGTATTAAAGAAGAAGGATGAGTTCAATTCACTCAAAATATTTTACGAAAGAGCGCTTATTAATTTTTTGTTAACTCAAAAATTAGGAAATAGAGTAAGTGAAAGCATTATGTGCTTTCTTAGGTATAGAAGGAGCTTTCGACAATTCCTCACACGAGGCTGTCAAAAACTTTCTAAGTCGAAGACAGGTAGATAATACAACATCTAGATGGATGTCAGAAATGCTCTCCTCTAGAACAGCTGATATGAAAACAAGGCGAGGTACCATGAAAATAAAGCTTGGTAGTAGACAAACTTTTAATGAAACTCTCAGAGGCAGGCATAGACTGCCATGGGTATGCGGATGATATCGTCCTCATAGCCAGAGGTAAGTTTGAAGAAACTTTGTGTGACATTATGCAAAGTGAGCTAAGTATTACAAGAAGATAGTGCAGGTTAGTAGGGCTATTTATTTACCTGGCATTTATTTCCAGACTCGCGCTGGAAAGCGATATCATTAGGCTGGGGAGGTTATTGTACAAAATCAATAGGTAAAGTATCTGGGCTTAGTATTATATAGTAAACTTCCATGGAAATGTCATGTTGAGTCAGTAATGCTGAAGGTTAGTAGAGAAAACTTGAGGATGTAAACCAAGTGTACTGCGCTGGATGTACACAATGATCGTAAGGTCAATCATTACATATGGAGCATTAGCGTGGGAAACGTAGGTTAAGTTCAAAGGTTAACATGTCTCTGTATAACGGGAGCGATGCGAACATGTACGACTGCTGTATTGGAGGTACTATTGGAGCTGACTCCATTACACCTCGTGATAGAGGGTAGCTCCAAGACAGCAATCGCAAGAGCAACAAGAGATAAAAGGTTAACGGGGCGATCTATAGGGCCTGAAAATCGAGATAACCTGACGAAAGACAACTGGACTGTCCCCAGGACATAATGGACCAACAGTATAGTTTTGAGGAACATTTTGTTATAAAACTTAGTACTAAGAATAAATGGCAGGGTATAGAACATAACTACATACTCAAAGAACACACGATTAAGTGGTATACAGATGGGTCACGAACTGAGGATGGAGCTAGGGCAGGAGTATTTGGGCCAAGAATCAAATACTCTGAAACGATGGGGAAGTATCCTAGCATCTTCCAAGCTGAAATTCAAGCAATCAATATACGTGTTCAATTTAACCTAGATGGGAAGTACAAACGGCAAGATATCGCTATTATGTCGGACAGCCAGGCAGTCATTTGAGCATCATGGAACTGTTTGAGCAAGCTCAATCAACTGGGCAAGGACAATAAAGTCGCTCTATGTTGGGTCTCTGGACACGTAGGAATAGAAGGTAATGAACATGCAGACGAGCTTGCTAGAAAGGGGGAAGGGACCACTTTCGTGGGGCTTGAAGCCTTTCGTGGAATAGGAGATAGCTTAATCAAGGAATTACTAAGGCAGTAAGAGAGGAACAAGAGGCAAGAACTATTTACCAATCTTCCGAGACTGAGGCAATCCAAAGCGCCTTTAGGTAACTATACCAAGAGTAGATACGCATTCTGCATTGGTCTCAACAAAAACAATTTGCGCATATTAGTTGGTATTCTGTCTGGGCACTGCGGGCTCAGAGAACACTTTTGGAAAAATGGAGTAAAGGAAAGTTCAATATGTAGGTTTTGTAATGAGGAAAATTAATCATCAGAACATATTACAGCTCAGTGTGGAGAACTGTTCCACAAAACAATAAAATGTCTGTGTATGTACCTAGTGCCCAGTATAGAACTAGCATCCATAGACCCGGGCGCAATGCTCAAATTCTTGAGGGAGACTAGACTGGATGAGGCACCTAGAGTGCACAGATTAGACTAGATAGAGAGGAGAGATCTTATAGGTCGCGATACAACGATATAAACTTCTCTAATATAATACAAGTGAATGATATTGAGGAGGATGAGTGTAATATTTATTTTCAATAGCGAATTTTTGCAAACTCTGCATATCACACATGCATAATGATCGACTGAGCCTTTTTTTATAACATTTGTTGTCGTGGTCTTCTTCCTCTTGTTTTCTCTTGAGAAAATTTCAAGAAGTGTAAAATTTATTGGAGAGTAAACACATGTTATCGTTTATATCTGGAGAACTGTGTTAAGTTCATTATGCTAACTTCTTCCTTTCAAGTAAGTTTCAAAACCAAAAAATTCTACACTGTTCAACTAAGTAATATTTATACACCCACGACTGCAGTTATTTTCAGTGATCTTAAATTTAGTAGAAATAAATTAAAAATTTTTTATATGTAAAAAAAATATTATTTGTGGCAGTTCAACTCCAACGCTGAAGGCTAAAATTAAAAGTCTCTTGAAAATCGTTCTAAAATTTCAAATTGATCTATGCGTAAAAGTGATACCTTTAGCAGCTGCCATATACACTCGCACACATTTACGCACTTTCCTCACACAAGTGCCTCGGTGAGTTTAACTTCCCAACGGGAAAATTTAGAGTACTACCCAAAAAATCTATTGTGAGCGCTCTCTTTGTTTTCTCGTTAAAGCTAGTAAGACGGAAAATTGAAAGTGTTGACATTATGCTATAAACCCAACCAAAGCAGCCGGCCTCTAACTTACTTCTTCTGAGAGATTAAGCACAATAAGAGCGTCAACCTCTAGCGTCATGAATATGCAAAAGAAAAACAGTACAAAATCAGTTTGATTTGATTTTGTTTTAACAGCTCAGTTTTTTTTTATTTACGTTATTAATTATCAAAAAATAAAAGGAAAACTTCAATAAATATTCTGTAATTTGAAACAAATTTTGTATGAATTAAAATTATTTACATCGTTTATTTGTGCAAAAATCATCAAAAGAATGAAGAAACTAAAAGGAAACTCGAAAAAAATTCATATATTTTCGTACTAAAACTTGGCAGCACTTGACTGTTTTTGAAAAATATGGCAATATTTCCACTCTCACAAAAGAGAAAACATTGTGAAGTTGAGAAAATTTGAATAGAATCTAGTGTAGCGTCGTTGAGGCGGCAGCTAGCCTCAGAAATTCGTTCCCATACAAATTCATAAAATTCTGTGTGTTTGTTGTTGAAGCTGAGGCCGGCTGCTTTGGTTGTGTTTATATTATTAAGTTTCCCGAAAGCGCTTTCAAGTATGAAAAAGAGCTCTTCTAAGGAAGGCTAGGTAACGCTTTCAAACGAATAGAAAAAAATAGTGAATGATTTTTGTACTTTTTATTTCTCACATGGTTAATATGAAAGTAAATATAAACTGATTAGGTATTAGCGAATTTTCGTGGTTCATAAAATTCAAATGTTTGGTGAACCATAATTTTGGATTTTATTAATTTTATATTTACATTTATATAAAAATGTAAATATAATAAATAAAAATAATAAATATATGTAGTTGATAAAAAAGGAAAGAGCACACAAGGTTGGTCTTTTTAAACTGATCCAAGGAGCGCTTTTGCAGCGCTTCTGGAAAGCTTGATCATAGCGCTTACTTCCTATGACGTACAATGTTAAAAGTAAATATATGAGCTCTACTATAAAGAGGGTGTATGTAAAGAAGCGCTTTTGCACCGCTCTATTTCCCATTGGGTTATGACGCAAAGTCTAACACATGCCACGCTTCAACACAAATATCAAACGTTGTGTGAATTTCTGGCATTTGATTTTTTTTCTAGCCATAGTCTTCCATTATATGTGCATATGCTTTTAGATACTTGATGACATTTGACACACATACATATACACATATTCAAAAACACACAGATGCATCCATATAAACATATGTATCTGCATGTAGATAGCACTCAAAATGATGCAAAAACCTTCGAGAGGGTCATTTCATATTCAGGTGACCTAAAATGCGCTGTCACTTCAAATATGCTTAACGTTAGATGATTTTCTTTCTATGTGCATGTATTTATTTATCTATATTTTTTCTTTCTTAATATTTCTCTAAAAGGATTTTGTGAAATCAATGTTGATATATAAGTGGGAAATTGCATGAAATTTTATACTTCGGTTAGCAGTTTTAATATTATTGCAAATGTATACTTGAAGTTTTAACGCTTAGGAAAATATAGAAAAGGGAAGATCAAATACATTTTAGTTTTCAAAGGATTTACCATTTTAATCATAAACATTTTACGCTATATAGTTTTGTATTATTTGTTGTTGTTATTTTGTTTTAATTACTACAAACACTCGAAAAATATAATTTGTTTATAATACCTTACAATCCCGCAATCAGTCGAGAGAGTAAACGTTTCAATTCTGTAGTGTATAAACTAAATTACATTTACTCTTGGCTTTCCGCCAACACCAACACTATGTATAATAACGTGCAAAAACAACGAAAAAAGGAAAAAAAAAAAACACCTGAAATCAGGAATGCTTTAATGCCTGTCACTAAAAACGACACGACGAGTCATTTCAGTTGTTATGCAGCAGGAATATCCCCAGAATATTTCTGCTGTCTGATTTTGCTAAAATTGAATTCCTGAACGGAGCGAGTAATTTCCTGTCAACTACGACATTAACAAACTGGGTACGTCTCTCTCTCTCTCTTTCTCTCTTTCTCGTTCTATCTCCTGCACTCTCAATACTCACTTTCTTAAGCTCCTACAGTTGCTCATAACGGTTAGTTCTACGACATGCATTCATAGAATCAAGCAGAGTTTTGCAAGTGTAAACTTTAGCTGTTGTTGTTTTTCATACTAGCTATTTTTATGCTTGATGTTGTTATTGTTATTATGATATTACCAGCATATTCATTGTTATCGTAAATGTCGTTGTTGTTGTTGCTATATTATACTTGTGTATGCAAGTAGTAATATAGTTTTCTCTAGCTCTCTATGCTGTTGTTGTTTCAATTTACTATTAAGTTTTTGTTTTTAGTATTTTCCTTTTCTTCTTTTTCTTTTTTTTTGCTTTTGCATTTAACTATGCTGAAATTACATGAAATCTAATTATAAATGAATTTTCTTTACTAAAGTGTGCAGTAAATGCTCGATGACAACAACAGCAGGAGCAATAATAAAAACAATAAAAAACAACAACAAGGACAATGAAAATTATAACAAAGTATGCATAACTAACTGTTACGTAAAACAGAAAGTTAAAGGTTGTTGTTGTATAGTTTATTTTAGTTTAGAGTAGAGTAGATGTATACGGCTTAACATTTACTGAGACGAAAACAAGAAAATAGAGCACAAAATTGAGAGAACAATTGAGAGCAAGAATCATAGAGTACAATTATTCTGTGGTCAAAAGCAATAAACGCTTAAGTCGACTTAAGACAGAATTGAGTGATAAATGCTATCGTGTTCTTCTTATTTCAATGCACACGCACGTGAAATTCCCAAAATTCTATGTTTTTTTAAACAAAAGTTATAAAAAGAGAAATGTATTCGCTTAATCACATTAACTTCAAACCGTGTTTATTCGAATTGAGTTTTTCAGATTTAAGCGTTTATTGTTTTTGACCACAGAATTTTTATTGCGCAATTTCTTTACTTGATACACAATAAATCATGTTTTTTTTTAGTTATGTTTTATTTAGGAGTTTTATGAGTGTTTTCGAACAAATTAAATACTTGCTGCTAAAAAGGATAAAAATTGGGAAAAATCAAACGATTTAGTCAGGGCCGTAGCCAGGATTCTTTTTCGGGGGGGTTTTCATTCGAAGAAAATTGACATTGACTTGCCATTACTGATGATGAGCCCGACCTCAAAACAATTACCAATAATACTAAAAATAGTCAGAGGCTCATTTTTTTCAAATGATTATCAGTGGAAATTTGGGCCATGATAAGGAATCCGGATGAGGTTGGCTTATATTCCCGAAATTCGTGCAGTTACTGCATTGAAAGAGGTCTTCCGAGTAGGGGTGCTCTGAGCAATAATGGGTTAAAGAATTAATTACATTTGAAGATTGTTTCCTAGAACTTTGAAGCTGATCCACTATTACTGCCCTACATGGGTTTTGCGAATAAAATGGTTTCTAGTGTTTGTGAATGAATTTTTTATACTGAACACGAATCTGAATTCAAAAATTTCCCATCACGCCACGTTTTAGAAAAAATGGGATGGAAAACCCTAAAATAGAATTTTTGGCCATTTTTAAAAATTGGAGAGCTGAACACTGGCGGGCTACAAACCTCGAAATCCACAAATTATAGGCTGAATCATGTCCTTCCAAATGAGCCCTAAACCCGAAACTGTAAATCAAAAACAGTTACTGACCGTTCACCTTCTATTTTTGTATCCAAAGTCAAACCTCATGTCAAAGAAAACAAATCCGATCTGGTCGCATAGTGTAACTAAGATTTCAAGTTAATTTTTTTATATTTCACTTTTTAGAAAGAAACCGATGGGAGTAAAAAATATTTAAAAACTGTTCAATAGATTTTATTTAGACTTTTTTTTCATCCACTGGCAATTTATATCAAAAAATAGAAGAAAGTTTCCACATATCGGGGGGGGGGGGGGGGCCGGAAGGGGTCAGAACCCCCTAAACCCCTCCCCCCTTGGATTTAGTGTTAGAGGGAAGGGGGGAAGATAGGTTATTAAGATTCTTATTGCTTTACCTAATTTATTTAGAATTGTTTTGTTGGCTTTTTGGATTTTTTCTGCCGAATATATAAACTAGTTGCTCTCGACGCTTTTTCAACTGCTACTTCTACTTTGGATATTTCTCCCTTCTACTTCTTTTGGAAGCTTAGGGCTTCTATTAAGCATTTCTATCTGGCTTTACTTTGTACAGTCATAATCACATTTTGCCAAATTGTGTTTTTATCTGTTAGTTCTAGATATGTGAAACGTCTCCATGTGTTCTCGCCCATGACGTCTTCTTCCTTGTGACTTCCATTCAAGAGCCACTTTTGTGATGCTGTCGGCTACTTTCTTAAGGAATGTCCTATCCGCCTTTGCTTTCTTCTCTTTATCTGCGTTAATAATGGTTCTTCGTTTTCGATTTCCAAAGGTCCCCATTTCTTATTTGATTTAGCCAGAATATTTTGCATATTGCTCATTTACTAAAAGACTGGCATAAGTCAAAAAACACAATTTTTGAGTTATTGATACAGAATTATTCATTATATCACGCTTCATATTGTGTAAAAATTTCCTATTAATATCTTGTGTACTCTGCGCGTGAGAATTATAAGATTTCTTCCTTTTTCTGCAAATTGAGAGTCAATTGAAAACTTTAAACGCGTTTCCTGCAAAATCGCATTTTTTGAGTTATGGCAGTCTTTTAGTAAATGAACGATATGATCCGCAACCATTTGTTAATGAAAACTTGTAGTTTCTGTGTGAAGTTGCTTACAGGTTTCACTTCCATATGTGAGGGTGTACTTTATACATGTACTGAATATTCGGATTTTTATTCCTCTGGCTTTGTTGAGTCTGCTGTTAACATCTTCTTCTGGATCCATCGTCTGTGGTCATCATGCTGCCTAGATAGTAAAATTTGCCCACTTAGCCAACAGACAGGCCTTCGATTGTGATATGCTCATTGCTGACGTTGTTGATTCGCATGGCTTTGGTCTTCTTGATGATGATCTCTAGGCTCATGTTGAGTTCTGATCTGATCAGATGGTGGCCATTTACTTACCTGTCTCCCGCAATCCTGTGAAATAGCTGACACTAATCTAGAAGTAAAGAAAAAGCTGCAAAATCTTTTCGGACCTTTAATTTTGGGAACAAACACTCTTTTTGGTTTCCATTCAGTAAAAGCGAAACTTTCTCAATACTCAGATAAGAAATATAAAGCTAAAAAACTAAATATATTTAGTTTGTTTGTTTGTAAAATGGTTCCGTCCCTGAGCGTCTCGAAAACATTGTTCCGAACAAGTTATATTTAAGGTGGATTCACCGACCGAATTCGTTTTTTTTTTTGTATAAAGTTTTTCGCTTTCTTAAATTGAGATCGTAGAAACTTAATACAAAAAAAAAAAAAAAAAAAGAAAAGAGATTACGGCGCTCGGTTGGTCACTCCGACTTTACCCTCAGCAATTAATTCCTTCAACAAGAAGAGTGAAATGAAAAATAGATAATTTTAATACTTCTTCCCATATATTTCTTACATGAAATCGAATTACATAACAAACTGTTTATATCAAAATAAACTTGAGTGGAGACCCAAAAGAAAACGATATAATTATTCAACAGTAACAGTATCAACTCCTCATAGTGTAAATTCGGAAAATTTTTTGAGTCGCACATAGATAGAACAAAAATTCAAATCATCATATTGAGAGTTAGAAAAACAAACAAAAACAAAATCATTTGTTTAACTAAAAACGAAAGTTCACATTTACTTGCAAATCCTTATAAAATCTTTTAATGATATTCCATATCACAACATTTCCAAATAGTATACAAAATCAACAAAAACGTATTATTTTTACATTTACATAAATTTGTAAGCGCAACAATGCAAACACACACAAATACACTCACAAGAAACAACATACCAGTTCTCGTTTTTACTCACTCTCATGCTGTCTCTATCTACTGCCTTACACTAAGAATTTGTCTACAAGTGAGTACTGAGAATGATACTGGAGGTATGCGAGAAAATTTCAAAAAAACACTTGTTGCTTCAACCAAAAAAGTAGTTACATGCCAAAAACTTAAACTGGAGATTGTGCAAAAAATGCAAAGGAAATCGTTGAGGCAAGTAAAAGGAAATGAGTAAAGAAAAGAATGAAGCAAGTGAGTGAAATGCAATATAAAATTCACTTTTGTTGCCAACAGTTTTCTTCTTTTGTTTTTTTTTTGTATGTGTATGTGTGCTTGTTTTATTTTTTTTTTCTCATTTTCTTTGCATATGTCCAAATGTCATGCTATTATGCTGGCTGTAGAGTAGATGTGAATGCAGATGCACGCATATTGTAAATAGATAGTTGACAAAAACAAAAAAAACACACACATACACAAATTGCATTTTCTGATATTCTTGAAAAGGGGGAAAAAGCGAAGCCAACAAATGTTCAAATGAAAAGACCAAAAACAAAATGAAATCACTTTCTGTTACTACTGCATAGCTACAACAAGTGAGCTAGAATATTTTGTTGCATTTTGTATGTGCATAAGTAGTTTGCCGAGTTGAACAACAGCAACAAGAATAAAACAGAACAGCAACAACAATAACAATAACAACAAAAAAAACAACAACCACAATACAGTACCAGCAATGACAATGACAACGATGTTGGCATATTTTGAAAATGCCTGCAATTTAAAATGAGATTAGGCGTCTACTTCTTTTGCTGTTCTAACGCTTTAGCATAGAGAGATTTTTATTCTCAGTATGTAGAAAGAATTTTTGTCAAATATATAGCATCTAATAAATGTCAACTACAATGTTGTAGATTGCTGTTGCTGTTTCTGCTCCTACCACAAACGTATGCGGCTAAGAGTTCCTTTTCTCCTCTTGTTGTTTCTGTTTCTATTTTTTGTTTGTGTGTAGTTTCTCTGCGAATAACTTCAACTTTAGTTAGTTAGCATTGTGTGTTGGCAGCAACGGAATATTGTAAAAGTTAGTCCAACTTTTTATGGACAGTGGGTATGATATGCTTGTAAAGTGGGCACAATTATGATCTACTTGTTGTAATATATAACTCATATATAATATATATGTATATAAATATATATATATATGGGACATTCTCTATCAATGGGAGACCCCCACCCTGTCCAAAATTGGACCTTTTTTGAGGTTAGGGACAACACGTAACATTTCCTGTGAAAAATAATATTAGATTCATATTCAGCGAACAAGAATATACGAAAAAAGGCTTTATCTGTTTTTTATGATGACTTGGGTAAGCGTACGCTTGATAAAACTATTATTTTAAGGTGAGGTGGTAGACTTGCAGCCGCCATATTGGTCCGTCATCATGCAAAATCAAAAAACGCCTTGTTGCATTCGATACTAGAGATAATAAACTTTCATTTGAGCCCAAATATGCTCTAAAACACCTTAACCAATTTTGGACAGGGTGGGGGTCTCCCATTGACAGAGAATGTCCCATATATTTATATAACTCATACGCCCTGGTTGCCGTGGTTTAATATTTGCTGTTTTGTATGCTTGTCATTCTAGCAGGTAGTAGATTTAAACATTTTTATTAAAAAATAACAAAATGGCAGATTTTTTTAAAAAAAATCGAAAATCGCTCTTTTTTTTGGTTGAAAATCGGTATAAAAAATAAGAAATAATGATTAGAAATAAACAATTCTATTATCTGTTAAAATTTCAGCCCAATCGGCCTTCTTTAACCCTCAGGCCAATCAAAAAACGTTGTTTCAAGAAAAACGCTTTTAAAGTTTTAACAACATATACAGTTTACCCAGCAGGCGCTCTCGTCTATGCGCTATAACTACGTTAATATTTTTCTATTTTGGTATGAAATTTTTACAGTATACTTTCAATATATTGTACTTTTGATATACATAATAAAAAAATAGAGGTTTTGAAATTCGAACATCAGACTACATCCTTAATCATATTCGATTCACCTCAATGGAAAACTAAATAAATCATAAACCTTAATTTAATTGATTTTTAAAGAAAGGACTGTATGAATGTTTATAAAACTGTCTGCAGGAGCTATGTATGCTTGTTTTGTCTCTACCATTAGGATGATGGTTAAACTGGTGATGTATCAACAAGCATGCCTGTATGTAAAAGACTGCTGTAATTAAGTTGTAGTTATTTTTATAAGTAATTTTGATCACTTGAGCATACCTAGTGCTTTAACCGGCTCAGCCTTCACTGGTCTAAATCTCTATATAGTCGGATCCACAATATAATATGTTGCAGATGTTGCTGCTTGTGGATCTAACGCTGAATTATTAATCATAACGTGTACATGGCATAGAACCCAGTGTTTTATTACCATTATTTTTCCTTGTCGGTATGTAGAAAGAATTTTTGTCAAATATTTAACATGTAGTTAATGTCAACTACAATGTTGTAGATTGCTGTTGCTTTTTTCCTCTTGTTGTTTCTGTTTCTATTTGTTTCTTTTTTTTTGTTTAGTTTCTCTGGAAATATCTTCAATTTTAGTTCTCCTCCAAAGTAGACTCTCTCTGTTGACTCGGATGAGCCTTACCGAAAAGAAATTTTCTTAAGTGGGCAAAGCAAAAATGGTCATCGAATTGGAAACATGTCCATATCGCACCCTTCACCTAAAATCTCTATCAGAAAAAAGGACCTTAGATGGCTAGCAAAGTTTCCAGGTAGGCAGATGAGAAACAGGATATAACCTGTGTATGAAAGATTACGAGACGAAGCTCATTTTCTATGCAATTGCCCGTTTCATCTTCTAGTTAGAAGAATGACAATCAATCAGGCGTTTCTAAGGTTTGATTTTTTTCTGCCAAAGATGTTTTAATCGTCATAAAGGTTGAGTCAAACAAATTTTAGGTTTCAAATAGTAAATAATGGCTTTTCAAACTGTATAATAATCTCATAAATCTAACGATTTGGGAACTCACGAAGAGAGAAAATAGGGTTTGTTTTGAGATAAAAATCGTAGGTATAACATGATCTTTGCTCGGAAGTTAAATGATTTTTTTTCAAAAAATGTATATACCTAAAACTCTCTCTCCACACCTTTCGCAACCTCCATTACTGAATCTATCTTTTACATAAAAAATCGTTTGTGCTCAAATTAAGTTTCTAGTATCCAGTAGGAAAGTCCTTTCAAACGGGTTTCTACTACTGAAACGCTAGCTTTCAATCGACCATTCACAATACAACCAACTATTTTAAAAACTATTAAAAACTTGTATGTGCTGCTGCGACCATATTGTCCCACTATGCATTGTCAAGTTCACACACAGTTATGTATTTGTGTACAAACGCCGAGAGATAGAACGCTTCAACACGCCCTAATGTATGCTACTACTTTGTTTAACTGTGAGAGCAGTACAAGTTTGACTTTTTTCATGAGTGTGTGTTTTTTCTTTTTGTTTTTTGTCCAATCCATGCACATATACTCTATCACCAATAATGTTATTTTCTTCTTCTTCTTCTTCTACATACCATATTAGACTTTTTTAACTTCCCTTTCCGTTTGCATTTTTTCGCAAGACTTGTCTTTGTCGCATTTAGTATAATATCTTTGTTACTATTTGTTGCTGTCGCTATTGTTGTTGTCGCTTTTTACTGTTAGTTTACTTTTTAAACAAAGTTTGAAGTTTTTTTTCTCATTCTCATTTTACCGCAACCTCAACTAGTGATAAACTTCCCGGTCGAGAATATGGTTGCAGCTAACATGTATCACACATATGCACGTTTAAGGACATTTGTCTTTATATAAGTGTGTGTGTATATGTATGTTTGTATGTAGAGCTTTTTTTTTTATTCACATAAGTTTATTTGTCAGCTTTTGATATGTTGTCAATTTGTTTGTGGTATTTTGCTTGAAAAATATTTCAAAACTTGTTGTATTTCAACATTATCTCTTGAAATTTTGTGAAATTGTGTAAAATGTATTGCACAATAACATAAAAAAAAATGCAGAGCAATGACGACAGCAATAACAACAACAATGATTGCAACACATCGCTTGGGCAATATTGACAGTTCTTGTTTAGTTTTTCTGCTCTCACTATTCTTCATTTGCCTATCATGTTTAGATGAGTGCGTGAAGTTGTGTCTGTGTGTTTGCAATTGTAACTCTTTTGCTTTGGTTTTATTTGCATTTCTAACTCTCTGTTTGTTTGTTTGTAGTTGTTAAAGAGATAAAATTTTTCGATATGTTTATATGACCATATGAAATTGTTCGTTACATACTTTAAGTAGAAACTCATAAACAAAATCAATTGGAAAACTTTTATATTGTTTGAGATGTTTAAGCTATTGTTGAGCCTGTACATGAATTCAGCTTTCACGTTCAATCAAACTTCAAAATAGTTAGAGCAAAAATCTCACTGCTTCAGAATAAGCAATAATGGAGTGGGAAATGTCTTTATTTTCATTCTTCATCCGACTCAAACATTTTTCCAATTCTTAATTTTTCTCTCACTTATTTCAGTGAACTCTTTCACGGACAGTCATTTTTTGAATGGTCCACTCGTGGGGCACATGCTATATTGCCGTCTTGGTTCTGCTAATAATTTGAATGTAATGTGAAAATTATAGGGACACCCATATTGAGCAACCATATTTAAATATCAAGTTTTGCTGATGGAGTTCCCGTCTTGCCCCAATAGCTCTTATAAACATAGTGCAACAGTAAATTTCAAATGTCGAATGGATGACTTTTTAAGAGTAATTTGGGGTCGCTGAATCCGATCATGTACTCAGATTTTCACGTCTGCGATCCCCGGTATAGGTGCTGAAACCCATTATTTTGGTATGCGCGGGACCAATATAAATTTTGTTTTTATTTTACCTTATACATGTTTCATAGCTAAGAGAAAGTTGTTTTATCATGGAAGCAAGAAAAAAATTACTTAGACTGTAACACTCCCCCGATCTCCTTTACCCACCCTTTTGGGTCTTATATGAGCCACTATTCGATATATAACTATACCGGGTAAACGAATGCGAAACCTATCATTAGGTTTTGGAGAAAAATGTTCCCCATCGAAAAGTAAATGGGGTCAGCCAAGGTCAAAATTACCTAGGTCCATCTTTTTTTAAGAAATTAATCCTTAAAAGAAAATTTTTTTTTTTTTTTATAATTCCTTTTTAATCGTTTTATTGTTGGAAACGATAATAGAAATTCTATGGGAAAAATATTTTCCCGAAGAAAATAGTTGAAGTCACTGAAGGACAAAACCACTTAAGTCCCACTTTTTCCCAGCAATCAATCTTTGACAAACTAATATTTTTAATTTAATATTCTTCCAAATTTGGCAGTTCACATTGCTAATTAAATGATTATTAAAATTATTAGGCTTTGAATGAACAATGATGCCAGAAGAATCTCAAAAAGTTCATAGAACTAGCAGATCAGACGATCGTTTCGGAACCAGCTACGGTTCCTCATCAGTGATCTCTGTGATAGTTCCCTAATTTCAACAATCTATTTAAGTGAAAATACTGTAAAGTAAATGAGAATTACAAAGACAGTTATTTTCACTGAATAGTATCATTGAAAGGAACTACCGTTCTATGTACTTTCTCTTTCCTTTTTTTGCTGTAATGACTTTATATAGGATTTTCCGTTGAAAAAAGCATGAAACAGTCTTAGGAAAATATTTTCAATCAAAAAGTAGTTGGTGTGACCGAAAGTCAACATTACCTAGGCCCAATTGTTTTAAGAAATTACCCCTTGAAAGCCAAATACTCGATTTTTTTATAACAATCCCTTTATACTGGATAACAATTAGAAAAATTATTAAGAAATTTGCAGAGAAAAGAATCTTCATTAAAAAGTAGTAGGGATCTTTGGAGGTCAAAAGAAAGACAAACAATTTATTTGTTTAATAATGATGAAAAATATAACACCCAAAAGGGAGGGTAAGGGGGATCGGGGAAGTGTTACAGTCTAAGTAATTTGTTTCCTTCCTTTCATGATAAACAACTTTCTCTTAGCTATGAAACATGTGCAAGGAAAAACATTTTATATTTATACCCAGTTTCACCCCCACACCGGAGATCCCAGACGTGATAGAGAAAATCTGAGTACAGGGTCGAATTCATCGACCCTAAATTAGCTTTACAAAGTTATCCATTCGACATTTGATTTTATGAAGCGTCAAATTGTTGCATAGTGTAATTAATGACGGGATATGCCGTCTCTATCTCTACGTTTTTAGCTAAGATTGACGGCATTTCCCGGCTTGTCTGCGAAAGAGTTATACATTTTCTCAAGGGTAACTTCGCCAAAACAGCAACAAAAAACCACATAGGAAAGAAATCAGCAAATGAGTGGGATGTAAACCTCTCTCTGGAGGAAGTATTTCTAAACTCAAGTTTTAAGCTGATTTTCTAATTGCTTTTCTTAGGATTTAATGGCATAAACTCAACCAAAATGCCAACCTCAACTTCAACAACAAGTACATAGAATTATATAAGCTTGTTTGGAAAAAAATTTCCGAAGTTAGCTGCCGCTTCAATGAGGCTATAATAGATTCTATTCGAATTCTCTCAACGACTGAATTTTTTCTCTCTCTTATGACACGGGAAATATTTTCATATTAAAAAAAAAAAAAAAAAAAACGAAATGCTGTCAAGTTTTAGTACGAAAATATATGTATGTATTTTTTTCGAGTTTTGTTTCTTAATTCTTTTGATAATTTTGACCATTTTACACAAATAAGAGAAGTAATTAATCTTAATTTATACAATAATTGTTTCAAATTGTTGAATATTGAATTTTTAATTTTATATTTTGATGATTGACAACATAAATAAAAACAAAAATCAAATTCAAACGTTTTTGTTTTATTTTCTTCTACACATTCTTGATATTAGAAGTTGGCGCTCTTATTATGGTAGAGGCGGGCCGCTATGGTTGTGTTTATACCATAATTAATGGTGCAAATATTTTTGCGTTTTTCCACTTGACATCGGAACATTTCCCCCATTCTTTGAGCTTTATTTTCATGGCGCTGGCATTCTTCGTTTGCCGTAGCAGTCGCTAAATAATTTTACTCACTTGACTAGTTATGTGACTTCAATTCAGAGCGACCACATACCTATTTATAGAATATGAAAGTGTTTTAAGCTCTGTGAATTTTTTTTTTAATAAGTATTTCATATCATTAAAATTTTGATACTCAAAAGATTATTCTGTTGTATTGTTCACTCCTCAGTTTTTTCCGAAAAAACAAATTCTTTAGTGAGTTAATTACGTTTTACGAAACTTTGGCATAAGCGCAAACAGTAGCGGAAATTATTGATAATAACATTATAATTATAATTTGGTGGACATAAGAAAGAAAGTAAATATACAACAATATACTTAAGTATGTATGTAACAAAAAAAAAAAAAAAAAAAAGGAAAAGAAAATAAAAATAAAGTAATTTCAAGTAGAAATCCTCACCAATTAAGTTAAAAATAAGTAACTTTGAGCGTTCCTTACATTTTTCCTCCTCTTTTATTTTTTGTAGCATGTATAATTTGTTATGTTGCAACAACAAGCAAAGCTAATTATGATTTCAGTATAATTAATTGCCAATTAAAGAATATCACAATAACAAACAAGAAGAATAACCATTTTCGATATTGTTACTCGCTTGAGAGAGAGAGTGTAAAAGAGAGTGAAGAGAGCATGAAAGAGTGAGAATGCAGAAACTGCGAAACATTTGCCAAATGATGAAGTGATGCGAATATAATTATGATGAATTTTCTTTTTGCAAATACATACATACATATGTATATATATTTATGATGACTTTTTTTCTGGAAAAATGTGTTGTGAAAAAATATTATCTTCAATTACAATAGATAATAGAATTTACTGTGTGACTGTGTATCTGATTTGCAAAAAGAAATTTCTGTTATTTATTAATATGAATTTATAAATAATTTGTATTTTTTTTTTATGAACATTTGAAATATTCTTTTTATAACTTGTTTCCTTTTTTCCTTTTTGATTTGTCTATTTTTATGCTGCTGGCACACACTAATACAGATTTATGATTGGACAATACATCACTGTCCATGGCGATGTAATTAGTCACGTGAACATTAGCCATGTCATGGTAGAGGATGGCGGCGAATATTCTTGCATTGCTGAGAATCGTGCAGGAAAAGTTCAGCATGCGGCACGTTTGAATATTTATGGTATGTACAATTTTTATACTACATATTTTTCTACTACTACAAAACTTTTATTTTTTTCTTTTTTTCTTTTTTGTGACTACTCTCATAGTATTGTAGAATGAATGTAGAGTATGCTATATCTACAGAGATGCTACTGCATATATCTGCTTCACTGTTTTTGTTTTGTTTTGTGTGGTATATTACAAATATTTTCATGTTGTGTTGCACAAATAAAACATGCAGCATGTTGCATTTGTAAGTACATATGTGTATGAATGAAGATACACCCGATTTAATTTGAATAGGGTCAGTTTTTCTCTTTGTGATTAAGTAAAGCTAAAAGAATATAAATTTGTTTAAAAACGTGTGGGAAAAAAATTGAGACTCCTAGGTATACAGATACAATGTCGATGACGTCCATAAAAGTACAGTCCTAGTGATATGTTGTTTAGTAATGACAAAGGAAAAAGAGGGTATTATTATTATTTGAGGGATGGGATGACCCGAAAATCAGGCACTGCGACCTATTAGATATATTGTACCAAAGCTCCAAGTTATGAAAGAAAAACAGGAAGAGAGAAATTTATTTGAGAAGAATTTTGCATTCACCAACATTCCCTGTAAAATAAAGGCAATGCTAAGTATTTAATTTTCCGATAATAATTTAAGGTTAAAGACGTGTTGATTGTTCAATTTTCACAAAACTGCTAAGTTAATGTACTTAAATGTGAAAAAAAGTACGCAGTCGCGCGGCAATGTGTCGCCAAAAGTAAAAAATCGGTTAGAAAAAAGCAAATATTCGAAGAAAAATTCTGCTATTGTGTTGCTCATCGCTGCTGTCTTTCATACATTCCAATCTGCATTACTTGGTAAGATATGTTTTCTCTTTACTTTTTTCGATTGTATAAAAACTAAAGCAAAGCTATGAGAAAAGAAATCTGTGCATTCCCTTACAGTTCAAATCATCTTTTTTATGATTTTTTCATGACCGAATTCGTTTATGATAAAAGTCATGTATTCCTCATATTCCTTCTGGGTTTAGTTCGGTAACTTATACATGCAAAAATATCGACTGAAATATTTTATGCTTTTGCTCCAGTGAGCTACTTACGAAATCCAAAAGCTTATTATTTTGAGAGAGAGAGAGGGGGTGGCAAGCCAGGTGCAGTTAGTCTCTAGAACAGTGATCCATGAAGGGGAAAAACATATTCCAAATGGGAAGCTTATAAGCTTTTTACCCCCAGGCAGTGTAATGCATATCACTGGCCTATTAATTTGTCTGAATTTATAATTTTTCATTTGTTGTTTCCCTCATTTTTCGAAAATTTAAAAGTGTTACTTCTCCATCGAACTGTGGCGTATTTTCAGATATATATTTTTGTGATATGTCTGAACGAATATTTTTCAATGTGAAAAACAGAAAAGTTAAAAAAAAAACAAACAATTCAGGAAAAACACACGCGCATTTTCAGGCAGCTGCAATAGAAATATATGTAAGATAGGTCATTCACATGTGCATGAAATAGAAGAAATTTTTAATTTTTTTTTTCCCATAGAATTTTTTCCGCACGAATTTCTTCTTGTTTTTTTTTTTTTGTTTTTGGTCAAAGTCACATTTGTCCACCACATTGCTGTATGTGAATTTTTAACGCCCGTTGTAGGCTCATGCAGATTTTACAACTGATTTTAACATTCAACGATTTTATGTTTCTCTGTTGGTTTTTTATTCTTTTTTTTATTGTAGTTGTTTTGCTGTAATGTGCCTGCAGTGATTTCACTTGTTTTTATTTATTTTTATTTTTTTTTGTTATTTGCCGCACCCATTTTCTTTCAAGTGTTTGTGTTTTTTTTTCTACAACATTCATTTGTACTTATGTAAACGCTCATATTTTCCGTGCTTTTGTAATATTTGCTAGTATTAAATGTTTTTTGTTAGCCAAAACGGAGAAAAAATGGATAACAAATTGTTGGCCTTTAGCATTGCTCTATATGTCTTTCTTCTCTTTTTTTTCTCTCACTCTGTTTATCTGTATAAATGTCGCATAAATTGTGTACTTTGCAATTTTTATAGGCTTTGATTGAAATGATAAATGCCTCCTACTGTCATACTGCAATTGAGAGCATTGACTGGCTCTTGCGCATATGTGTGTGTTAGAGAGTGTTTGTGGTAGTGTTTCGTTATTCGAAAAAAAAAAGTTTTATCGTTAAGCTTTATTTAAAGTGAAATTTTTGCTGTAAAATACAAACAAAATTTAGATTTGTGACGTAATTGATTCAGTGGATTTAAAGTGGAGTTTTAAAAGTCAATCTGAACGTCTTTTTCTCTCTCTTTCCGGTAAATATCTCATCTATTATCATGGTTACTCTGAAATTAAAAGAGACCTGACAATTTTTTACACCTTTGGGATATGATAGTAAAGTCAATGAAACTGTAAGGAATACTAAGTAAATATACAAGAAAATTTTATCTACACTTCTGGTCACATAATTAAGTCACTAGAACAATATTTTATTCTGAGTTTGAAAAATAATTTGTATTAGTAGTCCAAGAATTTTTTATAATGTCCTTTAGCTATACCATTAGTAGCCTTAAAAAATATTAAGAGCAATTACAAAAGAGTGACGTATTTTGAGCGCAGTCGGCAATTGTGTGTGAAGGAGTAAGATTAGAAGTGAACATATAATTAAGTCATTTTATATTCCTTCGTAATCAACTTGACTTAGTTAAATTAACATAAAAATCACTTAAATTCCGTAAAAATCAATAAAATCGATCATTTGCACATTTCTGTATACTTTAGTTAAACAAATGTTGATTTTGGTTGTGATTTGTGATGGGCAAAACTAAGAGTTCCATTCCCTCGAAGAGGAAGCTCATTTGGAAACCTTTCCAGAACCTTGGGATTATTGCAAAGGTTGTGGAAGAGCTAGTTTTTTTACGTGGAAAAGTGGTCAATGAGATAAAAAACTACAAAAAATTCAAATCATTTCACAATTTGCAACGCAAAAAACTACTTACAACGCACAGTGTAATGAGGCGGCTAAAAATAAGAAAAAGTCATGTTGAAGATTTTTAAAAATTTTAATGAAATATAAGAGATAATATTTTAAATAAAAAGGAACTAAATTTTCTTTCCGATAAACCAATGGGTTCAGGCACACGGCAACCACAAACCCGAACTTTTATGAAAACGTTTACTATGCGTGGAAAAGGTCAAATTTTTTTTTACTAATTTAATTGATATATTTCGTTTATTAACAAATAAATGTAGGCAAAATGCATATTGTGGGAAAAATATAGAATCTGCAAAATGTGGTAACACTATTTTTTTGGCTCTATGTTTAACCATGTGATTTTTACCGTTATTTGAAGAAAAGTATTTTTTCACATCAAAACATAGTGATTTCGATGACTTTAAAAGAGATTTAAAAAAAAATATATATCAAAATTTATTTCCAATTTTAACATATAATAACGTCACAAATATGCTTTCACTAATTTTGGCTGCAGAGAGCTGCGATTTTTCAAGTTTTTTACATTTTTTCCTGTAACCAATAATAAAAATTAAACCAATAATATGTCAATAACAGTCCACAAGGTCTTTGTTCATGGCAGCGACATAGTCAAGCACTTCAGTTTGCCAATTGGAGCCCTATCTGAGGAAGCCTTAGAATCACGCCACAAAGATATAAGAAAATTTTAATTAAATTTTACCAGAAAAACTTCCCCTGAAGCATCAAATCGTGATCTGATGGTTTCTCTTCTCATGTTATCAGAGCAAATTACCAAGGTAAAAAATACAAGATTACCTTTTACATGAAATGTTGTCTGGAGAGTAGTATCAAGTATTGAATATCGAATAATATTGATGATAGTGACTAAGCGAAAAAATGTCTTGCGCTTTCTTAATAACACTGTGCCACAAAGTTTTTTTCATCGGACTGGTGATTTGACATGTAGTCTAGAGTTATTTGGGGCCGCTGAGCTCGAATCTGAATACCATTTTGCTCCATCACTACAGGTTTTTGATATATCGGTACATGAAATCATGAAAATGGCTTTATTAAGACTGTACCATGACATTATTAATATATGTTGTATCGTTTTTGGTGTCTATAGAAAAGTTGTTTAGAATTTCGGGAGTTTTTTAAGTGGCATGTGGCAGCTTTATTATATTGAAGGATAGGAAAACTGATTTATAAATTAAAATGTTCAGTTTCATTCTTATGGAGCTTCTTTTTCTGACACTTTAGCAATTTTCTTAAGTAGGCGTGGCAGCATACCCATTTTTTTTCACTGAGCAAGGAAGTTCTTATACATCTGCACACCAAATTCCGTCATTATTCTACAGATATTTAAAAAGTTATTGCAATTTAAGTGTTTGACTTATATGGGAGGTGGGCGTGGCAGTAGTCCAATGGGTGCCATTTTTGGCACCGATTGGACTATCTCGACTACCAAATATTATTAATATTAAACAACGCTTACTATTTTTGGCCGCGGTTTATATGGGATCGTTACACTGTGCAACGTCTCCAGCTGAAGATAGTTACTTGATTAGGCTTAGCAAAATGAACGATTTCTTAACTTTCATCAAACTAAGATCACAAATGGATTTAGATTTTAATTTCAAAATATCATCCTGAACTATACGCAAGCGATTAAACGAAACAAAACATATTAGGACGAATTAGCAGACATAAACCCAACGGTCAAAAATAAAATAAAATACTGCGCAGCGTATTCAGTTCGCTAAACGATATCTACACTAGTACCAGCATTTTTGGAAAATGATTGTTTGGAGCGATGAATCCAAATTAAATGTGTTTGGGATCGATGGAAGGCTCTTTGTAAGGCATCCATCAAATACTGAGCTGGACCAAATTTACTAAAAAAAACTGTAAAACATGGGGCCTTTGTGTAATGGTTTGGTGGTATGTTTCACTTCATCTGGGGTTAGTTCAATTGCTTAAATCGATAGCAAAATTACTGAAGAAAAGTACAAAGGCATCCTTAAAAATCATTTTTTCCGAGGATACGGTGAAAATTTACCTTTGGGATGGATCTTTCAGCATGATAACGACCCGAAACACACTTATCAGGTCGTTAAGTCTTGGTTAAATGAGAACAAAATAAAAATTCTCGAGTGGCCAGCCCAAAGTCCATATTTAAACCATATAGAAAATCTATTGAGTATTTTAAAAAGGCAGCGCAAAAACCTTCAAATAAGGCTTCGTTATGGGCTATCATTCAGGAGGAATAGAATCACATAACTGGTGCCCAATGCTTTGGTACTAGTCGAAAGCAAAAATGGTTTCCACAAAGTACGAACAGTATCAAAGGAAAAATTTCAGTTCAAAATTAAAAATCATCAAACTTATTATTTTTAAATATTTTTGTTTAGCATATGACTTAATTATATGACCGCAAGTTACACCATAGACATACGATAATTTGGAAAAATTTTACATATTTGACATTATAACTGTTTATTTCTTTTATAAATTTAAATATTGAACTATTATTTCTTTATTTTACCATTGGTTTTATTTCTTTTCAATAGATACTTTATTTTTTCTTAAAATTCTTCTGCTCATAAGTGTATGACTTAATTATATTATTAAGTGTATTTTGGGTCAGTTGAACTATTTGTGGATAGCTATGCATATCGCGAATTAATGTCATACAAAAATCGTTCTCTTGAGTTATAAATATTTAAAGATTTAAGATTTCCCAACTCAAATCTGTTGCTCTATTTTAACCATAAAATGCTTCAGATAAAATCTAAGGAGCCGAAGGATTGGGTTTAAAGTTCAAAAATTCAAATTTGTATGGTATTGCAATCAATGTTTGATATATCTGAGTGTTAATACATTTAATAAATTCTATCTTTAAGTGGAGCTCACATCTGCAAGAAAATTGGTGCAAGTAGTCCTCAGAAAGTAAAAAAAGGAACTTTATATTTTTCGTTAAAAGCTATTTAGTCTCACAAAAATTTTCTGAAAAAGAAATTCCGACAATTTTCTTGCAGATGTAAGCTCCGCCTCCGGAATGGACATAAAGTTGATTTTCGGTGCTTTTTTCTTCATTATGTTAACAACACAGAGTGATTTTGTTCCGTTTGCTCGTAGTTTTTCTCACTTAATTTCTGAGATCAGTTCCAGAAAATTTCCTTCATGCACTGGTATTTTGATCCTCATCTCATATTCTTATATTTTACTGTTTTTGTACTAATCGTAGTTCATGTGCTTTAAGTAAGAAATACAGAACTTCTATTCGAGAAGCTCAACAAAATGAAATAAGTCAGAGAATAGCAACAACAATGTGCGCCTGCTCTTGATTTAAAGTAACAAAAAAAAAAAAAAAACAAATAATATTTGTCATTTTGTCTCAGTTTCTAAAAGAGTGAAAATCTGACGTTTTTTGCCTTTAGTAGCAGAGTCAAATTACTCCATGCATTTTATATTTAATCATATATTTCTATTTCCTTTTACAAAAATAAATTATACTTCAACAACTTGTAGTTATTTTTCATTTTTTTTTTCTTTTTTCATAAATGACGCCAACATTTTTTTTTACAAATGCTTATTTGCCTTTAAAATTGTTTTACTGACCTACATAGATAAAGTGTCTGTGTATGTTTGTGTGTCTGACGCATCGTTCATTTCTTTCTCGATAGCTGAGTGGAGGAATATTTGAAAAATCACTTTGTAGCTCATATTCGCAGATACATACACGCGCAAAATTTACTTGCATATACTCACACACACACGAGGTTACATATGTATATGTTTATCTCTAAACATGTTAACGAGAGAAATGTCCTGTGCCAGCTTTTTGTTGCATTTAAGGGACATAAAGCAAAGTATATATTCGTCCTTCGACTATTAACTGCAATATTTCATTTCATAAATATAACAAGCCGCGCCCATAAAATCATATATACATACATATACATCTACACATACATTTGCAAATTTTCTGCACCTTTCCATTCGATTTTTAACCTATTTTCAATTTAATTTGCATTATTTTTTTTTTTTTGTTTGCTCCCTGAAAAAATTGTTACATGTGCATAGCTTTTATTTTTTTGTATTTTAAATGCATTCATACTTACATACATATAAACATATAACCACTAGCGGTTACTAGGGGGTGTTTTGGGGTTGACCTCCCCTTATCGATGAAAATCACATACATTTCGATCGTTTGTCACGAATCCAAAAAAAAGGAACAATAATATTAAAACCGCTGCCTCCCCCCACCCCCTGCCCTCCTCGCACTTTACTTGATCCGCTTATGCGGATAGATACGTACAAATAAATTTAAAAAAATTGGCCCACTTTTTTATTCCGCACTTTTATTAAATGCAGTTGTACTTTTTCTACTTGCATCCCAGAACGACTTCAATAGCTCCACCTTCAATTATAAGGTTACTATTCATTTTTCCCAACCAATTTATTTCACATTTTCAATTTGTTGCTTTTTTGTTTTTGTATTTTTCATTTTATTGCTGACATGTTTTTATTTGCAATTTTTTATTCTATTTATTTTTGTGTTTTTTTTTTGCTTGAGCTATTCATAAATAATAAATGTATTAGTGCAACTGATTTGTATGCTGAAGTGATTGCATGCCATGCATCTATTCATATGTAAACATGTGTGTGTGAGAGTGTATTTCATACATACATGCACAATAGATATTCAATGTAAATTGCTGTGACATACACACATACACGTGCACATACTTCCATTCACTAGCGGATCCCTAGATTGCCAAAGGGCGGTTTAAATTTTTTGTCGCTTTAAAATCTTTTTTTTTTTTTTTTTTTTTGGGTTCGTAAACAAAAATGCTTGAGATTTTTATCGCAAAGGCGGGGGGGGGGGGGGTGAGGGGAGATGGGTTAATTACAAGTTCTCCCCCTTGGTCCGTTATACACGTACACATTTGATATTGTATGCGAGTTTACTTGGCATATCATTTGCAATTTTTTCTTTATTCTGGTGATTTTATTGTTGTTTTTGATACAACAATGGAGATAAATTTGTAATATTTTTATGATGATATCTATGTGAATGGTTTTTACATAGCATTTGTTATATTGATTGAGAAAACAACCAAATCAAAATAGTAGTAGTAGTTCCAATTTATTAAAGTTTTTTTTAAGTAAAAATAAAAATTGTGATTCCATCCAAGAGTGCGGAACGAAACGAAAAAATAATACTCCAGAAGCAATAATGCTACACAAAAATTCCAACTGGAATTCTCTTTAGAAACTTCTCGTTGTTCCCTAGAATGTCAAGTTTCCATAAAAAGGTATGTGGACTTCAGCCCTTACCTGTTGGAGGCAAAATATTGGTGTAGTAAAGGAGAGAAAAACCTACCGCGTTTTTTCGGCGATGGTGACACCACTCTCCGCATTGACAACTGAGTATTTTATTAAAAGTTCAAAAAGGATCAATTGGCATAAAAATTTTGTCATATGTGGGTAGCAAGCAAAAATTTATTATTATTTCCTTGGCATATATACATATTTGTAACATTTATTATAAAATAAAATACTTAGTATTAAATTAATATATAAATAAACTGCTCCTAATTGGAGCATAGGGCGGCAACAAGTCCCCTCCACTGCCTTCTGTCCTGTGCTATTCGTCGAATTTCTCGTCATGAGCCTATAGCTACACATTCTGCGTGCACAGTCCTTGTCCAAGTATTTCGCGGCCTTCTCTTGCGACGAATCCCCAGAGGGTTCCATTCAAACGCCATTTTACCTATATCGCTGCCGTCTTTGCGCAAAGTGTGGCTAATGCTATTCCATTTTCTTTTCCGTATCTCTATTTGTATTGGTAAGCTGTGGGTGAGAGACAAGAGGTCATCATTGCTGATTGCATGAGGCCAGAAAATTTGACATACCGTGCGCAAACATTGTAAATTGTATTTTGCTGCAGTGGTGTCAGAAGATTTTCATGTTTCAGCGCCTTACAGGAGAATAGGTTTTATGCTGGTGTTGCAAATATGTAATTTTGTACGACGCGGTAGTACCTTTGAGTGCCAAATGTTTTTAAGCTTGTAGAAAACCATGCGCGCTTTGCATATTCGTGCTGCCACGTCAGCATCTGCTCCCCCATCCTGTGTAATGATGCTACCAAGATAGCAAAACTTTATCACGTCTGCGATGGTGACAAGGGCATCGTCGATGTTGACTGGAAGCGGTTCCTGATTCGCTGTCTCTAGTCTCATAAGCTTGGTTTTAGCTATGTTGATTTAAGCCCTACTTTGTCCTCAATTTCAATGAGTGTTTCGAGTTTTTTCTTTATTCCCGCTAAAGAGTGTGACATAAAGCATAAATCATCCGCATAATCTAGGTCATCATGTTTCTAAAATGGTCTCCACTGGATTACATCTGGAGCGATCCTTTGTGTTGTTGTTAGGACACTATCTGGACCCTGACGTACTCGTTTGTTTATATTGAAGGTTTCGCTATTTTTCCCCTTAAAGAGAACTATACAATTCGCATTTCGATATAGCTCTTGTATAAGTTAAACTATCTTGTCAGGTACTCCATAGGCTTTTAAGGTAGCCCAGATTGCGGTTCTATTAATTTTGTCGACGGCGCGTTCAAAGTCAGTAAACAGCAAAAGTAAGGGTGAATGCCATTCTGTAGATTGTTCAATGATGATGCGCAGCATGTTTATATGATCGACACATGAGCGTAGCCGGCCTGAAGCCGTTCTGTTCAGTTCTTAGTAAACTAAAATAGTTACACACATCAAAATTTGTTAATTTTATTTTCAAGTGTGGCATAACCTATAACTGGAAGGTATTATATTGATTATAAAAGAAAAAAAGAAAAAAGAAAGATGAATAAAATGTCATACCAGAGTCGAGAATCGATCGGGGGACTCCAAGTAGATTAAATTGAATGCGCAGTTATTTTTTACATCAAAACTCTTTACTCCTTGCTGTAGTGAAATGGTAAAGCTTTTTCTTTTCACATACGTACAAGAACATGGGTAGTAAATTGTCATAATTTCAGTGACAATCAGTTGTGATAAAAATGCAGGACTAGATCTACTAGTGTGAGGGAGTAAATATGATTTGCTGTGTGTTCGATAGAGCGAAAAAGACAGCGTCGGTAGGCATCATTGCTCTTGACCATTTCCCACACTGCCTACCTAACTGTCATAATACAAAAACGCTCTCTTGAGTTTTAACTTTATGCCTGGTTTTCACCATATTGAAGAGAGAGAAAGGGAGAATTTGCTATATGAAATTGCTAACATGTTGGCAAATTTTATTGAGTTTGAAATAGTGAAGACCAAGCATTATAAACAAGTTTAAAGGGTAAAGCTCGTGCACAGGAGCAGGACAAATTTCATACGTACAGGCTTCATTTGCATAAAAAAGAGCTCAGCCGATTACTGTATATAAAATATCGCTTGTTTAAAGTTTTGCAGTCATACCTTTATTTCGATTATCTTTGAAAGTTCTCTATTTTTTATATATATTATAGTTTTGATAGATAATCAACGCTTTAGTTCCATACATTATAAAGCAAACTCCATGCTTTCTTTCAGCCATAAAACAATTTAAATAACGGGTAGAACTTTGTGAGCATTACACGTTGTTTATCGATGGGAAAAATTAACTTTCAAATTGACAAATTTTGATAGACAAAAAGCAAATATCATCCTTGCTGAAGGATTGCGATAGGTTACCGTTGTACAACATTGTAACTCTGCATCAAAAATTGTTGTATTGCGTTGTGAGAAGTAAAAACTTTGCCTCAGCTGTCGCTGTGGTTGTGCTGTAGCTCAATGATTGGAATGCAAATATACGAGTTACGTAGATGCACGATTCCATTCAGAGATTCTGTAAATTAGACTAGCCAAAATGGGAAAAATTTGATTATTTACCACATAATTATGAAATAATTGAACATTTTACTCCATAGTTTTATGTGTTAAGTTTAAGCATATTAAATTGTATAATGTCCTACAAACATATACCATATATATAGATATATGTGTTTGCATGTGTGTGTGTATTTGCTTATATACTTAGATGACAATGTTAGGTGATTATGTATGTGTGGCTACGATTCAAACTTACAACCAAAGCGGATATTCCTGGTTCAGTTATTGTTGTTGTCGTTGTTGTATTTGATGTGGTGTTGCTGCTTTTGCTGTTGGCTCATTGTATATTTCGATCATTGTTGTCCATGTTGCTTTAACTTCTGTCAGTTACAGGCAACACATGAAAATGGAAATCTGATTTAGGCTTTTTTGGGATTGGATTTTTCATTTCCGTTTGTTAATTTATATTTTTCATATTTATGATAACATAATTTGGGTTTTTGGTTTTCTGAATCCATATCTAACAATGCATGTGTGCACAGCAGCGAGCAGCAATTTGTGCTTGTAGTTCATTTTAAAAGCGGAAATATATTTTATTTAAATATGAAGTTAAACGTTTTTTTGTTTTTTTTTATTCTGAATATTATTCTAATTTTTTTCTAAAGGAAATACGATAAATAAATTTTATTTAAATGTTTAAAAAAAAAAGAAAAAATAAATGCTTTTAATTTTATTTTTTTCCCCATAAATATTTATCTTTTTTGTAGAAAAAAAAGCTTAAAGGAATTTTATGTTGCTATAACTTTTTTGCAGCAACAGCAACAATCATTTCTTTTTCCGCTTATGTATATTTAAAATGCAAATCCGAAAAAAGTTGTTCCTCTACTTGTTTCTCATTTTTCATATTTGTATGTTTTTCTTTTTTTGTTTTCTCGTTTTTTGTACGGAAGCTGTGGAGTAATATAAGAGTTTGAGGAGCAGGAGGGGGAAGGCGAAAATGCTGATGTTGATTACGGTGATGTTAATGACGGTGATTATACACACACACACACACACCCTCATATGAGTGCACACCAAATCTCTCTCGCTCTCTATTGGTGTAATTGTGTCTGAGTTTATAAAATTGTTCAAGTTTTTGACGCCCGAAATTCTTCAAGTTTATGTAGATATATCGTATAATGTAGACAACTTACGAATACTGCTGAATTCGTTCCGTTCATAGATAGATTACTTATTTCTCTTTGTACTCTTGTACTCACCTTGCAATGAAAAAATTCTCTCCATGATATTGAAACCTTAATTAACGCAGTTACATGTTTTTACTCTCACACTCAGGTGCTCTATGCAGATGACGCCTAGTTTTACGTACTTATATATTAATTGCTTATGTTTTGAAGAACTGCTTCCATGGGCTCAGTTCATATTTCACCAAAAAATTGCCGAATGTTTGGGGGGAAAAAAAATTGTGTTACTGAAATCTAAGGGATCCACGGATCTTAAGAAGCCTTTTTTGATTACCAGAAAATTATGATTTTTATTGAAAAAACTTAAAATCAAAAAATTAAATTAAACCGAAGAGAATAGAAAATTCGATGTATGTATGTACGTTAATGAATTTTCTCCCTTCTTGTTTTATTATTATTATGGTGCGATTCGTAGGACAATATCTTTTTTGATAAAGCAATAGCTCCAGAGGGACCAATATACTAGCTCAAATTTAACCCATTAAGGACAGAACCTTTAAAGTTGACGTAAAATATTAAAATTTTTAGCAACTGCTAGTTTTAAGTACTTAAATACAAATTAGGAGAAAAACTTTCAAAATTTTAACAAGGGACGTGTATTGAGCCTGTGACGTATACGTCACGTTGGCCCTCATACCCACCAAGTGTTAACATACGTGAAAAGAATATTATGTTTTTGGATATAAACGAACTCTTTTCGTTTTATTTTCGGTTTTGATGTTTTAAACACTTTTGATTCATCGAACAATACATAGAAGGAACTTTAAGTGAATAAAAAAAAATAATTGGAAATTTCAAAATAAACCATTTTTGCATTTTTCACACATGGTTATACACACCGTCGTGCAGTTATGATTTTGACATCGTCGACGATTATTGTCTGGAATTACCTCCACAAAATGATCGATGCCATCGTGCCTTCAGCTTCAATTTTTGGCCTTCAATAACGTCCAGGCGGCTTTCTAATGCCAAGGCTACTACAGTGGTGACTCGAAATTGCTTGACGGAAATTGATTTGGGTTATACCTGAATCACTTTTCCGATGCAAAAGCCAAGCATTTTGTATTGAAACATCAATAAGCCAAATAAATATGGACCACCACCATTTTTTGCCTCTTGCGGCAATTCTATATACATTTACGTTCTGATCCATTCGATCTGTTTCGCCCATTGAAGCATTGCAGATTTTTCGCCGTTGTTCTCGAGAATTTTGACCAACTTTGGATACTGGATCTCTTCCATAAATGGTTGAAGCTGTAGAAACAACAGCACCTTCTAATTTTATGCTTTCTATGAGGCCAAGTTATTTCTTTTTTGGTGCCTTTTTGTTAGGCAAAGGACATGACTTAGGAATCATAATTTTTCTTATTGTACCAGTGCCATGATATCCTCGTTGTTTCAAACTGACCAAAACCTGTACTGAAGTAAATAAGTTATCAAAACTAATGCAATATAGCAACAGTCTCTTTTCATCGACTAGATCGTCAAGCATGGAACACAATGGCGCAGAATTCTTTCCATACAATTCAGGATACTACCATCAAATGCGTTCATTTTTGCCTTGGTACATCTCAAAACTGATGAGATATTCTAGGAGATTATTGAGGTATTACATCTTATACCCAAAACGCAACAGTTTCCCTCGAATAAACTGATTGCAACCAATTCTACCTTAATACTCCACTAAATTCCATATTTCGTTATATCGATCTTCCAAACTGTTATCTTTGAAGTGCATATAAAGAAAAATGATTTCAAATTTATTTCGCCGTATGCTTTCGCTAACCATTGAGCACAGCATTTTGGAATCTTCACACCAATCTCTTTTTGTACTCATAATGCCAATAAATACCTTCATTTCATTTATGGTAATGTTTTTGACTTTATAATTGCACTGAATAAACGTTGGCTTCATCACATAACATCTGCAGGATCTCATCATCAACAATCTTCTCAAATTGTTGATTTGGCAAAAATCCAGAATTGTCTATGTAATTTAGATCAGCAAAGAAAGGTTTTGATGCACCCATTATATTATATATATATTTTTTTTTTTGATTTTACTGTATCCTTTTCTATATGTTTCGGTCAAAATTTAATGATATCATTGAAGTTCGGATTTGGTTTTGTTTCGGTGAAAAACTTAAGTTCCGTCGAACACTAAAGCATTCTCCTTTCAACAATCTGGACCCCTTTCTATTATATTTAGCATTTATATGCTAAAGCCCAACAAACTGACTTTCACAAATTATTCTGCAGCGCCGAATGAAAGTAAAAGTTTCTGGCAAATATCTCTGCAGAGTAGATCTTTATCGGCATCCAGAGCTCATTCATTTCCCTGTTCATAAATCTTACATAATAAAAAGTTTTGTAATCTACGTGGATAATTAACACAACACCGATAGTACTGATCCATGTGCATGCCACACATACTCATACATACGAGAAATTGTACCGAGACTTATTTATGAGCATAACTCCTTTGGAAGCATTTCTATTTGCAGTTGCTGCTGCTGTTGTTTTATTTTTATACATACTCGTAGAGACAAACAAGCTGATGTGTGCATCCTGAAGCTTTTTAAGTATATTTATATGTGATTGTGTGTGTGCTAGAGTACGCGTTGTCTGTGTATTTCTTTTTAAGCGCGCTAAACGTGGCCAGCAAAAACATTAAAAAATAAGAGACGTTTCCTTCCACTCGTTTCTGTCTGTCACTCTGTCTCTCTCTCTCTCTTTTTTAATAACGAACATTCGTAATGCTTTCGGCTTTTGTTGTTATTTTCTTTTGAAAAGCAAGAAGCAGAAGAAGGAATGTTTTCTGCTTTTTTTTTAGGAATGTACTCGAAACAGCGAGCGTTGTGTTTTTTTTTTCTTTTGCGAAAGGATTTTGCCGCTTTTGTTGTGTTTTTTTTGCATAAGGATTATGCTTTAGTAGCACATCGTTTCTTTCACAAAGTTCTACGAAAAAATGTTTATGTGTTTTTGTGTGTTTTTTTTTTTATTAGTACAATTTAAAAAAAAAAAAGATTTGCTTTTTTTACGAAAAAAAAGTATTTTTAACTTAAATTAAAAATTTACTTCATATGTATTTTATTTTTTATCTTTCACTCACTTTTTCTGTCTATTTTCTTTCTTGCAGGTCTTCCTTATATACGCTTAATACCAAAAATAACTGCCGTCTCGGGTGAAACATTAAACTTAAAATGTCCTGTTGCCGGATATCCCATCGAGGAAATACATTGGGAACGCGGTGGTCGTGAGCTGCCCGATGATATACGCCAACGTGTGCAGCCGGATGGTTCGCTGACCATTAGCCCGGTCCAAAAGAGTACGGATTCGGGTGTCTACACATGTTGGGCACGTAACAAGCAAGGACATAGCGCGCGGCGTAGCGGTGAAGTAACAGTCATAGGTCAGTATAAAGTGTGCGTGTGTTGGATACTCGCAAGTGTAGTTGAAATGTTTTTATGGGGGATAACTGAAGCGCATACATTGAGAGCAAAACTGAGTGTTTTTTTTGGGGGGGGGGGGGGGGGGGGAAGGGAAGGATTTCAAGTAAGCAAGGATAACAAATGTAAGTTGAAAAGAAAACAACACAACATTTTTTGCTTGTTAAAAATACCAAAAATTAATTAAAGTATATTTTCTTCGTAACGAATTTTACAAGGAAACAGTTGCATTTAATTATTTTTTCCCTTTTAGAGCTTTTTAGCTTTTTAACTGGCTATGGCACAGAAGTGGTTTTTATTTTTCTTTTTAAATGCATTCATTAAAACTACATAACAAAAATTATTCTGTTTAGATGGTGAATAGTTAGAAGAAGATTTTTTTTCTTGAGCGATGTTTCATTCTAATTCCGTGAAAATAAACGACTGTGATCGGCAATGCATATTTATTTGCTCTTGTTCAATGCAAACCAGTAATTGTGAAGGTGTATTCACCTGGAAAGGTCTCTCTCTTTTTTTTTATATGAAGTTTTTTGCTCTATTTTTGTTTTATTTGCTCTTGATTTGAGATTTTCTTTCATAAAAATACTTACCATGTAATGCTTTAAACAGAATTGCGGCGTATAGACGATTTTATACTGCGCAAAATCGCTGACACAATTAAAACGCTTACAGTTTAAAATGGAACAGAATTGAAACTGAAACTTTGGGAATTATTTCAGTTCAACACGTTCGCGGACGTGAATGCTATAACATCCAATTTCATGGTGTCACAATATGACATAAAAGCTATAACATTCAAATCTATAATACAAACTTCGGGACTCAATTCTATATAGCGTTCACATAATCCACAACTGAACTGATCTATGTATCGAAGTAAATGCTTTAATATTCAATATGTATAACTAATAAAATGTGATATGGTTAAAACTTAGAAAAAACGTATATAAGCAAAATTTAAATATTACGATTACTTTAAGAGAGCCGTTGTATGTCTCTTTTTGCACCTCGATACAATTTTGAGTGTCCGCGAACGTGTTAATAACACTGTGCAACAGCCGAAATCGAACTGGCAATTTGACACGTAGTTTTGAGTAATTTGGGGTCGCAGATCTTGAATCTGAAGACCATTTTGCTCCATCACATCAGGTTACATGAAATCATAAAAATGGCTTTATTAGAACTGTACCAGGACATTCTTAATTTATGTCTTATCGTTTTTGGTGTCTATAGAAAAGTTGTTTAATATAAAAAGAGGGTCATTTTTTGCGAACGCAAAAATCCTCCATCTAAGCTCCATACCCCAAATTTTGGATGTTTTTTTTTTTTTTTTTTTTTTTTTTTTTAGTACAGCTTTGAGCAATATTGCCTACAGGCTAAAGGAATGATAAAAATATTATAGTGTGTTTGAGAGAAAAAGTTTATTTATTAAAAAGTATGGGGAGGGTCCTAGAACATCAAAATACCCTTCTCCTCCTTGTTCTTGGAAAAATGCGCTAACAAAGTCAAATTGAAAATGGTAGTTTCATGCCAAAATAGTCCAGTCATTATAGAGATTTTCATCATAATAATTCTTATGTGAGATTTTTCTTCAGTAATTGTTAGTGCGCCACTGTGGTCTAGTGGCAGAGTGCCAGACTCTTGTTTCTGGAGACCCGAGTTCGATTCTCGGCTTGGGTATGTTTCTTATCTACCTTTCTTTCTCTCTTCCTTTCTCTCTTCCTTTCTTTCTTTCTTGGGGCTTTGGTACAATAGATCTTATAGGTCGCAGTGCCTGACTTTCGAGTCGTCCTTCCTTCATATAATAATAATGATAGATGGAAAACCCACAAAAATCAGTTCTGGGGTTAGCCTAAAATTAGGATGATTTTAAGTTGCAAAATGTGAATGTTTTTATTCCTAACTTTTCAGAATTTTCAAAAGTAATGTCTTGAACTGAAAGATAATAAATTTGTAACATATAGTGGAACCAGTTATTTTTATTAGGCCTGTAAATAGTTAAAGTAGCAAAAACCAACAGTCAACTATACTATAGTATTATGTTTATATACTAAAAATTATCTGCAGTCAATGAAAATGGCAGGGAATGTTGTAATTTATATCCCCTTTAAAAGCTATTTTGATTTTTCTTCCTAGCTTGTTTGGTTTTTGAGAATTTTTCCTATAGGCCCCACGCGCAAAAATTTAAATAAACAAAGATGCGCGCGCATCTACAGTGCATCCAAAGTACAAATTTTGCAATGTTTCAAATATTGAATATCTCGAAAACTATGAGATATACGAAAAAATTAATCAAAATTTTTTTTTAGGAAATCACTTAAGCTTTTTATGTGTTGTAGGTAATTTTTTGATATCTCTAACGGTTAACGAGTTATTAGTAAAAAAAAGGTTTTTTTTCACCAAAAAGGGGTTTTTTTGAGGAGTCGCTCGGTAGCCCCAGAACTGAATTTTGTGGTTTTTCCACAGAAGTAAATTTTAACCCTCAACGGGCTGATAAGGTACCAGGGTACCTAAATGTTTTTTAAACTGTGTTATTTCTCGACGTGGCTGAGTCCTCGTGACATCTTTAAAGACTTTATTTAGAGTCCAAAATTATAATTTCCTTAATTATTTTATAATAATTTGCTTAACAAAAATAACAAAAACTAAAACCTAGCCCTTAAAAGGCTGATAAGGTACCCGGGTACCTAAATTTTTTTTTTAATGTTTATATCGCAGAAAAACATGAAAATGTGGTTAAAAAACACGTTTAAAAAGTGAAAAATATTGTATAATGAAAATATATTTAAGTTTTGGGCGCAAGTGTTGCACACGGGATTGCTGCTTGAATGTTCGCCTCAAACTGTATTTGAACAAATATTGCACGATTTTTTGGTTTTTTTTTTGTTACATTTATAAAGACTTACAAATGAAGCAGCTTTTTTGTTGTGAGGGTTCAACGTTACTTGCAAATGTCCAACGATAAGCTCAATAGAATTTCGATTCAACGCCACCTTTAGTTTTCTTTGGTTTTCCCCTAACATTATTTTCAATACCAATAGTTCTATGCACAGAAGGCAGAGGGATCACATTTTTATTTTTCTACGGCACATAAGAACAAACTGTGGCTTCTTCGTTGAAAGCATAGTTTTTACAATACTATAATGACAACCACTGGTACTTTAAATTAAATAGCTTATTTTTCAAAAATAAGTAGCTATTGCCATTGAACAATTTTTGGCTATTGGTGCGAAAAATAAGTAGGTAAGTTTGAGAAATTTCTATGAAACTGACTATGTCGATTCCAAAATAAAATTGATAACTACATCTTTGAAAAACGTTTAATTCCTATATAAATGCTTCCTTAACTTCTTAAAGTAAAATTAGATCGAATTGTACGTGGATATTTTATATTAGGTACCCGGGTACCTTATCAGCCTACCGAAGGTGTTTTTTTATCAGCCACATAACGGTTAAGTTTCTTAGTAAAAAAGAGTGCAGCGTATTTATTTTACTCTCTGTCAATTTGAGAGACCAAAAAAGCTTTAGATAAAGAAATGAGATATACATATGTTTCGTGATAATGAACTTGAGGGTATCATACAGCGATGCCAACTTGCGGGGAATTCCCCGAATTGCGGGGAATTTAACTAAGTGCGGGGAATCGGGGAATGAGCTGTTTTTTGCGAAGAATTTGAAGTCGTTCAGCTTTTAGTAATTAAAGTCTGTAGAATATTTTTTTGTCAAATTTTATGTAATGTAAAACGTTAAACTTATGAAATATTTCGTATTTTGGGTCTTAAAATCTTCAACTTTTCTTGAGCAGGTCCTGCAATTTATTGGTTTGGAGAAATCATTTTTTTAAAAAGTATTTGAAAGTATTATATTTCGAAAGTATTTTGTAAATATTTTAGAGAACGCAGAGTGCTTTCGTAGATATAGACAATTAAAGCGGCAAGTGTCAGTCAGGCCAAAACAGTCACGCGGCTCTTCGACTTCCCTTTCGGCCGTTCAGAGAGGCTTAGCTATGCCTTCATCCAGAACCTCTTGATTAACTCTTAATCATTGCTGACTAATCTGTAAACATTCAAATTACGATCAGCCATCATAAAGAAGATGAATTATATTTTATATGTTAAAAATCGATAGTCAAAATTTTGAACCCGTTTTTCTCAAAGCAAAGTTTTTGAAATTTTTTATTTGATTCAAAAGAAATCCCATGTCTTTTTCTTTGAGAACTTTGATGACCAAAAGTGGGCTGAAGCTTATATGTTAAGAATTCCGGAGTCAGAAAGTACGTTTCTATTAATCTACCAGTCCCATAAAAATTTATTAAGTTTCGGACCGATAAAGTTCAGTTCAGTGTTAAAATAACACTCACTGAGGTCAATTTCGTTTTTGTAAAATGTTTTATGGAAAATACGTGTAGCGCTGTTATAATATGAAATTATACCAATGCGGGGAATTCGATCGAAAATCGGGGAATTTCTCGAGGGTTAGAGGAGAGAGAAAAAATGAGTTGGCATCCCTGGTATCAGAACCCATCTGTGCTCTTTTTTGATATGTTTTTTTTTGGGTACATGGCCCCACTGAGTTCTCTCTTTTATTTAAGAAAGTATCTACATTTCATTACATTACATTAACGTGTACTCACAACAAGACCAATTACGTTCGTTTTTTAATGTGTAGTTACACCTCTTGCCGGTGGAATCTACCGCAGGTATCTGAAGAGCACATCCTTACTTTACACTTTCTAGCATTCAATTGTGTGACAAAATACTCTCTCTGCCTTTTTATACACGAACCCAAACCTGGACTCTTGTTTTTTAGATAAATATGATCCCAATACTACACAGCATATATTTTATATTCACAAATTTCTTCTATTCGAGATACATGCACATTTTCTTCTCATAATTTAATTGTTTCTATTCAAAATTCTATCCGCGTAATTATTGCTTAATTGAGTAACACAAATACTTTCTTCTAAAATGTTTAAAAACTTCCGCTTCCACTTTAGCTTTAGTAACAAAATAGAAAAACTTCATTTTTCTTACACTTACATATATATACATATGTATGTATATTTCATAATATGCTTTACAATAAAAACATACAAAATATAAATGCAAATAATAATAAAAAGTGTTAATGAAGTTTTTAATTATGAACGCACGAAAATATTTTCGATAAGACCAAAGGCAGCAGCGAGCGACTTTCAAACTTTATTATTTAAATTTTATTATTAACAATAAAAATATGACAATAACAATAACAACAAGAGTGGCAGAAGAGCAGACGCTTATCTATACCAAAAATAAGAAAAGTGGCAAATAGAAAGAAGGAGGGTGAAGAGAAGAAGAGCTCGCTGATACAACTTTTGTGGTTACTACTTGCGTGCAATATCCTCGAGCATTTTGTATTCAAAGTAAAATAAAAAAAAAAAAAAAAATAAAAAACAAAATTTTGTAAGTATCAAAATTTTATGTTGTAAAATTTTCATTGTTTCAAAAAGTTGAAAAGTTTTTTCTCTCCAGCATAAAAATATGCAATAATTGGAATCACTTTTAGTTTTATTGGTAAAGTTTTCATATATTTTTATGAACATTTTATAAAGAACTAAAGAAAATGAAGAAAAGAAAAAAACGGAAACTCATAACAATTTTATAAAAATGAGCTTAGTTAGGGTAAATATGGATATGATTTACTAAGTAAAACAAAAAATTTTAGTGAGCATTATTAATTCTATTTTGAGCTCATTCACTAATGATACCAAAGAAGGCGATCTTCAAAAAGTCTTTTTATTCAGGTTAATTTAGTCTAGGGATGTGCACTTGAACCTGAAAGAGGGATATTGCTGTAGTTAGGCAATAGAAGAGCTAGTGTAGGACAGTTCAAGAGAGCGAAGAAAAGAGTATCAGCAGGCATTAACCCTCTAGTTCTCAAGCCCGCCTTTAGACGGCCTTTACCAAAAGAGATGGAATTGTCACCATAACAGTTTTCTGTTGCTACATTTTATCATATCGTTTAGGGAATATCCCACGCTTTTAAAAAAATGCATTAGTCAAGAGCTATGATGCATATTACAGAAGTTAGCGACAGTCAAAGTCAAAAATTTGTGAAAAATAGGAAAATTAATTATTTTGATTGTATTTGAGATGAAAGTGGAAAAAATAAAAACTAGCTATGGATAGCTAAGGCTTTGAATTTTTTATATAAAATATTTAATTACTTAAAACAAATTGATAAAAAGCTCGTTCAAGAACAAATAATTTTAGGCTTTCAAACTTTCTTCATAAAATCACGCCCATTAGTTTTTTTTTTTGGGTTTTTAAATCAGTTTATGATTTTTACGCCAATATTAATCAATTCTGATTTTTTTTTTGTCAATCAAAAATTTGGGAACTAGAGAGTTAACACATTTAGGGAATTCGCAATGTGTCTTCCACGTCGTATCCTCTCGTTTATCATAAATTTTCTCATTTTTCCCACAAAATGACATTTTGTGAGTACCCTTTCTGTTTGTTTCTCTCTTTTATATTAGCATTCTCTCCACATATACATACATTTATTATGCATGAAAGTTCCTATTCTCCTCGTCTTTTAATTTCTACAGCTGAAGTGAGCATTTCTTTATTATAGTATATGCAAGAAGAATTAATACGTTGCGGACTTATACGATACTCAATAAGATCACTTTGAAATTAAAACAAGAAAATCGGTCCAGTGTTTTAGTAAAATCTTCGAAAACTTTGGCTGTTCTATTATTATCCGATATCAATAATCTAAAATAAACCAATAAACTTATAACAATTTTACTCGCCATCGTATGAATAAATCCATAAAAACAAGAAATTGTGTCAAACATTCCAAAATATGTAGTTAATAAAAATCCCAAGAATGAAAGAAAATCTTTTTTAAAATAACAACTAAGCATGAGTGACACTTATTCAAGCATAAAACTAAAATTATTTAAAATATACGTTAATCCTTCTACACCCTCTTCTCTTCTTCTCCCCTTCCCTCTCTCTGCCATCCCAAACAAAATTAAATAAACATATTTCAACACAGTAGGAGAGGAATATTTTTCAGGCATACGACATTAAATAATAAAATGAAGTATACAAAATGAATGAATGAGAAAAAAGGAAATATGACAAATTTTGTATTTATTGCCACTGCGAACAACAATCAACGACACTTGTAGGGTACTGCCACTTCCCTTAACTTTCATCTCTCTACTTTTGCTACTTCCTTCTACTCTACTTTCTTTTGTGCCTTTTTCAATTGCGACAAAATTGATGTTGTTCGTTTGCTGGTGAATAAAAAAACAACAAGAAAGCGTGAAGGAAGCTCCAAAAAAAACAAAAAAAACAAAAAAATTACTTAAGATTTCTTTGTTTGTATATTTGTGTTGTATTTGTGTATGCCGTTAAGAGGTTTCCTTTTTTTTCTTATATTCTTTACATTCCTTTTTGTTATTTTTTTGTTATTGTATTTATGCGCACCACATGAGTTTGCATAATTTACACTTTTCACTGCCTATTTTTCTGCTTATTCCAACTTCATATTGTTTCATCGCTCTCTCTCTTTCTCTCTTTGCTGCTCTACTACTTTACTTTCACTGCACATTGCCATACATAAAAAGCAAAAAACAAAAACAAAAAAAAATTAGGCCCATGTGGCACGTTTTGTGCAGTAATACGTGAAAATTTAGGATTTTTGTTTGTTTATACTTATGTAGATATGAATTGAGGGAGCACATACATGTGTGTATTTGCTTATGTGTGTGTAGTGGTAAATGTGGGGAAGTGCCTATGTAATTCTCCATAGTGCGTGTGGGAATATACATTTCTTCAGATTTGTACCTCATTAGCTTTTTGGTTTTTACTAAGGGTTTTCTGTTTTTTTTTTCATACTTATTTACATTTTGTTGCACGCGGTACTTAACATTTTACGATATGAAATTGAAACATGCATAGGTGTGCTACATTTAACAAATTAGTGGTTGAACAGTAAGTAGTAGCAACAAAATTGTAGTAAAATAGTTAAAATAGTAGCAGCTTTTGGTAATAGGAAGTTGATGCTGTGAAAGATATTGGGTAAGTCACTCTTCACTGCTATTTCTCTGGACTTTTTGTACATACGCTCTTGAAAATACCTTACATTGACGACAGCAGCTAAACGAACACACGACTACAAAATTCTGTCGGCTATAACTGTGCCCGTGTAGTCAGCTACTAAACATAATGGAAGCGGCACAACCTGCAGCAAACACAGCCAAAACAACAAAAGCAAACTCTCTTCTCTCTCTGTCGCTTGACAAATTAAAAATAGATTTAAATTTGGGTACAGCCACAATTGTAATCGGTGGTCGTGTGGCTGTGTCGTCGCCAAAATAATCGTCTGAACAAACTTCAGAGAAAATATGAACGACGCTCAAAAAGAATATGAACATCGCTCGGAAAAATATGAACAAAGCTCAAAGAGAATATTAATGAATCTTAGAGAGAATAGTTATGAATGCAGTTTAGTGAAAAATGAAGAACAAGTTCAGAGTAAAAATAAACAAACTTCAGTGATAAAATATAAACGAAGCTCAGGGAGAATTTAAATAAAGATCAGTTTCAGTAGAAGTTCAGTAAAAAAAAAAATTTATAAAAAAAATAAATAAAACAAAATAAATATGCAATTTTGAAACTAACTAAGGGATAGGTTTTTAATATCTATTAACCCTTATTAGCCTTAATATCAAAGTTCAACATAATAGCACAATGTCCAGTTATGACCTCTGTAAGCAGACGTACTGCAGATTTGTTGTGCCCTAAGAGGGCATTTGTTTACTTCCTATCTAACTTTGGCCATAAGGCCCGTGAAAATATACAGTGATCTAGGTTAGTCCAAGCGTTATTTGACACCGCGATAGCGTAGTCGTCTATTTTCCTAAATAGTTCACACATCGGAGATTGTATAGAGATATCCGCCTCGTTAATGTCCACTTCAGAGCCTTTTCTGGCCATTTCATCTGCTATTTCGTTTCCTTCAATATTGCTATGTCACGGAACCCAGCAGAGAGTGACCTTGTGGTGCTCAATGGTCATCAGTGAAGCACGACATTTCTTTACAATCTCTGATTTAACTATTTTGGATTCTATTGCCTTCATTGCAGCCTGACTGTCAGTAAAGATAGTGATATTCGAAATCGGAATCGTACTGTCTTGTAAAAGTCGAGCTGCTTTCTCAATAGCAAAAATCTCTGACTGAAAAACGCTGCAGCTGTCAGGATGACGATACGACCGCCTTAGCTGCAGGACTTCGGAGTAGAGACCAGCTCCAGTTCCATTCTCCATCTTTGAGCCGTCAGTAAAGATGGTAATACTAGCATTACCTGTTACCGAACCCGACTCCCAGTCTTCCCTAGTTGGGTATTGCGTTGGAATTCTAGTAATAAAATCTAAATTTGAAGTCAAATAATCCGTGGCCACATCTAAGTCAGCTTTAATTCCATTTTGACCCCTTCGCTTTATCTCACTCAAAATTGTAGAGTGTCCATAGTTTGCTGATCTCCACACGTTGGATACTCTCAGTCTGAGAGCTCCTTTTACAGCACAGCCTTGAACAAACACCCGTAACGGTAAGAGATGAAATATCATATTCAGACCTTCCGGAGGTGCATTACTTACAGTCCCTGAGATCCCCAGGCTGACAAGTTTCTGTACTTTTCCAATGCGAGAAAGGTTACTCTACTTACCCAATGCCTTCCACCAGGTGGGGGACCCATAGGTGATGATGGGTCGAATGATTGTGCTGTACATTCCCTGAGCTCACTAATCGTCGACGAGAATTTGCCAGGAATTAATATTGCGTCATCGCCAGCGTAAGCAACAACCCTGGTTCGTTTTTCCTTGAAAGTTCGTAGAATCTCATTAACTACTAGGAGCCATAGGAGGGGTGACAAAACTCCTCCTTGCGGCGTCCTCTTTTGTTCACGGAGCCAGTACCCATAGTAGAGGTAATAACTCTGCCTCTCAGCATTGTTCCAATCCATGCCACTATGATATCCTTAACTCCATGATCTGTCAATGCCTTACAGATGGCTTATTCTATTTTAATTCGGTGAGAGATCCATATTTTTTAGAGTGGCACATGCAGAAGAATTTAAATAAATTTAATAAATTTAGACCTGAAGCTTAATTTTCATTCATGATTTCTCATTTAAATTAAAATATAAACCTTTTTTGTGTGTGATGGCATAAATATAATTACTTTGAAGTAATCAACGCGGTTGATGGCTATATGCAGCAGAATGAGGAACGCAAAAAAGATAAACAAATAAACCTAATCTTTAATTTTTTCATGCAATATTTTTCCTCTTTACTTTGTTTTTTTCTGTTTTTTTAATGCGGTAAATATATAATTGAAAAATTAATTAAAACGCGTTGTCGACAAGTGAAAAAATAAGAAAAAAAATATAAATGAAAAATATGAAATGAAAACAAACAGGGAATTATGTATGTATGAAAAAAAATGTAAATGTAAATAAAAAAATAAATTTTAAAATGTATGCGCATTCAGTGTTAGTTTTATATTAAACTGATTTAATTTTTGAGTAAATATTTAAAAAAAAGAGATATATACTTTTTTATTCAATTTTTAAATCCATAAATTTAACTTTACTAATAAAAGTTTTCAGCAGTTATTATTTCAATATAACTTTATATGATAATCTCACCATTCCCAAACAAAAAAAAAAAAACTTTACAGTACCACCAAAATTGAGCCCCTTTCTAACTTCAATACTTCAACTCAACATGGGCGATCGTGCTTCGCTCACTTGTTCGGTGGTTAAAGGCGATCAACCTTTAACTATAAATTGGCGCAAGGATAATCGTCCTATTGATCCAACGCAGCACATGTCCGTCAAGCAGGTCGATCAATATAATAGCATTTTGGTCATTGAGAATTTAGGCTCAGATCACACCGGGAATTATTCATGCGTAGTGCGAAATTCAGCAGCGGAAGTGGAAAATTCACAGGCGTTGTTGGTTAATGGTAAACAGAATATAAATGTAAAAAAAGCGTGAAATATTTCATGAAAAATTATGAACGGTTTTTGTTTTTTAAAAGTATTTTTTTTTTTTTGGTTTGGTTTGTTTTTTGTAAACAAATATCTGTGAAATCTTTGATAGAATTTAGTTAGAAATTTTTCAAAAACCAACAAATATTAAATAGTTGAATGCACTTTATATATATTTTCATATATTCTAAATATATCTACCTATGTATTTGTTGAATTTGTATTTTATCGTTAAACAAATATTATAGTTTTGAGTTTTTCAGTTAATTTTTCTACGAATTTCCTTTCACTGCATTTTTATATTTACAACTTTTTCTTAAATAAATTTTTGGTTTTGTTTAACTTACACTCAATAGAAAATATTGTAACTTATTCCACTTTTCATACTTACTCTAACTATAAATAATTATATTTTTTGTTTGTAAATTTCAAAACTTTTCCAATGTATTTTTCACCACTTATGGTTTACGTTTTTTCTACTTACTATTTCTACTACTATTTGGAATGTTTGTAAAAATGTAGTAAACAAAATTAAAAAGAGAAAAAAAAAACAAACTTCGACACACTCTAATTGAAACTTTCTCCCTACAAGAACTGCGAAGGTTTAATTTTTTGTATTAATTTTTATTATATGAAACTTGAAGTAGAAACTGCTTCAAAAAAACTAACAATAATACTACGATTTTTCAACGAATTGTATTTATCAGCAAACGGCAGTCTTAATTAATCACAAACACCAACAGCGCCAATCAAGCAAAGAGAAACGAACTCAAAACTTTCAACGTCGGCATCAACGTTTTCAGCATCAACGTTCTACATCAAAGGATTCATTTTTGTATTGAATCAATCAATCAATTTCATTATTATTATTTAATTTATAATTACAAACAAAATTTATATAAATTATATTAATTATGTATATATTTTTCATTTGTATATATAAAATTTCTATATATTTTTTTACAGTCCCACCCATAATAGAACCATTCGTTTTTCAAGATGGCCTCGCCGAGGGTATGCGTACACGCACCGTTTGCGGTGTATCACGCGGCGATCCACCATTAAAATTAATCTGGCTTAAGGATGGTGAACCATTGCCTGATTTATGGGGCGCCAATGTAACCACCATGTTAGATCAATATTCCTCATTGTTAAGCATACCCTCATTATCGGCTACGCACACTGGCGAATATACGTGTGTCGCTAAAAATCCTGCAGCCGAAATTAAATATACAGCTGTATTGCAGGTTAAAGGTATAGTATGAAAACAAACTCCCAGAAAAAAAAAACACAAAAATAAAACAAAAAAGCTTTATAGTTATATTTCCTTGAAAAATATAAAAAAAAAGTATATAAATTTGAAGGGCCCAAAATATAATATTTTTGTTTTTATTTTAAATACACTATTTTGAAACACTTATACTACAATATACATAATCACTCTCTTATATATACGCACACATATATGTAAATTTCGTTTTAAAAGAGTTGAGCTGAGTTCACTTGTAAACTATTTCTGCTCTCCGCCTCTTTCGAACTCTCTTCATAAATGAAACTAAAAGGGAATACAAATTTCCTTTTGAGAGAAGGTACAGTGAGAACTTAAAAAGTAAAACTTACAGTTATACAGCCACTTAACAGTAGTTTCAGACTGTGTTGTTAACAACAATATCACCCAGCATAAATTACTCATCTGGCATTTGGAAAGCACTGAGAAATTCAGCAGTCTACAATTGTCAGATATATCCTACATTTGTCAGCAGTATTTTCACACCATCCCTCTTTCTCTCTCTTTCGTTAAGTTTTTTCAGCTTTCATTTTTTCTATAATCTTCTCATCACTTACGGCCGGTTTCTTCAAAAAGTTATAAATTCGTTTGTAACTCGTTACCGCTGAAACGAGTTACAAAATGCAACTTCATTTGTAACGCGTTATATTTTGTCCGATTTGTTCAACGAAAAAGTCAAATTTGTAATGAGTTTTAACTCCTTATTTGTAACACGTTTCAAAGCACTGAAATGCCATGCTGAATTGGTGGAAAGCATCGAACTGTCATATCTGTAAACAGAAATCATATTCTTAATATTTTGAAATAAACCGATACGGTTTTTGTTTATGTATTTTCGAAGCACAATTGACAGGCTGAGAGGAAAAGAGGGCTAAAATTTATATAAGAGCAAAAGTGAAATAATTTAGTGTGTCAGAGCAAGAAGGGCATAAGTAATACGGTTTAGAGTGAAAATGAAACGCCTTAAAAGTAAGAGCAAAAATGGTAATTGTTATACCAGAGCAAGAACAGTATAGTTTTTTATTTAGTTTTCGCTCTGGGCATATTTCGTTTCACTTTTGCTCTGAACATATTTCGTTTTGCTTTTGCTCTTAAGTAAAATTATTCCATTTTTTTTCTGAACGTAGAAGTTATACCACTTTTCCTTTCAGCCTCTCAAATGAGGACGATTCGGTTTTATATCACTTTTGAATGATAAATGACAGGCTGAGAGGAAAAGCGGGCTAAAATTTATATAAGAGCAAAAGTGAAATAATTTAGTGTGTCAGTGCAAGAATGGGATAAGTAATACGGTTTAGAGTGAAAATGAAACGCCTTAAAAGTAAGAGCAAAATTGGTATAACAATTCTTTCAGAGCAAGAACAGCATGGGTTTTTATTCCGTTTTCGCTCTGAGCATATTTCGTTCCACTTTTGCTCTGAACATATTTCGTTTTGCTTTTGCTCTTAAGTAAAATTATTCAACTTTTTTCTGAACGTAGAAGTTATACCACTTTTCCTCTCCGCCTCTCAATTCTAAGACGCAAACACTGATTACTGATTTTTGAATAATCACTTCGAAATCAGCTTTTCCGATTTGCACCTGGGAAACGCACCCAATGTATGCAAGAAATTCGAATATGAATGGGAGTGTATTTTTTTTACGCTCTGAAATCGAGAATGCAGTAGAGCTTCAGATAAAAAAATGATTAGAGAGATGGTGAATCCGCCTTAACTTAGATATGTTTAATTTTGATTGAATGAGAATAAATTCAATAAAAATCAAAACTTTCTGAAACGTGCTACATAGTTATAGGTCATTGGGCATATCTTTGCATTTCTTCCAGAAAAGTTTAAAATATTAAAAAAACTGTTTACTTAAATTCCATTTAAACTCATTGAATTTTACCTTAAAAATATGTTGTGGGCTAAGAATTAGAGTGAATTAAGTCAAAAACACCATTTCCATTTAACCAATGTTTTTCAAAAGCCCTTCCATGATAAGGGCTTTTGCCTGCTACTGCATAACTGAATCTAATGTTACAATTAATGGGCAAATGAATGACAATGCACAAGTATTTGTTATACAATTCAGATATAAAAATTAATTAAGCTGGGCGCTATTTTTTACTTTTTCTTCGTTATCATTGAAAATGATAAAAATATCAGCTCTTTTGAAACGAATTACTTATTCTCTACTTATTTACTTATACGACCTTTGACAACACGTTTCTTAAAAGTTAGTTAAATAAAATACATTAACACATTACACTTAATTTATTCTAGAGGCATTCACTTTACTACAATATAAGCTCGGTATGAAGATGAAATTTGCCATATAAGCTTCACTTTTGTAATATTGTGAATTCCTTCTCCAACAAAAGTCTTTTAGTTTACTTGAAAATGTTTATGTTGAAACCAAAAATAAAAATTAGCTTCTTAAATGTTTTAAGTTTTTAATTACGTTACTACTTTCATTTTATTTCAAATTAAAAAAAAAAAAAAAACATATTTTAAAGTGAAAAAAAACTCAAACTCGTATTAAAAATATTGAAAACATTTCAATAGCTTCAGTGTATACGAAAAATAAAAGCAAATTTAAATGTGCTTACTACTTTCAAATTATATCTACATAAAAAATATAAATATAAAAGTGAAAAAAAAAGAAACCTTCCTTTACCATCATCCTTAAGTCGCTTTGGCACGCTGTGGGTTTTACTTACTTACATATAACTAACTATACGGCAGATCACCAGGTAACCTTATTGTTGCACTGCTTTTAATGCTTCTTAAATTTTATATATACATATTTGCATTATTTTAAGTTGTTAATTTTAAAAATACCATAAACACATATAAACTACGTATTTGACATACTATACATACATACACATATAGAGTAAACTAGCTGATGGTTGGTTTTCCTCAAAGATTTATACTATTATGTAGCGCCAATCATAAGCAGCTTACTCTATGTTTTAATTAATTTTTTTTTTTTTTTTTGCTATTCCTACACATTTGTATTTGCCTACATACAAAGAAATAACCAATGCTTAAATGAGACACTGGAAAAATTTGTAATGAAATTTGTTTAGTTTTGGAAAATATATGCATATTTTTTTGCGTCTCTTATTTTTCAATTCTAGTTGAAAAGGGCAGGGAGTTCGAAATGGAAAATTTAAAAAACTGTTTTGCTTACCTTTAAAAATCCCATACATTTTGATGATAGATTATGTTAAAAAATATAAATAAATAAAGAGACAAAAATATTAATGCAAATAAACATAAGCGCATAGGCATATAAATTATATAACAATTTATTTAAAAAAAAAATAATTAATGTTGGTTTTGGTTTCGAATTAAATTAAAATTGCAACAAAAAGATTAATAAACCTTTTTTTTTTAATTTGTTTACGGTAAAAACCCATCAAATATTAAAAAAAAACCAGTGTCTCATAAATATAGATTTCATAATTTAAATTCAACAAAAACTACACATAAATCCATATTCACATAGTATATTTAATTTGCTTTAATTTAATTTAGCGGCTTTAGATTATTATTGCACGCGCATTCGGCTGAATTTAAAAATACATAATTTGCAGAGAGCCTCAACTGATGTCATTCAAAATAAAAATAAATACCTAATGCTTTCGCTTTAATTTTCCCTGCTAAAAACTAACTAAAACTAAACAAATAAATAAACTTGTGCTTTTGCGTGCGTTGTTAGCGTATAACGCCTAAACATGTTTGTGGTGGAGTGATAAAAACACTCGCTCTTATATAATAAAAGTTCCTGCTCTAATGAGATAAAAAAAACAACAAACAATAAAACTAACAATAACCGTTCAATGTTTCTATATTACCTGCTTTATTTTTGAATCGCAACTGCTTAACTAACAAAACAAAATAAAAAACAAAAATCCTCCAAATCGATGCTGATATTCTTTCTCATACTTTAAAGCTTCGCAGTATTTCTACTCTCCCCATTTCGACCCCAGCGGCTGTGTGCTTCATTGTATAATCAATGGAATCCATTCAGCTTAAATTATTTGCAAAATAAATCGCATGATATATAATTTTTTTCTTATTTATTGCTTGTAATGCATTTTAGTTTGTTTTTTTCGTGTGTAATGAGAGCGCATGATTTTTCTTAATTTTTTCTTTTACCTAATTCCTATTTAATTTTATTAAAATTACTGCTTGTAATTTAGTTTGCAGTCAAGACCCCCTGTACCCGGTCTTTCCAACGGAGTTTAGGTCGTCCGCTTCTACGCGTTCCACCTCCGGGGATCGAATAAAACACACTTCTTTCCGAAGCACTTTCATCCATTCGCTTAACATGACTCAGCCAGCGAAGCCGCTGTATTTTTATGCGCTTGACTACATCAATGTCGGAGTATAGCTCATACAGCTCATGGTTCCATCTTATACGATACAGTTCATAGATCTTGCGGAGTATTTTCCTCTCGAACGCTCCCAACAGCCTCTCTGCGTTGGTGGTCAATGCCCACGTCTCAGCGCCATACATTAGGACGGGATGGATAAGGGACTAGAAGAGCGTTATTTTCGTACGTCGAGAGAGGGCTCTGCTTCTCAACTGCCTACTGAGCTCGTAGCAGGACCTGTTGGCAAAAATTATTCTTCCCTTGAGCTCAAGGCTGAAATTATTGTTGGTGTTGATGCTGGATCCAAGAGAAACGAAATCCTTGACGACTTCAAATTTGTAATTGTCAATAATGGCAATTTCTTCCAAGACACTGTGACTCTTTGTTTGTTGACACAAGGTATTTTGTATTGTCCTCGTTCAACACTAGACCCACTCGAAAAGACTCCCTGATGCCGCACTGATTGCTCACGCGTAGGTGTCAATGATGTTAATGCCAGCAGCGTATGCCAGCAGCATGACACTCTTGTAAAAGATAGTGCCATAGATGTGGATGTTCGCAGCTCGAATTATTTTCTAAAGCATTAGATTAAAGAAGTCGTACGATTTAGAATCACCTTGTCTGAAACCTCTTTTGGTATTAAATGGCGCTGAGAGATCAGACCCAATTTTCACTGCAGGGATACCAAACCGTGCTGTCGAGGGCTGCCTTATAATCGACGAATAGGTGGGATTTGGCGTAGTGTGAATATTTGCGGATTTACTGGGCCTGGATTTACTGGGCCAGACTGATAAGGTTCATTCAGTTTGTTGACGATGGGCTTCAGTCTTTCACACATTACACTCGATAGAACCTTATATGCAATGTTAAGAAGGCTTATCCCATGCTTTCATCCAACCATTCATTCCCTTTATTCCGCATAAAAGCTCGTGCGTGCTTTTTTCTGAGCTCTTTGCCTCCAGTCTCTAGCAGGCAGGCCATCTGTATCCTCAACCATATTGTTTTTCAGCCGAGTTTTTAAGACCTCGTCATAGTCAGGCGGCGGTACTTCAACAGCGTCAGTAATTGGGGTTTCTGGAACAGCTTCCCCAATTGCGGTATTTCTGCCGTCATGGCTTTAAAATACGCCATATTTTGATCCAGTGCCCAAAATTTTATAGAAAATCGTTAGTTTATGTTAGGTTCTTGAATTTCATAAAAATTGACAAAAAAAAGTTGAAGTTTTTTGAAATCAGTTTCTTCTTTCTCAAATTGCCGTGAAGGAAGGACAATGCTTATACCCAAAACCACTCCCTCTTTAGTAATATCATTAAGAGCACAGCCTCACAAAAAAAAAATGTTTTTTTCGAGTCCGAGGGCGTCAGGGTTCAGAGCAAACCATGCTTACTATATATTTTTTTTGGGATCGCTGAATCTGAATCCGAAGTCCAAAAAACCCTAGCACGGCGGATTTCTGAGATAACCTCAAAAAATCTCACAAAATTTTTTTTCGAGCCCGGGGGTCAGACCATGTTTATTATATGTTTTTGGGGTCGCTGATTCCGAATCCGAGGTCCAGAAAACCCCAGCATGTCAGGTTTTCGACTTAGCGTAGATAAAGAGGTATTTTGCGGGTTATGTCGATTATTTTTAATATTTTTAGCATCTTATTTCTCTATTACGTATTTGAGTCAGAAAAAACTACATTCGTAGGAAAAGTTTTCTCAATATAAATTGAAAAAAGTAGCTAAAAGAAGAGATAAAAATAAGATAATTAAATAAAGAGAGTAAAAAGAATACCTAAATGAAAATAAGGTGTGGCTTCTCTACCATCTCATACAAGTGCTCGTTCTGCTTTTCTGGATAGCTTCCTTTCTCGTTGGGCACATAACAATATCGAACCGGTGACGGCTCTTTCCCTCTCTGTCTCTCTCTCTGTTGTTATGCTTTTAGTATTTTTTAATTAGAGAGTATAGCATACCAAACCATAAAGCCCTATTCAGCGAAAAAAAATTCAGCAGTATTTTTAATAAAATTTTAGTTCCATCGTAGTAGCAGTAACTAATGAGCACTGTAGCTAAAAAAAAAACTAACAAAAAGTATATTGCAGATACTTTTACACAGCATGTTTCACTTAATATTTCGCATAATTGTTAATTGCATGGCAAAATGCTTTTGTCTGAATCCTTCTTTTTTTTTTTTTTTGCTTGCTTATGATTTTGTATGATTGAACTTGATTTATTATATGCTTTCGCTTGAAGCTCTTTTTGTTTCTAATACATTTCAGTTTTCGTTTTAATTTTTATTTAGCCAAAAAAAAAAAAAAAAAATCAAAAGCAAAGTTTTTTCTTAATTGGCTTCGCTCTTATCTAAGTATATATATAAAAATCCATCATCATTTTAAAGGCTGTTGTGTGCAATGATTTTTAAATTACTTAACAAAAAGGCTATAAATTAAAGATAAGTTTGAACCTGCTTTTTTCCCCTACCCCTCGAAGTTTTTATTATTATAAAATAATATTAACATAACAATAATTTTTCATTTATATTTATTTATATATTTACTTTTTATAAATGTTTACTGAGAACTAAAGGCAAATCTGAAATTTAATTTTAAACATACATAGTTATACTCTTATACTACAGTCATATATAACAATATATATACAAATATATATACACACACGCATTGTAATACAATTATTATTTTTTTATTAATAAAATAATAAAATATTTATTTCTCTTCTTTTTTTTTTTTGTAAGCTGCGCTCTCGTAAAACTTTAAAGTAAACATATACATTCAAACATAATTAAATACTTCAATAAATTATTATGTAAAATTAAAATTCCAATTTCTCACTCATATTTATTCGCTATAATTGTGCATATGAGTACTTGTTCTGTTCCATTCCTTGCAATGAGTACCAGTGAGCGTGAATTTTACTTTACCTGTACTACCAATTGTAGTGCATTGGTTGGTATGTCTCTCTCTCTTTCACACACGCTTATTTTAAATATACATTTTACTTCACTTCATTAGCAAGTAGCACAATTCCAAATGCACATACACATACATACACGCATTACCCAGTATAGCAAAAAAAAAAAAAAGAAGAAGAGTGAAACGGTTCTCATAACTGTGAAGTTTTATTCTCACTGAATAAAATGAAATATATGATAAGCGGGAAATGCATTTTTATTATGCTCTTTGATTTAATCAATTCTGATAAAATTTTTCGCACTATTTTGGAATATAACTCTTTCGTTCAGAGCAAAATTTTTTACACATCCAGCTGTAAAAAATTTGTCAATAAGGAAGATGCGTTTTACAGTTTTTGCCTTTTGAATTATATGTATATTTCTTGCTTTAAAAATAGCACGGCTCCATGTCAGCTGTCTCAAGTAGTATTTCATACTGGGTGCATACACTATGTAATATACAACCAACTACTATAGCGAAATATATACATACACATACACGCCCATACATACATATATTTGCCTGTAATAATTGTAAATTTTATTCTCCACTTCAACTCCACCCATTTGCAGTATACTATATGTTATTGAAGCGCGCTTATTGCTTAATAATTAATTTTTGTTTTGCTGCGTTACAGTGGTGATCAATTTTGTTTTACACAAAATTATTCATTTTGTTACATTTATACTCCCTGAATATATACCGACCTACATATACAGTTATATAAATTAAATTTTTCTTTTTTTGGTTTATATTTGTTTTTTTTTTTTCTTTTTGCTTAAACCCGCTTAAAAAACGTTGTTGCATGCAAATATCAATAACACTAGGCAACAGAATTAACTCACGTTTGCCAAATAAGTATATGCATTATATTGAGTGTGAATAAAAGCTTGTTGCCTTGTGTTACTGAACATTATCCTACATCCATTACTCCTAAACTAAATTCGTATAAATGAAATTAAAAGCGATTTTAATAAACTCAATTGAGCATAAGAAAAATATTTGCATAAAATTAAAACCAAACAATTAAGGTAAATATTTCGCTTTATTTATGTGGGAAAGTTGATAAACGTTTATTGGGAAAAAACAATCATATATACACAGTTAGAGTCTGAGGATATATTACACAAAAATGTTTAATTAAAATTTTGAAATGATTAGCAAAACTGATTTCATGTCTTCCAAGATAAAATGTTGTAAAGTGATTAAAAGTTTTTGATATTGAAGTTGTGCAGGGCCACAGGGCGTTACAAGTTAGACAGTTTTGTTAAATATACAGCATCAAAACTCTTGATTAAACTTGGAGATTATGGTCAATTTTCTCCTCAATCCCATTCCACGTCTTCTTCATTGACTTTTTATCACCGGCGTTTAATCCTATATATACATTTGCGAATAAACCCACAATTTGGAAAAAAGAAGATTTGGCCAATTTGAAGTCTATCTAAGTTAGAAGAGTTCCCCTCTTTAGGATGGTGTATAATGCTCTCTTAAGTGGGGTATACACACATCAAATTCAGTTTCAAGCATAACCAACACCAAGATAAAACAATGACGGACAGTTGCGTATACACTCGTCACGCAAGCACCATTAAAATTCATTTCTCTGTAATTCTCAGCTTGTGAACATCTATTTGCCGTTGACAAAACAATTTTGTTATGATATTTACTCACCAAAAATCACAAAAACAGAACATATGCTTGACAGATTTAGTATACACGCATCAAATATGATGTGATTGCGGATTTTATCCAACAAGCCGTTCGCATGTTCGTGTAAACATTTCTCACTAATACACTTAAAATGCTTGATCGTGTATAGTCCCTGTTACGCTTAAATAATCCTAGATTTCTGCGGACTTTAATGCTATTCAATAGAATACATCAGTGACGGCCAAACTCCATTTGAGTGTAAAAGTAGCCTTAAGCTTTTGAATACGCATATGCACTTTCAAAAATCTGTTCAGTTATCGTTATTTTTTTAGTACACAATAAAAAAGTATTGGTGTAGAATGGCCGTCACTTTTGCTCTCATAAGTGAGAAATATTACTCTCTTTCGGTTTTTTTTATATTCTTTTTGGATACATTTTGTATGTGGTTATGATAACTTTTTCTGTTAAAAAACTTGTGGCGAGTAATGTGGGAACATGACCGATCGGGGTGTGTTTACTAACTTTACTTCCGCTATTTTAATTTTTTGTGAATACTGTGCTTAACCCAGTAATGCCTAGCGGTGCCATATGGCACCTTGTCGCTGGGCCGTTGCTGAGCCAGGTTCAAAAACAAGTTACTTTCTTCATCTATCTACTTTGGTTCCCGCTCGTCTTTAATGGGTTAATAAGGAGCATAGTAGATTGACACATACAAAAATGTGAAACATTTATATTTTCAATATCATATATTTGTCGTAGAAGAGTAAAATATTTAAATCGGAATTTGATAGTTAAGTGTGGCAACACTTGAGCGGAATCGCAGCCGATGTGATGTGATACATAGATGGCGCTAGTGAAGTTTTTGGAATGTAATAAAACACATAGATGGCGCTGGGGAAAATGTGTGGAATGAAAAATTATGAAAGAACGAAATGAAAGTTGAATTCTTTCTAGAACAAAGACTCGAACACATCGGCTGCGGGATCGCTGATTTGAATAAAATATTAAAATTTATATTAAAGGAATGGCACATAGCTATCATTTGTCGTCCCATAACCATCCTTCGACATATTCATATTTAATATTAATCATATTTAATTTAATTCTCACAACAATGTTAGGGGATATAAATATTAAAAAAATATTTGAAGCTTATTACAAAAAAAAAAAAAGCAGAAATTTACTGAACAAAATTCTTGCACACACTGGTCGAAAAATGTTTAAGTGAAATAATGAATAAATCAATAAATAACATTAAATTATAAAATTAAAAATTTCAGAAAAAAAATTAAATTTAAAATGCAAGATAATAAAAAAATGTTAAAATAAAATAAAAAAAAAAAAAACATTATATTAGGAAATAAAATAATTTCATTAAGTTTTTTATGGTTTACACAAATATTATTTTACTTTTTTAATATATTTATTAGTTGCATAAATAATTCCGAATTTTATTATTATTCAATGAAATAAAAGTTCCCTAAAATTTTATTTTTTTTCTGTTTTAACAAATTTACCACCCCGAAATTTTCGAATTGTTTGTTTGATTTTAATGCTCCACTTTAACTGCTCTGTTTTTCAAACTCTCTCTCTCTCTCTCTCTACCTCTATTCTAATCTTGCTCAAGAACTTACTCTTAATTACTGTTATAATTATTTCAATTTATTTATTAATGAAACATAAATCAAATAACTATTTATATATATTTCAACTACTCTTTTTCAAACTCTGTCTCTTTGACATTTTTTTCCAAACTATTAATTATGTGAAAATATTTTATATATTTAGATGTGTTCGAAATGAAATCGTTAGAATGCAAAAGATTTTATTTTATGATTTATGTTCTTTGATTTTATTAATCTATTTTAATAATTTATAAATAATAATATGAATTTATTTATTTTTATATCTACAAATAGATTTTTAGATTTAAATATTTTTTTCCCATTTTCTCCTTTTTGTTATTATTTTTTTGCATTCATTGCATATGTGTAGTACCACCACGTTGGATTGTTGAACCCGCCGATGCCAATGTGGAACGTAATCGGCACATAATGTTGCATTGTCAGGCGCAGGGTGTTCCAACTCCAAGTATAATTTGGAAGAAAGCTACGGGTAAGTGAATATGTATATGAAATGCTCTTATACTCACCAATATATGAATTAGAAAAATTCAAAGTTTAGAAGCAAATGTTTCCTTTTGCCTAATTAATGAATTTATATGTTTACAGCGAATGGTTAAATATTAAAATCGAGTTTTATTAAAACATCATATTTGCAGATTTGTGGTTTTGACATACCATCAAACTACTTTATAAGTTTCAGCTTGAAATTGTTCATAATGTTGTCAATATGACTAAAACTAATGACTGAATGACTAATTCATTTAGTGGTGATTATAACTAACTATTGATTCATGACTAAATTTAGACATCATTCGTTAGTTGTAACTAAAATGTTAGAGTACTAAAACACTCTGGCACTAGTTTCTTCTAGATAAATTGGAATTTAAAGAATAAATCCAAAAGCAGATTACAAGCACACCTAAAGTGCTTGTAATCTGCTTATGAAAAATTTCAGACCAAAACTCTGATCGAAAGTCAGAGCAATACTCAGACCAAAACTGAGACAAAATCTAAACGAAAATTGGAACAAATTCTAACCAAAACTTTATCGAAACTCAGACCCGATTCAGGGAATACTCCATCCATGTTCAGATTAAAAACCATACCAAAACTCAGACCAATATTTCGAATTTCGAATTCCGTGCAAATGACAGACCCAAAACCAAATCAAATATTGGACCAAAACCTTGCAAACAAATCATTCCAAATTGAGATCAAAATTCAGCCCGATATTCAGACCAAAAGGCAAACAGAGAGACAAATGAAAATTCACACCAAAACACCGCCAAAAAATCCACCCTGAAGTTCCAAGCTAAAATTGCGTTGTAGAAAAATTTCCAAATGTTGCAAGCGAACACTTGTTAGGGAAGAGCTGCAGCCTGCAGCGCTCATAACCTGGCGGCACTGACCTCAATGTATGTCAATAAAGCATTGTAAAAACTAAGGCCAAATATTTATTGTATCGAAAAATTGTTACATTTTTTTCCTGAAACTACAGAAATAATTTTTCTGCTGAATAGATTACGCCAATTATTTGGAAAAGAGCTTAAATCTTTTTTCAAAAACTATAATATGAACTGCATACTATTGGCATATTGACAGCAACCTAATTTCTATGGGTTTCAACTCTACAAAAGATAATAATAAAAAACACACGCATCAGTGCACGAAAATCTCTCAACCTCAACCCACTACATCTCACCCACCTACTTCAACCTTTAACCGCTTAGAGTAATTAAAAATGTTGGATGATGATGATGTTTTTCGGTTTCTGTTATTGTTGTTGTCATTATGATAAATTGAGCTTTATCAACCTGCATCACTTTTATGAACGTTTCAAATTACAGGCAGTAAATCTGGCGAATACGAAGAGGTACGTGAACGTCCATTTACAAAATTGCTTGGCAACGGTTCATTGCTGCTGCAGCATGTGAAAGAGGATCGCGAAGGATTCTATCTATGTCAGGCGAACAATGGCATTGGCACGGGCATCGGAAAGGTTATACAGTTGAAAGTTAATTGTAAGTATATGCTATCTACTAGTTATGCTGTAAATGTTGTGTGTTTGAATGACTGATTGACAATTTGTCAATATAATTAATAATTGCATTGATTACATCAGAAAATCAAGCAAGCAAAAATGAAATGTAAAATACAAAAATCATGATAATTATGCACTTTTGAGAATTTGAACAGCAGCAACTCAACTAATTGTTGTAATTAATTTTTTAATATTCTTGCATTGTTTTTTCTTATCTTTTACTTTCTCTCTCTGCACATACTCAGCTTCACCGTACTTTTCATCAACTTCACGCTCGGTTACGGTGAAAAAAGGTGACACAGCAATGTTGCAGTGCTCAGTGAGTGGTGACAAACCGATTAATATTGTTTGGATGCGTTCTGGCAAAAATACATTAAATCCATCGACAAATTACAAGTAGGTCGACAGTGTATTAAATAGTAGTATGTAACTACATAGTGTAAGCAAAAGATAGCCAGCAAGCCTCCTCCACCATCCATCTACCTAGTTAACTTGCCTCGAGGGAATGCGCGTTGGTGTTGGCGTTTGGTGAAGGCGATGACTCTGGCACACATTATGATGACTTGACAATTTTAACATTTTAATTTTTATTTTTGTATTTTTTTCTTGCTTTTCTATTTTCATATTTTTACACTCATAGAATTTCTGTGAAACAGGAAGCCACACCCGATGGTGTATCCGCTGAATTGCAAATTCGTTTAGTGGACGCTACAGACAGTGGGCCATATTTCTGCCGGGCCAGTAATTTATATGGAAATGATCAGCAATTGGTACAGCTGCAAGTGCAAGAGCCACCACAGCCGCCGACAGTTCTGGAAGCGGCTATGATCTCAAGTCGTTCGGTGAATTTGAAATGGCAACCAAAATCGTTGAACTCGGGTGATATATCAAAGTATATTGTGGAATATAAGGAAATGGATCGTAAGTTCATAATTAATTAACATTTAGTCTAAGGAAATATAATTATCACTCAATAGTAACCAACTTCTGTAATTGGTCAAATGAAAAACATTCATCTTATAAAAAATAATAGAAGCACTAACTCACTGAGTTGATCAAACAGTGATTTTAAAGCCAAATGAAAAACTTACCTCAAAAACAATCAAAAAATTAATCAAAACTCATCTTAAAATCTAAACCAAAAATCATATTGATATTTAGACTAAAAATTATAACCTGACTCGATCCACAAATCAGACCAAAATTCATCCTGATATTCAGACTAAAAGCAGACACAAATTCGAAACTGAGAGTACGAAAACTTAGGTCCACAGCAGACCAAAAATCAGACCGAAGTTTTGATCAGAAATAAGACCAAAAATCAGTTTAAATTCAAATCAGAAACTGATCTAACTCGTATCAAAAATCAGGCCAAAATTTAAATCAAAATTCTGATCAAAACTCAGATCAAATTCAAATCAAAATTCAGACCAAAAATCATCTTGATTCAATCCAAAAGCTGGCCAAATTTCAAGTCGAAGCTTAGACTAAAAATCAGATAGGGAAGGGACGAAAGCTTAAATCTAAAGCAGACCAAAAATCAGACCGTAGTTTGAACTACAAAATCCAACCAAACTCAAACCGATATTAGAATACAAATTCACTCAAATGCTGACCAAAAACCAATCAAAATCAGTCCAAAATACAGACGAAAATTTTTGAATTTGTAACATTTTTTGACTGGGCTCTAGTTTCTATAGCTCTCACCACTTTCTGGATTCGCTACTGATACCACCCCATTACTTCAATTCAGCAATCGTATCAACTGATTTACTTGAATGAGAGAAAATTCTGAAATTAACTGAAAATATTGAAGTATGAGAACATACAATTTTTTTTAAAGCTATGAGAGATTATCCAGATTCATTATGGTATTTCTGGTTAGTAAAACTACAGAATTTGAATCACTTCACTACTTATATATATTAGAGTTAGGAAAGAAAACTTTTACTGTTTATCACTTATGAACTTTCCTCAGACATTGGCTACTTGGCAGCATCTTCTTCATTGGAATTAATCAAAATTTCACTCTTTTTTCTTTCCTCAGCATTATTCATCGAACAATGGCAACACGTTGAGGTCAAAGATCCGCCCACATTCAATGCTTTAATTGAGAACCTCAAACCGGCGACACGTTATTCTTTTCGCGTTATAGCTGAAGGCACTGCTGGACGTAGCGCACCTAGTCAAGAGCTAGTAGTACGAACTGAACCACAACGTCCCGCTGGGCCACCATTAAACCTCTCAGTACGTCCACTTTCCTCTACGGAGCTTCTAGTCAGTTGGGTGGCTCCGTTGGCTGAATTGCGGCATGGTGATATACAAGGCTATAATGTTGGTTACAAACAAGCGAGCTCTGGTAATTCAGCATACAATTTTACCTCTGTATCAGGAGATGGCGATGGCGGTACCGGTGAGTTGCTGTTGAGTGGTCTACAAAAATTTGCACGTTACAATGTTGTAGTGCAGGCATTTAACCAAGTGGGACCAGGCCCGCTATCAGAGCCTGTTTCCGCACAAACAATGGAAGATGGTAAGCAATTAGGCTTTGACTACTATAGATAATTATATTCATTTCGCAAAATTTAGTTCCTAGTCGCCCACCCGAGGATATACGCTGCGCCGCCCTTACTTCACAATCGCTGCAGGTTTCATGGCAGCCACCACCCATCTATCACACTAACGGGCTACTACAAGGTTACAAACTTATTTTCGAACCCATACTCGATGATTTTTCACCCAACAAAGATGAAGTGGAATCACGTAAAACCACCGCGCTGACCACTGTGCTCACCGGCTTACGCAAATACGCCAACTATAGCATTCAAGTGTTGGCACACACACGCAACGGCGACGGTGCACTCTCCAATCCGCTCTACTGTCATACTGAAGAGGATGCACCTGAAGCACCGTCAGACATTAAAGTTGTTGTCAGTTCACCACAATCGCTGTATGTGTCGTGGTTGCCACCAACCGAACCGAATGGTGTCATAACAAAATTTAATCTCTATACACGAGTTGTCAACGGGCGGGAGGAGTTAAATAATGAGAAACGCAGCCTGCCATCACAGCAAGCATACTACGAAGCGAAAAATCTACATCCACACATCGAGTATCAATTCTGGGTGACAGCCTCGACACGTGTAGGTGAAGGTAAAAGTTCGCGCGTCGCCTCACAAATCACAACAAATCGGGTGGCTGCGCGTATTGTCTCGTTCGGTGGTCCAATTGTGCGCCCTTGGCGATCCACCGTAACCCTACCGTGTACGGCTGTTGGCAAACCAAAGCGTGAATGGTATAAAGCAGATATGCCACTGCGACAGGGAGGCATGCATAACTCACAGCTGCTGGACTCAGGTGATTTAATAATATCCAGTTTGCAAGTGGCAGACAGCGGCAACTATAGCTGTCAAGTAGATAATGGAATTGGTACGGATCGTTTGACGCATGTGCTGCTCGTGCAAGTACCGCCTTCGGCACCGGTACTATATGTGACCAGTGCTACGTCAAGCAGTATTTTAATGCATTGGAAATGTGGTTTTACGGGGAATGCACCAATTACCGGTTACACACTTTATTATCGTCGTGCTTCGAGTAATATTGATGAAATGCATTTATCGCGACATGGCTCCAGTCATGAGTTGAAGGGACTCGTTTGCGGTAGCACTTATCAAATACATTTGACAGCGCACAATAAGGTGGGCTCTTCACCGGCAAGCATTACTTTGCATGTACGCACGCAGGGTCAATCGCCGGGTATGCCGTCGTCAAGTACGCTCATTGCTCCCAATTCGACAACGGTCCTGATACGTTTGCATACCTGGCCAGATAATGGATGCCCGTTGCTGTATTTTGTGCTGCAATATCGTCCGGTAACCGATGATACCGAACGGGATTGGATATTGGGTAAGTTACGTGAAGTAACGGGGAATGAAAGGATTTATAACTCTAAGAGTTTTAAAAACTGACTTTGCTTTTAATAATTTTCTATGATTTGAAAAATTTTAAAATTTTGCTCTCGGTTTTTTTTGAGAAAACCAAATTATTCAAATCAATAATGACTTCTAAAATTAAAGAATGTTAAATCTCAACAAAAAGTACAAATTCTTAGAAAAATATTAAAATTTCCGGAAATTTTAAAAAGTTTGACTTCCTTCCTAGGAAGTTTTAAGAAATTCCGACATCAAGAATTTTAGAATTTTAAAAACCCGCCAACCGAAACCAAGAGTTGTAAAATGCTAAATCCAAGTGATCAATCTCTACTCCTAGAAAGGATTGAGGGGACTTTGAAACAATTAATGGATTATTTTCAATTTTATAAAATTGACTCCAGATTCAACTTTCAGAATTTAAAAGGTCGAGTCCAACTTTCAGTCCCAAAATTTTAAAAGATTTCTCATAAAGTTTATGAAATCTGTCTTTGGTTCTTAAAGTTTTTTAAAGCTGATTCAAATTAGTTTTTTTTTTAACGTCAAAGCTTTTTAGTCCAAAATTACTCCAGATAGATTTTATCTTTCATAATATTTAGTTTAAATAGCTAAAAAATTTTGGTCATAATACATATTTTTAATTTTGTTGCCTAGTGTAATTGACACCACAAAATAATTGACTTTCTATTTTTATTTAATTTTTGGCAGCATGTTTTACACATTTTCATATGTATAATACGTGACGGTGCATTGCTTTTATATGCATCCACATTCACTCTCTTCTTCTCTTCCTCTTTTATTACACATTACAGTTTCAAATGCACTGAAACCGCAACGTCGTTTCTCCATTTCTGGCCTTCAACCATCTACACTCTATCAATTGCGTATGGAAGCGCATAATGTTGCTGGCGTATCGCAGGCTGAATTCACATTTGTCACACTCACCAAGGATGGTGACCAACCGCCACCAGAGATTGTACAACGTGGTCAGCGTGGCTCGAGCGTTTTCCATGGCAATGTGAATCTATTGATACCGAGCATAGCGACAGTTTCGGGAATGATTTGTACAATTGCATTGGTGGTGTTGTGTTATCGACACAGTGAGTATAATATATACGCACATATACACACACACACACACAATTACACTGAACGTACACACAGTAAGAGTGTTTTTGCCCATATACAAAAACAGAATGGTGTAAATCGTGTGTGTGTGTGTATATGTGTGTGTGTGTACAAATAGTTTTGAAAACAGAAAAAAATTGAAACTTAATTGGCAAATAGTGTAAACGACAATAAATAACGCAGCATTTTTCAATTTTCATTTTATACTCGTCCATGGTTTTTCTATTTACTTCTATTTTCTTTCTTTTTTTCTTCGTTTTCTTTGTTTAGAGCAAGGAAATCGCATACAAAAGGAATCACTAGAGAATCGACAGAACTCTGAAGCAGCCCAGCGCGAACGTTATTATGCCACAATTCACAAAGTGTCACTACAGAACAACGACAAAATACCGGGTATGTTTGTAATTTTTTATTTTTTTTTAATTGATTATGTTCCTCGTTACGTTAGAAGTAAGAAGTTATTACATTTTAATAGTTAATTTAGTGCGAAAATATTTTTGTCTATGTGAAATTAGAAAAGTGAGCTATGTAGATGGTTACACTTTTACTGTTAAGAAACACTTGGAAAAGAAGGTAAATTTAAAGAGGGTTGTGGCAGTAGAGAGGGTTATGAAAGAGTGAAACTAGTTTGATTAGAAAATGAGATTAAGAAATTAGTTTACTTGAAATACCTATATTCCTCTTAAAATTGAGTTTCAGTCGTCACATTAATGTGAGTAGCAGCTTTGTGAGTAGCAGCTGTAGCTTCTAGACTCAAGCTCTATTGACTCTTTGAAACATCGTAAAAATATTGGCTTCGTGAATGTTGAGCAGAGAATTCGTTAGTGTTTTCATTAGAGCAACTCAAACCGCTACTAGTTTTGCTAAATTTTTAGATATTTTTGTACATTGTTATTTGGATATAGTTGCCTGGGAATTGATTTGGCGTATGGGTATACGAATACATACACACATACACCAATTCAATTTTCAGACGACAATATAGATATTTTTGAGCATTATTGAAAAATAAACCAATTGAGTTAATTTTCTTTCATGGTGAATCTCATATATGTTTCGAAAAGTTTAAAAACTGTAGTACTTGGCGTTAAAGTAATAATAGAAAAAAGTTTTCTGGACCAAAATCCAAAACAAAATCAGGTTATGATTCTGATTTAATTTAGACTGAACATCAGATATAAATTCTGACCAAACTGAAAACAAAAATCAAACCAAAAGTTAAACTGAAACTGTGACCAAAAAACAAGCTAAAACTCAGCATGATATTGAAGCCAAAGCTCAGAAAAAATTCTAATCAAAACTCAGAACAAAAATCGGACGAAAATTGAGAGAAAAATTCAAAACAAGAATTAGACCTAAATTTATGAAACTTTGGAGCAAAATTCAGAGGAAAACTCAGATCATATTTAAATCAAACTCAGAACGAAATCAAAACAAAGCTTAGACTAAGTTGAGGCCAAAAATTACGCCAAAACGCGAAACAAGTTCAAACCGAAATTCAAATCAAAACTCAGCCCTAAAGCCAGGCCAAAAATAGGACCAATAATTTATACCAAAGCGGGCATTAAACAGATCAGAGCAGGCAGGGGCCGAACATAATAATTATTTTGAAATATTTAGGTGAAAAAATCAACATATTTTAAATATCTGAGAACAATGCCAAGTGCATCAAAATGCATGCTCAGTTGAAATCAATTAAGATTTTTTTTTTTTTTGAGCGTTACCACTAAAAATGTAAAATAATTTTCATCAGATATTTCTTTTCTCGCTTAAAAATTATAAAAATATTTTAATTCTTATTTATTTGCTCAGGCATAATAATTACACAGTCCAACAGCATTTTTGCAACAGAATAGCTACCCTATAATCCAGAAAGGGTATGTTGTATAGACCATTTTTGTAGAAGAAACTTTTAGTCCAGAACGTCTCAGTTTTTTTTTTTTTTACAGTGGGTCAAAGTTTTCTTATTTTGGTCGAAGAGAGCTGAATACTAAGTGCAAAATTTTCTGGCAAATATTTTTGTGGAATATTTTAATCCTTAATTATCTTTTTTGAAAGGACTATTGAGGTTTTCATCAAAACAGGAGTCAATTTGTCCCATAAAAAGAGTAACTAAAGGGTTAAAATGTTCTACCAAAATGACCCTTGTAAAATTGTACTATATAATTTCGCCAATAAGATTTTCCTCAGAAATCAATTTAAAACACTTTTTGCACTTAGTATTCAGTTCCCTTTGACCAAAATAAGAAAATTTTGATCCACTGTTAAAAAAACTGAGACGTGCTGGACTATAAGTTTCTTTTACAAAAATGGTCTATACAGCATACCCTTTCAGGATTATAGGGTGGCTATTCTGTTGCAGCCAAAAAATCTTAATTTGTTGGGCTGTGTTATTTTCTTTTGATTTTTATATTTTGGATCGAGAAGAAAAAATCCAAACGTTACACAGCTTTGTGGCAGCTTTTGCATCGAATTGTAAACACAAAGTCATTGTAAACATGGCAATGCTCGATAAAAATGTTGCACAATGTATTAAAAATTATTTAGAAAACCTCGAATGGGACGTTTTACCCCACTAACCGGATTCACCAGACTTGGCTCCTTCCGACTACTACTTATTTCGATCAATACAGGACTTCAATTTGTATGAAGACTGAAAAATTGGCTTGGTAAGCCTCAAAAAATGTGAATTGGTACCGGGATGGAATCCATCAATTGTCAGAAAGATAGCTAACGAAGATCAATAATTTGATTATTAAGATCATTAATTTTGTCAATTAAATAAAGCCATTCAAAAAATGATTTTTTCCGGCCGCTAGTCGCGACTAGTTCACTTTGAGTGAATGATAAGTGAACTCAATAACCGCAGTAATAGATTGCAATTCCCTCAATCAATTTGCGCAAAAAACTTAAAACCATTTAGTCCTAAACGCTTAACATCAGATCGTCAATCGTAATAAAATTAAATTAAATAGAAAACGCTTCGACTCGGAAGATATCAATAACCACAACAAAAACATAAACCCAGATATCAAGCTTAGTGAATAGCTCTTACTAACAGGTGGTACTACGGTCTTAGCAGGTAATTGAAAAGTTAAACCTTCTATCGATCGACGGACTAAAATACCTTCCCATAGGTCTCTCATCTCTTTCATCATAATTTATGGCTCGGAGACATAAATAATGAAGTGCAACATTGACAGAGTCGTAGTAGAGAAGGAAAGTACAATGAGTGAACGAATTGTAATAAATAATACATACAAGTTTGATGCCTAGAAAATATTGAAAGAAAACCAGATACAAATTACATCTAGCTTGAAGAAGAATAGTTAGGAAAGAACAACTCATTCAATATCTTTCATAACCTTTCAATGATGTTACAAAGAATCAATACAGCAAGAAAATCGACAGTTTTATTGATTAGTATTGAATATGAGCTATGTATAGATATTAAAGGAACAATGGCGAATTGTATACACAAATTATAATTTTTATATTGAAAAGACTTTTCACAGTTATTCAAGAAACTACCACTGAAACATGTTACTATTTCCCAGTAATTATACAGGAATTCGTCAAAGGATATTTTAAGCCAATCATTAAAACCATCATCATTAAATCTAAACACAATCAAATTCTCTATAACAACTTTACAAAAATGCTAATTGTTTACTAATTAACTTTACTTTGCTTTTCTGTTTATTTTCTCTCTTGTTTATTTGCAGAAACATCTGAGGACATTTCACCCTATGCCACATTTCAATTATCAGAAACGGCCAACATGTCACAGCCGCACCATGCGGGGGGACCAGCGAATACTCTACTACATTCCTTCATGTATCATGAGCGTGCATTAACCGAGGGTTGTTCGTCGCCACCTCCTGCAGCGGTATTAAAATCCACCACCCAAAACCACCATCACCATCACCACCACCTCAACCTCAACCATTATCAACGTCCACCAAAGACAAATCATAATCATTATCAGACTTCACCATTACATAATATCGTGCGTTTGTTTAAATTTCTTTTTTTTCCTTAATTTTCTCTTTTACTTTTTAAATTTTCTATTATTTCGTTATTTCTGTGCTCTTCTGTTTGTAGTTTTTGTTTAAGTTAAAATTGTATTTGAGTATAGAGAGGATGAAAAAGATAGAGAAAGAGTTGAAAATACTTTTCGTTTCTTCTGTGTTTGTGTTGTTTTTGTTTAACATTTTCATATAGCTAAAAAAAAAAAAAGAGAACGACAGAGGAAGAGAGGAGACAAAGCGTAGTATTAATTGGCTGCTTCTTACGTACAAGTAAAACTATGTTAGATTTTTAATTGTGTTCTTTATGATTTAATGTTGTATTTTTAAGATTTTATTTTTTTATCTCATAAAAATTTTGTTTGCACAATTTTAATTTGAAATTATATTTACAAAAAAACGCTAGATATTATTTACGTAAATAAGTATGTATGTATTGATTCGTATGTAGTTTATATATCTACATACTTCTTCTATACATATGTACAGTCGCGATTTTGACTTTGGCTTTCGTATACATTTTTGTGCATTGTTCCTCATTGAAGCAACAACAAAACAAAAACAACCAACGCCACATGCTCATTCTTAATTGCCTTTTATTTTTTCTTTTTTTTTTCTCTCTTTTGGTATTTATTTATTTTTTCACTTTTATTGCAATTAGTCTTCCAAGAATCGTCGCCGTCACTCACGTAAAACAGAACCTGAGAGTGAGGAATCCGAATCGGATCAGGATCAATTGACATCGAGTCGTACTGAATCGTCCAATCAGCATGAGGGCAAAATTAAACATAGTAAGTACACATCCAAATATACACACATAAAGTGTAGTGGCATTTTGAATTAACTTGGCGTATGTGTGTACAAATTCGTGAACCTATAAGCCAAATCAATTCTCAGACTACGATTTACATTAATTTTATTTATTGTGATTCCGTTTTTTAACCCTTCTTTAAATCTATGTATTTTGTGTGTTAATGATATTTTCAAATTTAAATTTTTTATGTTTTAGTTATCGAATTTCATTTGTTTTTGTAAATTTTGCGTGCGAATTGAAAGGAACGAGCTTACTGAAATCGTTCTCATACAGAAAATTAATTGATTGTTTTAAAACACATGCAAGTACGTAATTTTCATTATTCAGTACGCAGTTGAAGGAATGTTCCAATTATATATGTTTCGAACACGACGCAATCAAGGCAACGAACGACAATCGTGATGACGACGAGTATTAAAAAAAGTGTTATTGCTACTGATACGTCGCTGAGATAGAATCTATTTCATTTCTATCGGTGTAGTTACCATCGCCTCGATTGTGATTAAACTCATAATCCAAAAAAAAAAAATGCTGCTTGTCCTGTCTTGCTACGGACTAAAGAAATTAAAGAGAGAGAGAGAGCGAGAAAAATACAATCTGACAAAAGAAAACGCTGTGAGATAGAACAAAAGGGAGGTAGGGGGACAAAAACCATAGAACAACTAGGAATAAGTAAAGATATGATGAAAAGAATGTGGTGGGATGCGAGCATGCTAGAAGGAGAGCGAGAGTAGAGTACGAGAAGATTAGAGAGGAGTGAAAAGTTTATCGAAGGGTTAAAGGGGCAGATAAAAGGAGAAAAGAGCTAGGAAAAAAGTAAAGAGAGGGAGAGGAGAGAGAGGGGTGCAGAAGAGCAGATGGGGGGGAGAGAGGCGAAGAGGATGGGAGGAGGTGTCCTAAAGGAGGGGTGAAGAGAATAGGAAAGAAAGAATGATTTAAAGAGATCGAAAGGAAAATTTATGTGGCGTTGTAAAAGAGAAGAAAGTACTGAATGAAGACTAGATGAGCAGGGAGAGAGTAAAAGGTTCAAAATGGTTCGGATAGCAGGAAAGAAGGTAGTGATGGAAGGGAGGTTTAAACGATAGTAATTTGGAGGGAAGAGATATGTGCAAAGAAAAAATGTTAATGGAGGACAGAAGAGTAAAGATGGAGAAGTAGATCATTTTACTGGTCATTACAGGATTTTACGTAATTACTCCAATCCTCATTACATAGTAGTAGATTAGGACTTCTTCAATTGCTCTGAATCTGACTCGGCTTTGTCCTTCACTTTTTGTATAATTGGCAAAGGTTAGTTCGGTTTTAATGATTCTGCGCCAGACTTTAGCTGAGACACGAATACGGTAAGAACCTTTACGATCTTAGCGTAGACCTTAGAGTGATTACGGACAGTATGGAAATATATTACATTGTTTCGCCATTACTGTAATATATTAATATGTTAGACATGACTGAAGCGTGATATTCTTTTGCATTTTTCAATTATGTACGACTTATCGCCATATCCTTTTTTTGATCAGCCCTACTGCCATTGCTTGACTTGTGCGACTTCAGTGTTATTCTTTGGAATCTGTCAAAATCTGTCTCACATTTTTCTATTAACTACTGAATTCATAACATGCGATTAGAACATTTCTACATTTGATGCGTATGAAATACACTTTAGATTTGCATAGTTTTGCTTTCAATGCTATATAATTTGAGGATTTTACTATCTCTTTCTCTCTCTCTCTTTCTCTCTCAACTGAAAGTGAATAGTTATGATTGGTTAATTGAACTTTGGAATCGAACTATAAGTAACATACAATAAAGATGTAATAGCTGCATTTTATTCGCCACTTGCTTCTAGTTATGTCTAATTAGCAGCGATAATTGTATGGGAAAGCAACAACAAAGAGGCAGCGATAACACGTATAACTATAGCTATTATGCATACTTAACAAGTAGTTTAGCTACAACAAATTCTATAGTGAACTGACAGTTGGCAAAAAAATAAAAAAAGGAAAAGATTTTAAATGTCTGCCGGTGAAAATAAGTTAAAATCATCATTAAATGTTCTGATAAAGCGTGAAAACTAAAAACAATGCCCACGATTAACCGCAATGTCTTGGATCTATTAAAATGTTTCACTTCTAACTGCTGAGTAATTCATTGTGAATAACAATATAACGAAGAAGAGACTTAACTTGCTGGCGAATAAAACACAGCTAATATATGGTTCGAATATAACAGGTTGCGCTTTTAAAATTAAGTTCCTGAATCTGGTTAAAAAATTAATAAAAAAATTAACTGCATTTCATATCTCATGCCTTTCAATTCATGCTTATTTAATTTAAGTCCTTTGATTTCATTATAAATACGGCTAATATTTCTCCAAATTTAAAAACTTAATATTTTCTATCCAACTCTTTATTCTCTAATCCCGTACATGTTTCAAACCACATCAATTGTTGTGTGTGTGTGTGTTTTACATTTTAATTCAGTACAATCAAAAACAATTAAGAAAAAAAAAAACAAAAACCTTAGAATGATTTCACATTCAGAGTTTCAATATATATTTGCATATATTTTTCACATTATTTTGTTTTTTTGTTTATTTTTTCACAGACTCTAAAAAAATACAACATTTTCTAAATCACAACATATCGAAAACTTATCTATAGTAAATAAATCACACAAAAGTTAATGAGAAATTGAGAAATCAGATCATCAACAGACTAAACTAAACCACACTGAAACAAACATTAAATTTGGAGAAGTTTTTAGAAATTTTTTTTAAATTTATATAATAGTAAATTTATTTACAAAAAAAAATTATTAAAAATAGTAACTAAATTAAAGTAAGATTTATATTTATTTACATTAAATATATTTATATAAATGCATATTGCATATATGTATATCCAAACCAAAAAAAAAAAAAAACCATTCGATATAAGTGTTTAATCTTCCCACCCCCGCAGGTATCATCTACCATGGAGCACAATCAAGCACATCATCAGATCTATCACCAATGTCTGAACAAAAATCATTGCCACGTCGCGGTCGTTCAAGGTATCATCATCAACAATATCAATTTTCCACAAATACAACACCGCGACATCATAACAATAGCAACAAAAACAACATCAATACGCAATCAACAACAGTAACATCAACAACAACAACAACAAACAATTCGAATAAAATTCTATCACCACGTAGTGGTAATCTAAAATCAATCTCGAGCACATTCAAATCACAAGACTCCATACAATGTCACATACCGACACTGGTGAAATCACCATCGGTAACACAACAAACACACCATCAACAGAAATACCAACACCATCAACATCAAACAAATGCCACAGTAACACCACAACCACAAGCACAAGCAACAACAACACCATGTAGCAATATTATTAGTAATAATAGCAATAAAAGTAAACTATCACAGCAACCCCTATTGATAACCCCGAAATTAGCACATCATCCATTACACCAACACCCACAGTCACAACCGCAACAACAACTGCAACAAATGCCTCCCATACCAATCACAACAACAGATCACCACCATCACCATCTCCTAGATAGTAGCTGTAATAATCCAATTGCATCTGTTCCAGCCCCCCAGCCCCCAGTATCATGCATGCCATCATCACAATTTCGTCCCATACCACATAAGACAGTACCCATGTCGTCGACGTCGACGGTGGGTGGAATAGGCGTTGGAGGTGGTGGTATTATTAATGAGGGGGGTGGTAGTATCGTCGTCGGACCGTCAACAATTCTAAATCCATCAACTGCACCATTATCGTCGAAATTCTTTTCGGCAACAACTTTGCCCAAATAGGATACGGCCAATGGGGGGAACAGCAATGGCATAGACCTGGGCGGGAGTGGAAATGGGCTTGGGATTGGGAGTGGTGGGCATAATAGTTTAGTTAGTAGCTTCGGTTATGATAGCGGTGAAATATCATGCACATATATGGATCCAATAGATCAAACATGAGATTAAATAGAGAAAATTGAAGGAGGAGAAGGGAGATGGGGCGTAGTACAAATGCAGTTCGATTGAGATAGAAATAAAAGAAAAAATACTGTGAAATGATTTGAAATAGAGAGGGAAAGAGCGAGTGAGATCTTTTAAATACATACAAAATCATTGTAGATTTATCAATTCTATTCTTGTTTTTTGTTTGTGTGTGTAAATACAGCATTATCATTAGATAGGGTGGATCGGAAATACGTGAATTATAGGTAAAAGTCTGATATTTTTCAAAATATGGATCATGGTTAATAATTGCTAAATGCACCAAACGTTTCGGCCATAAATATTTAATTGATGAATTTCGTGAAGTTAGGGAAGGTTTGCTGTTACTGTAGGTACATTTTTGTTCGACTCTCCTAGTTCATTTGTTGTTTGACTAAAGTTACACATTTACCAGTAACTTTTTTAATGTGTCGTCGGGAATATATACTTTTTTCCAATAACAAAAAAATAGACCAATATCTAGAACTGTTGGCTTTGTTCTGTATTATTGCATTCTTTATAGGCTACTTGCTGAAGAAAAACTAACTTATAAACTCGGTTTATAAGTGGCGCCTTATTCTATCGGATTCCAATGGGGTTTTCGAGGATAAACCCCTCTCTCAACCCCAAGCACCTACAAAGATTTCATTTGTTTTGATTGTTAGTTATGGAAAAATCCACCAAAAGTAACAAGATTTCTTGCGGGTTTCATTCCAAAAAATATTGAGAATAGGGCTGATTGTAAGGCTTTATAGCCGGAAGCAGATTAACTCTGAAGTATATAAAATTGATCAAGTAGGCTTTGTACCTACCATAGAACTGAAATTTTCAAAAATAAAATTCAAAAAAAAAAAAAAAAACATTGGATCAAGTCAAACCAAATTAGGCTCACTTAATTGGGTTAACTTCTAAATTAGCCTTTGTGAAAATCGTCTATATGAAGCCTCCCTTCCATATATACGAAATCTTCAAACTAACCTTTTTATCAGTTTTTTTGTACAGTGCTTTTATCTTTTCCATATTTATTTCAGAAACATTGTAACAATAGAAATTAAGTTCAAATATTGATTCTATCAAAATTATATATGTTCACTTTTAAGGATTATTCCATATTCCTTGAGACCCTGCTAATAACAGTTTGGCTCAATTCAAGTTTTTGTAGCCCACTGTATTTCAGACTTTGAAAACGTTTCATTTCCGATCCACTCTCCACAATATTCATAGACCACTAGTAGTAATTATTAGTAAATTCTTCAAAAGAGATTTCCATTCCATCAAGTTCACAAATAATCAAAAAAGAAAAAAAAAATAACACTAGAAATTAACAAAAAAAAAAAAAACCTACCAACAAATTTCAACGCGTTTGCTGAAAATTAAAAAAAAAAAAATCTTTCCTATTCATCAAACTACAACTATGTACTACATACAACAATTCTTCACACACCCACCAGGACTGGAGCCATGCGTACCTTGCATCCGTTGCAGCTACAGGCTGAATGCAATATAGTGCCCGGTGGCAGTGCCGCCAGTGGTTTTCATCATCAATTAGCGGCAATCGATGCCAGCGGCGGCAGCAGCAACATACCAGCGGCTGGCGGCGATTTAGCAGAAGTTGAATGCGATGTGGATACGTTGAAGAAATTAAAATTTGGTATGAGATCAACGCTATGGTCGCGTCCATCATCGACGACATCACAATTGCAACAGCAACATCAGCAGCAACAACAGCAACCGATGCATCAAGGAAAAACACCACAACAGCAACCACGCCAGCCAAACTCACCAGCACCACCCACACAAAAGTTACTTACCGAGAAATCTGATTATTCGATATCAGTGTGAGATCGTTTGCAAACGCACTATTAAATCTAGCGACGATGATGATATTTAGCTGGAACTGAATGAATACCTAGGAACAATGACTATAATACACATTTTTTTCATCTTGAAGTTAGAGCATAGGGTGATTGTATAGATTATGGGCGCATTTCAAGTAATACTGTAGGAAAATAATATTTTTATTTTTTTTTTTCAATTGTATGTTGTTGTATTTTTATTTTTTACTATTAGTTTTTTAATCCCATCTTCTTATCTGTACGTTGTATATAAATATTTCTCCTCTGTAATTCCCCTCTAACCTCACCACTCACCACCCCCAAAAGCAAAACCCAAAACGTTGATAGAAAACGTATGAATTTAATCTTTCGGACAATCAATCAAAATTTTTCTATTACACTCTACCACTTTTCATCATAATTTCAACCTCCCCCTACCCTTGCATGCATGTATTGGTCCCCATCCATGAATGATTCCCACAAATATTTACTCTATGTGCTTGTATAAATATATATCTCTATCTCTATTTAAACACATATGTACTTATGCATTTATTATGTACTTGTATATACAAATTTTATAAAACAGTAGTTAAGGTTGTAAATCTTTAAGTTTAATTTCATTAATATTATTGTATATTTACTTACAACTATATATACATATATGGAAAACTATTAGACTATAATACTTAATAATATTAGAATGTACATAAATTTTATGGAAAAAGTTTCTTAAAACTATTTGGCATTAATGTTAAAACTTATATGATTCTAACGATTACAAGCAGAAATCTGTACTCATTTAACACTTAACCTAATTGTTTTAATTAATTTTAAACATGTAAAGGAATTTTAAGTTTAATGCCAACATACATTATTAAAGTAAGTATATAAATGACTATTCATATATGCTGCACTACTAGCGTATCTAAACTGGGAGTTTTTAACACATAAACCAGTGTCGTTGGAAACATGAATCGCAATTCCAATACCGAACTTGGATCCGCTTTGGGTTGCACCCAAAACCCAGCAATTGACTGTCCTTCAAAGCAATACCACCTTGATCAACAAATTAGATCTATATTGTCCCCTTCAAAGTAATCTCCATCGACTGCAACGCACTTATGCCAGCTCTTGATCCAATCCTCGAAACATTTTTTATATTCGGTTTTCGGTATGTCCTTCAGTGCTTCCTGCGATTTTTCCATTACTTCCTCTCGGCTGCTGAAACGCGTTCCCCGTAATGGTTTTTTAACTCGATTGAACAGAAATAAGTTACAGGGAGCCAAATCAGGTGAATTCGGTGGCTGTTGCATGGTATTTGTTGCATTTTTCATCAAAAAATTACGAATAATGATGGAACTGTGCGACGGTGCGTTAACATGGTGCAAAATCCACGAGTTTTCTGTCCACAATTCTGGTCTCTTTCAGTGAATTGCTTCGCGCAAACGCCTCATAACGCCCAAATAATACTCTCCGATGGTTAATTTGCGGTTACTGACTAAAATTTCTTTTACTTTATCAACGTTTTCGTCGGTTTTCGATGTCGATGCTCTGGCACTGCGTTCATCATCTTCGATTGACTCACGACCACTTTTAAACCGCTCGTGCCACTGGTAAAGGACCGTTTTCTTTAGAGAATCGTTGCCAAAATATTTTTCCAACATTTCCAACGTTCGCGCACCATTAAATCCGTTTTACGTTTCTACGCAAAAATTTAATACAATACAATTTAATAAAATAGTAAAAAATCGCCACCACACACAGAGATAGATGTACTCTTGGATTTAGAGGGAATATCAACAACAGATGTACCAACTTAACAACAACAAAAAACAGAACTGAAATCGGAACGATGGGAGCGCCACGCGGTGGTTATTCCGGGAACTTTTTGATCAAGGTGGTAGATATTTGTAAATTTTAACATAACTTAGAGGGAAGAAACGCTTATGATTAGAGTTTCTGAGTTTTCATGTCTTTAGCTGAGAAAACCCCAAAAATGTAATTTAAAAGGAAGTGGAAGTATTCAAGCTGAGTAATTCAAGCTAAGTAAGCAGACGGAAAATCCCATGTAAAATTATACGAGATTTTAGTTCCAGGTATTCTTGAATTTCCCTGAATCAGAGGTCCTTGTTATAAGAGTGTATTCCCATTCAAAAAGGCGAGCACTCATTTATTTCAAGATCTTTCTACAGCGCAACTTTTTATATACACTTCGACAATAATATATCTGAAATTTTAGGACTATATTATAGATATCATACCTTTGAAGAACTCAAAGGTTAGACCGATTTTTAATATTTTTTAGGTCTAGTTTTTAGTCTGAGTTTTGTGTATGGTTTTGGTTTTGGTTTGCTTATGTTCAAATTTATTTTAGGTCTGAATTCGGGTTTAAACCGAACAAGTTTGGGCTTGAGCTTTGGTCTAAATTTTGGTCCAATTTTGGATATTTGGTTTTTGATTTCAATTTTGGTTTGAGTTTTCGTCTGAATTTCGGTCTAAATTTCAGTTTGAATATCGGTCTGAGATTTAGGCAAAAATTTTGGTCTAAGTTTTGGTCTGATTTTTTATTTGAATTTCGGTTTGAGCTTTCGTCTGAATTTTGGTCTAAATTTCAGTCTGAATATCGGTCTCAGATTTGATAATTTATTTTAAATTTTAGCCTGATTTTTTATCTGAATTTCGGTTTGAGTTTCGGCCTGATATAAGTTTATGTTTTTGTTTAAATGTCGGTTCAATCATTAGTTGCATTTTCTGCTTTGATTTTATGCTAATTTTTCACTTAAGTTTGATCAGAATTTTGTAGGGATTAGAGCGGAGTTTTAGATGCACTATTGGGCAGAGTTTTTTTTTGGGTTTAGTCAAAATTTTGGTCTGAATTCCTGTAAAACTTTTGTATAAATTTAACTCTGAATCTTGGAGTGAATATTGATTTGATTTTTGGTCTGAAAATTGATTTGATTTTTGGTCTGAAATTTGATTTGACTTTCGGCATGATTTTTAATCTGAGTGTTTGTCTGAGTTTTGCTTTGAATTTTGTTTCGAATTTTCTTCAACTTTTTTGACTGTTTTTTTGGTTTGTTTGTTTGTTTTTCTTTCTGCTTCTTTTGGGATGTTAGGACTTCTATAAGGCATTTTCATCTCACTTTATTTGGTGAAGTTGTTTTACGTTTTGTCACATTATACCTTTAACCTCCTTCTTACTACGTGCCCTTTAGTTGACCACGGTGCTCTTGTGAGTTCCAGTTAAGCGGTATTCTCGTGAAGTTGGTGGTTGTTTTTTTAAGGTATGTTTTATACGCTTTCGGTTTTGTCTCTTAATTTGAGATTTTTTTAACAAGACTCCGAAGGCCTTAATAAATTTGTCTAAAATAAGCTAGAAATTAACAGCAGATACTTTTTAAGAAATGTTTGTAGTTTTTGAGGGATGTTGTGTGAACTTAACCTAGTCTCTTTTCCATATGTGAGGATTGACCTTGCATATGAGTTGAATTTCAGAATTTTGTTTTTTATGTGAATTTACGAACTTTTCTATTTTAACTGTAATCATTAAAATGCCGCTCTGGCTTTTTTTGAACTTGCTGTTGGCATTCTTATCTGCTTCATTCACATTTACATTCTGGTTTCCGAATTAGTTTTGAACCTGGTCTTCTTCCTCGGCCATTTTTAGATCCTTCCACAATTCAATTTCAAGTATCCTCTTTCATGTGTTCTTAGATCTGTTGTACTTGCTCTTTCATTGAGGGTTTAATTTCTGCACATGATGGCCTACATATCGTCGCCTGAGAATTGATTTGGCGTATAGGTATATGAATTTGTACACACATACGCCAAATCAATTCTCAGGCGACGATATGTTTTTTAGTTGTTTACAAATTACATGCCCAATCTAGTTTCATTTATGCAACTTAATCTCGTTGACGAATCTGACGGCATCTCTCACCTGATTTTATCTTTGATTTTATCGTGGACAATTGTATATTTCAAACTCAGTTTCATGAGATTGATTTAGTTGATTGGTTTGCTGGTGGTTTGAAGTGGCTGTCTAGAGACACACTTATGTCTTAACGGCGCATTTTGATACAACATAGTTGCACTTACATTTTAACGCTGGTTCTGAACGGAGGTGTGGCGATTTGTTATCACTTGGTGGTTTTGCCAATGCCTGCCAAGAAGTGCACTTGTACACTTTCTTATAATTTTCATACACTTCATATTTTGAATATAAGAAGTTTATGAGAATTAACCACCAGACGAAGAAGGGAATCGAACCCAAAACTTCCTGGTGAAAGTCTAGAGCACCACTCACTAGACTATCTATGTGGTTAGTTATTGCTGATAAATTCTCTTTTTAATGGAAGAACTAAGAAAAATATTAACCTAGTAACTTAAACTTCTTTCAATGGCATAGTAGCAGTTTTTCCTAAAAAGCAAGAAAATTATAAATTTTTTTGTTAAATTTCAATTTTTAATGACATCTTACATAATTTTGGAGAACTGTACTTAAAAAACCTAGAATTGGTCAAAAAAAATAACTCCTTAATACTTATATAAACATTTCTTGGTTTTCCTTCATTTGAAATATATAAACATCAAACTAAGTGTATATATTGAATAGTCATATACTCAATAACTTTATTTTAATATAAAATACTACATTTTTTTATAAGTAATATTTATAAATTCCATAAGTAATAGTAAACGATTTTAAACTCAAAACAAAAACAAAATGACTGAAGACATTAAATGAAATGATGCAGAAGAAGAAGCTGTTAACTACTAAAACATAAATAGAAAACAAATGCAAAACTACAATATTCACTATTTACAAAATAAAAACAAAACCAAATATCCAAAAATTATAAATTACCAGTACTTTTATTAATATTTATTTAAAATAGAGATTTGTATGAAATGTACATTATAAAGAATTAAGTAATTAAGCTATAAATATTGACGCATTTAATTTGTAATCTGAAATTATATGTATATAAATAAATGGTAGTTGAAAAAATTAGTTGTGACTAAAAATAATAACTAAAAATAACGAACAGTTTTTGTATAATAATATTTTTTCGAACAAAAATTAAAACTATTTTAAAAAAAAAAATACAGAAGCGCAATTTTACACACTAGAAAGAAGAAAAAATTTTACGATATCAACATCAATGTTTAACATTTCAACAATAATAAATAAACAAACCGATAGCAAGAAAAATATCAAACTGAAATAAAACTTGAAATATTTTATTGCAAATTTGAAACAGAAACAAAAAAAAAAAAAAGATTAATGCAAAGAAAAGATAAAAATAAAATTAAATAATGAGACAAAAAAAAAAAAATAAAATAAATTATTTAATTTGTTATAAAAACAAAAACAAAAATACTACAACATTTTAAGTGTGTGTTTAGGATCAATATATTATACACATATAGGTACATATATACAATAAAAACAAATATATATATATTTTTATTTAAAATGTTTCGGAAACCATGTGCCAAAATTTAAAAAAAAATAATAACTTTAAAAAAAAAATTGTGAAAATTTTTTTAGGAACCAAAATGTCAACACAAAAGAAAACACAACAAAATAAACATATTCAAAAATTAATGCATTTAAAATATAATAAAAATTAATACAAATACGAAATATAAGAGTTGATTTTACACGCAAAGCCATTACAAAATTAAAATAAACCAAAACTTCCAAAATGTGTCAAAAACATGAAACTAAAAATTTAAGAAAACCAAAAAACAAAAAAAAAAAAAAACAAATAAATACGAATCAAAAATAAGTGTAACTTTTCATAAAAACAAAATTGTAGAGCCAAAACAAAATTTTGGGTAAAAATTAATATTAAATTTTTTTTTTTTTTTTTAGTAACAATGTACAAAATTTATAATTTTTCAAATTAAAATATGTTTTCTTATTAGTTATATTAGTAAATATTTAAATTTTTATATGTAAATAAAAAAAAACAACATTAATATTTTAAAAAACAAACGAAACCAAAACATCCATGAATATTTTTCACAAAACAATAAAATTTTTGCCAATAATAATTTAACTTTGACTTAAATTTTGACATCGAAGTGTACGAATTTAATATATGCAATTCTCAATACAAAAACAAACAAAAAAAAAAAAAAAGAAGTAAAAACAAAAACATCAACAGCAACCAAAATTTGGTAAAAAATCAAAAAAAAAATTTTTTTTCAAATATTTGAAATTAATAATATTAAAAACGTGAAATACTAAAACAAAAAAAAAAAAAAAAAACAAAAACTAGTGTGTCAAAAATGGTAACAAAACAAAAATCAAATGCAAACTTTAAATATTACAAGAAAAACAATATAATATTAAAAAACTACAATCAAAAGACGAAAATTAAAAAATCATAATTACTTATTGAAAATTTATATGTAATATTTAAAATTAATTAGCACAAACTACAAAACAAAAACAAAATAAAAATAAAAAAAAATTATTATTATAGATGTATAAAACAAAAATAAAATATTTAAAATTTATTTTAATTGTATATTTAATATTTGTGGTTTTTTTAAATATGGTAAGTACAAAATAATATTGCATTTTCGGTTATCGTATGCTATTATTACCACTCTCTCTTTCCCTGCAAAGAAAAGCCCTCAATGTAATATCTGTGGCAATAAGGAATAACAGCTAAACTCAAAAGTCGACTAAAAACCTGTTGCGTATTTTTTATTATAAAACCCAAAATATTGAAAGTTTTTACATATTGGGAGTATGAATGTATAAACTCGTAATTGTGACTAACTTCATATCTATCATACGCGCTATTTTTTTCACATTGATAGCTATTCTATCTCGAAGAGCGCCAAAAATACTATTAGAATTGATCTGTCAAATAATTTTCATAATTTTACAAAAGCGTTTTACTATAGCTGAAAATGTCGAATTTCGTGCCAACAAAACAACATTTGCGGGAAGTTTTAATTTGCTTCTTCCATTTAAAGAAAAACGCAACTGAAGCACATTGTTTACTCACTGAAGCTTATCCTGACTGTGCTATAGACGTTAGAATGTGTCAGGTGTGGTATGCCCGTTTCAAAAGTGGTGATTTTGATGTTGAAGACAGGGAACTTTCAGGCGGCCCGAAAAAGTTCGAAGATGAAGAATTGAAGGCATTACTCGAAGAAGATTCATGTCAAACGCAACAAGAACTTGCAGAATCTTTAGGAGCTGATCAATCAACCATTTCTAAACGATTAAAATAATTGGGAATGATTCAAAAGCAAGGAAATCGGGTGCCGTACGAATTGAAGCCGAGAGACGTCAAACGACGATTTTTCACATGTGAACTGCTGATTGAACGACAGAAAAGAAAGGGTTTTCTGCTTCGTATTGTGACTGGCGATAAAAAGTGGATACGTTACGATAACCCAAAGTGTAAAAAATCATGGGGACCGCCCGGACATGCATCAACATCAACGGCAAAGCCGAACATCCATGGATCCAAGCTCATGCTGTGTATTTGGTGGGATATGAAAAGTGTCGTGTATTATGAGCTGTTGAAACCGAATGAAACGATCACTGGCGATCGCTACCGACTACAATTGATGCGTCTGAGCCGAGCATTAAAGGATAAGAGACCAGAATATGAGAATAGACACGACAAAGTTATTCTTCAGCACGACAATGCTCGGCCGCATGTTGCAAGTCAAGTAAAAACATACTTGGAAACGCTGAAATGGGAAGTGCTACCCCACCCGCCGTATTCTCCAGACATTGCTCCTTCTGATTACCACTTGTTCCGATCGATGACACATGGCCTGGCTGAACAGCACTTCCGTTCTTTCGAAGAACTCAAAAAATTGGTCGATTCGTGGATAGCCTGAAAAAATGAGGAGTTCTTTCGACGCGGAATCCGTATGCTACCAGAAAGATGGGAAAAGGTTGTGACTAACGATGGACAATACTTTAAAGAATAAATTTATAATCTCTTTTTCACAATGAATGTCCAAATTACGAAAAAAAACGAGTTTATACATTCATACTCCCAATAATTATTGGAGTTTAATTAATAAAAAACTATGGAGACTGCTAAATTGCAAAAACTTTTGAAAAACTTTCAACATTTTAGGATTTATAATAAAAAATACGCAGCAGGTTTTTATTCGACTTTTGAGTTTAGCTCTTATTCCTTATTGCCACAGATATTTGCATGCGCAATACAAAGAGCACAAATGAAGTTACTTTCACTCTTTCAGCGATGCCAACTTGCGGGGAATTCCCCGATTTGTGGGGAATTTTACTTGGTGCGGGAAATCGGGGAATGAACTTTTTTTTGCGGGGAATTTGAAGTCGTTCAGCTTTAAGTAATTAAAGCCTGTAGAACATTTTTTGTCAAATTTTATGTAACGTTAAACGTTTAACTTATGAAATATTTCATATTTTGGGTCTTAAAATCTTCATATTTTCTTAAGCAGTCCCTGCAATTTTTTGGTTTGGAGAAATCCATTTTTAAAAAAGGTTACTATTTTAAAGTATTATATTTCGAAAGTATTTTGTAAAAATTTTAGAGAACGCAGAGTGCTTTCGTAGATAAAGACGATTATAGCGGCGAGTGTCAGTCAGGACAAAATAGTCGCGCGGCTCTTAGATTTCCCTTTCGGCAGTTCAGAAAGGTTTAGCTATGCTTTCGTCCAGCACCTCCTGATTAACTCTTAGTCATTGCTGACTCATCTGTAAACTAACAACTACGGTCAGCCATCATAAAAAAGATGAAGTGTATTTTATTTGTTAAAAACCGATAGTCAAAACTTTGAACCGGTTTTTTTTTTCAAAACAAATTTTTTGCCATTTTTTATTTGAGTCAAAAGAAATCTCTTGTCTTATATGTTAAGAATTCCGGAGTCAGAAAGTACGTTTCTATTAATCACCAGTCCCATAAAAATTTGTTAAGTTTTGGACCGAGAAAGTTCATCCCTGCACTCTTTGTAAAATTCTTTCAGTAATTGCTCAAGCTTCACTTAACCCTTGTGGTGGTGCTTAGTTTGAAACCTTTACGGGGGTGTGTCTGCGTGTGTGTTATTGTTTTGGATGAGTTGAATGAAAAAATTGTGGTTTACACTGGTGAAAATGTGAGTAAACATTTTAGAATAAAAAAATGGAAATCGTAAAAAAAAGTAACTAATACAAATAGAATTTATGACGATGGTGGCGACAATACTTCTTGGGCAATGCAATTGTCCATGCAAATCTAATGCAATGCAAAATAGAATTGTTTGGCATGTGATTGACATATAACTGGTATTCAATCAATGCATCAAAAACATATTAACATATCATCTCATGAAAAATTGTCCATTCAATCCACAATTTACTCTCTAAAATAATGAAGGCCTGGTTCTACCTTAAGGCCGCCGTAAAGTATGTTTCGTTCCATTCCCAAACACCACCCAACACTCACATCTCACCATAGTCGACTGAAACTTGCTTAACACATATGAGTTGAGGATATTATGAAATATGTATCTTGGCAGTAACTAGTTATGTTTTTTTCTTTCATTTCTTCTCATTCTAAAAACAAATTGATCTGGCCAGACCTACGTGTTTTAATACGAGTTCAGTAAGATTCTACTCCGGTGAAGCTTACAAATTTTAAAGATTCGAAAAAAAGAAACTTTAAGGTTATGTTTTCTCGTTTCTCTGTTGTTATTTTCTTAATTTTTAAATCGATTTAAATTGGTTTTGTTCTTTTTAACAAAATGATGTTTCACCATTAAACAGTGCTGATGGGGCTCCTGATTAAAAAGGAATAACATAAAATATTCCTTTGCCAAGCGGCTCTTACGAAAAAACACCCAGGATCCACCATTCCAAAAGATAATGATCCAAAAAAATGCATCGCTGCTTGGAGAAAATCATCTATTGAATAAACAAAAAGAACCTAATTTGCAAAATTAATTCTAATTTCGAATTTTTAAGAAGGTGGTAAAATTGTCTACTGTAAAAAATTCCCTCTATTTCACTATGTGTGTGCAGGGAATGTAAAGATTTGAACTACTATACCTTCTTATGTTCAATAGGTATGCTCAATATAATAAAGGATCTGGTGAACTGCCTTGCCTTCTTATACTCAAATCTTAGTTACACTATTGTGAGACAGATGTCGTCAAATATATTGGTGATAAAATTGGATAGCAAAATAAGGCTATGAGTTAATATTACCCAATATTTTAAAATAAGAAGAGGTTAATGGCGTCACTATTAAAAAATATGTTAAAGTAGAAACATTCAGCAGATAAAAAATTTTCAGAATCATTTTAGAAATACGTAGGCGGGTGTATCTTATATAGTTACATTAGTTTTTTATTTTTTAAGGAATCCTTATGTAAGAAACTGTTTTTTGAAAAATGGGCTGCAACTTTAGGCCCGGAATTTTAGGTCCAAAGTTTGAGATTTGAGGAGTAAGGTTTCAGGAATCGAGAATCAAACAAAAAGAATCAAAAATCGAGAATCAAGAATGAAGAATGAAGAATCAAGAATCAAGAATCAAGAATCAAGAATCAAGAATCAAGAATCAAGAATCAAGAATCAAGAATCAAGAATCAAGAATCAAGAATCAAGAATCAAGAATCAAGAATCAAGAATCAAGAATCAAGAATCAAGAATCAAGAATCAAGAATCAAGAATCAAGAATCAAGAATCAAGAATCAAGAATCAAGAATCAAGAATCAAGAATCAAGAATCAAGAATCAAGAATCAAGAATCAAGAATCAAGAATCAAGAATCAAGAATCAAGAATCAAGAATCAAGAATCAAGAATCAAGAATCAAGAATCAAGAATCAAGAATCAAGAATCAAGAATCAAGAATCAAGAATCAAGAATCAAGAATCAAGAATCAAGAATCAAGAATCAAGAATCAAGAATCAAGAATCAAGAATCAAGAATCAAGAATCAAGAATCAAGAATCAAGAATCAAGAATCAAGAATCAAGAATCAAGAATCAAGAATCAAGAATCAAGAATCAAGAATCAAGAATCAAGAATCAAGAATCAAGAATCAAGAATCAAGAATCAAGAATCAAGAATCAAGAATCAAGAATCAAGAATCAAGAATCAAGAATCAAGAATCAAGAATCAAGAATCAAGAATCAAGAATCAAGTCTTATGCTCCAAAAAACGAACAATATCAAAATAAGTTAATACAAGTGCAAAATAATGCAATAACTTTTTTTTGGTTTAAAAATGTGCTGAAATGTGTCTAGGGTTTGCTCATGGTATGTGGGATAAAATATCACATAGAATAAAAAAGAAATAAATATCCCTACAAAAAAACGCCGACCATTAGAAGCGAAGCCCCAATGTAAACCCCTTGCATTTATGAACATTTTAATGCAAAAACTTTCCTGTCACCAGCATGAATTTGTGCTGCTTGAAGTTATAAACATGAGTCTTATATTTATATGATTTTATTAGCCAATTTATTGATGATGAAATAATCAAAAGCAATAATAATAAGGGTTCAAAAAATAAAACCAACTGACACATATCCACACACACATTTTTAACTTTATAATTCCGTTATTTTGGGTTTTCTGCAGTTTGCATTTGAAAATCATCAATCACGCTCGTAATTTATAGCACGACACGCATTTACACATTGACACATATTTTATACTTATATACATACGAACAACTAAATTTACACTTACACTCTTACATTATTGTTATATTTAAGTCAACCCTTAACACTAACAACAACAAAAAGAACAGCTACAAACATAACGACAATAAGAACAATAACAATAAAACTTTGAACCCCATCATTAGACATAAATTTTAAAAGTAATTCGGTACATATTTTTATATCACAACAAAAAAGTTTTTTTAAAAGAAAGAATGAAATTCGCACGAATAAGCAAAAAACTAAAAAAAATAAATAAATTTGAAAATTTTTTAAAAGAAAAGAAAGTGAAAAAGGAACGAAAAAAAAATGTAAAAAGAAGAACGAGTCAATAACGCCAAATGTCGATCAAGTTAATGCGCAAAGGATTCACTTTTCCATGACAAATTCTCATTTCTTTTATAAAAGGATACAAAAAGAAAAAATGCTCACTCACACATACATACATGTATAGACTTACATACACGTACTTCTGGTAATACTACCACTGCAAATTCAGCAAACCTAAATTCAAGTGATATTTTATACTTGCGTCCAACTTCAAATTCTCAAGAAAAAAAAAGGGGGCCAACAAACAAACAAAGCAACTAGAGGCAAAGTGCACGAATGTCTGCATGTGTGTAGGTATAAGTTTGCGTGTACCCAGTGGCAAAAAATAGGAGCAAGAAAATCGCATTTTTAATAGAATTGAGACGCAAAAATATTGGTAAAATTATTCAATTTTTACCTCAGGAGAAATGAAATTTAAATTTATAATCAAAATTTATTTTGAAACTTGAAAAAATATTTTGATTTTGGTTTGAATTTAGAGTAGAAGCTTGAGTTTAGTTCTGATTTCAGGAGTGAAATCAAGTAGGTCCAAATGTAGGACTGAATTACTTTATAAAATACCGGCGAGAAATTATTTAAAATAGAGTATATTGAATCTGTTTTTCGTCCTATGTGTTTCCTGTTCCTTTTTTTGTTCAGTAGATTTCAATACTAAGAAGTTATAAATTATTCTTTTTGATTCCAATTCTGAATGAGAAAGTTTGTTTTCTGAATAGAGCGCAATGTTATGGTTTTGATAAGGATGGCCTGAATTTTGAAGTTCTTGGCCAAAAATTACCATTTTTGATAGTTGTGGGGAATGAAAAGCAAATACTCAACGAACGGTAATATGAAATTGTAAGGCGAATTGACAAAAACTTGTGATTCGCAAACAATTACGAATTATTTTTTGGTTCCAAGTCAGAATTCAGATAAAAGAAAAGTCATTCGCAAGTTTTGGCATTGGCAACAATTATAGCTTTAAAGTTTTTCGTTCGTTGGCGTACAAATCTAATTAGTACGAATAAAATATTTTTACACATTTGTATTAAAATGGCCATTACTTTTATAAAGAAATAATTCATCAGTCTATTATTTTTGAGATCATGTTAATTTTATTTCTCCTAGAGAACATGCTACAAACCACTTCTTCTAACCATGCAAGAGATGAGCATTAGTGCGCTTCTATTTTCGAACTTACCGTTGGTTATATCTATGAGTATTTGTGTTTGCTGAAATATGTATGTGGCATTTTAAAATCATTGAACACTTTTTTGTCATTGCTGCTTCCTTTTTAACAAACAATACTTCAAGAGTTCACACAAAATACAATAAAAATGGTATTTTGGCTGCTAAACTAAACCAAAAGGAAAAACAAAAAATGAAAATGGAAATATTCATATATACAATTATACATACGTTAACATATATACATACATACCTATATACCTATATAGGCATATATCAATGTATTTATATCTATTGAGATAAACAGGCAGTCAAGCAGGGAAGTATTTTAGTCTGACAAGTGTAGTATGTTTTGGTATATGTATTTCACATTCAGTTGAAGTACGAGTATTGTCTGCATGTATGTATGTGTTTATGTATCTATGTGTGAGTGTCTATGTTTCTTATTTTCTTTGTGTCTCTTATAAGAAAAAAAAAACACACTCACAGTTTGAGTTTGTTGTTTTGTCCGCACTTCTACGTTTTTTTATGCCCACGACCAACTACTTACTAGAGAATATCTTTCTATTTTTGTATATGTTTCTTCTGTTTTATGTTATTATGGCGCATTAACAATTTTGCTGTTACAAAATGAAAAAAAAAAACTTTTCTAAGTTACTAGCAAGGCCGTATTTAGGGGGGAGGTTTTGGGGGTTCAGACCCCCCCTCCCCCCCGAAATGTGGAAACTTTATTCTAATTTTTGAGATTGATTGCCAATGGATGGCAAAAAAGTCAAAAAAAAATCTATTCAACGATATTTTTTACTTCCATCGGTTTTTTTTTTTCTAAAAAGTCAAATAAAAAAAATAAATCTGAAATCTTGTTTACACTATGCAATCAAATCCGATTTGTTTTCTTCGACATGAGGTTTGACTACGGATTCAAAAAGAGAAGGTGATACTGAGCACTCCTGCATTCATAGTTTTTCTAGGTCAGTATCAGTTTTTGATTTAAAGTTTCGTCCTGAATCAGTTTGAAAAGTTTAAAAATTAATAAAAATAGAAAAAATTATCGGATCCTTGTAAAATTAGACTTGCTTGAACCTGAAACGTGACGTGATAGGAAGTTTTTGACCTCAGATTCGTGTTCAACGTGAAAAATTCTTTCGCAAAAACTCCATCTTATTAGCAAAACCCATGCAGTTTTAGGAGACAATTTTAAAATGTAATTATTTTTTAACCCAGTATTGCTCAGAGCATCTTGACTAGAAAGATCTCTTTTAATGCTGTGACTTCACGAATTTAGGGAATATAAGCCAACCTCATCAGGGTTCCTTATCATTGATGGCTCAAATTACCAATGGTGATCATTTGAAAAAAATGAGCCTCTACTATTTTTGGTAACTTTTTTGAGGTTGGGTACATCATCAGTAGTGGGAAGTCAATGAGTGAATGAAATTATGTCCCTCACGATAAAAAAAATGCATTAGAATGCACATTGAATAACATTTATTTCAAAAAATTTAATTATTCTGTGAATTTTTTGTCACTTTTGCCATTTCTTTGAGGTTAAGATTAAAAAATATCGGAAAATTTTTCCTAAAATTTTAATTTTATAGGGTCCATCAAAAGTATCACCGATTTAATTTATTGTATTTAAAAATCGGTTTGATAAAAATTATTTATGAATATTTTGTTCGAATGAAAACCCCCCCAAAAAAAAATTTCTGGCTACGGCCCTGGTTACTAGCACTGGTGGGAAAACAGGAAAATGCAGAAAAGTGCGCATAATTTTTATTTTGAAATTTAATTTTTTTTTTTTTTTGTGAGACAGCAATATAGATTGAAGTGAGATAAGCTGTTTATGCTCAAGTACCTACATAGCTTATATTATTTGATTTGATAATTAATTTAAAAATTATTTATATGTGTGCATGAAATTTTGCTAATGCTATTTTTGTTAGGTAAACTAAAAACCTTAACGAGTTTATAAGAAAAAGAAATGAAAATTTAAGTAGAGAAATTGTTTTGTAAATATTTATGAACGCTGGAAGGTGCAGACTTTCAACCAATTATATTTGGCTCTTTTTATTTATTTTTCTGTTTTCTTTTCTCAACCGAAAAATATCACCAGCGGCTGATTAATTGACTATGTGATTGATTAAATATTCCACTTTTTTTAACTTGAATGACTCACATACTGAACATTACTTCAGATTTCGTCATATCTGATTTTGATTGGACTATATACATATTGGTACAAAAAATATGAACATTGATATTTTTCAACTAACTATATTTGTACTGAATACCAAAATTTAAATCTTTATTGTAAAAATTCATGTGATTCCAACCTATGCAAAGATTAATCCTTGAGATACGAAAAATTCGATTTTGACCACCGCTTTTTATAGCCAAACTCATGGCAATAACACAGCGTTTGGTTCCCTTAACTACTGGGTCGACAGTGAACTTACTTTAACTCTTTCGGGACTATTGGTCCTCAGCGAAAAAATTCAATTTTTTTTCACCTATTTTCAATTGCTCACTATTTTGACAAAATTGTTCAAATACGCCAAATTTTTAATATGTTGTGGGAAACTGTTTATCAAATACAGTTCGTCGCCTGAGAATTGATTTGGCGGATAGGTGTACGAATCAGGGATGAAATTTGCAAATTTCAAATTGTACCTAACTTACCAAAAAAGTTGTACTTAAATAAGCATAAATCTAAAATAGTATACTTCATTGGTTCATCGCTGTTGTAAGAAATTCAATTTTCATTTAAAAGTTAACAATTAAAAAAAGTAAACAAAACATGAAAACGATATTCGTTATATATATAAATTAGGTTAAATTATTGCAGCACACATACAGGTAGTTAAAAAAATTAATCATAAAAAATTACATTTTAGGACACGACAAATCGGAAACTAAGAGAGGGAAAAGTTTTTAGTCATCTGGATGAATGCAAGGATAAATTTCTAAAACTGAGATATTGGTCATGAAAGTTCCGTATTTTTCATAATTTTTGATTTTTCAAAAATGTGCAGCGAAAGCTTACAGCTCTGTTATTACTGCTTTTAAAAAGAAACATACATAATGCAAAAATAATTTTAAAGTTTTGCTAAATCTCAAAAATCTTCTTATGACTTTAACCCTTTTTTGGCACCAATAAGCTTTATTCCATTTTTTTTTTCATAAACAGCAATATCAGAGCTGTGAACTTTAAAGTTATGCAATACAGTACAGTAATTAAGGGTTGAATTTATTTTGGCCAATGACAAATTGTATTTAAAATGAGCCAATTGTACCTAATGTGCCTTGTAGTTCGAAAAGTCTGAAAAAGGTACAATTGTACCCACTTTTTCATCACTGGTACGAATACGTATGTTTAGGTTGGAGTGGCTGTCGAGAGACACACTTAGGCCTGAACGGCTCATTGTGATACCACATAGTTAGACCTACAATTTAACGCCGATTCCGAACGGCGGTGTGGCAATTTTTTATCGGTTTGGTGGTTTTGCCATTACCAACCAAGGTGTGTACTTATACACTATCTTATAATTCTCATACATACACTTCATATTGATAGTGAATATAAGAAAATTAACCACTACACGAAGACGGGAATCGAATCCGAACCTCCCACTTACGAATACGTTTAAACATACGCCAAATCAATTCTCAGGCGACGAATTAATTTTTGTTTAAAGTTTTGCTATGGGTCACCGGCGACCTTAAAGTCCTTAACGGACATTTTTTACAATGAAATGGGAGTCAGCGAAGATCCGAATTGAATTCGGGTTTGCTCTATCTTTTATTTTTTCTTAGGGTTAAGAGAAGAATTAATAGTACAAGATTTTATCTATCTTTGAATAATGAAACTTCACTAATTTTAAACAGTTCGTAAAAAATCCCATTGAAGGCCACATGATCGCTGCTGACCCATAAAAGTTCAAGCTTTCGGGAGCGCAAAATTTTTGTTTTGATGAAAAATTCTGGTTCGGTCTTGCGTTATCTTCTCTGGTTTCCTTACAATCCCGTAAGGGTTAATATGTAGGTCTTTTATTTAAAGTATAGAAGAAGTTTTTCTTCTTCTTTTCTTATGGTACAACGATCAACAGAGGGCCTAAACCGAGCGTTTCGCATTCAGTTATGTTGTGTGAGCTATATTTGTACATAAAGGGAAAGGGCCTACTATTTTATTCTGAGTGCGAACGGCGAACTGAAAAGCTTTTCTTAGGCAAGTTTTACCATTGGACATATGTCATTGCCATCCAAGAGATTGGTGCCATATAGAAAAAATTGTATTTTCTATTTTTGGTTTTGGATCGAGACCGGGCACCCTGCTAATGTTCAGCCATGTTGATAAGCTAACTAATTTCATTTTACATATTGCATATATCCATATGCTTCCAAGGATGATAAAGTCATCACAAAAATTGTCCCTATTCGAATATATCTTGTTCGAGTCTTTTGGTTTGTTCAAGTTTAGGGTATTTTTGTATTCACTGGTAAATCCAGGAACTTCAAAGTCGGCTTAACATTTTTGGACTGACGTTTTTCTGCCTTTTAGCTCCTGAAAATTCGTTTTTTCTTCCTTTAGTAACCTTCTTTCGTTAACTATTCGTATTCTTATAAGCACGCATTGCAGTTTGGGATGGTGTTTTTTTTCAATAAAATCGCACATATATCATCAAGTTGTAAAGTGTTTTGCGATTGGAAGAGCGAGAAAGTGTAAATATTCGTAAGCGTTGTCTGCACAGAGGCGTATCCGGACATTAGCTTCTATCAAGTACATAGTAATCTGAATCTGAATCTGATGATAGCACCATGCATTGCTTTTACGTTTAGTATGCTGGAAGCGTGTCTTCTCAGAACATATGGAAAGCAATTGGTTCCTTATCGCTACGAAATCGATGACTCTCATATCGTTTACGGAGGTTTTGTCATGCAGACTCAATTTTCGAATCTTTTCCTAGCCCACCTTGACAATCAAATCACAAGATTTCATGCCATGAGAGGCGGAGCTTAAAAACTCGTAGAATTCATCTTTGGCCGATTGGTATTTCTAATCCATCGAGTGTGGACACAAATGAGGCTGATGTTGAATAACTTTACCTTGATGAGGATATCAGATGGCGTAGACTCTTGCTGAAAATTAATCATGATCAAGATCATGTGGACACAAATCAGGCTGATGTTGAATAACTTTACCTTGATGTGGATATGAAGATGGCGTAGACTCTTGTTGAAAATTAATCATGATCAAGATCATGGGAGATTTAATAAATATCATTAGATGCTCTTTTGGAGTACTTTGGAACTCTTTTGTCCCGTAAATCATATTTCCAAGAAAGCGGTGATGTCAGATTCATTTATATCAAAAACATGTAGGTTAGGTTAGGTTAGAGTGGTTGTCCTATCATAATAGGACCTACTTAGGCCAATAAGGCCCGTTGTAATACCACGTGGCTTATCCAAAATTCCCTAATCTTACAATGAACTTTGTGGTTCTCTAAACTGTAGAATCCCTGCTGCCAGCAGATTCACAGTAAGCTAGATAACTTAAGTAGAGTTGAACCATTTTGTGGTTTAAATAAATATGATGTCAGAAGATTCCAGATCAGCAAGATTGCTGTAGAAGAGTTGACATAAAGATTTTAGTCTACATGTGGCAAGCGCTGGACAGTTACAGAGAAAGTGGAGAGTAGTTTCCTCCTCTTCCTCGTCTAGGCAGCTTCTGCAGAAGTCATTTCATGGTAGCCCTAATCTGCTGGCATGTCTGTCGATCAGACAATGTCCAGTGATTATTGCTACAGTGTTGCTACTAGAAGGTATATTTAGTGAGGCTAGAGAATTTGACCTTTTTGGGTTCTAGGAGGGCCAAATTAATTTTGTGTGAGAGCACGTGTACGTTTCTCTCCACCTTTTGTTAGCTATGTTAATCATTTGGCTATATATGTTCAGTTTGCAGGTTGCCATAGGCATACCTGGGTCTACACGAGGAGTAGGGAATGTTATGCCTAGCCTTGCTAGCTCATCGGCTTTACCATTACCCGGAATGTCACTATGACCTGGTACCCAATACAGGTGTACCTTGAAATGCTCAGATGTCTCATTTAGAGATAGTCTGCATTTGAAGACTACTTTGGAGGTAGTAATTACACTATTAAGTGATTTAATGGCCGCTTGGCTATCCGTGAAGATGTAAATATCACATGGTAATAATTTACTGCACTTCAGCCAGTCAGCTACTTCTTTAATCGCCGTTACTGAAACACACTGCAGTGGTCCGGAAGGCGAAAAGATTTTTGAATGTCCAGACTGTTTTCAAAGATACCTCCTCCCACTCTACCGTCCAGTTTGGAGCCATCCGTATAGAACTGAATGAATTTACCAAGCTGAGCTGACCCCTCCGCCCATTCCTATCTGATGGGAATATGCGCTAAAAATTTATTATCAAAAGAGGGTTTAGCAAGAGTGTAGTTGATATTCTTGAGAACAGAGCTACTCGTATTTTGTAATATGCTAGAATGTGCGTAGCTAGAATTGGTCTATGGTGAGACTATGTTTAATCTTATGGCCGCAGTTTTTGCTGTGTATTTTCCCGCGAGATCCATTGGAAGCAGGTGGAGCATGGTTTCTAAGGCTTTAGAAGGTGTAGTCCTGAGTGCCCCTGTTGCCAGTATATACGCCATTCTCTGCACCTTGGCCAAATGCCCGCAGTGAACATCCTTTTCGAGAGATGTCCACCAAACCATAACACCATAAAGCAGTATGTGTCTGACTACAGCTCTGTAAAGCCAGAGAACTACTTTAGGTTGCAAACCCCACCTTCTGCCAATGGCTCTTTTGGAAGAATAGAGCGCAACTGAGGCTTTTTTCACCCTGTCTTGGATGGTCTGTTTCCAGTTTAGTTTCCTGTCTAGTATAAGGCCTAAGTATTTGGCTTGCTCTACAGGTAACAGTGGGACCCCTTTAAGTATAAGTGGGTCAAATGAGGGAATCTTATGTTTCCTTGTAAATAGGACTAATTCCGTTTTACTTAGGTTGATATTCAGGCCTCATCTGCTGCACCAGTTAGTCAAGACAGAGAGACTTCCCTGAATTAGCTCGGTTAACGTGTTCAGATATTTGCATGAGACTGATAAGGCAACATCATCCGCGTACGCAAAGACCTTGCATTCTGTTTCTTCCAGAGATATGAGCAATTCGTTTACGATTAGGTCCCAGAGACGCTGTGAGAGGACTCCACCCTGGGGTGTGCCGCTGTTCGCGAATCTCCTGATGGAGGAGTTACCCAGTATCGAATTGATTGCCCTGTTTTTTAGTATCTGGTCAATCAATTCCGTAAGCGACGCATCGATCTCAAGACTCTTCAATGATGAGGTACAGAAACATATAACAGCTGGGTAAAAACATCTTCCTTGTAAAGAGTTTGGGCATTTCAGGAGCATATTTTCAAATCATTGTCCTTCAAACATTTGTTCATTAGGAGCGTCACGGAGAGGCTGTGTGTCAATTTGAGATAGAGGAGAGAAATTTGAAGTTTGGTTTACTCGCTTGTGAGACTTTCACAGACCTCATGACTTTAATCTGTCTCGTGTTCAAACCTAATTTAATACATTTTTGGTTTAGGGTAATAAAAATATGATTTTCTAAAAATTAGAATGACACTTCCAATCACTTTTGAGACCTCATGAAGATTGGGCTTAGTAATTCTTCTAGTTTTGTTCAAATATTTTTAATCAATATCAAATATGTGAAAATAACCCGATTGATTTGCTGCGGATTGCTCGATATAGATTAATTTGTTCAATAATTATTTAGACTGTTGTTGTTGTCTCATTGCCAGTCTGTGAAATGACATAAAAGCATATTTGTGTATACCTATTTACTTTCTATTTGTCTGGGTATATGTGTGGATCCCGTTTTATTTTAGAAATTTTCCATTGAAAATTTTATATAGAATATTTTTTTTCTTGATTTTAAGCTTGTAACTAAATACAAACGTATACCAATTAAGAATAATTTTCTTGATTTTAAGCTTGTAACTAAATACAAACGTATACCAATTAAGAATAATACATAGGTAGGCAGATTGTAGTAAAGAATTCAATTATCTTTTGGGGATAATTGGGGTAGTCAGTGTCCGTAGGTAGTCGCTCGCCAAGTAACCGCACTAACAAAATATTCTTCAGAGCAAAAGATTTCAAGCAAAGATTCTGTTTTTTCGGAAGGTTGTTTAAATGCTCCAACAAGCTACAACTTTGAGAGCAAAGGAAAAAACATTTATTGTTTGACTGGTTCATTTACTTTTATCACGTTTGTTTTTTTATTTTACCCTTTTTTGTTGTCAACCATACAACAACGAAGAAGGCACAAGTGCGTTCAATATTATATGAGGCGAGTTTGGGTCAGCAAAAATGTAAAAAAAAAACAAATCTATTAACGAACAATTTCCCACGCTTACCACTACCATTACACACTACAATGCACACGGCAGCAATAGCAGTAACAGTAAAAGGGATACGAACGAAGTGGATCGCCCACTGCTACCCTTAGGTTACAGCCAGAAAGAGCAAATTTGCCAGTTGATGTTGATTGCATTACACTCACGCATACACATTCATATGTATGTATATACCCAATACTGGAAATTATTTTCAATGGCATTGATTTTATTTTTCAATTCATTTTCCTTTCCATCAAGAAGTAAAAGCATCCCCTGTTTTTTCTTATTTTACACGCACGCGATTTTCAAGCGCAAGAAATACACAAAAAAAAACAAAACAAATGAAAAATTACATATCTACAATATTTTGCTATTTTGCACGTGACCCAAAAAAACAAAAAAAAACTCGACCTAGGTACGAGATTTCTCTTCGTTTTGCTTTTTTTTTTTTTACTGCAGCATATTTTTGTATTTTGGTCATGTAATTGTTGAAATTTGTTTGCATATTGTTCCTGACCATTTCGTTGTTCCGTTCTGACTGCGACTACGTTGTAACTACGCGTACGACGGCGAGTCTAGTGAGTGCGGTGCGTTCAAATCCAATTGAACAATGGTTGCTGAAAGTGGAGCCCTACGAAGCGCTGATGAATTGCACAGTAGCATACAACAAGTTAAAAATTGAAGAAAAAAAGACTGAAGCATACTCATCGCTAGTGCTCTAAACCATAGAAATCGGCATCACTGCCAGTGTTGCCAGAATTTTTTTTTTGAAAACGTCCAAAACAACTTTGAAAAGCGTCATTTGACCATTAGAATCGTCATTTTAAGTAATAAAACAAAATATGATGTGAGGTATTTTTATTTATTTTAAAATTTAATAATTTTTAATATAATAATTTTTAATATAATATAATAAGGGTCTCCATCAAAATTTCGGAATTTTATGAAGCATTTTAATGAAGGCACCATATGACAGTGTAAATGGAGTTTCCTTTTTGTTTGAGTGATAATGGTTGATTTTTCAAATATACTTTTGATTCTATATATAAATTCTAGTTTTCGTATTTACTCTTCCGTTGTTGATAAACATTTTTCATTGTTTCAAACAGCAGTTTTTTAATTTTTATTTATGTTTAAAAAAGAAAAAGAAACGTAAATAGGCACAAAAAGTTGTCAGTCGCATTTAGTATGAAATTTCTTTAATCAACGGCAATACTAAAACAATCATGTAAAACTATGAAGTAGTTATACACCAAAATAGCTTCAAAGTTTTACGAAGTGCTTGTAAACTATTGACAGTTTGTTTCCGAGCCTCGCAAAATTACAAAGTTTAAGAACTTTTCATGACTTTTCCGCCATTTTAATGAAGGCCCTCAACAATTTATTTCATTTTTTTGCTGTTGATGCCAATTTTCAATTTATCTTTGTGTATGCCTCACGAATTTTCTGTGTCGGACTATTTCTGCTTTACCTTAAGGATAAGTTTCATATTTTGCTAAAACCTGCACCCTTTCCATCTTTCTTTTATTTTTAGCAGCCATGTTTTCAGTTTTGGATTCTTTAGCTAGGAATCACAAAAGCAAAATGCTATACTTTAAATTACCTACTTTTTCATCCTCAACTTCTAATTCCGTATCTTCTATCAAGTCTACTTTAACTGCACATTCCACTTCATCTGCCCATTCTGCTTCATCTGCAAAATTCTGCGTCTTTTCCTATGTTACATTTTTGTTGCCTGGAATTTACCCATAAGAAAGTTAAATAAAACAAAACACAGCCAACATTTCAATTTACTCAATTTCATTACAAAGTTATCCATATTTTAATTTAAACACTTTTGACTGCTTTTTTCTTTTAATTTTCTTCTTTTTTTTTATAAAAAACACCTTGACATTGTCACTTTTAGTATGGTGATTTATTCCTTGTCACATATTAATTTTCATTTCAAGACTCTTTTTTTTCAAACTTTTCGCCAAACATCATTTAGTGCTACTAAATCGTCCAATCATCATTTGGCTCTGAAAGTGTCCGAATGACGCTACGGTCGTCCATCTGGCAACGCTGATCACTGCACGAATCAATAACTTGACCACACAATTTTTGTTAATTCTTGTCACTGTAAAGACCACAAAGCACAATCTTCGCTCTGATGTGGTTAAACGTTTTACGCGACGCATTTGAATTTTTTCGTTCTAGCAAGAATGTTAAAATCAATAACTTCAGACCAAAAAAAAAAAAAACAAAAAAAAAACAACCAAAAATTGTAACTAATTTAAGTTATTTATGTTGTAAAAATATTACTGCAAAAGAATTTATACATATTTATACATATATATAATCACATAGCTATATACAGTTGTAAGCACGAGTATGCATAAAATGTAATTTGGCCGTAATTCTTATGAATTTTTCATAACAATTTTTCGCACATTTTACAAACAAATAAATTTTTTTCGGCTCCCTATTTAAAGAATAATTTTTGAAAATTTTTTTTCTTCTTCTCTTGAACACACTTGCATAACTTATGCATATATATATACATATACACGTATGCACATAAACAACTTGTAGCAGCTGCGTAGGTGCTGTACTGTGCCTGATGCTCTGGTGATAGTGCTTTGCTTTCAGCCAAAAAAAAAAAAAAAAGGAAGAATGTAACGAACAAATTTAAAGGTATGACGATGACGACGACATTATGTGTCAAAAGCTTCAACTCATATAAATTTCACGTATTATATTTTGAGTGATTTCATCAATTTATTTCAACGCATTTCGTTTTGGTTCCTTTTTTTACAGTCTCTGATTTTTCCTCAAATTTTTTTTCGTCGTTTCTTCCTTTGTTAAATAGCTTCGTTACATCTTTTCACATACGAGCACATAAATAGTGCAGGTGTATGCGTACATGAAATGCACACACGCAAACATTCATTTATTCGCACAAGCAAGCGAAACAACACAGAAATGTTGATAAAAAGAAAAGGATTCTCTTGTTAAAGGATTTCATTTTAAATTTTGTTTTTTTTTTGTTAATCATAAATAACTTATGTAATATTAAAATATTTAATTTTTCACATAGGTAGGTACATATTAAAACAGAATTCAATGTGTGTCACGAACAGAATGCACTTTTCACACTTACCATTTTTTTTTGCCGAAAATAAAATTGAGTGAGAATGAGAATTGATAAGTTGAAAAGTATCAGTCTGTCTACAAAATCTGTTTATGCATGGAAAATTTAAAGGTTGATATAAGTTAAACGAATTTTCAGAGTTCTGATAGATCAGGTCATGCGGATAAGTTAGATTATTGTAGAATGTGGACACTACGCTCCTTGATCACTGCGGCCAGGCAAGACTATTTTAAAAAAGTGAAAATTTCTAGCTCTCCTATGAAACATAAGGGTTCTCAGTTGACTTTTATAGTGAGACTAGAGATGCTGTGCTATTTCGTTCTCCTTGCTAAATGTTCGTCGCATAACTGTTAACTGTCCCAATAATGCGATGAGAAAAACTCTGTTATAATGCGGATTCCATTTCTGCTTAAATTTACTTAATAGTGATTTTGTTCCACGTTGATAGATGTTTTAATTGGACTTTATGGTAAGCCTAAGATGATAGTAATCCAATAACAACACTAGACTTTTTCATGCTAGCTTATCCATTATTATTTTTCCTAAGTAGCCCCCATGGCTGAGCCTTTTTTCCTATGGTAACAGCTTCCCATAAATGTGATAATAGCTGTGTTTTTTTCATCTTCGGGTAAGTTTCTATCTCTTATTGTGCACGTAAAACAAAAAAATTAACCAAATTTTTGGATTAGATTCAAAACACTTTCAATTTATTCACCATTTAAGAAAAAATTTCTTCTCAAATTTGGCATTTAAAATAAAAACAAATAAACCTTTCTGTTGATTTAAAAAAAAAATATCAATTCATTTTCATTTAATTCAAAATTTCCATGCTTTGCTATCACAATAAAATAATTCAAAATGTAACTGATCAAAATCAACTGCCTTATTTTTTTTTTATTACTGCCATCTATTGAGAAATAGTGAAAAGTAGAGTAGTTACAGTTCAGCCAAATGCATTTGTTTCATGCTTATCTTAACCTATTCAAATTGAGTATGACAAAAAAAAACGCAGCTACTTTAACCTTTTAAAATATTTTTGCAACGCAACTGTTTATTAGATACACTTGGGCTGCATAAAATCAGGAATTTTATGGTCAGCTTTTAAACTGATAATTATAGATGACCTACTTTTGGATGCCTCACTTTATTATATACATATTTTAGTTCTGGTTATTTATTGTGGTCTCATTATTGGTCAGATTTTTGCTCAGAATTCGGCCCGAGACTTAATTTGAATTTTAGTTCGAATTTGGCTTTGGTCGAAATTCCGTTCTAAATTTGGTCTGAATTTATGCCCAAAATTTTTGTCTGAATCTGGCCTGAGCTTTGGTCAGATTTTCGGTCCGAATATGACTTGAGTTTGGTCTGTATTTTTGTGTGAATTCGGTCAACATTTTGAACTGATTTTTGATCTGCCAATGGTGTGAGTTTCGGTCTGGTTTATGGCCACAATTTAAGCCAAAATTTGTGTGTGAATTTAGTCTGAATCTAGTCTGAGCTTCGGAGTTTTGGTCACAGTTTTGGTCTGAATTAAGGCTTAGGTTTGGTCTGAGTTTTGGATTGAATTTGGTCTGAGTGAGGTTGTTTGTGATCTACCCGTGGTTTGAATTGTGGTCGGAATATCGGTCTGATTTTTTTCTGAAATTGGTCTGATTTTTAGCTTGAATTTTGGTCCTGTTCTGATTTTGGTCTGAGGTTTAATTTGAATTTTGGTTTGGAATTTAACCCGAATATTTACCTGATATTGATTTTAATTTGGTGTGAATTTTGGTCTGAATTAAGTCTGAGTTTTGACCCGAATGCGATTGAAATGTTGGTTCATATTTTGTTTTGAATTTGTTCCAAATTTTGAATATTTTTTTTCCTTCTCTTTTTTTTGGACACAATAGCATTTAAAGTTTTCAATTATCTATCAGTCTTTGGAATACAATAACGACTATGTCCAGAGGAGGTGCAGGCATAATGTATAACCATTTTGGAGCTTCAATTCTCGAATATTCGGCCAGCTCAATCCAATAAATTAAGCAAAGGCGATGCAAAAAGACAAACACGATGTGAGAACTTCAACAAATAAATTTAAAATTAAAACTCAAAAACAATTTTATTAATGTGATTATTTTAGTTTATAAATCTACTATTTTTCGCATTTCATTTCCTTTGGGGTACTTTAATTTAATTTACCTATCATTATAGTAGACGTAAATACTAATTGAAACCACAGCAATAAAATTTTTTCAATTGCAAGTTAATTAATCGACGGGAGAGAGTGAGAGAGAGAGAAATACCAAAAGAAAGAGACAGAGACACAGAATGATGAATACTTGCCTGCAGCGTCAATTGCTATAAATACAAGTTAATGCAAGCAAAGTTATAGAAATGACATTGCAATTTTAGTTCGACGGGGTTCATTCAATGCGTAAATATTTATTTTGGAAAATTGTTGAGTGACTGTTTTCTATAGAAATAAACTCATCCTTCTCCATTGCTATGCTACACACAGATATAACGAAGAAGTCGAATATGTCTTCATATGTATGTATGTGTGTATGAATGTCAATGTATAATATTGAACTTGGCGTAAACGAGCAGCAGCATTGAGTCTCTTAAAGCTTTTATAACTTTTTACAGTCACGCTTCGATTACTTGAGCAATTTTAATTAAATTGAAGTAAACGGACGACGAGATACTTAATTAGAAATGAACCGTAGGAGAATACATATTGGAAACTGGAGTAAGGAATGCAGATGCGAGGAGAAAGTGAAGTTTCGGTGTGTGTTTAAGACAAAGTCTAGAGTGATGTGGGTAAAATATGATTCAAATGTATAGCAGCAGCATGGTAGAAATATAAAGTTTTTTGAAAGGAAAATTTGTCAAAATTGGGAAAATTGTGAAAACTGTTTTATATGGGAAAAATTTTGTTGAAATTATGAAAAAGATTTGATATTTTGTAGCTATTGAAATGTAATGCAATACATTCATATACAAGTTTGCACAATGACATTTTGTTAAGCATAAAATTTGTCAGTAAATAATTTATTATAAATCTAAATTCTATTCACTATTCGCCTTAACAAAACTGAATTTGTATGTGATTTTGCATTCACGCATTGCGCGGCTGCTTTTCTAATTCCATTGTAAATTCTCTAAACTTCACTTTTCACACTATGACAATTGTATGGCATTGTGTGAATTTTGTGCATTTATGCGGTGATTGTTAACTGGCGTCAATTCATTTTGTAGTTTTAGTCTTTTAATAGCTCATTTTACTGCAGTTATTGCTGCTGCTATTGTTGTTGAAGATTTATTTTAGTTATTGTGTCAAATGCATTTCCCTTTTAGAAAGGGAGAGCAATAAATACGTTAATGTTGAATTGTTTTAATGCCGCTTTCTCAAATTCTAAAATTTGTGTTCATTTCTTAGATAGAAATGTCAAATATTCAAAGTTATTTTTATGTTAACTTTTTAAATATATCAATGAACAAAATTTTCGGTAATAAGATTCTAGGAGAAAATGTTTGTGCTTTGAAATTATCATTCTAGTTTAAAAAAAAGAGCAACTTTAAAGCTTAGATCAGTGACAGACGTTCTTGAAAATGAATACACAAACAATGTTCGGACTGTAATATATACCTACGATAAAAAGACGACAACAACTAAGCAGCAGTTAGAAAATACTTTAACCCTATTCATCCCACAATTTTTTATAACGTAAAATCCCACGTAGTGACTTAGAGCCACTATATAGAATTACCTCAGCTATTCACATTTCATTTAACTTTTTTCTGAAATTTTTCGAAAAGTGGTAGATAAACAACAAGATTAATATAATCTGTATTTATTTTGAAAACAAGTAGTGGAGCAAAAACTGCTTTGATTTGCTCTTCCTTTCTGGCATACGAAAGGATGGCACATTACCACGCATCTTCGCTGGTAGACGGCCATTCTCAGCAGTAGTTGTTATTGGAGTTTCTATAGCTTTATTAGGACGAGAAAAGATTTTAAAATTTCTCCGTTTAATATTAGGCATAAGAAGGTCCTATGCCAATGCTTTTAAAAACAGTTATTTCTTATTTTGTTCCTGTTTGGTGAACTAAATAAATTTTGTTGCTATGCCGCATGCATCTTTGAAATTATGAGCCATCTGCGTGTTTTGCAGATATGCAACATTTGGTTGCATATTGATTCACATAGCTGTGCCTTGCTTTTAGTTTCTCCATCATTGTTGCCCGAAGTGTAATAGCTTTATTTTTCTTTGGTAAATAACTTATTACTAAATGCAAAAATGCTTCCTTCTACTTCTCTATTCTTGTTAGGAAGAAAATTAACTAAAATTCACCTTTTATTTTTCGCATCGTACTAGCTCAAGTTAATTGTTTTGACAAACAGGTTTTACGAGAGTTCTAAACTTGTGAAGTATTTTTCGGAAGTTTTATTTCTCTTTGGCCGTTCATATGACCCACAAAGCTGTTCGACTACACGATGTACCAAGTTTTAACTCTTTGCGCTGCCTTCCTTCCTTAGATACATAACGCAAGTCCACCAAATGTTTATACCATATTTGTGTAGGCATCTTAATTTATCAAGTTCCAAAGATTTCTAATCGAAGTAAATTTATGATGTGATCTACGTACTATCGGTGGTTCTATCATCAAATGGCAAATAACGCGATAAGTCGATAAATCTGTGTTTTGACATACAAGCACGGAGCAGCAAATTGCCGTATAATGGATCGTAAAACCTTCTATAATCGACAATGCCATGCTTTCTACCATCTGCGTCTATCAATAAATTCACACACATCATACTCTACTATTATTCCGGGTTTGTTTTGTGGTACACTACGTATTCAAATATACATATGTATATAGTGACTCACAGCCACTAAGTGAGATTTTACGCAGTTTTTTGATTATTAAAGAAAAACAAAATAAAACAAAAAATCTATTTTTATGAAGATATCCGATAAATGAACGAATACATTGGTCCCTTCCCGTGAAATAATAAGAAATCGGAAAAATATAACGATTTTGTTTTCAATAGTGACTCGAAGTCACTGAGTGGGATGAATAGGGTTAATCATAGTAAAGTGATCAAAATTTTATAGCAATAAATTGCACCTTTAATCATCGGTGGCTTAGGAAGAGTTTAAGTTTTTTGTTTCATAAAAACCACCAACACTCAGAGGAGGCACCGCTATCGAAGCAAAGCATTGTGTTGATTAGATAAAGGGACAATAGGATAGAATGGAGGGAAGGGGGAAGAAAGAGATTAAAAAACGTTTACTTAAAACTGAATGAGGTAGAACTATCAAGAAAAAAATACTTACGCGTAGTATGACATAGAACGGAATAATCCTTATAAGTTTAGGAGAATATGTGAATTGCGCATCTAGACAGAACATCTACCAAGGAAAATTGAATCACGTAAACCACGTTTCCACAATAATCCAAGAAATTTGGCGGATTTCAAGTTTGAAGACGAATGACCTAAGTCTATGAGTCAATTTCTCGGTGAGAATCGCTATGAGATCATCCGTTGAGCGATTCCATTGATAGGTATAGGCAATCATTAGGCAATTCATTTTGTTCTAGATATGTGTTTCTCTTAGAAAAAGTTTATTACGCTTTCTATGACCTTAGATTAGACAGCACAGGTTACAATATGCGGATTATTCACAGATTTCATAATTTTGCTTTTTTTTAGATGTTCGTACCAATATTAATAGTTTTGTTTTATGCAGATGGGCTGGATGGATTAGGGATCCGACGTCGAGTTTTGCACTAGTTTTACTACACGTCTTTGAAAATATAGCTCAGGTATACTACTAAATAAAGTATGGTAGGTGGATGATTGCTAGCTGGAAGAGAAAAATTTCCTACGAAAAGTTTAGCTAAGAGGCTGATTTTATCAATTGAGTGAATTGGAAGAAGGTCATTTGCAAAATAGTCAGAATAAACGGGGTTGGGGTTGTCTGGTTCTTTATTCTTTTTATGAATGACGGAAAGTTTTTGCTATTCCTTTGGAATTCCAAGATTCTGGTGCAGTTCATGAATAAACTTTTTGGGCCCAAATCAGCATTACATTGAATATTATTTTTTTGAAGAAATGTAATTTCAATAGGATAGTGACCATTAACCATCAAAAAAATATGGCATTGATTTCGAGAAATGGAACTACCTTGACTTAACACTTCTCGATTACTTCCTGTGGATGTCACTAACAGCATTCGACTCCAGGGAAGTCAGCAATGATCGTATTTTTCGTGAAATAAGACCAATATTCATGGAAAAAGCTACCTAGAAATTCCTGAAGAAAAGCAGCGGCAATCTGATATTCAAAATATTTAAATTTAAATATAGAGTTTATAAAATAAAGTATGAAAATATAAAATAATGTTATTTGTTTTGCTCAATTCAACTTAATTAATTACACCATTGACATTTTAAATAAAAATAAAAAATCTACTGCAATAGTTATGCACATGAACAACGCAATAACTACATATTTTTCGCTTTAAAAACACACATATATATATATATGAATCTTTTTTACCTATGTTCGTTTGTATGTGTGTATGTTTGTAGTATGGAAGAAATGCAGGCACACAACAAATCCTGAAATGTTAACAATGCATAAGATTTTGACACGCACGACAGATAGAAACAATTCACTTCCGCTGCTTTTGTGTCAATCCTGAGATGACAAAGCGTGCAAAATCAACAACACGAACCACGAGCCAAGGTGAAAGCGAAACAGCATTGAAAACTCTACACATATGAGCACCGAGTGTAAGATTGGAGCAACTACACGAATGTGCACAAATATTATATAATACATATATTTTGGGAAAGTGGTAAAAGCAAGCATGCGAAGCCAGAACGTGTGGAGTATTTCTACTGTCATGTGATGTACTTTTAGTACCCTACAAATTAATTATCTGAAAAATATTTTCATATTTATATAAGGCATTTTCTGTGTACATGGTTCCCTTTTAAAGGCCGTAAAGAAACCGAAGGAGATAGCGAAAAACTGAATCCAGATTCGAAATTCAGAAATCTCATATTCTCTGATTGCAATTTCTTGTTACAATTTTTCATCAGATCAGAAGTTTTGCACCACTGAAAGCCTGAACTGTCATGGGTTACCGACGACCCCAATAATAACTAAAGCACAATAAATTTTCTTTTCAATGAATATAAATATACTAAAATTGATGCAATAGTTAAAAAAAAAACTAAAAATTTTCAGTCACTGATTACCAATAGCCACGAAGAAATTATGAGGGTGTTTGGTATACAAAGTTTGGTTGCTTTCAAGCTGAGCTTTCTATCCTGGTCCTTCAAATTCAAATAAAATCTCTTCCTTGGATACGATAGTAATTTAGAGCTCTGCCTCCGTCAACAAATATATGTATAAATTTTTGAGTGAAATATTTTTGTATTACATATATTTCTAAGATTATAAGTGTTGCTTGTTCATGTACATCAATTATGTTTTTATAAATTAAAGACTGCACTATGCGGCCTATGAAAAATCTAGCTGGCCAAAATTCGAAAAATCGACTATCTCGGTGGGAATTCAAAAGTGTATGAGTTTACTCTCCATAGATCCCTCACCATAATCCACACACAGGATATTCTAATTAGGTGAAGGATCTGGCTGTGCGACGTTGAAAGTTGCAATATCCTGCCGATAGTTTTTTAATATTGCTGAAATGTGTTGTACATAAACAACATATAATAACTTAGCTAATACTAAAGCTAGACCTTTATTTTTGATCTCATATTAAAGAGAAAACTTTACACTATTAATGGAAGTGATAAAAAATCGACTTACCATTTTCTTATACCTAAAAATGCGATGAAAAAATAATAACTTTTTTTTAGCATTTTTTTTTTTTTTATGAGTGAGAAAAAAAAGCTCCGATTTGCTCCGAGCGAAAACAAAAACCATCATATTATGTGAAGCATCTGCTTCTGTATGAGAGGTAGGCGGAACAACATTCCAATCGTGATAATTTTTACCTTGATATATTGATATGCTATTATTTACCAGAATATGTAATTTCATCACTATATCTACAATGGGTTCCAACTTATAGGGTTTTAAAAATTTCGTATATGTGAGAGGTGGGCGTGGTAACAAACCAATCTATCGTATTTTTGCAATAATATATAGCAATAATAATGTTTATAAGTACACAAAATTTCATGATCATATCTATAATATACCAAGTTATACCCTTTTCGCGGTTTCATTTGTATGGGAAGTAGGCGTGGTAATAGTCCGATCGTTATAATTTTTCACACAGTGATTGCTAATGACTCCAAATGCAAATGAGCCAAATTTCAGAATTTTGGCCAGCTAAAAACGGATTTGGCCCCATAGTGGACTGTAAAGTTTAATTGCAATTCCTTTTCTTTTTCTTTTTAACTAACGTCAAGTGATTCTTTTGTTTTTTTTTTTTTGATATTTTGTAATGTTAGAAGCAACCGATCAAAACAAAATAGAGAGTATATAAAAAAAAATAAAAAATAAAATATATTATTTTAGCTTCTTGCTTTGTGTAAGAAATGCGGAAACGAAATCAAACTGGCAAACAAACACACATACAAAAATGGCATATATACTTGAACTTGTTGGCGTTTTGTATTTGTGTGTGTGTATACGAATTACAAGTTGCTGCACATTGCAATTGAATGCTGTCGATAGCATATATATCAGCCACATATAAGTAAATGCGGTATGTGACTCTGATGCTAAAGCTAACGCTGACTGACTTGACTAGCTGCGTGATTTTTTGTTGGTTGGCATGATTCACTGGTTCTAATGCCTGCAGTTGATTTATCTTTGCTACAGCAACAACAACAAGCAAGATGTAAGAAATTTCAACATATAAAACTTTCTTACTTTCTTTCACTTTACACACACATATACACTCAGTTAAAGATAACTTTCCTAGTAAGCAGTTTTATATCACGAGAGTTCGTACGTATATATGTATGTGTGTGGTTGTGATTGTGTGTGAGTTTTCTCTTTTTGCTTTTGGCAACAATTTCATTTCATTCGGATTCCAATTTTCATACATTACCCACACTTAGTTATTCTCTCTCTCTCTCTCTCTCTGCAATCCCAACCACCTCTTGCTCTCACGCGCTTTATCAGTCACAAACGTGCTATATTCATTGTATTTAGTCAGATTAAGTTTGGCGGTTTTTGGAGAGTTCACAGTTTCCGTTTGTAACGAATCCAATGTGGGGTTACTAAAAACACACAGCGGCAGATCTATTATTTCGATTTGAGGAGAGCTGTTATGGATAAGATATAGAGTATAGATTATAGGCAAAAATTCTGATTAAAAACCAGGTCCAAATCATACCGAAACTTAAACCTTAACTCAGACCAAGCTTCAGATCAAAATCCAGACCACAAATAAGAACTCATATTAAAACTCGGAACAAAATAAAGACCCAATTCAAAAACAAAATTCAGATAAAAATTTAGTTTGAAAATCGGACCAAAACTGAGACTGATATTTAAACCAAAGCTTTGACAGAAATTCATACTGAAATTAGACTTGAGATCAGATCAAAATTGAGGCAAAAATCTGATTAAAATTCTGAAAAAAATGAGATCAAAAACCGAATCGAAACACAAATTAGATGAAAATTCCAGCCAAAATTCAGACTAACATCAGATAGTAATTCAAACCAAGACTCATGACAAAATTCTGACGAAAATTGAGACCAATCTTCAGATCAATACTCAGACTAAATTTAAACTAAAAATCAAAATGAGATTCAGACCAAAATTCAGATAAAAATCAGACTAAAAAGCAGATGAAAATTTAGACCAAAATCAAATGTAATATAAATCCAAAAATCGGATAGAAATTCAGGCAAAAACTGAAAACGAAATTCAAATGTAAATTAAGTCCCTAAATCACCGAATCTTAAAACCAGACCGTTTTAAAGCCAGCTATAAACTGACCCCGAAATTTCAGATTTAATGTGATCCAAGTATATATCCGTTTAATAAACATTTGGGCTGTAGAAAGATTTTTAAAGGTTTTAACCATTCACATTTTTAGAAGGAGCTGCAGCCCTCATAGATTTTCCTATAGATCCGCCACAGAACACACACACATTTCTTTCTTCGTTTCGGATATATACGTGTGTATTGCAGCAGCCATTTTCATTTGAATTTTTCTTTTTTTTCCCTTTTCATTTACACTGTGGTTCTCTTTTGGTTATTACTGATTTCCAGTGTGAATTTGTTTGCCAAATTGTATTAAGAAATTGTTAGCATATTAAAAAAGTTACAATGTTTTCTAACTAATTCGTGCGCTCGCCTGTGTGTGTGTGTGCATATTTTTTCACACATATATGCACTAGCGGAACCAGGGATTGGCAATGGGGGGCTGGTTTAAATTTGTTGTCCCTTTAAAATAAATTTGGATCATGAACAGCAATCAAAATTTTCATCGGTAAGGAGAGGAGAAGGAGATGCCCGAAACCCCCTTCCCCCTTTGGAATCGCTAGTGCATGAATGTAAGTGTGTTAAAGGAAGCACACGCATTTGACTTAGCTTTAAATTAGTAAATTTCAACTTGATACATAAACCAGCAAGGACTTTAATTTTTTGTCAGATTCTCAGAAAAAAAATATACCAGTGAGTTTTTATCTACAACATCTATCTTCTGTTTTGTATAATGCAGATAAGTAAAATAACAAAAAAAATTTTAGAACATTTTAATTAACCCATTCTCGCTTTCGGTCTGATTTTCACTGCTAGGTTTCTAGGAAATTCTTTCATTTATTTGCCTAATTTTCAAGTTGTGAAAACAAAAAACAAAAAAGAGGAAGAAATTTGTTTCAAAACTTAAATGTAATTTAAATAAAAGAAAAAAAGAAAATTATGGTAAAAAAATTTCCTAACAAATATCTATACTACAGACACACATACAAAGCTATACTTTTACATAAAGCACATGTATGCATGTTTACATATGTATGCGTAGCCATAATGCCTATGACAGTTTAACTGTGTCAGTGCCATGTTTACCGTCATCTTTTGTCAGAGGAATGTCTATACATACAAACATATGTAAGATGATTTTGTCGCTTCAACGCCAACAACATCATCATAGTCATCAGCATCCAACCAACGTCATCATCATCGTCATCCTACACCCAGAAGCGGCAGCATCATAATCAACATTTTCTTATTCGTGTATGTTTGTTCATTCGCCACCGTTATATTCTCTGCGTATCCTTTTTTAATGTGTGTTGATCGTACAAAAATTGAATCTAAAGTACATATTTGCATTTGATTATTTGTTGTTTGTAATTTATATGCAAAATTAAGTAAATTGGCTTTTATCATTATGTGAATTTGTGTGTATGTGTGTGTGTGTGTAAAATTCTTCACAACGTTGTGACAGATGCCGCAGCATTAAAACTTTCTTTCTTATATACACACAGACTTGCATATATAAATACATGTGTATGTATGTATGTATTAAAGCTGTGCCTGTATTGTGTCAAGCACACGTTAAACCACACATATTTCCTGTTTTCTTGTTTCTTTTCGTATACGTTCGTTTTGTTTTTGTTTTTTGGGCTTATTCAGTGATTGCTTGTATTAACATTAAGATAATAAATAATTTCCCCACTTCAAAAAAAAAAAAAAAAGAAACGAAATAAATAAATAAAATGAATTTATATTTTTGGATATTTAAACACTGTTGAGTGTGGTATGCAATATTTTTTTAAACAAATTATCTCTTAAAATGAAAGTGTGTAATTTCTTATTATTTGAACGACATATACTAAAATGAATTTCGAAGCTCCGGAGTTTTATTTTTATGGGAAATGTTCGTTTTATATAGAATTTTTAAGACACTTGAAATTTTTGTAATAATTTTTTCTGTGTAAATTGGTACTCGGGGGTTTTTTCGTACGAGGAGTTCATTTTTGATATTTATTTTAACTCAGGTGACGACCTCGATAGTCTAATGCACTAGACTTTCATCCAGAAGGTTGGGGGCTCGATCCTCGTCTTGGTCTGGTGGTTAATTCTCATAAACTTCTTACTTCTTCTTCTCTTCAACGACTGAAGAAAAAATAGGTATCTTATTTTAATCCGAATTGTCCCTGAACTTTTTTTTATTAAATAGATTTTATTTTAAACACAAATGGTAAATTTACTTTTTTGGTGTAAACAAACAAATTTTTATATTGACATCCTTTCTTTATCTTGAAGCCTTTGCTCAAAAACGAGGTTTTATACCACCATTTTCAAAAAATACCCAATACAAAAAAATCCGTTCAGAAGAATATATTCATGTCTTTGGACAAAATGGTTCTCGTTAAAAATTAGAGTGAGTTCTTGAACATCAGAATGAGTTGAAATGCTAACAATTCGATTTTTTTTGTATTATTGTAAGAAATGTGTGTCATGTAAGTGATTCTGTTATTTTAGGACCCATCCTATCGGAAATTTCTGAAAATGGTGGTATGAAACCTCGTTTTTGAGGGGAGGGTTCACGGATAGAGGAAGGGAGTCATTACAAACATTTTTTATCTCATTGAACGGAAAAACTTTGCTTAAAACGTTAATTCGTATCTAATAAGATAAGTATTTTTTCTTCAGTTTCAAGGGGGAAGGCCACTGTGACGGGTCAAAATTTTTTTTTTCTCTTGAATTAAAGTTTATATATCGTCGCCTGAGAATTGATTTGGCGTATAGGCATAGGAATACTTATACACATACGCCAAATCAATTCTCAGGCGATGATATTTTAAATAAAAAAAAGGGTCGAAAACATAAAAAAATTTTCAATCAGTCGCCATTTTGGGGAAAATTAAAAAAAAAAAAGCGCTACGTGCGACGAGAATTATTAAAAACTAAATATTTGCATTTTCACAAAATCCGTTCTTGAAAAATCGACGCGACCATGGCGGGGAAAATTTTTTTTGGGCTAAATGGCAACGCCCATGTCTCAAAACTTTTCAATATTTTTATTAAAAATTTGTGTAAATATTGTTGGAAGTGCACTTAATAAAATGAATATAAAACGATCCCCAAATTTCTTTATTTGACAGTTCAAAAAAAAAATTCCCGAAAATCAAACATTTTTCTAGCCGTCACAGTGGCCTTCTCCCATAAAACTATTTGAAAATTTGAGAACTAAATTTTTTGCTGCACTGTGTTATCAAGCAAAACTGCATTCTATCGTATTTTGATACGTAGGCCAACATTATTTTCGATTTGGCTGAGCACATAAAAAATTCTTTGTCATTTAAACAACGATGTATTACTTTGGTCATCAATTACTTTTATTTAGTGGTATACAGATTTGTCATTAATAGTCTTTTAATAAGTATAAAAGTTTTCTGTAAGTTTTCTACCATTTGTTACCTACACATTCAAGAGATGGTGTCGTCCAAAACAATTTTTATATGAAATCCCCAATTTTCTTCTGTTTGGGGATTAAAACCTTGAACTTCCACACCGTTGTTTTACTAATTATCACTTATTATTGTAATCGTTAAAATTAATAAAAATATTATATATTAAACAATTATAGTATTACTCGTATACTAAATATATTATAAATGTAATAATCTTTATTACTTATAAGTAAAAAAATAAAATTGACGGAAATATAAATAAACATTTCAGCAGATGTTTCCTATTTCCAGCATATAATACACATGCACACACGAACAGGAAATATTCATTTACAGTTTATTTATGTATATGTGCGTATATGTGTGCATGTGTGTATATGTGCTACTATATTGAATGTGTGTATTGCAGATCCATATGAATTTTTGTTTATATTAAAAACAATAATTTCTTCATAACGACACAAATAAAATAATAAAAATCATAACATCAACAGAAATAAAATATTATATAAAAATACAAAAGAGAGCAACATGTAAATTTTATTATTTAATAAAACAATAAATACGAAAATTTGTTATTCCTGTTGTTGCTTTGTTGAAGGGTTCTTTGTATAAAGAGAAAATAAAAAAACAAAAAAAATTATGCATGCATATAGCCGCTAGAGTTTATTTGCTAAGAAAATGAAACTGAATTTGATATACACCTATATATAGTGGCAGATCTACGAGGAGATTTTCGGGCAGAAATGAAAGATTATTTGAACAAAATGACGGAAATTATCTAAATTTTCATGCATTTTCTTATTCTTTGTGACCAAGGTTTTTTCGTGACGCACCTTAATATACATATACAGTTACGGTCAAAATAATAGTAGTCATATAAGGAAGAATACCATAAAATGCAAATATTATTTTTTATTATAAATTCATAAAATATTCAAATACTAATAATATCTTGAAGTTTGGAGTTTGTTAAAAAATACAGAAAATAAAAGATTCTCTCAAACCAATACTTGGACGGTCAAAAAAATAGTAGTGTTTGTTATAAAAATACGGAAAAGATTATTATTTTGGAAAAAGCTTTAGTGTTTCTATTAATTAATGTTAAAACATATAAACATGGAGCTATTTGGCAATACCACCGATGAATCATCGGAATATTGGTCAAGTAAGCCTCACCATCTCCTTAAAGGACTCGTTTGTTATTTTTTCATATTGGAGCTTACAGATTCATACAAAATTGTACACATGATTGTAAAAACAACTTTTTCTATGTTATTTTTAATGCTTTCAATCAAGTTCAGAACGGCCGGATTAAATAGTCAACTTCAGGACACCGATTTTGTTATGAGAGAGTAAGTTTTTTTCATTTTATCTTTTACTCTGAGTATAGTTATTGTAGCCAGATATCTTTTAAGGAGTATATACCACTTATAAGACTGTAACCTTGACGCCCAAATACTTCTTAGTATCCATGTCTTCCTAGATCCAAAGGATAGAGCCAATATTGTTGTAAGAACTGATGTCGTAAATGCTCATTTTTTAATTGATGGACCTAATAGTCTTAGGATAAATGGAGAGGAAAAGTGTTATAACTTCTACGTTTAAAAAAAAGTGAAATAATTTTACTTAAGAGCAAAAGCAAAACGAAATATGTTCAGAGCAAAAGTGAAAAGGAATATGTTCAGAGCGAAAACGGAATAAAAAACTATGCTGTTCTTACTCTGAAAAAACTGTTATACCATTTTTGTTCTTACTTTTATGGCATTTCATTTTCACTCTAAACCGTATTACTTATGCCATTTTTGCACTGACACTAAATTATTTCACTTTTGCTCTTATATAAATTTTAGCCCGCTTTTCCTCTCAGCCTGTCATTTATCATTCGAAAGTGATATAAAACCGAATCGTCCTCATTTGAGGGACTGAGAGGAAAAGTGGTATAACTTCTACGTTCAGAAAAAAATGGAATAATTTTACTTAAGAGCAAAAGCAAAACGAAATATGTTCAGAGCAAAAGTGAAATGAAATATGTTCAGAGCGAAAACAGAATAAAAAACTATGCTGTTCTTGCTCTGAAAGAATTGTTATACCGTTTTTGCTCTTACTTTTAAGGCGTTTCATTTTCACTCTAAACCGTATTACTTATGCCATTCTTGCACTGACACTCTAAATTATTTAACTTTTGGTCTTATATAAATTTTAGTCCGCTTTTCCTCTCAGCCTGTCAATTGAGGATTATGTTCAGCAAACTTTTTGGTCTTTGAATATATTATCTGAAACCATATGAACTTAGAAATACCTTCTTGTATTCATCTGCTCACAAAAACTCCACAATTAGCCATCCAAATAATCACTACAATATATTACAATTTTCAAATGTTTTAAAAACTGAACAAAGTCAGTAAATTTGGATCAAGATCCATAAGCAAATGAAAATATATGCCCATATAAGCCCATTACAGTCATGTTATCAAACACTGAGTAGTATAAGGCCTACAAAAGGATATTCCACCAGGAAAACGTTATTTAAAGTAGAACTAAATCTGCAAAAATTCATTCCCTCAACAAAATCGGTGTTCTAAATGGCCTACCCAACAAGCAAAGTTGCAAAGTGATGGCAAAATGGCGGACGACACCTGTAAGGAGATGCAGAGATCTAGTTGATTATAAGTCCTGCCAATGTGTTGATGTTTTAGCCAAAAATAAACATACTAATAAGCTTTGATTGTTGATTGTAAGCGTATTTTCACTGACGGCTCCAGAACAGAATTCGGTTCGGGTTCTGGGGTCTTTATTGAAAATGATGGAGTGCACTTTCACTTCTCCCTTGGGTTGTATGCTTCTGTTTTTCAAGCAGATGTTTTTGCAATCATCAAGGCAATGGACCATGTTATTGATAATGGTTGGAAAGAAAAGAGTATCTGTGTATTTAGTGACAGTCAGGTTGCGCTTAAATCCTTGCTTAATCCTCTAACCACGTCTAAACTGGTAATGCATTGTAAATCCAGGCTTGATTGTGTTGAAAAACACAGTAGTCTGCTGTTGATATGGGTTCCTGGACACTCAGGAATTTCAGGAAATGAATCTGCTGACCTTTCGGCCGGAAAAGGTTCGGAAACTGGTTTCTTGGGCCCAGAACCTGCACTCTCTTTGTCGTCTACAGCCATCAAGACCACCATTAATGAGTGGGTTGATTCGACTCAGAATCGTAAATGGGAGGAACTGAGGGGCTTTAGACAGACAAAGACCATGTTACTTGTTATCTCGAAACGTCTAACTGACTTTATGTTATCACTTAACAGAAAGAGCTGCAGGCAGCTGGTGGGATTATATACAGGTCATTTCTCTTGGGCCAAACATTTGCACATGATTGGCCTAGGAGCTAGTGGCATCTGTGCTTCCTGTGGTTTGGAGGAAGAATGTGAAGAGACGGACGGTGGACCACTTTCTTAGTGTCTGCCCCGCTTTCTGCCAAATCAGAGTAAGCATTTTTGGTACTGGAGTGTTGGGAGACGAAAACCTGAGCTCTCTAACACCGCAGGATCTGCTTAGATTTATTAATAAATCTGGTAGATTTAAAGAATAGCAAAAGGGAACACAAAATATAGTACAATGGACGTAAAACTTGTCTGAGTGCTGTATTCTTGAATACTTCTTTTGTCTGTTCCAACAATTTAATTATTCCATTCCATTAATTTAATTATTAATTACACCATCAAATAGTATCCTAAATTGGGCAGAAAAAAAATAAAAAAAACTCAAAACCAAATTGAACTTTTGATTTATATCAAAGATGCCTTTACACTAGAGACCTGTCGGCTGACTGTGAGTCCAATTGGGTTAGTTGTCTTGTTAGTAAACGCATTATGAATCTTGTCTATTTATTTAGATAAGAAACATTTTTTTTTGTAAGTATGGGGCTGAAGGTGCTTTAATACATATACATACATACATATCACGCCGTAGCCAGAAATTTTTTAGGGGGGGGTTTTCATTCGAAGAAAATATTCATAAATAATTTTTATCAAACTGATTTTTAAATATTGACAAATTAAATCGGTGATACATTTGATGGACCCTATAAAATTAAAATTTTAGGAAAAATTTTCAGATTTTTTTTAATCTTAACCTCAAAAAAATGGCCAAAAGTGACAAAAAATTCCCAGAATAATCAAACTAAATTTTTTTTAAAATAAATATTATTAAATTTTTTTATCGTGAGGGACATAATTAACTCAACATTAACTCATTGACTTCCCACTACTGATGATGTACCCAACCTCACAAAAAATTACCAAAAATAGTAGAGGCTTATTTTTTTCAAATGATCATGATGGGAATTTGAGCCATTATAAATGATAGGGAACCCGGATGCGGTTGGCTTATGTTCCCTAAATTCGTGTAGTCACAGCATTGAAAGAGATCATTCTAGTCGAGGTGCTCTGAGCAGTAATGCGTTAAAAAATTAGTTTTAAGATGGGTTTTGCTAATAAGACGGAGTTTTTGCGAAAGAATTTTTCACATTGAACACAAATCTGAGGTCAAAAACTTCCCATCACGTCACGTTTTAGGAAATAAATGGGGTTCAAGCAAGTCCTATTTTACAAGGATCCGATAATTTTTTGTATTTTTATTAATTTTTAAACTTTTCAAACTGATTCAGGATGAAACCTTAAATCAAAAACAGCTACTGACCTAGAAAAACTATGAATGCAGGAGTGCTCAATATCACCTTCTCTTTTTGAATTCGTAGTCAAACCTCATGTCGAAGAAAACAAATCGGATTTGATCGCATAGTGTAACTAAGATTTCAAATTTATTTTTTATATTTGACTTTTTAGAAAAGTAAAAAGTAGTAAAAAATATCGTTAAACAGATTTTATTTTGACTTTTTTTCCATCCATTGGCAATTAATCTCAAAAATTTGAATAAAGTTTCCACATTTCGGGGAGGGGGGGGTGGGTTAGAACCCCCAAAACCTCCCCCTAAATACGGCCTTGATACATATATTACGTTATGAATTTTACTGATAAATTCATAAACTTTACTTAAAGTTTTATTATACTTTTAAAATTTATTTATGCACAATAGTTTTCTTGCGCTTATCCTACTTTACCTGCCTTTATAATTAATCCATTCCTTTTTCATCATCAAACTTTCATAATTTTCTTCTGAGGTTTCACTAATTTCTGTGCTGAAAACTCAAAAGAAATTACGTAAACACATAATTGGCATAAAAAATTAAAAAATTCAGATTTTCATATTATTTTATTCGTATAAATTTTTTCTTCTCTATATATATTAGTAAAAAGTTTATTTTAAGTTTCGTATTAACTTTTTTTACCAACTTTTTATGTATTGTACATTATACTTGTATTCGTTTAAATAAATTCAAAATACTCCTCGCCCGCCCCCCCCGCCTCCCACAATGGGGCAAAATCATAGATCATCACTGCCTACATTCCTAAGCTTTTAAGATTTTTTCTTCTGAATATGTTACTATGTAAAAAAATACATTTGATTGGATTTGTTTTAATTAATAGATTTATATTTAATGTTTTTTCTTTTGATCATTTTGAAAAAAAAAAACCAATTTTGTATGCTCTTCAAGGTATTAGCAGACGCACTTCCTTGTAACTCAAATATCCACCAGCTTCAATTCAAACACTTAAACTCAAACCCACTCTTTCCTTTCATATATATGTTGCTACAACAAAATTCAGACAGGGAAAATAGCAACAACAAAATTACAAAAAAATGAAGGCATAAGTTTCATAGTCGCATATTAAACATGTGTGAAAACAATTTATTCCAATTACCGTACAAATACGTATGACTATTGCAGTAATGACAACATCAACAGCAGATTTCGCAACACAACACACACAAACACACACAGACACATATGTACATATAGTTACTCACATAAAGTCTCATATGCATGCAGTATTAACAAGTTACTTTGTGGGTATGAATATATACATATGTACATATGTACGTGTATACGCTATCGGATCCAGACATTTTATAAAGTGGGGAGGGGGTGGAGGGGCTAATTTTTTTTGTCCCTTTAAAATTTTTTTTTTATCGATGACCAGCTTCCATCGGTAGGAAGGTGGGGGCTGGTTATCCTTCCCCCTTAGGACCCACCAGTGCGTGTATATACGAATTTATACACACAAATAGTTTTCCGTATCAATTGAAATGGTCAATTTGCACACAACGTTTTTTTCCCATCTTCTTCTTCTTCTTCCTTTTCTTTTTCATTTAGGCAAATTCTCTCTAGCTGGAAATAACTGAAACCAAAATCAGTCAACAAAAACAAATGAAAATCAAAATTACTTTTGTATGTGCGTGCATACTCAAATGCGTGTTGGTCTGCATGCTTGTTTGTGTGTGCGTGTGTCTGTGTGTAGCTACCCAGCGGTTTTTCAGACAAGTGCTTGAAAATTAAGTACTTAAAAAGTGCTTGCAAGTGCACTATTTCAACCGGAAATTGTAAAGCAACCATGCGAACAACAAATTTAGTCTTCTATTGAGTAATAAAAACTAGTATCGTTCAGCGAGACGCTACGAAATATTGACTGAGCGAAAAACGAAGCGAGTTAGTTTTCACGCAACAGCGAAGTAAAGTGGTTGCGAAATTTTACGAAAAGTGTGTGTGTTTTATTTTATTTCTTTTTTGCAATTGTTTTATAAAAATAAATAAAAATATAATTGTATATATATATATATTAGGGTGGGTCAAATTGTATGGGTCAAAAAAAGTTGATGTTTGGTACCCCCTAGTTGTGTTCTGTGGATCATTTTAAGCAACTTTTCCAATGAAAGTATAGTTCTATTTTGAATTCCGAGCCCCCCAATTTTTGAAAATAGGTATTTTATCAACATTTTCACGATTTGACTTGGATACAGCATTAAAAAAAAATAGAAACAGCATTACAATATTTTGCTATGGGGGTTTTTTGGTACGGAAAAACCGAATCTGACATTGATTTGACGATAAAATTATGTTTTGATACTCAATTTGAACAAAAAAGGCTTAAAATGTAGAAAAATGGCAAAAAATCGGATTATTTGTATGGGAAGCACCCTTATTTTTAATCGTAATGACTTGAAATTTTGCACAAATTTTTTTTACAAAAAAAAAAGGATTCTGAAAGTTACAGTGCAATATAATAAAAAATAAGGGTACCTCCCATACAAAATTTTCAATTTTTGACCCACTCTAATATATATATTTTGGTTTAAAACAAAGAAAAAAGCAAAAGAAAAGAATAAAATAAAATGACGCAGCAATGAAAAATTATGAATGCATGAATCCATACTCGATATTTTTTCTCTCCTCTCTTTCTCAACTAAAGTAAGCACGAAGCAGCGAATGAATGAGCGGAAGTGCCTATCTAACGCATTCTTTCCTGCGCTTGCGCTTGTTTAGCGCTAAAAGCACTGCACTAAACAAGTGCTTGTCTCCTAAGACATGCAATGTTAAAATTTATATGAAACACATGTGCTTGTAGTGCACTTAAGTGCTTGTAATCAAGCACTTGTATAGCGCTATTCTAGTGCTTCCATTTACCGCTGGGTATGCATGCATATACATATGTATGTTTTTGTTGGAGAAAAGATTTCAACAAAAACCAGAAAGCAGAAATATGTTAAATGGCAATAAATCAATTTCATTTAATTCACTTAAGATCTTTTTTGTGGTCAATTTGTTTGAATGAAGTAGAGAGAATGAGAGCGAATGAAATGAAAGTGAGTCGTTTTGCTTTGTTAATTCCAGGGACATAACTGTTATAAGAAATACTTAAAAATAACAATTACCGTGATTACATTTTTTTTTGGTTACCCATAATAATTACCCCAACCAGAATTTTATTTTGGTTACCCAAAACCCATATCGCAGCCAATTTTTTTTTTTTTTTGGGTCACTATATACCACACTGTGATGCGGAAATCAGTTTTTAAATGAAAGAGAGTGATCCTTATAGAATTTTTAATGCTGAAACAAACGCTTCTGAGGAATCATTTCACTCGCTTACGTTTGTCAAATTAAATAAAAACGAAGTATTTTTGAATGTTAACAGATAACCAAAAAAATTGTTTTTAATTCCAAAAGAGGTTATTTGCAACTAAAAACGAAAATTTTGCTTACAGTAATTATTATGGACATAAAAACAAAAATAAATGCACTCAGAATGGCTACAAATTTTTTTTTAAGTAGCCGCTAAAATTATCCTCCGAATTGATTTAGCTCTAATTTTTTTTCTAAACTAAAAAATTTTGAATTTATTTATTTTATTTTTTTAATTTTTATTTTATTTCATTAAGTACTGAATATGAAATAAATGTGTTCCTAAACAGCCACTCCAACCAACCCTAATCTAAGTACTAAATATGAATTAATGAAATAATTCCAGCATTCATGCAAAGAGTTTTTATTATGGCAACTCGTTAAATGACCAACAATCAAAATGTATGAAAATTGTATTGGTAATTTAATTAATTTCCTCTTTAGATTATTTATAATTTTATCCTTTTTACTAAATAAGTAAGGGAGTGCTCCCGGGTATGAGACGGATTTTGTTTTTTGGCCATAAATTTTCAATTGTTAAACCAAATTGGGTGTTTTATATACTGTGGGAGAGGTAATCAAAATATGCAGTTTTTATCCGATAAAAGTATAGTAATTCCATTGGCACGCAAAATTGCATGGCCAATTTTCTGGGGATGTGTTTTTTTGCAAAAAAAAGTTTGTACCCTGGTATGAGACACTTACAAAAATCCCCTAAAAATTGGATGAAAACCTCATAACTATTTATAAATATAAATTTATTTATTTTCTAGACCTTCTGTGGTTAAGATAAAAAAGTGGCAGATTTTATTAATCACCTCCCTCTTAGTCATCGTCTTTTCCATCCAAATCGCTATCGCATTAACTGCACACTTCAAATGAACAGCCCCGGAAAATCATGGCATTTTGAGAATAACGAAATTGGATTACAAAATATACGTAAAACACTAAATGCTAATGCAATACACAAACCTTTATCAATTAATTCACTCGAAACTATATATATATCTTTGAAAAAAAGATTTCGCTATCGATTTTCACCCACGCTGTTTGCAGCTGATACAAGCAAAACATCTATTCACTCCGGTGTTACCACAAAAACTGGCTCATGCCAAAAGAAAAGCTCGACAGTAGTCAGATCGACAATAATGATATTGCATGGTGAAAATAATCGACTGCTGTGTCATACCCGGATGCACTCCCCTACATGAGTATGTAAGTAGATATATTATATTTTTATTTACCGATATACCCATTAAGTTTACATAAAGTTTTATTCTACATTTAAATTTTATGTATGCATAATAATTTTCTTGCGCTTTTCTTACTTTACTTGTCTTTATAATTAATTCTTACCATTTTCGTCACCAAACTTTCATCATTCTCCTTTGAGGTTTCATTAATTTCTGTTCTCAGAAATTTTTTTCATAAAAATACTATTTTAAAGTAAATATAGTATATTATTGACATAAAGAGGAAAAATTAAGATTTCTACTTATTTTACTCGTACAAAGTTTTTCATTTACATATTTTAGTAAAAAGTTTATTTTTACATTTACTTTCTAACACTTTGAATACGCCCACTTATGTATGTATATTCATACTTACAGTAGGTGGAGAAAGTAAGGCGTCAAAATGGAAACAAAAATTTAGCACCAAATAGTTTCTCAATATACTTTTGCATCAGTATAAAACTACATGAAATCTGGTTGAAATAGTAATAATATTATGAAGAAAGAAATTTGGTTCTGATTTTATTTTAAAGTTTAATATTATTAACTGACAGGACGATGGTGTAAAAGTATGTTGTGAAAAGCAAAAAAACTTTAGTCAATTATTATTCACCATTTTCCTTTATTCCATAATGTGGAGCGAGCTCCTAAAAATGTATTTTCAAACTGTTCTTGTATTACTGTTTGATGCAGGGCTTAGTGGTAATCATTAGGAAATGCTTTTTTCATCATTATGAACACATTCTAAAACCTTTTTATAATTTTTTTTTATGATCTGAAATAATAAAAACTTTGCTTATTCTGCTTTTCACTTTAGGTACTGGTAGGTAGGTTTTTTAAAGATTAGATATTATATCAGCATTCAACTTGGTTTCCAGTGAAACAATTTTGATTATACTACCTAAAGACAGGCAAATCAGACAGCCATTTCGGAATCCTTCATAGTTTCTCATCAGTAATATTAGTGATACTTCTTGTAGATATTTGCACATCCCATATAAGTTACTAATATTAGAAAATGTAACCCAGAATTTCAAGCTTTTATTTCAAATATCTTCATTGAATAGTAATGGTGAAAGAAACTATCAAAACAATGCTATATATTCATTTGGTTTTGTATTTTCTCATTGCAACTAGTCTACAAAACATTTATATTTTTTACATGGGTAGTTCCACTCCCACATGTCCAAGAGTATCATTTTTCTAAGCTAATAAAATCCGTCTTCACATATAAACCTTTATCTTCTTATTTTGCTTAAGTTTCTCATATGGGCCGAAATTTGTAAATCGAAACCAATGAAAAATGTTTTTTTCAAATACCACGCTTTTGGTCTTATTTTTAGTTAATATGTATCTTATGGTATCGAGCAATATGAATATCAGCACAAAAATGTACTCTAAACTTTAACAATTGAGTCTATAAAGTTGTTGCCTCTTGTGAAGTGGAAATGGAGTAAAAACACAGAGCACAACTAAAAGGTAAGTTATACCCAATCTTTGATGTTTTTTTAATATCCATTCGCTATTGAGGATAGAACATAATAAATTGTAGCTAATTCAGCCAAAATATTAAAAGAAAACTTTTTGGTAATCAAGTTTGATAGCTTTGAAATGAGTCGCATTTTTTATTGTAACGTAACAGTCTAAAATACTAAAAAGTTTTTTTGCGCAAAGTCCAATAAGTTAAGAAATTTTTAAAACTACTTTTTTTGAGTATTTTAAGTCTATTTTTCGGATCGAAAAAAAATCGACAATTTTCTTCCTTCATATCTGTGTAGAAAGCCGTGAAAAATGTGTAACGTAACAGTCTTTTTTTGTTCAAATAAAATGATTGCTACTAGTTTATCATCGACGGCGCTATTCATTCTTTGAAACCGCTCATTAAAGAAACCATCATTCCTTTCATATGGAAGTTTCTTACCGGAATGCAAAAATCGCCGAAGGTTTTGAAAATTTGAAACGATGGACCATCATCGCAATTCAAAAATAAATTCTTCTCAGCAATGATTTCTGGTTTCGAAGCCGAATTTGGAATAAAAATGTATTCGAACTATTTAGCAAAGAACCATAGAAAAGGATGTGCTCTTGATATTGGTGCAACTACAAAAATAGTCATGCGAAAGCAGGTTCTAGCTCGGAACTGTCTTGTAAATTATACATCAGACTTCATTGCTGCATTTCATTCGGTACCTATCAAAAATCGCCATCGAAGAAGTTGTTGAGGGTAACTCCACTGCTATAAATAGTATGTTAAATGCAGCTGAAATTTTTGCTGATGCAAAAAATATTCGCGACATAGCATTGACCCACCAGATCAAAGTCATTGAAGGAAAAATAGTGGCTTTCATTATTTTCAAACAAGGATAAAATTAATTATCTCTATAATTTTTGAATGATGTAAATTTAAATCTGATATTTAAATTGTGCATTAATGTGCAATGTTATAAAATATAAAAGAAGTAATATTTACCATAAAGTGAATTTAAACTTATTTAATAGGCAAAGAACCAATAAATATACGTTTTGACTCACTTAATATGCTTTATTGCATTAATTTCGCTTCAACTGTAAACAAAAATCGATAAGTAACGTAACAGTCTTTTTTGTGTAACGTAACAGTCCGCACATGTATGCTCTTAAAAAGTTCAAACACATTATTTTTCAATAAACTAATGATTTCAGGCGTTTCTTTGCTCTTTTAGCTTGCAAACAATGCATTCAGATATAAAAGGGATCCACTAAATTCGCTGACTTTTTCTTACATATAAGGCAACATCCGAAATCACTTCCAAAAAATGTAACGTAACAGTCCGCCTTAAAAGGTGTATAACTCAAAAACAACAGGGAATGGACTTTAAGTTCATAAAGGTGGAATTTGAGTCTTGAGGCCTATTTTCATATGCAATCATAAAAGAGTGTGATTTCATACGGTATTGATGTCATATATGCCAAAAAGTGCGTTCGATTGTAACGTAACAGTCTAAATTTCGGCCCATATATGGTTGTCAGTTCAATCATTTAATTTGTATGAAAGCTGCCACTATCAGTTGTCTTAAAACAACTTCATTAAGCCCAAGAACTATTATTAATATATCGGCTTTACACACACACATTTTCTTTCTTTCTATTTCTACTAATCCAAACCTTTGTATAAGTTTTTCATACAAATTTATAAACAAATAGTACTTCCACATCAAACCTTAGTACTATAACCAAAATAGTTCCTGAGGTATTCCAAAATTCAGATTATATGGTAGGTGCCGAGTCTCCTTTACAATTTCATCCATATTTTGCCTATAATATAGAATTGTCAACCAACTCTTTGTACCGAATCCCAGGACTCTACTATCAGTGATTTCATAGACATATCCAAAAAAGTATTAAATTTGTATGGCAGGTGGTACTCTTACTTATCCAAAACTTTTCATATCTGACATCTTTGAAAGGCCAAACTAATTTGCCTACACGATTTGATAATTATAGGATGAAGATTCTAGAATCATATGAAGGACAATATAAATATTTATAAATGCAGTTAATGTACTAAATTAAACTTATATAATTTTCCGCTTGACATAACTATGTGTAAAAAAACTCAATTATATAATATAAAAATATACACAAAATACAAAAAAAAACTATTCTCTTTTAATAAAATATGCATTACAAAATTATAACTAAATAAAACCATCAAAAGTGTTAATGCCCGCATATCGTGTGCTGTGCTTTTATGACTCCTTTCTTTTTTGCAATTATAAGCCAAACTTATTGTTATTTTTGCATTTAAACGCATTGCTTTGAATTCCTATTTATTTTATTTTTTTATAACTTTTGTTATGAGGAAATTTTTAGTTTCTCATTTCCTGTGTATGATTTCCTCACTTTTAAATGAAAATGTTTTCACATTTGAAATCACAGAATAAATATGTGTGCTCTCTTTTTTTCCGCATTCAAAATTTTGCAAATGAAAATTTATGGTTAATGTTCGAAATTTGTGTGTGATTGTGTGTGTTAAACTTTAATTGGATTTATTTGATATTCACAGACACCAAAAACTTTTATTATTAAATAATTAGTATAATGTTGAGCTAAAAAGTTCTTGAACAAAAATGTTAATATTTCACCATATTTGTATGGCTAATACAATAAAATAATTTTATAATGAAATTGTAAATTATATATTTTTTTCGATATATGAGTAAATACTATGTAGATATCAGTATGAACCAAAAAGCTGTACCTGGAAATATCTATTGAATTTATGACGTGTAGTATAAGTTGAAGCTGACCTATGCATAGAGAATAAATGCCTTTTCTAGCCATCCACTTTGTGACAGACGTTATTATTGAGTTAACTTAGCACTCTATCATTGGCGCTGGCCAAAAATTTCTCACAGATTAACACGCTTTCATCATTTAAGTTAAGGCTCTGGCCATAAATTAGATAAGCTCTAAACATCTGCAAAGATAAAATGAAATAACAATTTGTCAACAAACGAAGACGATAATAAAGGAGTCCCTTGGTAGCAAACCGTTAATGGTTCTTAGTCATTAATAGAAAACTCTCTGTTGGATTGTTACATTGGTGACCGTATATGGCAGCTTTAGGACAACAAATATCTTGTGGAGGATGACATCTGCAAACATGTCTATAGGAGGCTATAATTTGAAGCACCTGATTTGCAGTGGCTTATCCAGAAGTTGGCTATCAGCCCCGCCCTGACAACCCCTCCCACTTCATTTGATAGATATTTTAATGTTTAGTGTTTCAGTTTTGAATTTGTTTTGAGGTTTGATTTTATGATTTGGCCTGAGTTTTGGTCTGAGTTCAGCCTGCCTTTAGTCGTAGTTTTGCCTTAATATTGGTTTGAGTTTCGTCTGACTTTTGGTTTGAATTTGAATGGTGTAATTTTGGGCCGTAATTATGGTTTAAGTTTGGCATAATTTGTAGTCTTAATTTTAGTTTAAGTTTGTTCTACTGTTTACTTTGATTTTTCGGGGGTATAAGGGCCAAGGATAAAATATTTCGAGTCCATGGGTAAATACACTAGTATCTTTCAGTCGGAAATATACACCATAGACAGGTGTGTTTTCTTCAACCTCAAGCGGAACTATCGGGATCAGAACATTGCGATTCTAACTGACAGCAAAGCGGCTATCAAGGCACTAGAATCCTATCAAGTTACCTCTAAACTGGTTAGGGAGTGTCTTGAGAAACTTAATATGCTTGGTTTGCGAAACAAGGTCTGGATAGTTTAAGTTCCAGGCCATGTAGGAATAGAAGGCAATGAGAAGGGAGATAAGCTAGCAAAAAAGGGGGCAGAAACCCCATTTGTAGGACCAGAACTCTTTTGTTGAGTAGTTAAAAGCTCTCCAAAAATGACGTTAAAGAAAGAAGAAGAAGATAATCTACCAGGAATGCAACAATCAAAAACTCTTATAGGAACATACAAATTAAAAAGATTTAAGGAATGTATGAATTTATCAAAAAAGAATCTGAGAATTATAACAAGTATTCTGACAGGGCATTGCATTCTCTGACAAACTTGAGAATATATAATAATGAGTTATGTAGATTTGATGAGGAGGAAACAGAAACTCCAAAACACATTCTAGGACAATGTTCTATGCTTACGCAAAGCCGGAAAACGTACTTGGGATATTACCAAATACCAGACGGCATGTTGAATAACTTAGAAATAGGCTTTTAGAAATACTATAACCCTTTAATGATTATAGGGCTCATAGGAATACTATACTATGACAATACTATAATCCTCGAAGGTTGCACAATAGTTCTTTAGGACGCGGTGCACATCCCCAAAATAATAATAACAATACTCTGATATTGTTCTCATTTAAGTCTGAAAATCGGATGGGTTTTTAGTTGAATTTGGACTAAAGTTTTTTATTTTATTTGGTTTGATCTTTTGTCTGAATGTGGTAAAATTTTCATCATTTTGCTCAAAATTACCGTCTCTTTTTTAGTCCAAACCCTGTTTGATTTTTTTTTTTTTTTTGTTTTGAAGCTTAGCCTAAGATTGAAGTCGTTTTTTGTATGAATTTTGGTCTGTTTTTCGGTCGAAATTTTGTTTCAAATTTGGTGATAATTTTGGCTTTAGTACTTGTGAAAATTTAGTTATGAATTGGACCTGAATTTTGATTTGAATTTGGTCTAAAAATCGGTTTCATGCTTAAACTTAATTTAACCTGAAACTTTTTTTTTAATTTTTATTTAAGGTAGATCTGAAATTAGGTCTGAGTTTAATCAGGAATTCCGCATGATTTTTTATCTGAATTTTCGTTTGAGTTTAGTCTGAATTTTGGTTTTTGGTCTTATTTTTAATATGAATTTTTTGTCTTATTTATAGGGACTGAAATGTGAAAATGAAATGTTATTTATATTTAAGTTTGAGTTTGGTATCTTTGTAGTTTGTATCTGAACTCTGGTCTGAGTTTTCGTTTGAATTTTTTTTCTGATTTTTGTTTGGGCTTTGATCCAGAGGTTTTATATATACTAGCTATTATACCCATTATAACCCATATCTGACCATATGGGTTAGCTTTTCTATTATTCTTTAGAACAACTACTTATATTCCAAAATATTTTTAAGCATTAAACAGCTTTCTTTTAATTTAGCAAATTGAGACCTCCAGTGCCAAGGCTTGGCAAGCAAGGAGCTAATAAATTTGTGATGAAATTCCATAATGCTCGAACTTACTTTCAAGAAGAAGCTGGCATTGTTATGTGGAGTAATTATAAGAGAGAATAAAGAATACTTCAGAAAGACTAAAAAGGGTTCAATAAAGACCAGTCTACCTCTACAAATCATCTTGAAATATATAAATTAATATTTTTATCATATCTCTTTATTTACCAAATTCTTGATGTGCTACTCTCTCGTTTATCTAAATTAATGTTGGTATCTTTTAAATACGCTAAAGTACTTATATTAATTCATTTGATTTACATTTGCAAATTAGCTATAAAAACTTTAATATCGTGTACCCGATTAACACTTTCTTACATGGAGGTATGTATGTAAATTTGCCAAAATATTTCGAATACTTTGCGGTATTTTGCGAGTTCATGCCCTACTACTTCTATTTCTCTTTTATTCTATTCTCTGATTTAAAGTATATTATTTTTCCAACATAGAATCTGATGCATACATGAACACATGGTCAATAATTTAACTTTTGTCGCATATTCTACTACTTATTTGTTTGTTTCATGGCATTTTCTTTTTAGCTTTAACAAAAATCATATCGTAAATCTTTAAGGAACAAATTTTGTTATCGCAAGAAAAAGGAAATTAAAAATAAAAAAACCTTGCTGAATTTTCAGCTACTCCGCAGTCAGAACATAAAGTAAAAGCAAGAAAAAGCTAACAAACTGTATGTCAGACACATATGCAAACACTAGCTATGTAGAAGTCACAGTATAACAAATGAAGAAAATACAGAGTTGCATTTCTGTCCTTTGGGCTACCGTAGAGTAAAATTGTGGCGACATATGTTTAAGATTGGAAAACGTTCATCGTCGCTGTCGTATCTAAAAAGTACATCAGACTGAATTTCAGCATTTCCTATTCGCCATTATTTATTTTCTCCTGTGATCTGAGATTCGTTATTCCACTTATACCTAACCTTACTTTTCTACTGGATTGTTGTGTTAGTCTCGGTATTTAGTTATATAAATATTCCAAACTTACTGAAATTATGGTCGAATATTTAAGGTAAACTTTTAAAATTTTCAACAAAAACTTTTTATACTCACACTCGTAAAGTTGCTGTTGCTGGCCAATGTGTCAGGAGCATGCAGTCAGTCAGTAGCTAAAACGTAGAAGTGGAAAATGAAAAAAAAAAAAACAAACAGCATTAAAAATATAAGAAGCTGAATAGTAGAAGTAAAAAAGAAAAGAGAAAACGAAAAGAAATTTGAAACAATTTATAAAATTCTGCTTCACTCAACTCCAAAAACGGAGAAAAAAAAAACGAAGAAAACTTTGTAGGCTTGTTAGTAAAACTTTTAAGTTTTAGCTGCTGTTAAGTTGTCGCCTGTGTCTACTAGTAATGTTCTTTATGTTGTTGTTGCTGTTATTACTGCTTCAGCTCTTGCTGTTGTTGTTGTTATTGTAGTGATATTGTTGCTTGCTGTTAAGCAAAACGGAAACGTGTCAATTTTTGTGTTTTGTTAGCTTTTTCCGGTCAAAATTTCTCCTATATATTTCTTTATGTTTTGTTTTTTCTTTTCTTTTTTTGCTTTAAATTTTTGAGAAACTTTTTTGTTATGGGATATGTGCTTTTTTCACGAGCAGCTAAATTTTTTTTTTTGGGTTTGTATTCACTCTGTTGTTGTTGCTGCTTATAGTGACAATAATTTTTCTTTGCTCCGTTTTATTTTGTTATTTATTTTTATGTGTTGCTCCTGTGCAGTCAATGAATTGTTAAATTTTTCTGTATTTTATTTTTTTTGTTGATATTTTACAATGGAAAATATTTGTTTATTTATTTATAAAATTTCAAGCATTGGAATTTATTACGTCCAGTCAGTGCAGAAGTCAGTACTGTAAAATGTAGTACTCTACTTCTGCACAATAATTGTAGCTTCGTCTGAATTCATTGGTATTCAATTTTGTATGGATCTCATTTTAAATTCTATTTATTTGAAAAGCTTATTTAAAATATGTACATCCACTATTATTCTCTAGCTGGGTAGTTTATTAGCAGTAAGATTTTGTGAATTCGTTAACTCGTCAACTCCCAACGGGAAACCAATTGAAATAGATTATTCAGAAAGTGAATCTGTTCAGGGGGTTAAAGCGGTATCAGCCTAGGCCAGAGTTGATATAGTATAAATAGTTGAACTTTTGATTTTTGAACTCCTAGTCGCTGCGGAAAGCAAACCTGAAATCAACAGCCGAATCACCGAAAACGGCTCTAATTTTAGGATTATGGAAACAAATACCTATCGTGGAATAAGTTGGTGTATGCATGAGGATTTCATCCAGATATACGTCTGCTGCCAGACCTTTCAAAATAAACGAAAAACTTGTGCTACCAGAAAGTATATCAGCTCTCAGGTCACTACAGCCCGAACTACCATAAAAACTATAAAGCTCTTATTAGCAAGATTGTTATGGAGCTGAGTTAAGTTCAGACTTTGGCATAATATACCAAAAATATTGGCAAAGTTAGACTAAGAATATGAAACAAATTATATGATATACTTAGAAAATTGCTCAAAATCTTCATTGATTTTCATTTGTGTGATAGAGAAATCTAAATACTAACGAATACCGAAAAAAAAATAACAATTTAATTGAATACAACCCTCAGCACGGGGATTGACAAAATGTTTTCATTTTATGACATTTTAATTAAGCAGCACTCATACGCCCCAGTGAATGCGATTTACATCTACACAGAAACATTCATACGCCCCAGTGAACGCTATTTACATTTACACAATTTGAAGAGTATTTAAACAAATCATTTGCTGTTATGAATAATTTTTTATATAGAACTTATGCTTTATTATTCTAAAGTTTGTCTGTATATGTTGCCCAAAGGGACAGTTTTGAATCAACTGACATCAACTTAATGCATCGATCTACATCACACTTAACATCTTCATTTTCAAAAAAAGGTAAAAGAAAGCACCATAAATTACCATTTAATTTAATACACTGGCTTGTACTCAAGTATTATATTTTCACTGTAAGTATTTCTCTACTTGTGCTTCATGATTTCTCTTGTTTTTGCTATCTACTATATATATTTTTTATATACATATACCAACAGACGTCTACCTTAATGAGCAAACAATTACATAATTATGCTGCTACTGTTTTAGAAAGCAATATTTTGTGCAACAACGTGAATACTACCAGCAACACCATCTACACCTCTATGAAAACCTTCGTTATTTTTATAATGATAAGAGAAAGATTAATGCTTAAAATTCGAATTTCTAATTTTAATTCATAGCATTTGTCTCAACTCCCACAATTACCATGAAAAGCAATAGAAATAAGTATAATAAAATCAGCAATGATGGTAAGTGTAACGTTAAAGCATTCACCTTTTCGTTACTATCCTCGCGGTTACACTGAACGAGGGATTGAAATTTTGAATTTTGTTACTGATAAAATGTAAATGGATACTGCAATTAAATGCAGTTGAAAAATTAAAGTATATAAATATTTATATACTAATTTGTTTAAAGGTTTAACAATTAAATAATTTGTAAAAGAGGGAAGAAGTAAATTTTACCAGGTAACACGTCTTCAATTCTTAATCGACACAAAGCTACGTATATTCAATTTCTATATTAAATCAATAGAGTTTTTTCAATGGCAAATGAGTGTGGCGCAAGATAAAATTTAATTAATAAAATACAATAGAATTCTATTGTGTATATTTTAGTTTGGGAAACTGAATTCACTTGACTCCTATGGGTAATTAGGTGTTTTCTTGGTCTGTATTTATTTATTTCTAGTTTCAACTCCTTCGACCGTTTTTGAGATATTTTTACACATGCGAGTTGTATTGCGGCGAAGATCTACTCTGTTCCTAATTGACTCTATTTGGGAAAGTGACTTTGAAGGGAAAAATTGGGAATGGTAAAGGTCACTTATGGTAAGATTATTTGAGTGTATTTCGGTTTCGTTCCTAAGTAGACGTTCCAGAGATGCACAGAAGCTTCTTTATTTTCTTAGATAAGTTTGCTTCAGGCTAATTTTTGAAGTTTATTCCTCTAATATGTGAGGGTGTTTGATTCAGCATACAAATAAGTAAAAATTGACCTGACGACGACTGAGTACCTATAGCCATAATGACATATTTGGGTTGAGTTCCCAGCTTTTCCTTATTAAACAAAGAGGTTCACTGGTTTTGTTTATAGTCTAACTTAAGTGACTATTCCATAATAGTTTTTATTCGAGTGTGACTCTCACAAAAATAGAAGTCTCTTTATCACAGTCCTTTTTGAAGTGAAACTTCTTTTCTCTTGTCCTAGAGTAAAACCAACCGGATGTGACGTCGTGCGTTAGTTTGCAATGCGACACAATTTTGTCGAGCAATGTGCATGAGGGGCTAAGTATCAATATTCCCTAACTGAATTCACGTGAAAACTATATAATAAACGATTCATAAATAGTTTTAATTCAATATAACATATTAATTACACACACACACGCCTATGGCAGAAAGAACAATATGTAGCGTCGCCATCTTAAAGTTTATGACAGTTATACATTTCACATACAGATGGCGCAAATGTCCAAGGAATTACATGAAGATGTCGCACACAAAAAGAGTTCGTCTACAATTGTCAACGACATTACCGGTACAGAGTTGCAATTTTTGTTCTAGCATAATCCCAAAAAAAAAAAAATGGGTTTGTATTAACGAACACAAGGCAGAAGTGAAACTTCTTGTGAACTAAACGAAACACAAGCAAATGAAATTAAAAAACACAAGCGAATGAAGTAAAAAATATAGCAATTGAAAAATTTCATTTGCTTGTTATTTGCGTGTGTTTCGTTTAGTTCACAAGAAGTTTCACTTCTGCCTTGTGTTCGTTAATACACAATTTAGTTTTTCTTTTTGCTGGTGGAAATTGCTATGGAATTCTTGTTAACGTTTAGTCCCGTTCTCTTCCACCCTTACACCTCTTTGATATAAGAATTAGCTCCCTGAAATGTAAATAAGATTTCATCTTCAAATTTTTCTCTGATAAGGACGACTCGCCATATCCTCATTCATCAAAGCCATTGTTGCACAATTGGTTGAGAAGTTCATCAATAACTACTGACCAAAAATTGGAACAGTATTCAACCTTGGTGGACACTATTTTATTGCGCGGTCTTGAACTTCTGTGGTTCCTAGAAAGGATTAAATTTTGTTTCTTTAAAAACATGATTAGTACATCGGCATGTTGTCGAAATGATTACTTGGCTTATGATTCTATGGAACCGATAGTTTCTAATGCCCTTTCAATATCAAGAAAACAGCCAACCACATACTTTTTGTCCTCAAGAGAGTTTCCAACCTTTTGCATGATGTTCTGAATACTATATCCTGCTTAATAGGCATGTTGATTTCTATTTAGAGGACTCTGCGTAAGATGCCATACGATTATATGCCAGTCATTTAAATTTTCTTAATTTGGGTTAGTCTGATCAGTCTATATGATTTTGGTAAATTGGCAAGTTTGGCTATAGCTTTCGGTATATACCAAACAATTATTTACCTCCACTTGCTGTGAATAAAACCCCATGAAAAGCTGGCTCTGATAAAATATTAAAAATCATCGCTTGACCGCTCACGGGTTTTCTAGTGTTAAGTTCTGAGCCTACTAGTTTAGCAATATTAAAATAAAATAACTAAATAAATTTTGTATATTTTATAAATTTTATGAAATAGCAAAAATAGAAACGGAATTAACAAAATAAATTGGCCCCATACCAAAACGACCAGTTATTTAAGTTATTATAAAATAATTGGAAAATTTATAGTTTCTGGAAAAAAAAGAACTCGTGTCAGCAGCATCTATAGATGCTGCTCAAATATGCAATCGATGAAAACTTATAGGAGAAAAAAGGCGATGCAATACTTACAAATGAAATTTTATGTTTGTGTGCTTCTTTTATACTTACGAACATGTGAATGCATTTATTTTTATATATAAATATAAATTTTTTTTTTACTATTTTTATATTGTCAAGGTGCTACACTGATTTGCTTGCAGTATTCTTTGCATCTGCAGTGAGCCAAGAAAATGAAATGGAAATTTTGTTTCTTTTCTTCATCACGTCGATTTCCGTTCGTGGAAAAATTAATTTGCTGTATTTGCTTACATTTTTTTCATTTTAGACTTTCCAACTTTATATATGTATTTACTTATATTAGAATTTTATATAACAGCAGCAGTAAAAATGCTTTAGTTATTTGAATTGAAAAATAAAATGAAAACAAAATAGAAAAAAACAGAAAATACTTGCAAATAAAAATTAATATATTTTTCAATGAGATTAAAGAAGAAATGCGCAGCGAACACATATACATAAAGATATATGTGCATCCAATTTAATAACTGGCTAATTTGAGTTAATTTTCCTAGTGAATTGCGAGGTGAATCATCGCTTGAGTGAGTTCTGGACTTAGAGCTACTTATTAATCCAGTGGATACAACTTCTGTTAAATATTATTGGCCTTTCTTACATGTGCAGTTATTTGAAGGAACCCTGAAACAAACTAAGGTACACCGGCAACATATTTATATATGAAAATTTGAGTCAGTTCTGTATTAGATATCTATCTTTTTCATCGAAAAAGAAGGATCAATATCGTCTTCCCTCTCGTCTTTTATTTCAGTCATTGAAAACTCCGATAAAACCGAGACTGGTGATTTTTACCAAAACAACAACAATACTCACTCACCAGAGGTAGGAACACGATCTCAACGGTAATATTTCCAATAATCGATGAGATTGTAGTTGAAAAATTTGGAGGGATCTATAAGGATTTAACAACTGGTACCCCTTATTTTTATTATTATTTTTTTTTTATAATCAAAAATCATAGAAATATTTTTTTTAAAGATTTTATGATCGACAAAGGGTAAAACTCATTCAGATGAGTAATATCTGTTTGCAGAGTCTTAAAGCTCGGATGAAGAAGACTGAGAGCGTCCTTCGACAGGTAACAACAGCGGCCAGTAAAGAGCCCAAAGACCCTCTAGAAACGAAGCAAATTGTGATAAGTTACGATTTTGAAAAATTGTCCGCAATAATGGAATTGAACGCTTTACATCAAATCGTTGGCAAAAACCCTCCGCATGGTATTTCATTAATCTCATAATGATTACCTACGTGGTATCACAACGGGCTGTTTCTTTATCAAATGTTTCTTGGTGGAAAACCACTTAACCTAACCTTCACCAGACATAAACCTAATGTCGCTACTGCGACATACTAATGTTAATTTATTGTGTTTCTAACTAAAATAATTATGAAGCAGTGCATAGAAGCTTTAAACAATATTGTTACTCATACGCTCAGATAGCCTGACTCTCAATACCGCAATCGATATATCACAAGATAATTTTTCAATGAAATAACTACAGCAAATTTGAGTTTGAACTGTTGGCATTAATTAATCTAAGTTTTCGGAAATGTATACATACATAGACACGGTTTAATGATTTCAACATAAATTTTGATTTTGCCTCATAATATCTGAAAATCCAATATCAATTTATTATGAAATGCAATTATATTTTACTTAGTTGCTTGGAAATATATAATTGCAAAGCTTTCTACATACAAACAACTGAAAATATAATCACTAGGAAGAGCATAAATATGCGTCTGCATATGTACCTAAATGGTATTGATTTTGAAATCTTAAAGATTATTACTATGAAAAATGATTCAACAGAATTTTAATCAATATTAATTTAATTTGTCTTTAATTTAATCGAATTATAATTTCTGAATTACTAATTTTCTAATTTTATAACAAATAAAATTTATTTTTATATTTCTAAGAAAAGCAAACAAATCTTCTTCAAAGTACAAAGTACAACGAGATACAATGAGAAGCAATGATAATTTATAAAGCTCACAAATTCAAAAGCCAACCGCACAGCAAACACACAAAACTTGAGTCAATAATTTAAAATCAACTTCATGCACTTCACACCTTTGACTTCAATTTAAAACTTTCGCACATAAAAGTGAATGAAGAAGATTCCCATGTGGTTATATTTATGTGTGTGGAGAAAAAAGCAACCGAAATTTAAATTTTATTGACTCAAATCTAACACATTCATTTCATTTAATAAGATTACACATAATATATCATTTATACTTACTTTCGTGTGTGCACATGTAACAGAAATCTACTTAAGCTTTAAATCGTTATCTTCATTTGACACAAAAATAACAACAAAAAAAAAAATAAAAATAAAATATGTTATTGATTAAAGCATTTGAGATACATTTTATATTTCCTGTTCACAGACTAACTGTGAAATTTTATATATTTTTGGTATTTATTTGTAAAATTTAGTGTGCATTCTATTTATTTGCTAAAATAGCTATAGGGTAGTTTTGGGACAGATGGAACGCCGAGAGAGATGGCGCCCTTACTAGCTACTACGAATTTAAACAACATAAACTAGAAAATAAAATTTTTCGCGATCGCTTGTACGAGTAAGCGCTGTAAGAGTCAAAACTTTTCCCACACCTAGTTTTACACCTATTTGCCATAATTTAAAAGCTTTGAGGTATAGTTTGAGTGATCACCTTGAAGCCTGTGCACCATTCGAAAGGAAAGTACAAGTTGTAGGATATTTGGGAATAGGTACATTTTTTATTTTTGTGAATTTTTTATTTTTCCCTTACAAATGGGAGAGATGGTACCATTTTTTTCGGTGTTAAATGGAATAGTCGCGCTCTTACAAATTAATTTTTTTCATTCATTTAACATTGAAAAAAATCATAACTGGGTGAACGTGGCGTGTTTTTTACTAAAGTTTTTTTTTTTACGAACAATCAAGTTTTTTTGTGGGCTCACGCTCAGTATGTTGCCCTTGGGCTTAGGTTTGGAAATGACTGTTTCACACGGTGAGGGGGTGACGTCGTTTAATATCGCAAAAGAAATATTAATTACAAAAATGTTCAGCTTTTAAGGGGGACCTGCACTTCCTCGGTCTAAAATTTTTGCAAATTTTATAGGACTGATAAATTAATAAAAATGTGCTTTCTGACTTTGGAATTTTTTTTTTGGCAATATTTAAAGTAACGTTAATGAGGGTAATTTGGATCGATTTTTGCAAGGGAAACTTTGAGCGGTAAAAAAAGGATTATAGGTTTATGAAAAAAATACAAAATTAAAACGTATTTCTTCCACATATTAGGGTAACATCACCTTGCATGTAATTGAGTGTGCATGTAATTCGGATCGATGATGTATGTAAGTCGGATCAGTAAAATTTATAGTAAATTATCTTTAATTTGACGTTTATTTAGATGCAAAAAAATTTACCTTTTGATTATTTGATTAAGGAAAATATATATATATATATATATATATAAAATTTATGTATGTATCCGTAAATACCAACTAACGTAGACCAAATTTGCTCTACCCCTAATTTAAACCACACGTTCTTCACCCATATCCCCAGTAGAGAGGAATGGGTTAATGACGAGGTGGTCACTGACAATTTAATTGACATCTATACAGATGGATCCAAATCAGAGGAAAGAGTCGGCTGTGGCATCTTCTCTAGTAAGTTAGATCTCAGACTCTCTTTCCGACTTCCTGACCATTGCAGCGTCTTTCAGGCGGAAGTAATGGCTATCTATTAAGCGTCCAAGTGGCTTATTCGCAACGATTCATTCGATACGAATATCCGCATCTACATGGACAGCCAAGTAGCAATCAAGTCCCTTGCCGGTGTTTTCACTACATAAAAGCTTGTTCTCGACTGCCGATCTTCACTCAACATTTTGTCGAGTCACTCGCAGGTCCACCTATATTGGGTGCCTGGACATATGAATATTTCAGGTAACTGCAATGCCGACGAGTTAGCAAAACAGGGCTCGCAACTTACAGATATATAACCTACCTGCACCATTGGTGTCCCTCTTACGTCTATTAAATTAGCCATTAAGCAAAACTACCTTGAGGAAGTAAAAAGATCCTGGGTAGCGGAGCATACCTGTGGTATTACCAGGCTAACATGGACCACTATGGACAATAGACGTACTAGACAGCTACTCAACCTAAGCAGAAGCTCCATCAGCATAACGACTTCGGTGCTCACGGGACACTGCATAATGGGGAGACATGCTGCAAGACTTGGACTGCCATTCAATGACTTCTGTCGGGGCTGCGGCTCTGAGGAGGAGGAAGAAACAGTCCTTCATTTCATGTGCGAATGTCCATCCCTGGCCAGGAGGAGACTAAAACTCCTGGGTTCACCTTTCTTCACTAGTCTGTCCGAGCTATCATCCATAAATATTAAGGACATAGCCAGATTCATTATGGAATCCTCATGGTTCTCCACTCCGTAAATGGGGGAGTCGCGCCGTACTGTGGTATCACAATGAGCCTAATTATGTGCTTAAGTGTGCTTTCAAGCAGAAGGCTGCCACTCCAACCTAACCTAACCTATCCGTAAATACATACACACACATACATACAAATTGTTGTCCTCATGTAATCATATACCGTTTGTTCGATCTTAGTGAAATTTGGTTTAGAGATGCATTTGTGTATATGTCAAGTTATGGGCTATAAAATTCGACCATATCTGAAAGTGGGCTCGGCATTTTCACAAAAATCCAATATCTTCGAATATCATATCGAGCTAAATTAATAAAATTTGATATGAAGACTTACTTGTTCCACACCGAACCAATTCTCAAATATGGGTCTACTCATAATTAACTTTTAAAATCGATCCGAATTTGCAGCGAATTACTACTTGCATCTAAGTCGGATCGATGATCCGAATTACAAGCAAATGATATGTTTGCATAATTACAAAATCTAGGAAAACTGTGTAGTTTTAGTTAATGAAAGTTTTTTACTTGCTATTTAGATATAATAGATTGCGTTTGGAGGTAATTTGGATCGACTCTTTTTTTGGAGGCTTTTTGTGGAATTTGAGTTCAAAGTTTAGATAAAATTTGAAAAATATTTTGAATTTTAGTAAAAAATTTTGCATTTTAAAATCAAAAAATATTTTTATTTTATTGAAATATTAATTGAACTTAATAGCGTTTCTTAGTGTTATACTAATTTTTAAGCTAAGAAGTAATTTTTAGTTTAATTCAATATCAAATAAGTATCAAAATTAGGGAAAGAGGCTGTGGTTGGGCGGTAGATGCGAATATATTAAAAACAAAATTATGGGACTGTACAATTTTAGGTAAGAGCAATAGCTGATCTAAGGGGCGTAGGAATGGGGAGAGGATTTGGGGTTAAACACACCTGACCTCCCCCCCCCCCCAACTCCCCCCTTCCTTACTGATAAGAACTTCATATATTTGATCGTTGTCTACAAATAAAAAACAAATTTTTAAAGGGATGAACATATGTTAACGCCCTTAAGGTAAATCTCTGGATCCGCTAGCCCGTGGCCATGCCCGTGAGCTGATAAACAATAAAATACATAAAATGGATTTTTTTTAATCATTGTAAGCAATTTCTGAATTAAAATTTACAACTATATTGACGTAATCAAAACTAAAATGTAATCTGAAATGAAATAAATCTAATCACTTGAGGGATTATATACGTTTTCATGAGTCAAAAAATCGAAAAAATTTTTATAACTTATTTCAAACAAACATACTTTCAAGAGTTTATGTTAAAAATTTAAAGTCAATCCGAGCAGTAGATCGTAAGTAGCAACTCGATTTGTAGCGCGCTACTGTGCACTCAAAACTTTATACGTGATTTTCTCCGAATGATGTTTTTTTGAAAAATTCCTTTACGGCGACCGCGATATCTCAAAAACTACTCGACCAATTCATCTAATTTTTTCCTAGTTACAATACGGAGTACTTGAACGATTATTTTTTCATGTGCAGTATTTGTCTTAACTAATAATTTTTTTTGAGACTCAAAAAATCGATTTTTTTTTGCATCATGGTTTCCGTATGAGAAAAGGGTTTTTTTCAAAATTTTTCGTTCAAGTATTCGGCGCTGTAGTACATAACTGTCAATTTTTTGTCTTTTTGACTACAGTTGAGTTGTTGGCATTCAATCGTGGTCACCGCCAGACTCTGCAAAAAAAACGCGCATCAAGACAAGAGCTACAACTTCTACAATTTTCAATATTTTTTCATATACGACCACTCTTTTTTTTCATAAGAATATGTACTATGTATACCTGTTATGCTAGTTTCAAATAGCTCAAAAAAAAAAAATCACAAATATGCCTTAAGTTTTCCGTACCAAAACGTATATAACCCCTTAACACAAACTAGTTTTTAAATATATATTTCCTATTAAACTAAATTTTAATTAAAATTAAACTAAAAATTACTTCTTGGCTTCAAAATTGGTATAACACTAAGAAATGCTATTGATTCCAATTAATATTTCAATAACAAAATTTTTTTTGGATTTTAAAATGAAAAATTTTTGACTTAAATTCAGAATATTTTTCAAAGTTTATCTAAACTTTGAACTCAAATTCCACAAAAAATCTCTAAAAAAAGAGTCGATCCAAATTACCTCCGAACACAACCTATTATATCTAAATCACAATTAAAAAATCATTAATTAAAACTATACAGTTTTCCTACTTGTAATTCCGATAATCGATTCGACTTATATGCAAGTAGGAAAATGCATGCTGGTAATTAGGATCGATTTTAAAAGTTAATTTTTTTCTTAACATGCTTTCAAAAAACAAGATTTTTTTACCAAACTATAGCAGAATAATTAGAGAATAAAACCCTATATAAATTATACAAATATACTTACCAGTACAAAAGCTAAAATTGTTATAAAATTCGTGGTTTTCTTATTTTATTTGTTAAGGCTTTTTATGAAAATGCGCTCACTCTTTGTTTCTTCGCTCTCAACTGATAAACTTGAAGTAATTGAAATAAGTGTTGCATATCATTAGAAAGGGAAAATAATTCTCGTTTGTTTCAAAAAAGGAAGTGATTTTAAAAAATAGCAAAGAAAGTTATTAGCAAAACATAATCAATCCGACTCACATATATACATCGATCCGAATTACCCTCATTTAGTAAAATTATGACTGTGGTCTCAGGTCATACCATTGCGTTTTTTTAGGCCAACAGTTCACAAAATGGCGAACTACCAGAATTAGTTTTCTTAAAAATAAGACTTTTTCGTAAAACATAAAGGCAGAAATCAAGGAATAATTTAACCAAACTAATTATTTCTAGTTAGACTTGGAGACATTATTGTGTAGAAGAACAAACTAATTTAAATTTCAGGCTGATCCGCTATTCAAACACTTACTTTCGGCACTAAAATCATCTATTATAAAGATATACTTTAAAGTACTTGGAGTTTCTCACAGAAATTTTCACAAAATACTTTTGAAATATAATACTTTTGAATACGATATTTTTAGAAAATCTATTTTTCCAAACCATTTGCATTTTGTATTTTTTGCATTCTGGAATTTTTTTTCCGGATAAAAAGCCTTTACACTAGAGAGAAAAATTTTGCGGTAAATTTTATTTTTTTAGTTTTGCTGAGAAAACGACTTTTTTTTTTTTAAATGTGTTTTCTCCTGGTCATAGCAACGAATATTTAAATTTTGCTTGATAAACAAATTGGTCAGATTTTTAAACTTTATGGAAAAAGCTTTAAAAATACTAAAAAAATAAGAAAACTCGACGCACCGTACTTTAAAATAGCACAAGCAGGCAAAAATGTAAACACTAAGCAAATGCTTAGGATTTTCTTCTCTAGATATAATCCAACGTTAATGTCATTAATAAGGACAGTCCCATGAATTCTTGAAGTTTTATGATTTTTAAAATCGTGTTGCATGTTTGATGCCACACTCATATATAATAAAATCAAATTTCTATGAGAAATTTCATTGAAATAGCTCAACTTGATATCTGTGACTAAAGTATATTTTGATTATAATATTGAGATCAATTTACATATTTGTAAATACGCTAAATCCTAACCTTCTCATTTTTCTAAGAGGTACATTAGAAACTTAAATTTTTCCATTAAAAGTGCCAACATTATATAACTTTTAAAGGCCAGCAGCTAAATTCAATAATATATAGTAGAAAAAGTTAAACTTTCCTATCCAATAATATACGTATATAGATTGTAATTTAAACTTTTAGTATGTGAGTTCATAAAATAATAAATTTTATAGCTTTTTTTTCTATATTTTGTTTTTTTCTTTTTTTGGGTTAGTTTGAATTAAAAAATAGTTTAATTTTTCAATAGAAATACAAGTATTCGCTCGCTAAGTTAAAATACAAAATTATTTACTTGCTTAATGTTGCTGTCAATGTCAAAAAAAAATTTTTTACTCATCTCGTGTTGTACCCTTCAACAATTTAGCAAATAATGCATAAGATTACGAAGCATGCTTAAAAAATAAAAAAGAAAGAGCAATCAAAAAAAAAAATAAAAAATTAATATATAAATAAAAGTGAATTTTGTGCATCAAACTGCATGAAATAGCGCGCTAAAACTTAATATAAAATTGTAGATCCTGTAAAAAAAAGAAGAAAAACGCAAACTTTATCTGCAACATAAAAGTTTTCGTCGTACGACAAATTTGATGTGTAGCGTTAAATTATTTGACATTTGCGTTTGACACAATTTAATAGTTGCTACTGTTTTGATGCTTCCTGCTACTATATACATACTGAGTGCTGCTAAGCCCAGTGGGAAATATTAGCGGCAAATAAATACAAAGAACCGACAGAGAAGTTTGGTCTATGCATTTGAGTAGAAAGACAGACATTGTGAAATTGGTATGGCTTTCTAGAAACAAAAATATTGATTAATTTAAACTTAATATTAAGAATAGGAATCATAGCTTTCAATTTTCAACAGCCGCTTCATTGCGGAACATTTTCGAAAACGGTATCTTATCTTCCTGGGTTACTTATGAACACTACTGCTGCTACTATATACTATGGCGATTACTAGGTAGGTACTAAACTATAGAATACAAGTACCTGTAGTAGTAGAAATGTTGTGTAATGTTATAATTGAAATGCAAAAGTCAAATGAAACATGTAGCAGTATGCAGCATGCTGTGGCAAAAAGTATGTAGTAAAAGCAACAGCAGCAATCCAATTGCTAGTCCAGTAGTTATTTTGATATTTTCACAATCACATATACCAAAAGCGTAAATATATACACATGTATGTGCATTTATATATATATATATATATATGTATATACTGACACTGTTAACAATATGACAAAGTTGAAGTTGGATTGTGTGTAAAAGAGCAATGCGTCAACATTTGCTAAGATGCTAAAAAGTGTTGCATGTTCTCACTGTATATTATTGCTTTCTATTAAAAGTAGGATCCAAGGATGGGGGGGGAGGGGGTAGATTTCGGGGTTAATCCGTTTTCACCTTGCCATTTTGCCCATTTTGATCGTTGGTCATGAATCAAAAAAAAAATTTTAAAGGGTCGAAAAAATTATCCCTCTCCTCTTAGGTGATCTCTGCATCCGCTAGTGTATATACAGTGTCGGACAAAACTGAAGCACGAACTCTTCCTTGTCAACATTTAGTTCAATAAAATTTAAAAATATGCAAGTATGTACACATTTTATTTTATTTTTGTTTGTTTGTTTTATAAATTTAGTATATTTATGCACTTGTTGAAACAAAATTACATTCAAAACTGTGTAACGTTTTTCTTTTTTTTACTAACATTGCTCAATATGACTAAACCTGCCGCGACAAAACTAAAGCACATAATCTTTTTCGCTTTCAATTACAATCAATTGTTAAAAATAACAACAACAATATTCTTTAAACTAGAAACCCGTTATTTTGGAAAACAAAAAGAAGGTTTTAAAAAAAAGCTGGAAGAGTATATAAGTTGTTGGTTATCATTCACCGTCACCGTTCGCATTTCAAAATTTTGCTTCCCAAAATTGCTCCAAATAAGTATTCTGCACAGTTTAGAGAAAATATTCTAAGTGGAATTAATAAAGCTGAATCAGCAAAAAAATTTTGTATTCGCCATTACGTTAATTCCCGAGCCTTTTTCGCGCTTCCCATTTTTTAAATACTAAATATGGAGGTGGCACAACCAAACGTGACGGTCAGGCTATTATTCGGTTTATAAAAAAAGATTCTTTTATATCTTGGAATTAAATTGCGTTTAAACATTTCATATAGGTTTATCCAACGACGAGCTGTGGAGGGTGGCTTAGCAACATACCAAAGCGTAAAAAAGCCATTATTTCTCGAAAGAATCGACAGGCAAGGCTTAAATTTGTAGCTGCGCACTTTAACTGAGATACTGCCAAATGAAAGACCATGCTTCTTATTGATGAATCTATATTTAACACGAATGGTTGCGAAGGATTAAAGCTAGTGTGCTGACCAAAAAGGCAACAATGCAATCCGCGTTATTGGAAAAGCACAGTATAATACGGTGGAGGCAACGTAGTGCTCTAGTGATTTTTTCCAGCCATGGAATTGGTTCAATTCATAAAATAGGAGGTATAATGAACCGTCTGATGTGCAAAGATATTCCCCAGAATTTTATGTTACCTTATACTGAGGAAAATCTACTGTTAACCTTTATGTGGATACCTGTGGTAGCCGAGTACCTAAGATGTGCTTTTTCTTATTTTTTATGACAAAAGTGAGTTCTTTGGTGTTGGTTTTTCTGTTATTCCTCAAGCTAGTCAAGCAACAGAATTTAGGATAAAAAACAAATTTAAAAAATTATTTTTCAGTTTTTTTTTTTAAACATTTTATTTTTTACACCTTTAAGGGGATACCCGTGATACACGGGTACCTATATATTTTATATTTGAAAATTCAAAATTATCTAGACTTGTTTCGGCTAAAAGTTAATAGTAATGAATGCTATACATACATTATTCATATCTGGTACGTGATTTGTTTATAATTTAAGTGCAAGTATTACACGTTGTAATTGTTACAGCATGTGCATCGTAAATCGGCAAACCGCAATCAACACATGATTTCTGGTCTTTCGCCTTTTTTAATTGGTGATGTATGTAAGATATTTGGCGCACTTTCCAATTACTGGTAAACGACCGGATGGGTCGTGAGTAGGTTCTACTGCAGGATCTACCGCAAAATTAATAGCGCGCCCTAGCATGGTTTCTATACTAATTTTAGTTGTAAAGTCCAGGTATTTAAATAAGTATTAGAGATCGTTGACCTTTTGATTATCTCTGTCATTGCTTATTATTTTCCGAGGCTCTTTAGAAAGCCTCGTCGCAAATTTGTGGATTTGTTTCAAGTTGGATTATTTTTGTAAAAAAAGGCTACTGGTCATCTAAGCGTTCTACGTTTGACAGTGTAGGTACCTAAAATCTTTTTCATCGTATCTACTTCACCTTTTTCGCTATTAAAGTACTGAATTACGTCATTCTTCAAATCAGATGATACTTCCTTGCCAGTATGAAGAGTTGATAGCATTAGTACAGCCTTATTTTTTTGGGTACATATGAGCACATCATAATGTTGTCGTTAGAAAAACCAAACTGTGAAGAAAATATTTCTCGACATTTGGATGCCTTCATCTCGGGTGGAATATAACAATTATTTTTCTTGAAAGTCCCTACAATTGACAATAGTGAAGCTTTCAGGAATCTTGCCAGTGAAAAGCTTGTAAAAAAAATTATAACAAGTTAAATTTCGACTCGTATTTTTATATCTTACAACCAAATCTCATACGACTCGTTTCAGTTGGTTGACCTAACGTGTCGCTTCTTTCTTCCCTTAATAAACATGCACTCCAGCAGGCATCAAGCTCCGTTGCAGTTAATTTGTTCTAAGTTTTATTCTGACATACATTTGCAGAGAATACGGCTAGGGCTTTGCGGTTAGTATCTCGAATAATTATAGTGCACATATTATGGGTGGGCATCTATTATGGGTGGGCATCTAACCTTGAGATGTTGTTTTATCCTCACCATACAGTAAATTAGTGTTTGACGTTGATGCTTGACTTTCTTGTTCAGGCTCTTGTTCATTCACTTCATTATCAGAAGAATTATCATCACCAGAATCACTCCAATCAATGCGAATGTTACCATTTTCATGTTTCTTGCTGTCAATTGTGTGTTGTTGTAAATAATGAGTTGTTGTATAGGCTTTGTTGCAAAATTTATGCTTATTTTGAGATTTTCAGCGTGCTTTTTTGATGTTAACGATTAAACTCCCTACGTGGTACCCGGGTACCACGTAGGATTTTTTTCGTGAACACATAAAGGTTAATGCAAGTATACTAGCACGATGACAATCTCAGCACGGTGTGTAAAATAAAATAATTTGTTGTCAGTAAGATCAGTATTTTATAGTGGCCCACTCATTCACTTAATTTCAATACCAAAAAATGTATAGGAAATTATAGATCGTACAATTCAGCGTATAAAGGATAAAAACAAGGATTTTATTTTCTACCAATCGGAGATTGCATGGAAGAACATTTCTGCATACGTTTTGAGCAATTTTTTTGAGTCCATGCCACGTAAATATGCAACAGCTCTGAAAAATAATGGATACGCTACAAAATAGTGGAGAAATCGAACTTTTCTATTAATACATTCTGTCAAATAAGTACCCGGAAATTCTCATTTTAAATTTTCCCTCCGAGAATATTTCAAAACAATTTTTTTCCCAGGTTGGCACAACTGTCAACCACTATTCTGTGAATTTTTATTGCTATGTGTCATTTAGTTTGGTTACGGCGTCATTAAGAACAAGTCAACCTTTTGTGTGCGTTGCGATTTCGGTTTCGGCTCATTTTTGGCGCGCCATTCCGATGATTGTTGACTTGTTTGCATGTCGTACTCGAAAACCCATGTCTCGTCACCAGTTATGATGCGTTCGATGAACGTTGGATCGGAATTTACGCGTTCAAGCATGTCTTCAGCCATCTTACTGCGATTCACTTTTTGAAGAAAATTCAGATCTTTTGGCACCAATCGCGCTGAGACTTTCCGCATACCCAAAACATGTCGTTATGGCACAAGAAATTTCGTTTGAAACACAAAATTTCACACAAACTCTTTGCTCGATATTTTTATCCATAGTAAAAATCGCAACGCACACAAAAGGTTGACTTGTTCTTAATGATGCCGTAACCAAACTAAATGACACATAGCAATAAAAATTCACAGAATAGTGGTTGACAGTTGTGCCAACCTGGGAATTTTTTGAAATATTCTCAGAGGGAAAATTTAAAATAAGAATTTCCGGGTACTTATTTGACAGAATGTATACTCCATATGAGCTTTAGTTTTGTCACGCCAGTTTTACGCATTTTGTTACTTTTGAGTTTATATTTTTATTTTATATGATAAATAATATTATATTTCTTATATTTTTTTTTAACGAGTGTATATTCTTAGTACATTCATAAAAAAATTTCAGTCCAAGCTTGTTTTACAATATTAGTGAACAAAATGCAAACAAGGAAGAATCCGTGCTTTAGTTTTGTCCGACACTGTATATCTGTATATATAAAGTACCTTCATAATCACATGTATGCATGACTGTGTAGATATTTAAATTGCACAAGTTTTATTCATTTACACACATTTATTTTGAAGCATATTGGTGTACAAAATAATATTAGATGAAGCATAATTGTCTGGCTACATTTAATTGGTAACAGCTTATGAATATTCACTCACAGGAAAAGTTTATAGTAAGAATTTAGTAAGTACTTACCTTGTTGGCAAGTTCTTGCTACAAACTCCAGTTAAATCAATTAAAAATGTATTTTAAAACTAGCTAGTCAAGTCTCCTTCGCGAACCCGTTTAGACTTGATCCTGGTAAACAAATTTTTTAGTTTTTAATCACTAAAAAATACGTATGCCTTTGTAATCTTATCATAGTGTATAATTTTTGAATGTTTCCTTGCAAAGTTTGAGTAGAAAAAAAATCTTTATTGTCATATGTATGAAAAATTGAATTAAAAAAACTTTCTATATTAAAAAGGAAGAAGAAAATCTCAGTACATACTGTGCTGTGAATGGTTCTGGTGATATACTGAAATAAAACCTTTGGGTTATATAGGAGGTGCCCCGCTCACATGAAATTAATATCTCAAACTCTACTTCTTTTGGAGCTGTTTACTATTTTGAAAACTTACCCCTATTATGAAAATACATACGAATTGTACTGTAGGCGAAAAATACAAGCCAATCGCAGTTGCTTCTAATGACTACAGTTTTTCTAAGTATTTCTTGCATTTTATTTATAGTGTGCTGATTGATTTTGATTTTTTGAATCAAATACTTCGGTAATTAGGGCTCGAGTTAGATTAGATTTGATTGAATAAACAGCGGGAATTAGTCACCTTCTCACCGAGGCCTCAGTTGGGCTTATTGAGACCAACTCTATAGATTACAAATCATCCCTGAGTCTTGTATTCGTTAACAATTCTAAGACATTCTTGGGAGATTTGTCCTCAATTTCTGACGGTTCTAGATAGTAGTTTCCTAAGTAAAGAAAACGGGTACAAATTAGACAATTACAGCTGTTTTCTCTTCTTCGTTACATTACATACATAAGTCATTCTGCCTAATCTTCATAATATATAGGTGCTTGTTTACTCTACAATGTTCATTTAAGAAACCTGAAGCAATGCGAATACCTGTTCTTGTTAATCCAAGAGTATCTAGATATATTTGGCAAGAAGGTTTTTACTACTCTTATACCTTTTATTTCCATCCAATATTGATGCGATTTACCTTCTAGCCATTTATTGAGATTGTGCTTTGTGGAACTCCATGGTAGCCTGCAGAATGGTTCTAGTTCAGCAAATTTGCTGGCAGCTCCTTTTTTAGCGAGCTGGCACCCATATTAGATGAACTCTATTGCTATTCAGTAATTGCACACAGTCCCAGACTAATTTAGACTTAATTTTAAAAGCATTGAGTGCTAATAATGCGGCTTTACTATCAGAATGAATAAGGATGTGGATATTAATATTGTTAATGTCTAACTCTTCTAAAAGGCAGAGCTCAATTGCATGTATTTCAGCCTGAAAAACTGAGTTTTCTTGACCTATACCTGTAAATAAGTGTCCCCTTGGTCTTTCCCTATAACCATCTGTGTGCCAGACATGAGAGTTACGCGGTGGTGAAGGTTTTTTTCTGTTCCCCAGTTAACCCTGTCGGGGAATGTTACCGTGAATTGGTATCTGAAGTTATATTTGGGATGACAGAAGTCACTTAAGGCTAGATTAAGTGAGTGCCATTCGGTTTTATCCCTAAGTAGGACTCGAGTTAGTAATGACGGAGAGGAAAATTTCGCAGAACTAACAACTTTTTCAACTCGGGAAGCGGAATCTTGTATATATGATTTGTAGTATGTGAGTACCCTGTAAAACGGTTGTTGCTCGTCACTCAAAAAACGATTAATGAAATATTGAATGCGCTATAGATGCTCTTGTTTTGAAAAAGAAAATCAAAATTAACCTGTGAAATTTGAATTGCTTACTTTTTGGTTTTTATTTGTTGTTGTTTCATGCAGAAACTTCAATACCACTTGCTTATACTACCAACAAATTTCTACATACATTCATCAGTGATGGATACCTACCAGCGATGCCAACTTGCGGGGAATTCCTCGATTTGCGGGGAATTTTACTTGGTACGGGGAATCGGGGAATGTGCTGTTTTTTGCTAGAAATTCGAGGTCGTTCAGCTTTTAGTCATAAAAGTCTGTAGAATATTTTTTGTCAAATTTTATGTAATGTAAAACGTTTAACTTACACAATATTTCATATTTTGGGTCTTAAAATCTTCGTCTTTTCTTAAGTGGGCCCTGCGATTTATTGGTTTGGAGGAATCGATTTTTAAAAAGGAGTTCTATTTGAAAGTATTATATTTCGAAAGTAATTTGAGAAAATTTCAGAGAGAGACGCGGAGTGCTTTCGTAGATAAAGACGATTATAGCGCCGAGTGCCAATCAGGTCAATACCGTCGCTCGGCGCTTCGATTTCCCTTTCGACCATTCAGAAAGCTATGCCTTAGTCCAGCACCTCCTGATTAATAACTCTTAACCCTAGCTGACTAATCTGTAAACTTACAAATTACGATCAGCCATCATAAAGAAGATGAAATATAGTTTATATGTTAAAAATCAATAGTCAAAACTTTAAACCCGTTTTTCTCAAAATAAGGCTTTTGCCAGTTTTTATTTGAGTCAAAAGAGAGCCCATGACTAATTTTTTGAGAACTTTAATGTAGACTGAACGTCTAGTAACTCGAAACATCCCATCTCGTTCAAATTTGGTGTGGCAACTACTACTACTAACTACGAACAGGATTAAACTTTGTGCAAGCTTGAGCCGGATCGATTTTGAGAGTGGATTCTCTTGAAGTGAAATCTCCCATGTGCCGAAAGAATTCCAGAGCCATAAAGTTGTGAGGACGCAAGTCGGCCCACCCCTCGTTTGCGTCTCACCAGTGGAGTTCTATTATTAATTTTATTTTTATAGATTCAGGAATTGTTTATTTTACTTTATTATTTTCTTTTTATTACCATGAATTGTTTATTTTATCATATATTTTTAAAATTGCTAAATCTAAGAAGTATTGTATATTAAAACGAAAATGCAACCCTTCAATTGCATAAATTAATAGTCGAGTGGCGAACACACTCATCTAGCTGAATGACGCCATGTTTCGAACTCAACGAAGGAAAAAACAACAAAACTACAAGCAGATGGCGGCGAACGAAGAAAACTTTTTCTCTTTCGGCGATCAACAGCGGCAGCAAGCAGACGTATATTGAGGTGAGTGTCTCGCGACGGAACAGTGACTGGGAAAGCCTTTTTTTTTACACATCGAAGCTTCTTGGTGCCACGCATCAGGAGGATCATCGGGATAGGCCACGCCGTCCACCCCACAGTGTTTATAGAAAACAAATCCATAAAATTAAAGTTAAATAAAAATAAAAAAAAAAAAAAAAGTAATATTTTAAAAAATGAATAAATAAATAAACAAAATATAAAAAAAAAAGTGAAAACGAAGTGAGTGTGTGTTCCTTTTTTTGTTCATCACCTTTTAGTGCTACGTACTAAAGGGTCCATTTGCCGGTTTCAGATCGACGCTCCTTTGTGCCACGCACTAGGAGAGATTCGAGGGATAGGCCACGCCATCGTCCAGCGGAATTTAAGGTGCAACGCACCATACGATAGTTTGTAAGTAGGTGCTCCATAGTGCCACGCACTGGGAGGAACCACAAAGCCACGCCTTGAGGTAAAATAAAAAGTGAAATTCAAAAAAATAGAGGGGCAAGATCCCCAAGTGAGTGTTGTGTAGTGTCCGTAAATTGAAAGTAGTTCACCCCGGTCCCTGTAACAAATAAATTTCTGTAGCCTTGAACCCTGGACTCGGCGAGTGATACCCAGGCTAGAGCTTCGTTACAAAGTACATTCCTATTAATCTACCAGTCCCGTAAAAATTGGTTAAGTTTTTGACCGAGAAAGTTCAGGGTCACCTTAATATAACACTCATTGATGTCAATTTTATATGGAAAGTGCGTGCCGCGATCTTTTAATATGAAATTATATCGATGCAGGGAATTCGATTGAAAATCGAGGAATTTCTCGAGGGAGAAAGAAAAAATGAGTTGGCATCCCTGGTACATGTAGTTTCACACTCTCTTTTTCAAATGTGTTACTCTTTGGCACTCTGATTTAGATAACGAACTCAATGGTAATCAAAATAGTAAAACAATAAATCTTTCTAACTCTTCCTCTTAAGTTTTCGAATAGATTTATAAGGGAAATATTTCATATTTACTAATATTATTTTAATAATTTTAAAACTCAGTAAATTCAATAAATTCAATAAATTTCAAATTAAATTAACAATTTTTTTACAATTTTCAATACATATTTATATTTCACATTTTCTAGTTAGTATCAAGCAAACACAGTGAAAAAAACAAAAACAAAACAAAACATAATCAAGATGAAAAAAAGTTCAATTAAAAAAAGTTTTGCTATTCACACAAATGAACAAATATACAATTCTTAATAATACAATATAAAATTGGTGTTGTTTCTGCAACTGCTGTTGCCGCACTTTATAATTAGGATTATTATTATGTATAAAAATTGATGCAGTGTGAAATTGCAGTGAAAATTACAATCACTATTAAAATTAAAAAAAAAAAAAATTAAAACTGAAATTGAAATGGTGTAAGTAACTTTAAAGTTCGAGGAACTATGTAGTTGTGTACTTTACATAATGTGCAAGGTTGTTAGTGCTTCAGTTCTTGGTGTCCTTTTATTTTTCCATATTTTTAGTGTTTTTTATTTTAGTGTTTAATGTAAGTTTGACATCTCAAATTGGTTAAACGAAAAAAAGAAAAAAACAATTTTTAGGGTTCCTGGAGTTTTATGTAAAATTTCACGCTCTTTTCGATCCTGAAAATTACTTTTCGTTAAACCCCATGCCCATTTCTCTATTTCACGCCCCATATGTCTTCTTTTTTTTTAATGGAAAACTTTATTTGAGGCGTGGTTTTAGTGTTATAGACAAGTAGAAATTGCAAAAAAAAAAAAAAAAAAAGATGGAAAAGAAAATCGAAGAATGTGGTAGTTAATTTTTTGCTTCTACTTTTCGTTGGAGCTTGGGATATCAATAGGTTATCTTTTTTCGAGAGGATGGGTTATAGTAGCAGTAGCATTGGTTCCATAGATGTGCTCTAAATCTTATATTAAATTTGGACTGGCTTTATCTAAATTATACATTTCATCTGCATTTTTGTTTTGTTTTAACAATTTCATTTATTTAAAAATTTTTTTTTTATAGATGTGAGTGATTAATATACAGACTAACTGTAATTTATTTCTCAAAGAAAATATTATGCTGAATGATTCTGAAAAAATATTATGCTGAATGATTCTGGAAGCGTGATATCTGAGACAAAGATGTTCCTTATGACTAACTAAACATTAATTGTTTTACATGAACCTCCAACTTCCCCCCATTCTTCCCCTTAACAATTTCTCAAAATTTTCACACCAGTTAAAGTATACAATAAGCCCTGGATAAGAAAAAGTTCGCTCTAGCAGATTTTCTGGATATTGTAGGGGCAGTTGACAATTCGTCTTTTGACAAGATTGCGAACGGACTTAAGTATAAAGGAATCAGCGCTACAGTAGTGAACTAGATGTTTTCTATGCTTACTAGCAGCCAAATTAGGTCGCTACACTGTCCAGCAGAGAAGTTCTATCAACCACATTGTGGAATCTCCTAGTAGACTCACTCCTCGTGAAACTCACTAGTGCATATTATCCTACTGTTGGTCACGCTGATGATATCTGTATTACCGTCAGCGGTTCAAACTTGTCATCATTATGTGTGCGGGTGAAATCCGCTCGAAATATATTGAGAGCTGGTGCTGTCAATAGAAGGATATTATTTTTTGGCAAAACATGCATGGCTGGCAGATTACGGATCTTATTAAGCCACTGCACCATGGTGGGGGAGAGTGCATTGGACAGCAAGTGCCAAACTTATTCGTTTACCAAAGGTTTATGTTGCAAACTCCCCGATCGGGATGAATGGAATGGTGAGAGATGGATTGGTTCTCACCCAGGGTGCAATAAATTCTACACTGATGGATCCTTAAACAGCCTGGTGCTGGTATATATTCTAGAACAAACAGGGTAGAAGAATCAATCGAATTAGGTAGCTACACCTTGGTATTTGAAGCTGATATGGCAGACATGTGGATTAGCAATAATTAGCTGCAGACCCTCTTACATTAAACAAGAAATGGAAGCGATGTTGCGTCCGTTGCACAACCACCATTGGCGGGGATTAGATTCCTGCCGACAATCGAAGTTGTTTATTGACTTTCCTAGGCAAAACTGATCAAAGTATATGTTGAGCAGGCGAAGTTGTGATTTAAGACTCATTGTTGTCATTGTTGGACTTGTCACAGGTTTCGTTACAGTCATTGATTTTCGGGGTAAAATTGGCGTCAGAGAATCGCAATTATGTGTTGTATGTCTTTAAGATGGTGAAACTGCAGAACATTTAATTTGTAAATGTCCTGCTTTCTCTTGAACGGGATGTGCTACACTGGGCAAACATTTCTTGACGAATAAGGTAAGTCCTTAATCTAACCAAGCAATGGAAAATTTTAAAGGTTTCTGGTAGATTCAAGACTATTGACGGACTTGTAGCCTAACTATCTTAAGAGAGTGTTCCTCTTCGAAACGGAGTACAATTGATTTTCTAGTCTACGTGCTCTTCATTGTTAATGATTCATTCGAAAAGTCCAACTTCAAACACGTGTAATGTTATTTTCTAAGGCTAAAATTGACGCTGGTTTATCGGCATAGATAAGTGACTTCATGTAAATCCACAAAAAATAGTCTGGAGGCATCCAATCGCACGATCTAGGTGGCCAACTCAGTGGTCCGAAACGTGAGATAAATTGCTCACCAAACTCATCTCTCAATAGGGTCCATTGTTTCAACGGTGTGGCAAGTCGCCTGGATTCAGTTCTTGGACAAGCTGTATTTTATAAGCTTTCAGGCCAAGATCCTGTCGTAAGAACTCTACATAGTTGAATAACACAATTCCAATTGCTACGAACGGTAATGGGTGTACAAACCAAGGTGTTCATCAGTACTGGCGGCAACGGTAGCAATATATTCCTTTATACGCACTCTACGCACACAGGTAAGTGGATTGATAGACAATAGCGTAAAAGTAGTGCGAAGTTTTGTTGTTGACTTGAATGGCTTGCTACGTTTGTCGATTATGACGATCATAAAATGGTCGAAGTGAGCGAGAAACATTTCTGACAGAGCACGAATTTTGATAGTAAAATTCAATTATTTTGTATGCCCGGACAGTAAGTTTTTCCATGCTAACTGAGCTTGTTTGACTTTAAAACAAAAGGGAACTGTGAAAAATTATACACTGAAATATCAAACAGCAACAAAATTTAAGAAAATTTATAATTCGTTTGAATATGTTCTTATCCAAATCAAATTTTTTTGAAGCATAATACCTTCTGGGCATTGGACATATTTGAGTTAATATTACTGACAATTTCTTTTACCTTTGTGAACTCTACTCAAAGGTTTAACCTATTAATCTTTTTGCTATTCTCTCGATCCTTTACCGCTGAAAAATTTGATGTAGAAACGTTTTTTTTTCACACTATAGTAGATACCAGTCTAGAAAATTACTTTCTATATAATTTTATTCTAATATTTTATTTTCTTTTAAATTAAATTTTCGCATGCTATAATTTAAACTGCTACTTAACATACATACATGCATACATACAAAAACTTTTTAGTTTTAACCTCACATTTCGGTTTCATATACTATACTCACACTTAAATGAAATGGCAAATATTTTGTTGTTGCAAGTTTCCCGTGATGGTCTTTTTGGTTTTTTTTTTTTTTGGGGGAGGGGGGGGGGGGGGTTTAGTAGATATTTACTCGTACATAATCTAGAAAGAAACCGCAGATGTACTCACCACAGCAAATGTGGAATTTCGATTAATTTAAATGCTGCCGGAGATGAGCACATCCGCATCATGATGGCAAGAAAGTATAGAGAAGTGTCATTGCTGAAATTAGCTCGACGGGTATAGATATGTGTAGAAATAAATACGACATGTTTCTTATTTTGTTTTTTTTTTTTTGTTTTTTTCTCAGTGGTGTCTTTCTTTCACACACACACACACATACATATCTGAACACCTTTAAAATGTTGCCATTTCTTATTTTGCGGAAATTGAGGCACACATTAGAGTAACCCGCCTAACGATGTGGTTGGTGACTAAATGAATGAGGATGATGAAGACAAAAGTAGCAACGACTACGTCTATTTTGTTTGTTGTTTGTTTTTTTTTTAAGCGTATCAAATGTATTGCAAAAACTATTTAAATGCTTGTCGGGTATTGCGTACGAATGCGCTGAGTAATTTCAGGGTAAGCTGTAAATAATTTTAATCTTCGCTCTTTTAAAAATTTGTTCATTTTATAAGGACCTGAAATTGGTATCTTTATTGAACAACTAAGTATTTAAGGGGGAAGGCCACTGTGATGGGTCAAAAAAGTTTTTTATCTTAAAATAAAGTCTATATATTCAAAAATATGTGTACAAAATTTCAAATCAAAATTCCAAAAATTGCCTGAGTTACAGCCATTTTAGTGATAGTAAGTAGACTGAAAACTTAATGGACTGAAAACTTTAAACGTATTTTTCTCGCAACGACTTTTTTCGAACTGGTAGCGTCGATAACTCGATCAAATATTAACCGATTTTCAATTTTGTTCGTTTTTGCAGTGGCTATCGTTAAGCATAACCGATTTTCAAATTTTTGATTTTTACTATTTTTTAAGGTCTTTTGAAACTAAAAAAACATGATCGAAAATATGAAAAAATTTTCAAGCAGTCACCATTTTGTGGAAAATAACAAAAAAAAAAAAAAACGCTACGTACGACGAGAATTATACTCATATAGATTATTAAAAACTAAACATTTTTTTTTTGAGAAAATCCGTTCTTGAAAAATCGACGCAACCATGGAGGGGGAAATTTTTTTTGGGGCTCCACGGCAATGCCCATATTTTCAAAACTATTCAATATTTTTTAATAAAAATTTATGGAAACATTGTTGGAAGTGCACTTAATAAAATAAATATAAAACGACCCCCATATTTTTTTTATTTGTTAGATCGAAAAAATTCCCGAAAATCACTCAATTTTACAGCCTTCACAGTGGCTTTCCCCTTAAGTGGAAATAGAAATTATTTGCCTATATTTCGGATGGAATTCTTTTTTCTTTATTCGAATGCCACAATTAAATACTTTTCTGATTCTGTGGTTTCTCTCATTTTAATATGAAATTAATAGTTGTAATTCATTGTGGACAACAACAAAAGCAACAAATAAAAAGGCAAATAATTGTGAAGTCAGTCGCATGCACGCAAACATTTACAATACTCAAAAAATTAATAAACGAGCTTAAATTTATAAATAAATGAAAATTAATTTATGCTATTTAAATGTCATTGCCAATTGTTTCTACGTTTTATCAAACACAAAATTAATTTCTGGTAATATTTTTGTTCTGAAAGACTCAACATTAAACCAAAAAAAAAAAAAAAGAAACAATTAAAAAGTTTAAAAACAAAAGTAAAAATTGCATGGTAAATGCTAACATCAACAAAAGAAAAGTGTTGGTAGATACAAGGCCGTATTTAGGGAGGAAGTTTTGGGGGTTCTGACCCCCGCCCCTTTCCTCCCCCCTCCCCCCTCCGAAATAGTGGAAACTTTATTCTAATTTTAGAGATTAATTGCCAATGGATGGAAAAAAAGTTAAAATAAAATCTATTTAACGATATTTTTCACTTCCATCATTTTTTTTTTTTTTCTAAAAAGTCATATAAAAAAAATAAATTTGAAATCTTAGTTACACTATGCGATCAAATCCGATTTGTTTTCTTCGACATGAGGCTTGACTACGGATTCAAAAAGAGAAGATGATACTGAGCACTCCTGCATTCATAGTTTTTCTAGGTCAGTAACTGTTTTTGATTTAAAGTTTCGTCCTGAATCAGTTTGAAAAGTTTAAAAATTAATAAAAATAGAAAAAATTATCGGATCCTTGTAAAATAAGACTTGCTTGAACCCCATTTTTTTCTAAAACGTAACGTGATGGGAAATTTTTGACCTCCAAAAAAAAACTCCATCTTATTAGCAAAACCCATGCAGTTTAGCAGGCAATCTTAAAATATAATAAATTTTTTAACGCATTATTGGTCAGAGCACCACGAAAGATTTCAACCTCATTCAGGTTCCTTATCATTGATAATGGCTCAAATTAATTCTCAATAATGATCATTTGAAAAAAATGAACCTTTACTATTTTTGGTAATTTTTTTGAGGTTGGGTGCATCATCAGTAGTGGGAAGTCAATGAGTTAATGAAATTATATCCTTCACGACAAAAAAAAAATGCATTAGAATGCACATTGAATAATATTTATTTGAAAAAATTTAATTTGATTATTTTGTGAATTTTTTGACACTTTTGGACATTTTTTTGAGGTTAAGATTAAAAAAAAATCGGAAAATTTTTCCTAAAATTTTAATTTTATAGGGTCGATCAAATGTGTCATCGATTTAATTAATTGTATTTAAAAATCAGTTTGATAAAAATTATTTATGAATATTTTCTTCGAATGAAAACCCCCCCGAAGAAAATTTCTGGCTACGGCCCTGGGTAGATATATTGCTTATCTTTTTATGTATCAACTGGGAATATGCTAAGAAACGTGACAATATTCTTTAGAGAATTTTGATGCAATTTAAATAAATACTTATAGATGGAGAACATCTTGATGGCTTAGTAAATGATTGCTGGATTAGAGTTTAAGCTACCTCAGATTCGATTTCGCGACAGAGGATTAATTGGTATCTAAAGAACGAAATATAAACCTTAGACCAGAAGTAAAAGTTCCACATTCGATTGCATTCTATAGAAGTTTAATATTGAAAAGAATCATTGACTTCCGAAAATCGATACAGTTGCTCATAAACTGATGCCTACTTCATATACTGCAAATTAATTGGCATAGCATAAGATCTATCGATTAGTACTTGTACAGAGTAATCGATCAAATGGATATAAGCAGTTAGTGGCTGGAGGATGGAAACTCGGAGGAAGCAAACAATCACCATCGCCCGGCTTCAAAAACGTCGCTCAAATTAGTCGTCCAGTTTAAATTACGTGAAGTGGAACACTAAATTTTGAAACGTGACAGCTTGGACGAATTAAGCCAGTGAGTTAAAAATCTTTGATATCAATCAAGTTCGCTGGAAGTTCGACGTAATTGATGTTTCATTGGAGAACAAGTAAGAAACGATAGCACACTTTGAATATATATCATCGTCCGTCAGTAGTTTTACTATATTAAAAATATGTTTTTATCACTTTTTATTAAATTTGCTAATAGAAAACTACAAACTTTTAATTTTAAAAATTTCATAGTTTTTAATTTAATTTTCAAACCCAGTTTAACCTATTCGCCCCGTAACCACTTTCCCATTTAAGCCTGATGGGTGTGGATTGTGTTTATCATGTAAATAAAAATATAAGAAATGTATAACAACATTGGACATTTGAATGAATTGGAGCAGTAATGTGAAACTGTATAACTTTTTTATAAGCACCATTAGTTAAAAGTGATCAATCTCAAAACTAGGTTGGGAGAGAGTTGGTTTTGCTGATAGCAGAATAAAGATCGGATCAAAACCTAGGGCTAACTACACTCAGGCCGACGCAATGCCCGACCAATTTGACCTGCACATAATTTGTGGGCCGGGTTATAAAGGGATGCCGGGGAACGAAATCGCAGACGAGCTGTCCAGAAAAGGCATTAGAATCAACCTGCAAAATAACGAGACTTACCAGGCCAGAGCTGGATAGTCGATGTATGAAGGATTTTCTACAGACAAACATATAAGTATAGTCCCAGAAAAACTGGGTCTTCCATATTAAAATTACTGCAGGAGCTATGGTAACGATGGAGAACAGGAAACTTTAACACTTTTTCTATGCGAATGCCAAGCTCTTATTCACTTACGTAAAAAACATTTAGACAACTTTTTCTTCGATGACCTAACAGCCATGACTAAAACCGGAATCAGTCATATATAAAAGTATACATTATAAAAAGCTCCCAATGGTTCAAACGACCTGAAACAGAGGGATAGGGAACTAGCTCTCTTTGATAACACAATGGGCCTTTTTCGGCCTAAGTGTGCAGGCACTCGCTGGCAGCTATTTAAACCTAACCTAAACTACATTCACAAACTAAGTAGTCCAAAAAATTTAACCTAAACTCAGACAAAAAATAAGGCTAAATCTAAGAGCAAACCGCATCAAGATCAAAAGTTTGACCAGAAGTCAGACAAGATCAGATTACTATCAATCCACAATTCACACCAAGATGCAAATATAAACTTTCACCAAAAACAATAACGTTTTTTCACGAAAATTCAGACAAATCGAAGACAAATTTAGCTTAACATTCAGATGAAATTCAGACCAAAAGTTAACCAAAATTGAGACCAGTAGGAAATTAAATTCAAACCAAGATCGAGATCAAAAGTCATACCAAAATTCTTCATAAACACAAATCAAAATAAATATGAAACTTTAGACTGAAATTTTTTGCAAAAAATTAAACCCAATGTTAAGCCAAAAAGAAATCAAACTCCAACAAAAAATCTAACTAAAAGCAGAACAAAAGTCAACCAAAAAAAAAAATGATGCCAAAACTCAGACCAAAATGATAACAAAAACTAGACCGAAATTATTATTATTATTTGAAGGAAGAACGACTCGAAAGACCAGAAGTCTTATTCAGGCAAAAAAAAATTCAGATCAAATCCGAATTCTTGATTGGAATTATGTTGTGGAACGCGGAAATTCTTACAAAAATCAGACCAATAACGCTGGAATACAGCGAAAATATAACATGAACCAAAGTATGTTTTCTAAATTAATCCGAGGTCGCTGAACACGAAAATCTTTTTCATTTTTTTTTTTTTTTTCTATGGGTAAGTTTTCGAGATATAACAAAATAACGGATTTTCAGGTTATAGTTTCACTTACAGGCTAATATCTCATCACCTATAGTATCGACCGATCCAAGTTATATATAATAGGAATTATAATTAAATTTCGCTGCCAAGTTTGTTAAAATTGAATAATAAATGACTGGGATGTAGATGCTGAAAATTCAATTTTGGTGTGAATTTTGAGAAATTTTCACACAAGTCGTGGGCTAAGTTTTCTTTCTCCCAAAAAGTAAGCACAAAATCTAAAATTTTACTATTTTAGTTAATAGACCATTTCATTACAAAAGCATTTTAAGCATAAAACGATAGCAATCGGATCAAAAATGACAAAGTAATCAATGATTAAGTAAAAATAAAATATTCTAGAAAACTCGAAATTTTTCTCAAAATTCGTTCTGGTCCAGAAAATGATGAACCACTTGAAATTTTCATGCAGACTATTATTTTGAATATGTTTGGTCGCAGCAAAATCAACATACATCGGGGGGCACAATGTTATCAACGATGTACTCGTCGATAAAAACCAAATCATTCTTTCGCCCCTCCACATTATGTTTGGTCTAACGAAGAATTTCGTTAGAGCGTTGAAAAATAACGCTAGCGCAATGAAATCATTGGCTGCATTCACGATACTCATCATTTCCTAAACAGTTATAAAATTCTATTGTGAATGGCACCATTTTTAGTAAGCTAGCGCCATTTTTGGTAGCGAAAACTATTCACAATAGAAACGTTAACGCTAAAAGTAGCAGCATGTTCACGACACGAAAATTGATGAGCTGCAACTGTTTAGCAATTGATGAGTGTCGTGAATGCAGCCATTACAAAGAGCGTTCTCGAAATCGTCACTACAAAAAATCAAAGCGGGCGTATTCGTTGGACCTCAAATTCGCAGGTTGTTCGACGATGCTGGATTTACTGAATGTTTGAGTGAGTCAAAACGAGAAGCATGGGAAGCATTTGCAAATGTTGTTCAAAAATTTTTTAGAAATTATAAAAGTGACATTCATGCCCAACTCATCGAAGTAATGTTGGAAAAATACAATGACATTGGTAAGTTTGATTTATGGTGAATTAATAGTTGATTCCTTATAGATTTATTCAATGACAAATAAATTTAATTCCGAAAATTCAGGTGCGAATATGTCTCCCAAGATGCATTTTCTATTCAGTCATTTCGACTTCTTTCCATCAAATCTGAATGCAGAAAGTGACCAGCAGGGCGAACAGTTCCACCAAGATATGACTGAAACCGAAAGGCGATATCAAGATTCCAGGGATGAGGGCATGATGGCAGACTACTGCTGGTTCTGATCGGGGAAGAATCGACAGCGAAAAATTGTAAAAGTTCAAGTGGTAGCTCATCATTTTCTACAGCAGAATGAATTTTGAGAAAAATTTCGAATTTTCGAGAATATTTTATTTTTACTCAATCATTGATTACTTTGTCATTTTTGATCCGATTGCTATAGCTTTTGTAATGAAATTGTCTATTAATTAAAATAGTAAAAGAACAGATTTTGTGATTACTTTTTGTGAGAAAGAAAACTTAGACCACGACTTGTGTGAAAATTTCTCAAAAATTACAACAAAATTGAACTTTCAGCATCTACATCTCAGTCATTTATAATCCGATTTTAACAAACTTGCCAGCATAAGACGCGTAATATAATTTTATAATCCCATGATACATAACTTGGATCGGTCGAAACTATAGGTAAAGAGATATTAGCCTGTAAGTGAAACTGTAACCTTTTGTTATATCTCGAAAACTTACCCATAGAAAAAAAAAATGAATATGATTTTCGTGTTCAGCGACCTCGAATTAGTTTTGAAAAATACTTTGGTTCATTTTATATTTTAAAAGTGACATTTTGTATTCCAGTGTAATCATACAAAAACTTAGATGAAATTAGCAGATCAACAATCAGAATAAAATTCTAACCAAAATTTAGCTGAAAATTTACAATAAAATTCAAGCCAAAAGTCAAACCACAATTCAGATCAAAAGCGAGCAGACCTAATTCAAAATAGAACCAAAATCAGACCAAAACCAAGAACAAAATTCAGAAAAAGCTAACCAAAACTGGCAAAATAAACCATAGATTTACTACTTCCCATTCCACTTCTCATAATTCGGCCCACCTTCAACTCTGAACTCTAAAATTAAAACTTTGACCAAAATTTAAAACTTAATTCAGATCATAAATCAAGTTAAAAATCTAACCTAAATTATAACTGAAAACCAGTCCCAAAAATAAATCAAATGGCAGACCGTGAACTTCTTCAAGCTCTTCAAAAGTAAGACATCACTACAATGACCCTGATTTAATATAGTAAAACTACCCAGATTTAATATAGTCCTCACTGAAACACTGCTGATTGGTCATCCCAAATAATATGTAAACTTTTAAAAATTTTCTCCTCTCTCTCTCAGTCCTATGTACATAAGGTGAATATAGGAAAAAAAAGTGGTTGACATACTATTAAAACTATATTTTTTAAACAAAAAAAGAAATTAATATATATTTTGAAATCTTATACAATACTTTAAGAAAACAAAATGAAAATGGTTAGTTGACTTTTTAGACTACATTTACAAATTGCTTGCTAAACCAAATATTTGTCCACAAACTTGCCTACTTTTTTTCATTAAACTTAGACGCGACCTCACCTTTATTTTTTGCGGTATAAAAAAGTTGACAAGGAATCTGTTTAAAGGCCAATTTGTTGTAACTTTCATCGTCGATGATCATGTATCTAAAGCACAATGTCGTCGTAGAGTTTTCGTGAACGAGTTTTAGCCCCTGTGTTTTATTTGTCATTTCTGTTCGGCGTTAATGGAACTTTATACTTTTGAGACTTTTTTCTCTACGAACTTTCTATATATAGTGCCGCTCGCTTTTTTAGCCACATCTCAAACGGAAAGGCTACAATTTATTTAATACTTCTTTAGCTTTTTGCTCTGTAGTAATATGGAAAATCGTGTTTTTTGAGCACAATCAATTAAAAAACAAAATTATTTGTGCGCTACACATCCTTTCATTCAACACTGATGCTAACACCTCAATAGCAGCAGCAATCTTCTTATCCACCATATTCAATACAAACACAAAGATCCAAGACAAATATGTGCAGTAAAGTAGCAATTCAAGAGCATCGACAGCGTTTAAGTATCTGCGGTGCAATACAAATCAACAACAATATCATACAAACATATATCTGCTGTAAAATTTTAAGTAGGTAACGTGCTGCGTTTATATTTCATCTGAGATGACTGCAGCGGAGAGCAAGATGATAAATGCACATAGCTGTGGGGAGAGGTATTCGCTCTATATTGCACGCATATTTTCCTCCTTGTAATTGAGAAATTGTCAATAGAAAATAGAAATACCAAAATATCATAGCAACAACTACGAAATGCTGTCACAAATTGTATTGCTATTTCAGTAACGTGTTTAATTTCAGCATTATGATAAAATACCATAATTTACCAGAGTTTACGTGGAATTCACTGATGAATGTCATTCACTCGATTGCGCTTAAGAGAGGCATCAGAAAAAAAATGCGCAGTGAAATTATGTGGTCAAAATAGTTGTAGCATGGAAGGAGCTATGATCAATATGAAGAAATGTTCGAAAAGTTTTTTTTACAGAATTTGCGAAGGCATCGACATCCTCATGGACTAAACTGCTCGTTGGTCTTTTACCTATTCGTAAATATAAAGCAAAAATAGATCGAAATTAGAGGTTTACTCCCTCTTGGCTTACATTTTTTCTATAGATGTTGCGAAATGTCTGACTTAATAAACCAAGAAAGCCGACTATCCTTTTGAAAGATATATTCCTAATCTGGAATTTAATTGTTTTGAAGAATAACTCATTTACAATTTCATTGAGAATTTACATGTAGGGTAGAAGGGGGAGCATTCGCCACTTTTTTTTAAAGTGTTGTCTAGGCTAATCTAATAGTTTTTTTTTTTTTAATTATTTTTTAATTAGAAATTTACATTTATTCGCTTTCATCTGTTATCTTTATGATTTCTATTATTTTTTTGATGATTTTCCAAGTAGTCCAAAATGGTGAAAGTGCCCCAGTCATGGGTTACATTCGTCAAGGGGGTGGGGTGCAACCGTCAAGGAATAAAATTCAAGGTTTTTGATAAAGTAATAGTTATTATTTTTTTTTAATTTTTGTTCTTGTATATTACTGTTAGAATAAGTTCTACTTATTTTTAATTTATGAAAATTTATTTATAACATAAAGTAACAAAAATATAAATGATTCATTTTTAAAATATTTTGTTAAAAAATATAAGTTATAAATAAAAGTTTATAGTACTGATCCAGAGGAATTTATTTAGGTATGACTTAATTTAACATTATACTGTCTAAAATTCATATCATATGCCGTCGAAACCGCCCCATCCGCATTCTGGTGAATGTGCCCCATTGAACATTTATAAAAAAAAACTATTGCTTATTCTTTATTTAAATAATACCGGAATAACATAGTTGAACAACTTTTTTCTCACTCAATAAATAAAAAAGTTATTACAAGATTTACTTACTATCAAATATTTTTGCAACCACCCGAAAAACACAAAAGCACGTCTGCCCACGATCACTTACAAAGCTCAACTGTCAAAGTAGAAGGGATGAAAGACAAATTATAGATTGTTTCAATTATAAATTTTTCTTAAATTAGAAGATAAGGGGGGGGGTGGCAAATGTGACCCAGTGGCGAATGCTCCCCCTTCTACCCTATATATATAAGTAAATGCGCTAATTTTTTTTAGTCTAGCAATGAATCTGTACCATCAATTCCATCAAAATTATTCATCTACCAACCGATTCTGATTTCATTGTAACTTTTAATTTGTTTGTTATTTATTGGACTTTAACATTTCAATTTCTTTACTGCTCAACCATTAAGCATACTTCAATTTCATTGACTTTCCTTTAATATATATGTAAATTTTAACTGGAATATCAAAAAAAAAAGAAAAAAAAGAGGTTGGAACGCGATTAACTTGTGTTGCCCTAAGCTCATTGATTTGCATCCTTTCATCAGCTCATCCTTTTTTGTTTCATTTATGTACATGACATATGATGTTGTTCTTCTTGTTGTTGTTGCTGCTGCTACTTTGAAAAATATTGCATATCAATATTTTTTAAATTTTCCACATCATTAGAGTAGCGCACTTGAGTGAATTTTTCATTTCCTTTTGGCGTTTTTACTGTTTAGCGTTTGCTGCTTTACTGCTTACTACTGGGTGTTGTTGTTTTGTTACTGGTTGGCGGCTGCTATCAATTTCTTCATTATTTTTTTTTTTTTTTTTTTTTTTTGTTTTGCTCTATGAAATATTCGTACATTTGTTACCATTAATATTTATCCTTTTTCATTTAATTTTATACTTTCGCTATACTTGATTTTTGAGATGGAAGAAATGGTTAAGTATGAGTTTTTCAGTAGTTATAATATAAAATTAAGCATTTAGTTAAGCCTGTACTAATAGTAAAAAGAACTTCGCTTTGAAAGTAAAAACAAAACAAAAATAAAAGCTTCTATTACACACACAGTGAAAAAAATTTACAAAATTGTCTATTTAAAAAACATAAATTTATATAAATACTAAATGCACAATATTTGTTCAAAAATAATGGGATCACTGAAGTGTTAAGAATAAGCTTTAAAACTCTGGTAAGAGTGATACAAAGAAAGAGAGAGAGAGTTAAAAAAAGAGTGTAAAATGTGACAATTACAAACAAGAAAACCAAAAGTAGTTGGGGAAATACTGAGGGATATTCGATTCATTCTAAAGCTTTTAAAATGGGATGTTATTCAGAAAGTTAAACCCGATTAAAATGAAGGAGACATAAAAGCTTTCATAAGAGCTTTCAATGGAAAGTGAAAAGTTTATATACTTGGGGTACTTTCTATAAATATAGTGGGAAATATTTTTATAGAATAATAACCAAAAAAAAAAAAAATGAAATGCGGAAAGCTTATCACCTAAGAACTTTTATTTAAAAATATATAATATTTGTTTAAGTTTAAGAAATTTTCTTATTAAAATTATTCAAATAATGAAATTCTTTTGAGAAAAAATAACACTTAACTGCTGTTACGGTCTTATCTTGGCTAATTTTAATAATTCACGCCTTCACAGTTGCAACAGGTTGATGCCAGCTGCTTTTTAGGAAAGTTTATGAAGAAATTTAACAGCTAATTACTGAGAAGAAAATTCACTTCGAATACTTGGTGACACTCGTGTCACTCTTTAAATTTTCTGCTATTTGCCGCTATGGGTTTCAATTGAAGCCACGTTTTACCCTGAAATTCTGCTTCTGCTAACATCTTTTTCCGCCAGGCAGCTGATAAACCACACATAAGTTCATTTAAACAATTGTTTGGTAATATGAGATATGCCCCTTGCTTTCTATGGACTTAGATCTTTATGAAATTCATTACTTCAACATCATTTATGTTTTATAATTTGAAATTTACCAGATAATATAATGTAGATAGAAACGCTTTAAGCTTTATCTACTTGGGTATTATTAAAAGCTTTACAATACTATTTTAAAACTTTTTTACAGTATGCCTCACATTTATAATATGCGAGTAAAAGGCGGCGGTAAAGGCTGCAGTTCCCCAAAATTCTACATACAAGTTTTAATATTTTATAACAATCAAATATTGACTTCTACCAATTTTCTTATTAACTCTTCAGTTTGAAATTTGTAACCTTTTCAAGTTTTTCTATAGCTTAACTGTTTATTATCCAGACTTGAAGTACATTGGCTTTACATTTTAGATGTAATTTTTAATCTTATCTTAGGTCTGATTTTTTTTTGGTTTTTAATCTGATTCAAGGTCCGGTATGGGTTTCGGCTTGGATTTTAGTCAGGAATCAGACGTTTGGTCCGATTTAAAGTTGAAATTTGGTCTTAATTTGCGTATGAATTTTGCAGTGCATCGTGGTTTAAATTTCAGTCGGAGTTTTGGTCCGAATTTTGGTCTAAATTTTGGCTTGAATCGTGGTCTAAATTTTCGTTTAAATTTTGGTCTTAATTTGCGTCTGAATTTTGCAGTGCATTGTGGTTTGAATTTCAGTCGGAGTTTTGGTCCGAATTTTGGTCTAAATTTTGGCTTGAATTGTGGTCTAAATTTTCCGATTCTAGTCTGGTTTGAGTTTTGGTTTCAATTTCCATTTTCAAGTTGAATTTCGGTCAGGATTTCAGTTGGATTTTCTAACCGATTTTTGGTCTGATTGCTGATCTAATTTTGGTCTGATTTTTGTCCAACATTTGATTGGAATTTTTGTCTGAATTTTGTTTTAGTTTTAATTATTACCTAATTATTTTGATCTGATTTTTCGTGCAATTTTGAATCTAAATTTTTATCTGGTCACTTGTGTTAATTTTGGCCTCAGTTTTGGTTCAAATTTTGATCTGATTTAGGTGTGACTTTTAGTTTGAATTTCAATTTGAGTTTCGGTTTTAATATTAGTCTGACTCTTGTCTTATTTTCTGTCTGAATGTTATGCACATTATCTCAATATCAGTTTAGGATTTGGTCTAATTTTCATTTAAATTTTGTTCTGTTTTTGATTCGAATTTTGGTAGGAATTTTAATTTTAGTCTGAATTTTGTCTTATCGTCGCCCGAGAATTGATTTGGCGTATATGTACAAGCATTCGCATGCCTATACGCCAAATCAATTTTCAGGTGACGTTATGTTTTGTTCAAATTTCCTCAACAATATTTGAATAACAGTTAAGAATTTGGTCCTTTTTTTGGTCGTAACTTAGGTCTGCCTTTAATTTAAATTTAAGTCTTTGTTTTAGGTGGTAATTTTGCTCTAAATTTTTGGTCTGCACTTGGCCTGAATTTTGGTCTGATTTTTGTTAGAATTTTAATTTGAATTTCGGTCCAAAATTGAAGTTTTAATTTGTAATCTGCTTTTGATCTGAATTTAGGTTGTGATTTGGTATTGAGTTTTGCAACAATTTGGCCTTAATTTTGTGTAAATCTGACTCTTTTGGTTTCAATTTTGTTTTCAGTTTGGTCTGAATTTTGATCTTATTTGTATTCTGAACTTTGGTTTCGTTTTGATCTAAGATTGAGTTTAATGGTATAAACACAACCAAAGCAGCCGGCCTCAGCTTCAACAACAAACGCACAGAGTTTTATGAATTTGTATGGGAACGATTTTCTGAGGATAGCTGCCGCCTCAACGACGCTACACTAGATTCTATTCAAATTTTCTCAACCTCACAATGTTTCTTTCTTGTGAGAGGGGAAACATTGCCATATTTTTCAAAAAAAAGCCAAAAGCTGCCAAGTTTTAGTACGAAAACATTTGAATTTTTTTCGAGTTACCTTTTAGTTTCTTCATTCTTTTGATGATTTTTTGCACAAATAAACGATGTAAATAATTTTAATTTATACAAAAATTTTTTCAAATTACAGAATATTGAAGTTTTCCTTTTATTTTTTGATAATTGATAACGTAAATAAAAAAAAAAACTGAGCTGTTAAAACAAAATCAAATCCAACTGCTTTTGTTCTGTTTTTTTTTTTTACATATTTTTGGCTCTAGAGGTTGTCGCTCTTATTGTGTTTATTCTCTCCGAAGAAGTAAGCGGTTAGAGGCCGGCTGCTTTGGTTGTGTTTATAGCATAAAAACCGCTCTGGTTTTTGGTCTAAGTTTTGATATTACTTGTGGTTTGATTTCATTCCAACTTTTGATTTGAATTTATGAATTGAATTGAATTTTAGAATGCATATTTAATGCTTCTTCTTAATTTAGCAAAATCTTTCCTCTCCCCGTCTCAAATTTTATTGCCAGATCCGGCACTGCACATGTATGTTATTCCTCTGCTCATCATAGCATAAGAACATAAAGACTGTTGTTCATTATCTGAGCATCTGCACAAATTCTTAAATTTATTTGTAACAAATAGAAACACAATAACATTCAAAAAAGCTAGTAATTTTTCACGAAAGCTTTACCATTATTTTACATAAACAAACGAAAAATAAACACTGGGACATACCAAGTTGATTCCTGAACATGTCGGTGATGAGTCGTTGAATCTGCCGCATCCATTATCCTAGGTTGGGTAGAAAAAATAGCTGCCTTCTGCTTATTCAAATCTGTCATCACATCGCTGAGTCAAGCTCAGCTCGATTATTATTGCAAACGTCAACTTAGAATAAAGCTTGATTTTTATTCGCCAAACTAGCGTGGAACTACCCATACAAATGCTGGAAACTGTTGTACATATTCTCATTTCTTAACCTCTTGTCTGGGTAGATTTTAATCAAACAGAGAATGTCGCATCAATTGAATTCATTGCATAAGTATTTGACGAATTGATGATAGAAGTCAAAGTGATTTTTGTTTTTTATCTAAAAGCTTTGCATAGGCACATAAAATTTATTGTAACCGATAACGGAGGGGCTCACACTTGCGGAATGCAATAGAAATAAACTATAAATATAAACATATATGCAACATACACACTTCATAAATAATTTTATACTTAAAATCGAACTTTATAAATACTTATCTACACACATAAATATAAATTTATTAAGTAAATGAAAACATTTTATGGGAATTTCTTGAATTTAACCAAACATTCATGCAATGGCAAATATTTCGTTTCTGGCATAAGAAGAAACGCTAGCAAACCCAGCAGTAAGCCGAGTGTGCCTATCGTGAAAAAAAATATTGAGCTGCTGAAATTGATTACATAGAAAACCACTAGAGCTAAATTTATCTGCAGCAGATGCTCGCAAATGATCACAGCAGCAATGCACTTCGACTTAACGCACACGGTAAACGCTTCCGAAATGTAAACTGTCGATGCCATGGCAATACCCGCTGACGTAACAAACTGATACATCATCATATTGTAAGCTGCCATTTCGAGGACAAATTTGCCATACAATTTATCCGTGTCTTGGATATACTCAAAAACGCCACCCACAGTGAATATAAAAATTCCCGACAACAGCAAAGAAATGACCGACAATTTTCGACGGCCTTGCTCGTCGATTAGAAATGCACCAACGATGCTGCCTAACAAGCCACACAATGCTACCCAATATATGCAATTCATATCGCATGAGAAGCCATTCCAGCTGACCGTGAGAAAGGCACGATTGAACGGCAAAGAAATTGAGAGCACTACAAAGCAACGCACTACAATAATCTTAAGTAAAGGCCATGCATTTTGTTCCCTGAATACCTCCCATCCATTATGGCCGGCAGCATCGTATGCCAGCAGTTGTTTGCAATCTTCACGCATCTGTTGAACCTCTGTGGAGGGATAATGTGCGCCTTGTAGACGTTTGACAATGTATGTGGCGGCCATGTCACGTTGTTGCATCTTCAATAGTAATGGTGATTCAAGGCGATAGACGAGGGTGAGTACAATTGCTAATAGGCCAAGGCATCCAATTATGATGCCATGCAATTGATCGATACCTAAAACATAACCACTTGCAACTGTTACTGTTGTTACTGACGATGCTGTTGCTAGTGGCGTTGTTAGTAATGTTGATAGTGGTGATTCTGTTGCTGGTGTAGGTATGGTTGATGATGGAATTTCAAATGCATACCACAGTCGTGTGTATAGCAATTGCAAACAGATGCCCAACCACAGAAAAATTCGCTCGCTCGACATTACCAAACCTCGTATAGTTTTGTGTGCCACTTCCCCACCGGTCACAATTGCCTGCACTTGTGTTAAGCCGTAGGCGCAACCTTCACAGAGGCAACCAACAGCAAGCGCTATGAAATAGTTAGGCAATGCTATAAAGAGTATGCCACCGAATATAATTAAAGCGCCACTTGTACACTGGAAAAAAAAAAAAATGCAAAGAAAATATTAGTGACAGAAAATTTGCAGATAAATTGCTGCAAGGTCATTCTATTTTATATGTATGAAAAAGCTTTGTTGTTTTGCATTTAAACACACACAATTATGTGTGATTGCAGGGATGGGTCTTGAAACTCTAGATTTGCGGTTTGATATCTCTGGTGGAAAGTTTTTAAATTTGTATCTATCCCCAATTTGTTTCAACTAAAGAAAGCAATGCTATAGAAAATTTTAAGAAACATAAAGTTTAATTTTAACTTGTATTAATGGATAACTGCAGCGCTGGGTGATTTGTTCTACCTGGTTTAAGGTTATTCTACAGCCACGCAAAGGCTGAGGCAGGACTTTATAGTTACTTGCGTTCAGAGCCAAGTTAGTGCGGGCTCGAGAGCAAGCTCAACCGAATCTGCACCACCACCTTAATCGTGGCGGACCTCAAACGTACCTTGGGGCCTGTCAAGTTTTTAACGAGGCCCAGGCTATTCTAACATTAAACAGAGAGCTCTGTTTTAGTTGAATTTCACTTTACCTACTAACCGGATTCATCAATTCATTTTGTCCAGTAACATTTTACATCAAGATTTTATTGGTCTCAGACTTTGACGGTCATAATCGCCATGAAAATTTGCTTTCCAGCTTTGCTGTCTTCGGCTTCTGAACCTGGGTATCGTGATCGGCCAACGGATGACGTTCCGTGCATATAAATGGAGCCCTAATACGAGTACTGCCAGATATTGGGGGTGCGAATGGCAAAAGGTTGATGATTCTGTCCACTGGCGTCAAAAAATTCCATTTAAAAGGCATACGAAGGATGTTTCTAAACAGTGCGTTACACGTAGCCTGCGCGAAGAGAATAGTATTCACCAATGCCGAGTGCGTCATTGCGGGCAAGATGCCAGTTAAAATCAGAGCACCTGAAATGCAACGCCTATAAACCACACAACTCAAAATTGAAGAACGGGCAAAATTTGTAAACGAGTAGCAAAAGCGATGTAAAAAACCGAGAAGCAAAACGGGTGAATAGAACGCATGGCGACCTCAACTACCACCTAACGTAGTTGGATAGTGGATAAAGATGCTTTTGGCATAACTTCTTTAACCCCGAATTGTTGTTTCGACAAAGAACTCGTTGAGCTTAGGGAAACCTTTGGTAGAACTCCAACAGCAGCCGACCAAATAAACTTGATGAGAGAATCAGAAGAAGAGTGGAAAGTAGGATACATCTTCGCCATCAATGTAATGACTAAGCTCTGGAAAAGATACTAGTGCTTTGTCAGCGGCAATAAAACAAACAAACAGCAAGCGCATGCAGCACGGGTACCTCGTCGTACAATCTCGAGGGCATGTCCTAAAAATGGTGAAAACTACCATTGACAATGCGATTGAGACATAATTGCTGATGGTGGTCTGGTGGAATAGTACTGTCGGTATCCTAGGAAGCCTAACTGTGCAAACAGCGAGATGGTTTAGTGTGTTTAAGCTACAAGTTTTTAACGCTTTCTCCTCGCAAAAAAGATGAATTTGACATTCTACAAAATCCAATGGCAAATGAAAAATTTTTGAAGTGAAGCTTCTTTAGCGAGGGTAAATCGAAAATTTTGCAACGGAAGTCGCGTTGTTGTTGCACTCATATGAAACTAATAAAAAAACGAAGTTATTTATCTCATTTGCTGTAGTGAGAGAGCTTGATTCCATATAGCTGAATTTGGCTTTCATGTGTTATACACGTGTGCTACGTCATGTTAGTGCTGATAAAAAATAGAAAGAGGAAAAGTCAAGTGGAAAATCGAGTTTTTGTTGCTCTCTAACAAAACCAGTAAAAAACGAAGTTATGCAGTTGTTATCTGGCTACATACAATCAAGCAGAGAGACAACTTCTTGCAGTTTTATCGCATATGCTTAAGTAAGAGTCGATATAGAAGTCTCGGCTTGATTGCATATAATTGAACTTTCCTTTCATGTGTTATATACGTGTACTAAGTCGTGTTTGCGCCGATAAGTGCAGAGAGTATCAACAGAGGAAAAGCAACAACAAAACAGAGAGAAGAGGACTGCAGAAACTTCAACAGAATGATTTACAAATGTTTTCTAACAATTTTCTAATAAACAACATACTAGTCGGTAAGGCCCCAGTAACTAGGGCTATTTTTTTGCGGAAGAAACAATAATTAAAACAGAACTAAACTACTCGTTGATGTTTGTTTTGATATTTGTGTATGCAGATAATTCGTTAGATAATTCTGAGAGATGCCGTTACTCATGTCTTCTCTCTTTCTCTTATTTATTATTTACTCCCGCTTAAGCAATGATTTTTTCAATGATGAATGCAATGTTTTGTTCAATGAGCGAATTTTAAAAAACTTCCGACGCTAATATTTTGGAATTGGCTTAGCCGATTTTAAATCTGATAATTTTTGGCTAACCTACTCGTACACTTAAATTGATATACATATAATATGATATCGTAGCACTTCTGGATCTTCTGGAATAAGATTGTAGTTACAGTAATAAATGTATAGAAGATGGTAGTTTCACTTCTACTGTGAGTGCTTGCAGACACATATATATTACTATATTTTTATATACATATTTTTATTTTTTTTATTTTGACTCAAAGATTTTTGTTGAACAGATGACAAGAAAAAACGAATTTACTGAGACAAAAAATGTAAAAATTTACATATTTTTGCACTGCATTTACATATTTTTGCAGTGCATTTGAGTAGTGGATAGCAGGGAGCAGTGGGGAGAGAAATGAGGAGTGTGAGGTGAAGAGAAAGAAAGCAATTTCATTTAATATTCTGAGTTTCTTTTTGTCGAATTATTAAAATAATAGAACAAATAGTAACTCTAAATCGGACAAGTGAGCCTGAGATTTTGGAGGCTGGGAAACCAATTTTTAACCAATTGGAAAATGAATGCGCTCTAGGTACAGGAAAACTGGACATTTGGTGATAATTCAAAGCGGGAAGAAAAAATGTATTATTTAATATAAAAAAGAATGATATCAAGGTTCTCGCTAGTTCTTGTAAGTCATCTTCTACTCTATTTTACATACTCTAATGTGTACAATAAGACGACCCGACAAAATCCTAATTGTAAACATCGAAAATTAATAGTGCGCAAAAGTTGTGTTCGAAATAAAACGGCAGCAATATTTTGACCAAAGGAATCCAACACAAAACAATCGAAAAGGTTATTTGTTATGGTGGTTGCTTTGGGTCATGACGTTTCATGGCCAATTCGATTCATTTTCGGTGTATCGTATTGCGCTTGTTATATGTTAATCTATCTAGAATCGAACCAATGACTGATAAAAGGAAATAATCTATCGCTTCTGAATGCGCTCATAATTCCTCATTACTACTCCACGTTGCGTTAGATGCATAATAAGAAAGACCTTGAACCAAATTAACTCTCTACTGCACCGCACATACTTACATGCGCAACATTTTTTGTTGTACGTTGAACAAATGTTGCTGCAATCAATGCACCAATCACAACCCCCAAAAACCATGAAATTGTCAATTGATGAGTGCTAGTGTTCGATGTAAATCTCCCAGATGGTGATTCAAATATAGACCAGGCCAATTTCATGCCGCCGGCAATAAAAATCGCAGAAGCTAAAGAAAAAAAAAAAAGATAGTAAAAACAAGAGTCCAGCAATAAAAGCGTGGAAATTTTCTGGTTTTTACCTGAAGCCATTGCCTGAAATTGCAAACGATAACGCCACATTAGACGCAGCCATGGCAATTTGCCTTCTTCTTCGATGGTCGGCAGTAAAGGCATCATTTTTTGATTTTTTGTGTTCGTTATTTTTTATTTAGAAAAACGCAGTGTGAAGTTTTTATGACACTTTGGTATTTACAATTATTTTTCGCATGAAATTTACACTATTTCAATTTGGTATCGCCATTGTTTGAAAGTTCGCGTGAATCGTTTTAGAGTAACTCAACTCGGAAAATATACACTTTAGAAATGAAGAATATTTATATGAAAAACAATTATAAAAAATATAATCTACGGATACAATCGCGTTCGGTTGTTTCCCGTTGTTGATATTCTATTGAGTGGCAATATCGAAATACAACAAGCAAATACTTTTTACGTACACCGCCAACAGCCAACAGTTAACAGCCAACAGCAGCAATTCACACACGGTCTCGTAGTTTGACTTCAGTTCATTTTTCTTTCTTTTTTTTGATGATTGTCCACAGTGCGTTACTGAACTTCAACTTTTATGTTATATTTTTATTCCAATTTTTTCATAGTTGTTTTAGATGTGTTGTTTTTGTTACTGCTGCTGCTGTTGCTGTTAATGAACATTGATAAGATAATATGAATGCGGTTTATCATAGCTTTTAGTATTATAATTAAATCAATAAATTTAATTAGAATGGATAAATCCAACAACGAAAATATTATTGATAAATAATAAAAGCAAAAAAAAAAAAAAAATAATAATAAAAAAAATAAATAAATATATAAATTTTAATAATAAAAATAAGTTAATATTTTTATAAATAATAAAAACAAATGATATTTTTTACTTTGATTTGCATATTTTCTGTATAGAAATTTTTTTAGTTCATATTCGTGTATGTGTTTGAAATGGAAGCGCACGCTATTTAATATCGCTGTCTATATCTGCTCGCACTTAGAAACGTTTGATTACGACTATTCAATATGTCGTTGTAGTAAATTCTACGTAAAAGTTTTAAGCCCAGCGGAGAACAGCGTGTCTGAATCGTATTTGTAGAACCAAAGCGCATAAATTGCACGAAAAAATCAAAAAAATTCAATACTTTTTATTATTAAAATACAAAACTTCATAAAAACTCATGTTTAAATACAAACATTTTCTTACTTACTTACTTTTACAAAAAAATCACAAAAGTTCGATACATGAGAGAGCGTGCTCAAATATTAACCTCCGCGAACATTCATGTTTATATACGAGGTCTGATGTTTTTCCTTGAAAGGGAGGCATGAGTAACGCTCGTATCTATACAGTTTTTCGCGGTAGTATACCGTTTTTTCGACTCCAAAACCGCATACCGCCTTTTTTTTTTACCAAAATACAAAAAATTTAACGTCTGAGAAAACAAAGCAACTCGTTGAGAGTATACTTTTGAAAGAAGTGGAAACATTGAAGGCGATTCTGATCGTCAAATGTAACTTGAAATATCCATTGAAAAATCGTTGATTTCTATAAATACTTCATAGCGAAGGCGGAATCGCTTCGTCAAATTTCTTCAAAGCACAAATTCAATACAACTACAAAGGGTGATATGAAAATGGAGAACGAAGACGATTTAGATGATGGATAAATTGCTTTCCTTGTTAATTTTCATAGAAAAAATTCATACCGCGAAATATACAGTTTTTTTTTTCAAATCTCTTTACAGTTTTTTAAAAATATTTGATAGAAATATACAGTTTTTGGTCCGAAAAAAGATACGAGCGTTATGCATGAGCAAAAAGATTAAGAATTTTCCGTACGTAAGTGTTCATATGCAAACCTTTATGAATACTTATGCTCATGTACGAATCCTGATGTCCTTTAACAGGTAAATGTGCGAAAAGATCAAAAATATTTAGTATATGAGTTTTCAAATAGGAACTTGGATGTTCATACCAGAATAATGGTCAGGTCGTGAGTGTTGAAATACCAGCTCTCATGTACAAAGAAAAAATCAAAGGTTTTTATGTGCAAAATGATCAAGAATATTCAGTAAGTTAGGGTTCAGTTATGATTTGTTATGTTTAAGCATGCTCAAATACAAACCATGGTGATCCTGAACATTTACAGGCTCGAAAATATCAAAAATATTCAGAACATGAGCGTTGAAATGCAAACTTTATGAAAAATCATATTTAAATACAAACCTTGGTTATCTTAAATACATACCATTTTGATCTTAAATCACGAATGTTCAATGAACCTTTTGAGAATGAGTAATAAACTAAACTGATTCCGTTGATTGCAGTTAAGACTGGATTTGTGGATTCAATTAGATCGTTCTTATTTAATAACTAGCTGACCCGGCAGACGTTGTTCTGCCCTTTCTATGAAGAAGAGGAAAATTTTAAATATATTTGAATGAAGAAGAGTGAAGTGTCTTGGTGTTTAAAATTGACCATTGGTAATGACAATTCAAGCTTATCTCATAACGGAAATTCAGGTTATATGGAAGGTGCCACACCCCCTTTGTCAATCCAACCCATATTTTTGTTGTAGCATGGCATTGTCAATTCTCGTTATTGTGTCAAATTTCTGTACTCTGCTATAAATGGTTCTTGAGATATACCCAAAAAACTATTAAGATTGTATGGGAGGTGCCACGCCCACTTTCCTAAAAGCCATTTTGAATAGCTAAGATTCATCCTTCCGTCCAAGAAAATATATTCTATATATATATAAATATTTCAAATTCCGAAAAATAAGATGAATTCTTTACTTTTAACCCTGGAAGGACATGTTTCATCGAATCGTTTTACTGTCTTATTTCTGCTTGTTTGCTGCTCGTTTTTCATACAACGCCAGTCGTGGCCAATCTGTTTCTGTGTGCTGACGTTCAACTGAATATACATTATGAAAGTATGATTTTTTTTTTAAATGCGCGCCGTCGAAATGACGAAGCATGACCTTTATGTAATTTTTACATTTTGAGATCGTGTTTCTTTTTATGTTATAGTTTTTGTTATTGAAATGCGAAATGAGCACGACAAAGGAATTGAATGACCAGGAAACTGAAACATTTCTTGCAGATTAGTGACGAAGAACACCAATCCGACAGAGGAGGTTCAAAACGAAAGTTTGGAAGATGGAATTTTGTCTGGAGAGCCAACCAATTTAGACTAAATTGATGTGTGTGTGTGTGCGTAGAAGTATATCGTTATTATGGGCAAAGTCGAAAACAATTTCGTTTATCAAATCCATTATGCATAGAAAAATAACCTTAAAATATATGTACAAAAAGCAAAATCATGGGGAAAATATTGTGCATCAAGTTTGAGGACCCACGCGGCAATGAAGAAATATTACTGAATTTTTTTGGAATATTAAATATGACTTTTCTAAATAGCTATGTCAATTACTCTAACAACATGTTTTAAGTAAAACAAAAGCCCCTTAATCGCACTTGTTTTCTGAAAATTCTGTTTTTGTCGAAAGCCCATTAACTGATAGGCTTAAAATATCAACTTTGACTATGTCGCACAGTGTCGCGAGAACGGCAAAAAATAAAAAAAAATAAAAAAAAATTTCAAAATATGCAAATACTTATTTGTTTATTCATCGAAAGATAATACTTTAATTAAAATATATCTAAAATTTTTTTCTAATATTATTGTAGCCACTCCACTCCAAATTTCGAAATTTTGGAGGACACATTTTTTTGTGGTAAAAATTTCATTTTTTTTAGTTAATATTAGTACTCAATATCACTAATTGGTAATATGTATATAAGGAGTGAGATTGAAAAAATCTTAACACACATTTTACCTAATAATTTTTTTTTGGGCGTAAAATTTAAAAAATTCTGGTTATCTTTGAAAAATATGTCTATTGTTATTTTTAATGACAAACATGTTGATTTATTGTGAGTTTGATTAAAATGAGTGAAGAAAAAGAAGTATGTCTTAAAATTATTAAAAATTTTCAAAAAAATCCAAATTGGTCCTACAAAAAATTGGGCAAAGAATTGAAGGTCTGCCGTCAAACTGTTTCCAATGTTATTAAACAGTTTCAGGAGAATTCGACCATCGATAGGAAACCTGGTTCGGGAAGAAAACAAGGACCACATGATATTGGGATATTGGGAAAGCCAAGAAAATAGAAAGCATATTGAAAAGATCTCCAAACACATCTGGTAGAAAAGCTGCCCGGTTAGCCCAGTGCTCTGACTATTTGGTGCGAAAAGTTAAAGCCAATGCCGGTTTGAAAACATACAAAGTCCAAAAAGTTCCAGACAGGAATGCTGCAAAAAGTTTAGACGCCAAAAGTAGGGCTAGGAAATTAAAATCGAATTTCATACAAAAATTTGGCATTCATGTTGTATAATGGACGACGAAACGTATATACTGGCAGATTTTACGCAGCTTCCGGGTCAAAATTTGTATGTTGCTGATGCTCGAGGAAATGTCGGAGAACAATTTAGAATCCAAATGCAGACAAAATTTCCTGAAAAATTCTTGGTATGGCAAGCTATATGCAGTTGCGGCAAAAGAAGTAAGTCATTTGATACAGTGGGCTCTATAAATACCGAAATATACATCAAAGAATGTTTGAAAAAAAACTTCTTCCTTTCATAAGAGAGCACAATGTGTCCACATATTTTTGGACCGATTTGGCATCATGTCATTACGGCAAGAAGCTCTGGAGTGGTACCAAAAAAATAACATAGTTTTTTGCACCAAGAGAGGTCAATCCTCCAAATTGTCCGGAGCTAAGACCAGTGGAGAGATATTGGACTCTTATGAAAAGAAACTTAAAGAGCACAAAAAAGGTATCGCAAAATATCGAAGATTTTAAAAGGAGATGGGCAAACTATTCTCAAAAGGTGTCTGAAACAACTATCAAGTCTCTAATGGAAGGCTTACCAAAAAAGGTCCACGAGTTCATAAATAGTGGTTAGAACTATAAAAGTTATATTTTTCTGTAATTCAAAACTCTAAGATCAACCGTTTAAAAATTATTGAATTTTATATATGTTAAGATTTTTTCGATCTCGCTCCTTATACGTATAAATTATATGCGTAATGCAATTATTACAACACAAAAATCCCGTTTCTCATTTAGCTTAATTACTATATTCTAAAAACCTTTACTTCTTAAAACTGCAATCTGCAAAATAGAAATTGCAAATAATCGTAAATTTTGAATGAATATAAAAAAATATATTAAAATATACCGCTCTAGTATTTCACATACCCAATTATACAAGTATGTATTTTCATAAAATCAGAAAACCGGCTGCTTTTAGCTGCAAATAAAATAAAAATTTAACTCATTTTGGCCTGCTGTTCGATCAATCGAACAGCAATTTTGAAAATTCTTAAAAAATACATTTATAAATTTTTTCCAAAAGTAATTACTATTTAATATTTCTATTTATACTGGCTTTAAAATTGCATTAAGATAATTTAAAAATACAATGTATTTCACCTAACTTAAGGCCCAGGTGAACAGACAAACTTTTTTGGAAGGTGGTTTGAAAATGAACAAAAAATAAAATTAATTACTTTGCATTTGATATGAGAAATTAGTCTATGCATATATATATACATATATATTTATATATTTTTAAGAGGCTACAGCTGAAAAAATTTTGAAGAAAAAAAATATATCTGGGAAAAAAGAAAAATTCAACAAAAATGCATATGTTCCAAATTTCGATGTCTTTAACATATAATAACTTTTAAAATACTATGCTAAATATACAGTATGTAACAAAATTGAGCAAATGAAGGGACATTTTTGGGATTTGAAAAATAGCCAAAAAATGGCATCTGTACATCCAGATGAGCAAAAGTGCAAATACATTTTTGAAATCAGTTAACAAAAGGGTCTTGAATGTTCCGAAAATTTTACCATAAATTAAGATTTTTTAAAATTTTTTGGCCTACAGTTTTTTAAAATTCTACAGCTCTGTTATTGCTCCTTACAAGTGCAAACACAACGCAAGTTTTTGAAATCAGATACTTTTTATTGGTGCAGCAAGGTGCACAAAGCTTGTAAGTTTTCAGAAATTCAGCAAAAATTATATGGAAAGTATAAATTATGGTCGAAACTTCTAAACTTTGAACCTTATGTGACACCAATAAACACTATCCGATTTCAGAAATTTTTTTTGCAGTAAGTTTGTACTTGCTGTAGAATTTGAAAAAATTTTGAAAAATCAAGACCTTTTTGGAACCTGAAGATTTTTTTTTAACGAACGATTCTGAACAGATCCACTTACTCACCCATCTGCACGAGGGGCACATCTGCATGTCGTACGGATTTGGTCACCGATTCAGATGCATTCTGGAATGCCCGGGTAACGCGCTGATTGGGGAGAATAAATCCATATTTGATATTCTTTACAGCTACAGATTGTTTGCAATCATCAGCTGTTTAGCGACTGAGAAAATTTAATATATATAATTTTAGATACTGGAGAGAGTCGGAAATGTCAAAACTGCCGTGCGAAGAAATCTTTACATATACAACGAAATGGGTTATTTTGAGTATAGTTTGTTCTACAAGCATCAAGTTTAATAGGAATAGGATATCTAGAACTGCGATTTGGAACATACATTTTAATTTCATTTAGTTAGAATTGAAATTGAATATAACCATTTAACATACATTCTGCTGCGAAGAGTTGGCAAGCTTATAAGTTTTAACCGTTGCTCATAAGAAGGGAGGTGCTGTAATGGATTCCAGTGTAACGAACGTAGAGCAAACAAGAGGAACTGTTTTTGCACAGATTTCAACTTATCAGCATAACAGTTGTACTGAGAGCCCCACACAACAGAACCATAATCCAGAGCTGGTCTTACAAATGCAGATGCCAAATGGGATGCCCTTAGCCTTATTCATAGTTAAAATCACGGTTGCCACTTTGGTACAATTCTACCAAAACTGGTACATTTTTTTCCATTTTTCTGCGTTTGGTACATTGGTACATGTTTTTAAAATTTGGTACATTCTGTGTTTAAAGTTGGCTTTTATAATAATTAAGAATTCTAAACTTATTTTCCAAATATTTTTTGTTGAAAAAGGTACAATTTAAATGTATATAATATATAATACTTTTAAAAGAATTGTGTGTTGGACGTTAAGAGTCTCATTATATCTTGTCGCCCAAAGACTATTTTTTAAATACGAAATAGAATTCAATTAATGTGTTACTTTTTATTAAGGATGTAGTCTGGTGTTCCGGCCTAATTTTTAAGGTTATTTCAAGAATTTTTTATTATAACAAAGTAAAATACAATCATTTAATTTTTTTATATGTTCTTAGTGATATCTTTAACTGTACAAACAATTTTTTTTGGTGTTTATTTTACGATATTTTTTAGTATTATTTAAGCCCGAAGTAGGCACCTAAAAAAAATTGTGTGGGCCTGGCCCGGGCGGTTACGATACTTGAAGTCATCTTAAACAAAAAATTTGGATGGATTATTGTTCTATGGACTTGTAATTCTAGCAGGTAGTAAATTTAAACATTTTGTTTAAAAACTAACAAAACAGCGGACTTCCAAAATTTTTTTTTAAAACTGCGTAGGTTTTTGTTGAAAATCGTTGTAAAAAATAGGAAATAATGATTAAAATAAACAATTCTACTACATACGAGAAACATTGCAGTGTAAAATAGCACATTAAAAGTTCAGCCCAATCGGTTCGATACAACTCTCTCAGGCCCCAGGGTCGGTCAAAAAAACGTTGTTTCGAGAAAAACGCTTTTTAAGTTTTAACGACAGATAAAGTTTTCACAACAGGCGCTCTCGACTGTGAGCTATAACTTCGTTAATATTTTGAATTTTGGTCTGAAATTTACAGTATACTTTCTGTATATTGTTTAATTTAAATTCATTTAAAAAAAAAATAATCGATTTTTTGAAGCTCGAACAGCAGACTACATCCTTAATAAATAAAATTAAATGCTACTTATTATATTAATACATTTTTCGCTCATTTGGTACATTTTTATCTAAATGTTGGTACAAAATAAAATCAGTAAGTGGCAACAGTGGATAAAATTAAAAGTTAATTTGGCGTCCATTGTGACACCCAGGTCAACTAACGAACAACTAACAGCTCGTGATCATCTATCTGATTCCAAAAATGTGTTTGCACTTTCATTCATCTGGATGTGTACAAATTTAACTATGCTGATAAGTTTTAATTTGACGCGACCTTTTAGCTGTTATTCACATCCCAAAAATGACCCTTTATTTGCACAATTTCGTTACGTACTCTATTTTACACCAGGGAATATTTATTGCTCATAATGTGGCATAGAAATATTTGTTTTTTACACCTGGTCACCTTATTTTCTCAAGGTAAGCCAAAAACTGCTACACCTTCTTCAATGAAAAAAAAATCGTTTTCTGTTTTTAAATACTGACATTTCTTATTGCAGACATATGGAAATAGCGTTTTGAAAATTTTCAATTTGGATTATGACATCTAGTTGCGGAGCCAAAATGTGTTAATTTGGAAGAATCATTTTCAAAATAATTGGCAACTTGCACTTGCCATAGATCAAGTTTAAGTTAGCTTTCAATTATAATGTAAATAAAGCTTTCAGTTAGATATCAATTACTACGCAATAGATGGCGCTGAACAATGTAAAGCATTATTAATTCTCTAAAATACATTCAACATTGCTTATATATATGAAGACAGTAGTATGAACTGGTATGTATTGTTACATGTGGAGTGAGGAATGTAGGAGGAATAAAAATGAAAACAAAAAAATAGACATCATAGTTTCAAACGCGGTTTTTCCCTTCACTTTTCATCGAAACTCATTGCTTTGTTTCCCTATACTCCATTTCATATACCACCGATTCCAGTTACTACCTGGTACCACAGATTCCCCATTTGAACGATTCCACAGATTGCAACACTTCCATAGATTCCAACTTCCATTGACTCGTGATTCCACATTCGATCGATCCTGCCATTTCACAGATTCCCCATCCCATCGATTTAAGATTCTTTATTCTATCGATCCCACATTTACCCGCCTGCCCACTCCACATGTAGCATAAGATGCGGCATGTTATTGATTAAAATTTCGGAAGCGAAAAACATATTTATGATTTAACTCCATAAAAAATAATTGTAGCTTTTTTCGGCAATTAAAAGCATATTTCTTTATTTATCTTTATACATATAATTATTTGGAATATAGAAAAATCATTATATATGCATGCATGTATGTAGAATAATTATATAGAATTAACCAGGCGTCAATGAAAATATTTTCTTTTACATCGACAATGAATTGGGTGTGTGACATCTGAGTAACAATAAATCTTTGAAATCAAATTAGATTTTTTTTTTAATTCCATAAAACATATTTTGGTGCAAAAAAAAAAAAAAAAAAATAAACAAAAATATTCTCTTCTTTTTAAGTATATTTTTTTTTGAAACAAAAAAATAAGATCAGTAAAATTAACATGAAATTTCTTTCGAAAATTTTACTTGACGCTGTGAAACTTAATCTGAGCTTCACGTAGTGTATCATGTTTCGTTTCTGGCATATTTCTGATGCCGAATGTGAAAAAAAAGAGTCCAATAACAGCGAAGGCAATATAATATTTCAAAAAGGATTCTGGATAACGAGCTAAATTACTACTAATAATTATTTGCACTAGCATTTCCACAATGAAAACGATTGCAATGTAATATGGTTTAACTGCCAGTGGAAATGCTTCAGTTAAGTAAACCGACGAGGAACTTATGAAGAAACTAACAAATAATTGGAAGACAAAAAATAAATACATGGCCGCAATCCTTGGATAATATATATAAAGTGTTACACCAATTCCAATTGCAACAACACTGCAAATATTTATACCCATAAGCATTGGTTTCCTGCGTCCAACGGAATCCATTATAAAAATGGCAATTAATGAGCCTATCCAGCGCAAAGTACCAAATATATACAAAGGCCAATAATATAATATTCCTTCATAAGATCGTTGCATGCCATAAACTATCATTGAACTGAAACACATTGCGACCAAGCCACGATAGACGCACAATTTAAGTAAGGCTGGCAATCCAGCATAGGCAGCTTCTTTTAACGTCATTTTAGCATTCTCGGCAATGTAGAGTTTATGTTCTGCTAGTTGTTCGTAAGTTTCAGTAGTTACCTTAAAAGGACGCTGTAGTCAGCGCAGTGCATCAATTGCTTTTTCTTCTTGATTATGTGTCAGCAGATATATTGGTGATTCAATAAAAAGGAAGTAGCAAATTAAGAAGGCAATCACACCATACAAAATGCTAAGACCTCCATGAACTTGTAACGTTACAGTGTCTAATAAAAATGATTGAATAAAAATACCCGAGCTGAACGAAAGTGACTCAATTGAGGTTGCAATCATGCCACGATACGATTTTACAGCTTCCTCACCGGCCAGTATGAGGGTGGGTGCGAAAGCCAAACCATTTGCTATGCCATTAATATAACGTGCCGCCATAATTGCTTTAGGGTTATATGGTTGAGCTGTAAATAATATACCGCCTAATACGACCATAAATGCAGAGAAAAGCTAAAAAAGATTAAAAATTATTATACATTATTATCTTTATTTTATTATTAAATAATTTCTGGATGAGGTTGTTCTTACAATTATACGTTTCTTCTGCACTTTATGAGCCAGTATCATTCCCAGCACTGCACCAATTATAACTCCGATAAACCAACTAATTTTCATGTCTAAATCATAGAATCCAAAAGAATCTAAGCCGAAGCTGCATGCCAGGTTCATTCCACCCGATATAAATATAAGACGTCCTGAAAAAATAAACTAAATTAAGATAGATATTTCGGAAAGAAAATTCTTTAGGTTTAAATATTCATTGCAACTAAGCTCTGGTTACTTTTATTTGCTTATCTATCAAAATCAACGTTGAGTCGATCGGGTTTAAAAGTAGGTTCCTCATATATATATAGCGTGTAATGTCAAACGAACCTTTTCAGTTAATTTTTTCGCAAGGGTGTATTCAGTGAGTAACCAGTGTTTACAAACCTTCAGTTGTTAGTTGTGTTTCACTATTAGACCCAGGCTGCTGGTTTGTTAACCGCATGATTATAACAATATAAAAAGGCCTGGCACTACAGATAACAGATCTGAAAACTTTGTTTGAAAATTAAAATCTGGATCCCGACTATACATTAGTGAATGAGACAAAAATGGACTGTGGAGTAAGCGCTGAAAACTGCTTAAAAGCATTAAATTTATCAACATTCTTACATTTGCAGACTAGCTTACTCCAGGCATAAGTCTTTGCCATTCAACAATAATGTCTGTATCTATCAGAAAGAGAAGCGAGAAGTACTCGACCTACAATGTCCTCTCCTATTAATTTGTTTTTGTTTAGTAAAACATTTGCGATAACAAGGCCGAGAAGTACGAACCCAGTTCTAATACCAAGGAGTCTAAAACATATAATACAACCAATACAACCAAACTGGAATGTTGCCTAGAAAAACAGAAAAGAGAAGAAAAATTTGTTAGAAAAAGATAAAAGTACAACGCAATTTTCGGTAGATAAAATTTTACCTTAATATATTTATACTATATCGATATTTTTTCACATCTCAATTTCCAACTAATTTTGCATGCAGTAATTTCATATGAGCCTAAAAGTATAATATATTATTTTGTTAACTCAAATTCATACCACTTCACATTGGAAATGAGTTATGAGGGCTGCTGCTTCTTTCAAACATTCGTAATGTCTATGATCAAAGTTTTAGTCATAATTGTGGTTTAAATTTCCGTCCGGCCAATATTTTCGTTCGAATTTGACTTTTTGGCTTAATATCGTTCTGAGGTTTTGTCTCAATCTTTGCCTCATTTTCTTAAAATTTTGGTTGAGATTTGGTCCGAATTTCGGATTGGTGATTGGTGTGATTTTTGATAAGAATTTCTGGTTTTTTAGCCTCATACCAGTCTAGAATTAGTCTGATTCAATTGAATTTGGATGGGGATTTTCCTCTGAAATTTGGTTTTAATTTTGTTTTGACCGAAATTTAATTGTTGGAGTCTTGTTTTGAATTGGGATTGGTTTTGTATTCAGATTGTTCTGAATTAGGATTTTGATCTGATTTTGGTTTGAGTTTTGGTCTGAAATTTGGTTTGATTTGAATTGTTTTTAATATAATTTATAAGTATTGGTCATTAAAATATTAATTTTTTACTCAAAACGTTGATAATTGAAGTTCTTAAACGTTTAAAAATATCATTGAAGTTCACCATGAAAACAAGTCGACTTAATGGGTTAACTTTTTTATAATTCTTTAGATATACTTGTGTGGTCGTAGACTAGTCGTAAGTGTGCTAGCCTGCTATGCAGAGGTGCCCGGGTTCATATCTCCGCGCGCTCAAAAATCAAAAACATTAATTTTTCTACACGGCACCACCTCTTGGCTGACAATGGCAAACCTCCAAAAGTAAAAGTATGCCTAAGAAAAGCTTTTCACTTCGCCGATAGGACTCAGCATAATATTGTAGGTCCCTTCTATTCGTGTATAAATATAACTCACACAACATGAAAGGATGCAAAAAGTTCGGCCTTGGTTCTCCAGGGGCTGTTGTGCCATAATAGTAGTACTAGATATACTTGTATCCAAGGCCGTATTTAGGGGGAGGTTTTGGGGTTTCTGACCCCCTCCCCCCCTTCCCCCCCGAAATGAGGAAACTTTATTCTAATTTTTGAGATTAATTGCCAATAGATGGAAAAAAGTCAAAATAAAATCTATTTAACGATATTTTTTACTTCCATCGGTTTTTTTTTTCTAAAAAGTCAAATATAAAAAATAAATTTGAAATCTTAGTTACACTATGCGATCAAATCCGATTTGTTTTCTTCGACATGATTTTTGACTACGGATTCAAAAAGAGAAGGTGATACTGAGCGCGCTCCTGCATTCATAGTTTTTCTAGGTCAGTAACTGTTTTTGATTTAAGGTTTCGTCCTGAATCAGTTTGAAAAGTTTAAAAATTAATAAAAATAGAAAAAATTATCGGATCCTTGTAAAATAAGACTTGCTTGAACCCTATTTTTTCCTAAAACGTGACGTGATGGGAAGTTTTTGATATCAGAGTCGTGTTCAATGTAAAAAATTCTTTCGCAAAAACTCCATCTTATTAGCAAAACCCATCTTAAAATATGATTAATTTTTCAACGCATTATTGCTCAGAGCACCACGACTAGAAAGATCTCTTTCAATGCTGTGACTTCACGAATATAGGAAATATAAGCCAACCTCATCCGGGTTCCTTATCATTGATAATGGCTCAAATTCCCAATGATGATCATTTGAGAAAAATGAGCCTCTACTATTTTTGGTAATTTTTTTGAGGTTGAGTACATCATCAGTAGTGGGAAGTCAATGAGTTAATGAAATTATGTCTCTCACGATAAAAAAAAATGCATTAGAGTGAATAATATTTATTTGAAAAAATTTAATTTGATTATTCTGGGAATTTTTTGTCACTTTTGGCCATTTTTTTGAGGTTATGATTGAAAAAAATCGGAAAATTTTTCCTAAAATTTTAATTATATAGGGTTCATCAAATGTATCATCGATTTAGTTTATTGTATTTAAAAATCAGTTTGATAAAAATTATTTATGAATATTTTCTTCGAATGAAAATCCCCCCCGAAAAAAATTTCTGGCTACGGCCCTGCTTGTATCTTGATACATATTATTGATTTTCCATATTTTAGCAAAAGCGACTCAAGCTCTCTAACCGCTACTGGCTTGAGCAACTCGTCGCTGACTGTATCATGCAACCATGCTGTCAGTCATACGTTTGTTGTTATGTGTATAAATTTACGGAAAAAATGTTTTCTGTCTACATTAATCCGTGCATTTTTATTTTGGCAAGCATTATAAATCGATCAATAAAAACAAAAGTTCTAAAAATATTCGCGATTTCTTCTTTTTTATTTATACCAAAACTGATAAGATAACAATTTTTTTATTATATGCCTATGTGTGTATGAGTACACAACGCACCCTGACAACAAAAGTGGCACAACTTAAAATCTTCAAATTGACTTTTTGCTATAAAACAGTTGGCAAAGCACATCTCTAAAAAAAATTAAAACCCTGTTTAAAATCACTGTTGTGCCTCTTTCTATGTTATTAGAGTAGCTTCTGATGACTGCTATTGTGATATTTAAAGAGTATTTTGAGTTGTGTCTCTTTGTAATATATAAACAATTACTTTCATGAAAAATTATTTTGAGTTTTGACTCTTTAACTGATTGGTGTAAGTTCATTCAACTGTATTATTTTGTTTTGTGACGCTTTTGATGAAAAAAAAATCTTAGTAAAATAGTCATAACTCAAAATTTTGAATTTTTCCACACAAACACAAAAAAAAAAAAGAAGAAAGATGATTAGGTTCCTTTACAAATGACATACCATTTTTTTTTAATATTTCATTTATATTTACAAGAACAGTTTTTTGCCTCTACTGGAAATTTGTAAATTTTGAGTTGTGCCACCTTTGTTGTTAGGGTGTGATATGTCATCCACAATGCTATCTAGTAATCAACACATTATCTACTAATGATATTTTAATCTTATCAATAGATGCGAGGAGGAACCTCTACTTTCGGACCTTGTACTCTACTTTACCTTAGTAGATGCTATAAAATTAATATACACACTAAATATTTTGTTTAGAAGATAATAAGATAGAAAACCATATAAATTTTCGATTCCTCTATGAGTATCACAACCTATCGCAACATTTTTCTATGTCACCTATCACAGTAACAAATTTTTGTAATTATTTATAAAAAATTCTTTACCTGCGCCAACTGAGTTTGATTGCGGTTTGTTTCTTTCATTGCTTTTGCAACAGCCACCCGTGGTTGTTGATGTGCTTGTGGTTGCTCGAAAATTCTGTGCATAATTTTGCTTGATATTATAATCGGGATTCTGTTGAGTTGTTGGTGTTATCACCAAATGCACTGCTGGCATAACATTCTGCTGTTGTGCTACTGATGGAACATTGAGATTAATACTCGAATACGGTGGGGGATTTTCGTAGATCGTATTTTTTTCGCTGTTGTTATAATTCGGGTATTGCGGTTGTTGCATCTGTGGCATATATGCCCCTTTCTCTTCCATTTTTAAATTTATTATTATTAGCTATTAAAAAATTTATTTTCACTTTTTTCGAAATAAGAAAATAATTAAAACACAATAATTTTATTTTGATTGTTGAAGCCAAACACTGTGACGTTTGTAATTGTACTGCGCCACGAAATTCGCGTTACAATTTTCATGAAATGTTTATTGATGTATATTTCAAATGCTTATTCGTAAACTAATTTTTACATATTTTTCATTAAATACGACATTTATATGTTACTTTTACAAAAAATATTTTTGTCGTCCAAAAAACGTAAGTGTAAAATTTACAATCCAAAACTGGAAGAGAAAGAAAATCGAAAAAAACCAAATAAGTAGAGTTGCATATTTCTGGCAGAATGAAATACGCAGGGTTGCAATTTTTCGGCATCCAGTATTTTATGTTTATCGAATGTTTAACATCGGAAATTGTGTATGCACGCAATTTTACAATATGTTATCTTATCAATTTATAACCGACAATAATAACAAATACAATGTTCAAATATTAGGTATTGTTCGGCATACAGATGCGCTACTCCTTACTATAAGTATGTATTTTCCAAGTTTGGGTAGCAAAGGTTCGGTCATGCTTCTTGTATGTAAGTATATGTGTAACTTTTCTGAAATAAATATCAAGCTGATATCAAGGTAACGGCAACATAATTGTTTTACGGTACCTTCATTTAATGACCGGAAGATTCAAAGGAAAGTTTGCGTTTCCTGCTTCTTCTTGGGTTTCACTCGACCTTTTGGGTATGAATTTCGGTGGGAGACTTAGGCATGGTGTGATCAATTCATTTTTATTTCTACCTCTTTTTTTTGTATAGTTATCGGTTCTTGTTGGCATCGAACCTGAAAAGCTGGTTAAAATTTGCCAGGTATATGAGGTAACTTGGCAAGCCAATCAGGCAATTGTAATGCCTACCACCAATATAAATATATGTTAAATTTTAAAAATGCAATAACTTTGAACCCATTACAGATATAATCATTAAATTACATATGCTAATATATATTATCTTGAATATAAGCCATGCCAAAAATTAGAACTATCGGACCTTTATCATGCATACCTCTCTTATGAATATAATCACAAAATACTGATATTTTATTTTTATTTTTTTTATTATGTATTTTTGAAGTCTCACATGTAAGAGAAGTAGGCGCAAGAACATTCCAATCGTGATAATTTTTACCTGGATATATAAATATGCTATTATTTACAAGCATATGCAATTTCACTACAATGAGTTCCAAGTTATAGAGTTTTAAAAATTTCACATATATGGGAGGTGTGCGTGGTAATGGATCTATTCCATTTTTTCAATGATATATGGCAACAATAATTGGTATAAGTACAAAAATTTCATGATTATATCTATAATATATACCAAGTTATACTATTTTCGCGGTTTAATTTATATGGGAGATAGTCGTTATAATTTTCCACGCACTGGTTGCTAATGACCCCGTGAGCAAGTGAGCCGAATTTCAGTGCAGTGCGTTACTGAACTTCAAATTTTATGTTATATTTAGATTCTAATTTTTTCATAGTTTTTGTCTCTGTTTTTTTTTATTTTGTTGCTGCTGCTGCTGCTGTTGTTACTAATGAACATTGATAAGAAATAAATTTAAAAAACAAATGATATTTTTTCTGAATAGTAATTTTTTTAGTTCATATTCGTGTATGCGCACGCTATTTAATATCGCTGTCTATATCTGCTCGTACTTAGAAAGTTTAATTACGACTATTCAATACGTCGTTGTAGTAAATTCTACGTACAAGTCTTAAACCCAGCGGAGAACGGCGTGCTTGAGTCGTATATGTAGAACCAAAGCGCATAAAATGCACGAAAAAATCAAAAAAATTCAATACATGATTATTGAAACACAAAACTTCATAAAAACTCCTGTTTAAATACAAACACTTACTTACACAAAAGTTCAATATATAAAAGAGAGTGCTCAATTACTAACCTTCATGAACAGTCATGTTCGTATACGAGGTCTTGAAATGATACATGTGCAAATTTCAGTGAACACTCGTTTAAATACGAACTATCATGAAAATCTTATGTTCATGAACAGGTAGAAACGACTATGAATCAAGAATTTTCAGTGCATAAGTATTTAAATACAACCTCTTAGAGATAAACTCTTATGTTTTTTAACAATCGCAAAATTATCAATAATATTCAGTGCATGAGTTTTCAAATAGGAACTCTGCCCAATGATCAATAATGTTCGGTAAGTAAGGGTTGAGTTATGATTTTTTACGTGCAAACATGTTCAAATACAAACCATGGTGATCTTGAACATTTACATTCACGAAAATATCAGAAATATTCAGTGCATGAGTAATCATTATGGTGGCCCTTATATTTCAACTTTCTAAAAGTTTAGCTCCGAGGCCCCTATCTTGTTTCAATCTATAAAGAAACAATCTGTGCAAAATTTGAGCTCAGCCGGACAACTGCTAGGCGGCCCTCAACGACCATGAGTTGTAGTACATTGTCGGCCGGAAAATCATTTTTTCAGATAAACCAATTTTTTGTTATTTGATTTCTTGAACAACACCTTTCCATTAAGAAACAACACCGATATGATTAGCCAGAGTTGTTGGAGTTGACAATGATTTGTGCGTTCAAGATATATCTTTCTCAAGACCAGTTTCAGTTATCTCATATGGGAAAAACTCTTAAAAAGAACTTGGATTTTTTTCGCTCGGGTATATTACATTATTAAAGCACTTTATCATTAGTGTTGATTTGATACACACATAGTATCGATACTTTTACTCATTACTTGTATCGAATAAAAGTATCGATGCTACCAAACAGATCGGAAAAAAGTATCGAATATGTACTTGTATCGAATATTCGTTTAAAGAGACAAATTACGCTTTTTTAAAGTGGTTGTCAAGGAAAACAATCAGGCCAGAACGACCCATTGAGATATAATTTGGTTGAGCATACAGTTTACACTACTCCACACGAGTTTTTCGCCTATAAATCATGGTTTTGAGATATTTTGACTGGAAACACTTGAATCATTTAGAAATGACGTTAATTTAATTTAGCAAATCGCTAGAAAATTTATAATAGAAGGAAAACTAATCAACAAATTAAAGCTTGTTAAAAACATTTTATTTTAATGAAAAGGTTTCAATAAACATTATGTTCTACATGCATGGCCGGAAATATTTTCTAGAATTTCAATACTGTACTGCAATATTGTCATACATTGAAATATTGCAATATGGACTGAAATATTTTGAATAATTCTGCAGTAGCATTTTGAAATATATTATTGATTGCTGTAAAATATTATAAAATGATCCACAGTTTTAAATATTTTAAAGCAATATTTCTGTTTTTTTAATAAATATTTTCCAAAAGTATCGAATATCCGATACTGACCCTTTTTTCCGATACTAAGTAAAATACTTATGTTATATCATCGAGTAAAAAAAGTACTTGAATCGAATGAAAAGTATCGAGTTTTTGCTTGTATTTAATTGTATCGAATCATCACTATTTATCATTACTTTTTGTTCATGCGTAACGCTCGTATCTATACATTTTTTCGCGGTAGTATACCGTTTTTTCAACTCCAAAACCGCATACCGCCTTCTTTTTTTGAACCAAAATACCGCGTTTATACTAAGAAACAAAATATAAAATTTTTGAACGCTATGAAATTCAAATTTATCAATCGCAATGCAAACGTCTGAGACAACAATGGCAACTCGTTGCGAGTATACTTTTGAAAGAAGTAGAAACATTGAAGCTGATTCTTGTTTTCAAAAGTAACTTGAAATATCCATGCGTTGATTTCAATAAATATCTCATAGCAAAGTGGGAATCGCTTCGTCAAATTTCTTCAAAGCACAAATTCAATACAGCTACAGGAAATATGAAAATGGAGAACGAAGACGATTTAGATGATGGATAAATTGCTTTCCTTGTTAATTTTCATTACCGTTTTCATACCGTTTTTTAACAATTTTTGTAAGAAATATACAGTTTTTGGTCCAAAAAATGATACGAGCGTTATTCATGCGTCAATTGATAAATAATTAGGATACTGATCGAGAAATTAGAAAGGTGCTGCGGACAAATTTGTTACCCACCTCGAGCACTTAGCTCCTTAAACTGTGGCTCTATCATTATTTGATGAAAATGTTCCAACAGCGGTTAAGACAAATAAACCTTAATTTATATTAGAAGCAGGCTACACAAAAATAATTTTTCTTCGTTCATAAACATAGAGTTTACGTCTTTTCTTCAATAAAGAACTTTCAACATGGAAAGATGATCCAAGTTTCAAAATGGAGTTGGAAAACTTGAGAAGAAAGTTATTGTTGATGACGTTGCAGAAAAAAAATGTGAAACTCATTGAAACATTATGAAGCCGAGAAACAATTTATTTCACAAATCGTTGCCGAAGGTCGAAAAAATACACAATTAACTACTTCTAAATCATTTCTTATTGTGTGGATACACGAGAGTGAATTTCGTTGAACTTTTGAATTTGAAATTTAGGAGGACATACGAAAAAAATGGATTTTCATTGAGAATCGAATTTCGTTTTTGAGTAAAGTAAAAGTGAAAGTAAAAATAAATTAAAAAGCTGCCTTTCAATTGAATTTGGATTGCAAGAATTTATACACCAATTATGGTTAATTGGAAGAATAGCAATGAGTTGCTCTCCAACTAAATTATTTTATTTTTTCACTCTTACTTTTGCTAATGAATCTGGGGTAAAAAGGAATAATAGCTTAAGTTTATTTTCATGTCAGCCAAGTTTAATAGCTTTGAATAGAAACATTTGAAAAATTACAGCATTGTTTCAAACGACTTTATCTTAAAATTAATGAAATATCTTAAATTAATGTAAACGATAAATAATTCTAAAAATTATTTAAAATATTTCTTGGATATTTAACGGCCTCTGTTTTTTATAACTGGTGAAAATAAATTCACCAATTATTTAAAATGTTTAAAAACTATATCTTATATTTACCCTGTTTTTTTAAAACCATTTGTTTGAGGGTTTCTGAGTTACTTTCGGCATTTCAAGAGAATTTCGTTGAAATTCTTGTGAAATTCAGAAGTGATTCAATAGATATTATTTCTGTGGCAATAAGGAATAACAGCTAAACTCAAAAGTCGACTAAAAACCAGTTGCGTATTTTTCATTATAAAACCCAAAATATTGAAAGTTCTTAAATAATTATAGGAGTTTAATTAATAAAAAACTATGGTGACTGCTAAATTGCAAAAAATTTTTGAAAAATTTCAACTTTTTGGGATTTATAATATAAAATACGCAGCAGGTTTTTATTCGACTTTTGAGTTTAGCTGTTATTCCTTATTGCCACAGATTTCTGTAAATAAAAATAGCTTTCTTCTATAGAAATTGTGTGCGATATTAAAAGAAAAAACCTAATATTCCTTATATTTTTCATATTGTTTCAGAAATTGTGCGAATTTACTTTGGGATGTGCCCAAATAAATTTCTCTAAGAAGAAACAAGAAAATGGTTAAGATGGGAAAGACTATACCGCTTTTGAAGGGAGTTAATAGTTGCGTATACTATGTTTCAACTTCAAGATGTTTGAGGGTCACCTAGAAGTTGTCCGATGGAGCTGAAGTTTTGCATAGACCGGCTTTTTCTTGATGGGAACCACATTAGAGCAAGGGAGCAACAACATTTTTACTTTTAAAAAATGTCCTATAGCTAAGGGTCACCCTAGTAATCATATTTATGAACACACATCTTTAAATACAAACCTTTATGATCTTAAACATGAAATGAAAGATATATGAAAGATTAATAATGTTCAGCACGTTAACATTGAAATACGAAGCCTTATGAACACACACATTTAAATGCAGACCTTGATGATCTTAACTATGTACCTGCAAATAAATCACGAATGTCCAATGAACTTTGTAAGGATAAGCAATAAACTAAACTGATTCCGCTGATTACAGTTCGGACTGGATTTGTGGATTCAGTCGGATTGATCTTATTTTTCACTGTTTGTTTTTGTTTCATACTGCAAAACTTCAAAATCCGAAATATAAGATGAATATATCAAGTAAAATCTTCGGCAGTTAAAAGTATATTTCTTTATTTACATAAAATTATTTGGAATACAGAAAAATCATTATATATGCATGTAAGTATGTAGAATAATTATATAGAATTAAATAAGTGTTCCCCACAGCTTGGAAAACTGTTTCATATTTCACATATGTATATAAAACTCTTTTTTTTAAAAGAAAAAGAGCTTAATCGATAATTGTGGATGTATGGGTGATCAGCACCGATTTGAATAGAGTTTATTGAGGCATTCCATTGTCCATACGGACAGAATTTCATTTCCGAAATTTTACTTGACGCTGTGAAACTTAATCTGAGCTTCACGTAGTGTATCATGTTTCGTTTCTGGCATATTTCTGATGCCGAACGTGAAAAAAAAGAGTCCAATAGCAGCGAAGGCAACATAATATCCCAAAAAGGATTCTGAATAATAAGTTGAACTACTATTAATAATTATTTGCACTAGCATTTCCACAATGAAAACGATTGCAATATAATATTGTTTGACTGCCAGTGGAAAGGCTTCAGTTAAGTAAACCGACGAGGAGCTTATGAAGAAACTCACAAATAATTGAAAAACGAAAAACAAATACATGGCCGCAATCCTTGCATGATATACATAAAGTGTTACACCAATTCCAATTGCAACAACACTGCAAATATTTATACCCATAAGCATTGGTTTCCTGCGTCCAACCGAATCCATTAGAAAAATAGCAATAAATGAGCCTACCCAGCGCAAAGTACCAAACACATACAAAGGCCAATCATAGAATTTTCCTTCATAAGATCGTTGCATGCCATAAACGATCATTGCACTGAAACACATTGCGACCAAGCCACGATAGATGCACAATTTAATTAAGGCTGGTAACCCTGCACAGGCAGCTTCTTCAAATGTCATTTTAGCATTTTCGGCAATGTAGCGTTTATGTTCTGCTAGCTGTTCGTAAGTTTCAGTAGTTACCTTACAGGGACGCTGTAGTCGGCGCAATGCATCAATTGCTTTTTCTTCTTGATTATGTGTCAGCAGATGTATTGGTGATTCAATAAAAAGGAAGTAGCAAATTAGGAAGGCAATCACACCATAGAAAATGCTAAGACCTCCATGAACTGGAATAGTTACAGTGTCTAATAAAAATGATTGAATAAAAATTCCCGAGCTGAACGAAAGTGACTCAATTGAGGTTGCAATCATGCCACGATACGATTTTACAGCTTCCTCACCGGCCAGTATGAGGGTGGGTGCGAAAGCCAAACCATTTGCTATGCCATTAATATAACGTGCCGCCATAATTGCTTTAGGGTTATAGGGTTGAGCTGTAAATAATATACCGCCCAATACGACCATAAATGCAGAGAAAAGCTAAAAAAGATTAAAAATTATTATACATTATTATCTTTATTTTATTATTAAATAATTTCTGGATGAGGTTGTTCTTACAATTATAGGTTTCTTCTGCACTTTATGAGCCAGTATCATTCCCAGCACTGCACCAATTATAACTCCGATGAACCAACTATTCATCATGCCTGAACCATAGAATCCAAACGAACTTGCGCCGAAGCTCCATGCCAAGTTCATTCCTCCCGATATAAATATAAGACATGCTGGAAAAATAAATTAAATTAGATGTTTCGGAAAATTATTTAGGTTTAAATATTCATTATAACTAAGCTCTGGTTACTTTAATTTTCAGAAAAGAATAAACGGGTTAAATTTTTAAGAGAGAAGGAAAGAGGAAAGTAAAGAAAAAAATAAAGAAAAATGCCATCCTTTTAAATAGTTGTAGACCAAAGAACTTATAAATACCGGAACAGAAAATGCAAACTGGAAGGCTAGTAAGCGATGACCTTTCCACATAAAAACGAAGACCTGAGTGTAGGTTCAGGCTCTCATGTGGGCGATTTCATTTTTAGTCAGCCCACTTTTAAAATCGATCTGGCTCAAACTTGCACAAAATTTAGTAGTTACCACATCAAATTTGAACGAGATCCGGTAAAAATTCGCCGAGTTGGGGGGGTGGGGGAGGGGAAGGGGTAGAATTTTGGCATTTTGGTCAAACAGCCCTTGTTTTGAATCCATATAAATCACATATTGCATTTAGAAAATTTTGTCCAACATGTTTTCGATTTTTTTTTCATCAATCTTTTAAAAAAAAGAATTCAAAATTCTAAAATACAAAAATTTGACGGTTTTTTTTTCAAATCAAAAATTGTTTTGACTTTATTTCAAAGAGAAATGTTTTTTTTTCTTTTTTTTTTTTAGCTTAAAAAAAGCTCAGGCATTTTCTTTTGAGAACTTTGATGTTCAAATGTGGGCTGAGACTTGTTTATCTATCACAATGAACGTTGAGTCGATCGGTTTAGAAGCGAATTCACTTGAGATGAAATTCCTCATCAGTTAATTTTTGTGCAAGGTTGTACTCAGTGAGTAACCAGTGGTTACAAACCTTCAGTTATTAATTGTGTTGCACTTTTAGACCCAGAGATCCTGGCTGCTGGCTAGTTAAATCGCATGACTACAACAATATAAAAAAACCTGACACTACAGATGACAGATTCGAAAACTTTGTTTGAAAATTAAAATCTTGATCCCGACTAGAAATTAGTGGATGAGACAAAAATATACTGTGGAGTAAGCTCTGAAATCTGCTTAAGTGTATTAAATTTATCAACTTTCTTTCATTTACCAGATATGCAGACCAGCGTACTCCAGGCATAAGTGTTTTCCATACAACAAGAAAGGCCAATAATTGATGTTAAAGTAGTGGTAAAACCGCTTGAAAAACACCATTATGTGAGAGACACTGGAAGATTAGAGTTTTCTAATATTCAACTCAAAACTGAAGTTTTTCTTTAGGAGGCTTAAAAAACAACCATTTATCCTGAACGATATCATTATATTATAACTAATAATGACAGTCGGTTATTTTTTTTTCCAAACAAACAATGAAAACGCAATATTTGGTTTAATTTCTTTTTAATGATATTAATGATATAAATATATATACACATGATCTTATGCATTTATAAAAAAATAAAAAACAAAAAACCGTACGAGTAAAAAAATTAAATAATGTGCAAATTATTTTCGAGTATGTTAGTTTCCTTTTGCATTACAAAGCATTCAAAAATTCCTTCCGTCTTTTTTAGTCAAGTCTGTATCTATCAGAAAGAGAAGCGAGAAGTACTCGACGTTCAATGTCCTCCCCTATTAGTTTGCTTTTGCTTAGTAAAACATTTGCGATAACAAGGCCGAGTAGCACGAACCCAGCCATAATACCAAGGAGTACGAACATATAGTACAACCAAACTGGAATGTTGCCAAGAAAAAAAAAAAAATCGGTTAGAAAAAAATTAAAATAACTACAAAGAAATTTTCGGAAGAAGAAATTTAATATCGATATGTGACTATAACGTAGATAAAATTTTAGCTTAATATATTTATATGTTCAACATCGATATTTTCTTGACATCTCTACTTTCAATTAATTTTGCATACAGTAATTTCATATTAGCCTAAAAGTATAATATATTATTTTGTTCATTCAAATTTATACAATTTCTCATTGGAAATGAGTTATGAGGGCTGCTGCTTCTTCCAAACATTGAAATTTTGTCTTAGGTTGTTCTTAGGTTTCAAATTTGATTTGCTTTTTTTTTGTCGAAATTTGGTCCAACTTTGCCCCAATTTTGGTCTGAGTTGTTGTTTGAATTCTCTATATTCTGGTTGGATTTTTGGTGGAAATTCTGTTGTACAATATTTGTTCGGAGTTTTGGGTTCGAGCTTCAGTTGGAACTTTGGTCTGCCATTTGGTTTTAGTTTTATTTTTAATTTTGGTTTAATTTTTGTTCTAGCTTTAACCGCAATTTTGGCATAGTTTGGTAATGGCTGTCAAGATTTTAGTTTTTTGATTTTTTGTTTAAACTTGAATCTGAAATTTTGACACTATTTTGTGGTCTGAAATCTGGTGAGATTTTAAGTCTGATTTTTTATCATATGTGGGACATCATAATTGTTTCTGGTTTGCAATTTGGTATAAGTTTTTGGTTGTATTAATTGTTTGATTTTTTGGGCCTGGATATCAGGTTAGGCTTAGTGGCTGTCCATCAGAATACACTTAGGCCAAATACGACCCATTGTATTACCACATAGACGCTAATACCGCCCCCTCCCCCCTTTAACACTTAAAACCAAGTTTAATCGAACCACTTGGACTTTGTTTTATAATTAATTACGTTCCCTAGGTCGTCTAGGACCCAAGGCATTTTCCCGACAAATAGTCAAGGCCGGGCAAAACCATAAGAAGTGTGAAAGGGATTCCTCTTCCTCTTCATCTCTGCAACTTCTGCAAAGGGCATTTGAGGGCGCACCCAATCTAGCTGCGTGGGCACCTATAATGCAGTGGCCAGCTATTACTGTCACGGCTTGGTAAATTTGTCTTCTACTAAAAGATAGTAGCTTCTTAGAGCGTTTGGAATGGTAGTCTGACCATACCTGCTTGGTGATTTTGCATGTGTGGTCTGAAATTTGGTCTCAATTTTGATGTGAGCTTTATTTTGACCTGCTTTGGTTTTTTTTCTTTTTGTGTTTACGCTGACTTCTGTTATAAATATAAATATGCGCCTAAGTTTTGGTTAGTTTCTGGGCTGGGGTTTGATCTAAATCTCAATCTGATTTTGACCTGTGTTTGGGAATAATTTTTTTATTTGAATAGGGTCTGAAATTCGGTCTCAATTTCGATATGAATTATAGTTTGAATTCCGATCTATATTTTGGCATAAATTCTGGTATAAGTTTTAGGCATAAATGTGATTTATATTCTGCCCGGTCCGTATTTTCGTTTGAATTTGGGTTTGAGATTCGATTAACTTTTAGTCTACACTTTGGTCTGAGATTTGATCTAAACATTTACCTCATTTCCTCAAAATTTTGGTTAGGATTTGATCTGAATTTTGGACTAAATTTTGTTGTGATTTTTCATAAGATTTTTTTTTGGTTTTTAGGCCTCAAGCAGGTCTAGAGTTAATCTGAATTTTGATTTAATTTTAGTCTGGATTTGGATAGAAATTTTCCTTAGAATTTTGGTTTGAGTTTTGATTTGGTTTTTGGTCGAAATTTGGTTGTTATGGGTGTGATTTTTGGTTCAGTCTGTTTCGAGTTTGAATCTTGATGTGATTTTGTTTTAGATTTTCAATATAATTCACAGCAATTGGCTGAATTTTCAAAATTTTGAAATGAAAATTTCATAATTTATCTTTGATGGGTTAGCTTTTTTATTACTACTTACTATATATTCATTTGATATATTTGTATCCTTATATACATTTATTTTATACATATTTTAGTGAAATCGGTTCAAGCCCTCGATCCGCTAATTATTTGAGCCACTCGTCGCTGTCTGAGTCATGCAGTCATACTGTCATTCATACGTTGCTCTTATGAGCATACATTTATAGGAAAAAAATTGTTTTGTACATTAATCCCTGCATTTATATTTTTGCATTATAAATCGATCAATAAAAACAAAAGTTCTAAAAATAGTCCCGATGTCTTCAAAGGTAATTTTATTTATACCAAAACTGATAAGATAACAATTTTTTTATCATGTGCCTCTGTGTGTATGAGTGCACATGTCAGCCACAATGCTATCTAGTAATCAACACATTATCTACTAATGGTAATTTTATGTTATCAATAGAAGCACTTCCTCCTCTACTTTCGTACCTTATACTCCACTTTACCTCAGGCAGATCCCATAAAATTAATATACACACTAACTGTTTAGTTTAGAAGATAATGAGATAGAAAACCATTTAAACAATTGTTCCTTCTATGAGTATCACATCCTATCGCAACATTTTTCTATGTCACCTATCACAGTAACAAATTTTTGTATTTATTTATAAAAATTTCTATACCTGCGCCAGCTGAGTTTGACTGCGGTTTATTTCTTTCATTGTTTTCGCACCAGCCACCCGTGGTTGTTGTTGTGTTTGTGGTTGCTCGAAAATTCTGTGCATAATTTTGCTTGATATTATAATCGGGATATTGTTGAGTTGTTGGTGTTATCACCAAATGCACTGCTGGCATAACATTCTGCTGTTGTGCTACTGATGGAACATTGAGATTAATACTCGAATACGGTGGGGGATTTTCGTAGTTCGTATTTTTTTCGCTGTTGTTGTAATTCGGGTATTGCGGATGTTGCATCTGTGGCATATATGCCGCTTTCTCTTCCATTTTAAATGAAATCTTTTTATTATTATTAGCAATTAAAAAATTTATTTTCACTTTTTTCGAAATAAGAAAATAATTAAAACACAATAATTTTATTTTGATTTTTGAAGCCAAACACGTCGACGTTTGTAATTGTACTGCGCCACGAAATTCGCGTTAATTTTATGTTTATCGAATATTTAATATCGGAAATTGTGTATGCACGCAATTTCACAATACGCTATCTTATCAATTTATAACCGTCAATAATAACAAATATAATGTTAAAATGTTAGGTATTGTTCGGCATGCAGATGCGCTGCTCCTTACTACACATATGTACAATATTTTCCAAGTTTGGAAGCTTTGCGTTTCCTGTTTCCTCTTGGGTTCCACTCGACCATTTGTGGGCGAATGTTGGTGGGAGACTTACGCATGGCGTCTTCAATTAATTTCCATTTATACCTTAATATATATATGGTTGTCGACTCTTGTTGGCATCGAACCTGAGCTGATCCACATTTGGTATGGGTTTAGCCATCATATTTTTTAAATACAATTGTCATCTTTTCAAGAATCCGCTAAATAGATGATCATGGTGACTGTGGAGTTTATCACAGCCACCAGAGCAACGTAGTCATTACTGCTAAACTTAGAAAGTAGAAAAGGGTTAATTTCACTTTCGATGAGAATACTGGGATTACTTTGACCATCTTCATATACCGTATGGTATCCATTAATGTTGAGTCCGGAAACCCGGTCACTAAAGACCCATGATTCTTGAAAGTTTTTGATATAGATGGAGGAGCAGGACTGTAGATCCTGTAATGGAGTAGTGAAAGTTAATTTGAAGAACCTTTACCATCATTTGGGCGACAAAGAGCAGCGTCGACGTCTGACGCAACAACCTCCATATCACTGAAAATGGCGCTACCATTTCGAAGAAGATCATGACACTCCCATCGTCGGAGAGGTTGTCGGTGCTTGACTGAGGTATGGTCTCCGAAACAGAAGCCGAAGCTTCTGCTTAAGGGTCTTCATTCGTTACCTTCTCAGTAACCAATCTGTTGCATCCATAGACCCTGAGAAAGGTCGATTCGAAACCACTGTTGATCTCTTTCTTGCAGGCATTGTGTGCTAACAGCAACTTCTTCACGATGACCGCTCTTTAGATCGCTAGCCTTGGCTACTCTCTAATCGTGGGTATGAAGTTCAAGGCTCCTGAGTTTAATAACCTTCAGGATTTATCTGGCAAGGAGAACTCCTTTGGAGCGAAAGCGGTTTGGTGGAAGGGCATCAGAATTTGTTTGAGCCGATATGAAAGCAGCCTTGCCTCTCTCCGATAACGAGGAGAGATCAAGGAGCTCGAGTCGATTCAGGAGACTAAAGACGGACCTTCTGGTCCTTGCCTTTCTGGTACCTGATGAGGAAGCGGACTAGGAAGTGTTTCCCTTACCTGACATAGATATAAATTTAATACAAAAAATATAAATTTAATACCTACAATTTACTCCCCACTGGGATCTGCTAGTGACCATATTAATTTGACTCTACTGTTGGCTTCTTTATTTTAGGTACTTAGTTTTTATTTGTTTATTTATTTGTGATACTAGTACAACAAAATATAGTCACACAAAAAAAAAATGTTTTTTTTTTTAATATGGTGGTCTAACCATGTTTACTACATATTTTTGGGATCGCTGACTTTGAATCCGGGGTCCAGGAAACCCCAGCACGCCAGGATTTTGACATAACCTCAAAAAACGTCATACAATTTTTTTCGAGCTTGGGGTAAGACTAAATTTATTATATATTTTTGGAGTCGCTAAATCCGATTTCGTGATCTAAAAAACCCCTGCATGTTAGGTTCTCGATATAGCCTGTAAAATTCCAATCTAAGCTTAGTTGAAAACCTGACATTTTGAGATTTTTGGACCTCAGATTCGGATTCAGCGACCCCAAAAACATATAATAAGCGTGGTCTGGACCCCGGGGTCGAAAAAAATGGATGAAATTTTTTGAGGTTATGTCAAAACCCTGACATGTTCGGATTTGTTTGACCTCGGATTTGGATTCAGCGACCTTAAAAACCTATAATAAACATGGTCTGGCCCCCGGACTCAAAAAAACATTTTTTTTTTGTGTGGCTGTGTTAAACAATATTTAAGTTTACAATGGTAAACAGATACAACCTTATGAATGTAATTAAAACTTAAAACAAAGAAAATAACTAAAAAAAAATTTGATATTATATATATATATTCTACACAAAAAATAATTTTATATAAAGGTAAATAGAAATACTTCTTTTTTAAAAATAACCTATAGCTGTAATAAATAAAAGATTCGGATTTGAATCAACAAAAATATAGTTCATCGTTACGCAAATTGTTTTTATTTTGTTTTTGATGCCCCTGATTTTAGGTTTGTTTATTTGAATGCGAAATTTAAGGTTTGTTTGCATTTAAATTACCTTTTTCGCACATGGCCTTCCTATGCAACCCTGCGATTAACTTGTTTAACTTCGTGTTAAATGATTTAACATATTTAATTTATAAAAACAATTTGCGATTTGAGATGTTAACGAGGTTGTGAATAAATTTTTCCCTTCACTCAAATCAAATTCTTTATTTCACACATTTTCAAGCAAATTAGATAAATGACCTGAATTTTTTACGATTTTCCACTGATTAAATAAATGATGGTTGCATTATACCAAAATTTAATTTTCACTTTATTATATTTATATGTTTTACGGTGTAATGACCCAAAACCAGATTTATATGTAAATGTCACATTATTCAAATACTTATTTACATATTTTTATAAAAATAAACTGAGTTTAATTTGTAGTAGGTATAGTGCGTATGAAAGGACCAAATTTCACCTGAGCTTCAAGTAGTGTGTCACGTTTTGTCTCTGGCATAAAAGCAACACCCATTAAGCAGAACATTAAACCTATACCTCCAAACACCAAATAGTATTGAGGAAAAGTATATACATCATCCAAAGAGGATGAATATATAATAATTTTTACAAACATTTCAACAATAAAAACAATTGAAATATAATAAGTTTTAACGGCCAGCGGAAATGCTTCAGTTAAGTACGCTGACGACGAACTTATAAAGAAACCCACAAATAATTGAAAAATGAAAAGCAAGTATCCTGCAATTTCATCATCGGCGAAAAATGTTCCAGCAGCAACAATCCCCATAAAACTGCATCCAAAAGCACCAAGAAGCATTGATTTTTTTCGACCCACGGAATCCAATATAAATATGGCGATAAAACAACCTAAACAAGGCAAAGCAGCAAAAACATAGACAGCCCAGTCGTAGTAAAATCCAATCTGATACTGGATATTCCCTACGAAGCACATTCCGACCAGGCCACGGTACAGGCATAATTTCAGTAACGCCGGTAGTCCTGCAATAGCAGCTTCTTCCACTGTCATCTCAGCATTCTTCGCAATGTATTGTTTATGTTCTTCTAGCTGCTCATAAGTTTCATTGGTTATATTGAATGGGCGCTGTAGACGGCGCACCGAATCAATTGCTTCTTCTTCTTGATTATGCATCAACAGATATATCGGTGATTCAATGAAAAGGAAGTAACAAGTTGCAAAAGCAATTGCACCAAAAAATATCTGAAATATTCCATACCATTCTGAAAAACATCGTGCCATTTCGAAATCCATCAAAAATAACTGTAAGAATATACCCGCACTGAAAGAAAATGCCTCAAGTGATGAAGCGATCATGCCACGGTTAGTTTTGATCGCTTCCTCACCGATTAGTGTGAGGGTCGGTGCGAATACCAAACCATTTGCTATACCATTAATGTAGCGTGCTGCAATATGTACGTCATCACTATCAGGTAAAGTTGCAAAAAGTATACCGCATAATATGACCATGAATGCTGAGCAGAGCTATTTATGTAGAAAGCAGAAGCAAATTATGAATTATCGTTTTGATAGAAACAAATATTTATAGATTGTTATACTTACAATTATCGTTTTCCTCTGCAATTTATTATACTTGTGAATTATCATTCCAAGCACAGCACCAATTACGGCGCCAATAAACCAACTGTTCTGCAAGGGTACATATTTATTAACGCTCCAAGCCATATTCAATCCACCCGTTATAAATATGAAACAAGCTGGAGAAATATTCCATGTAATTATTTATTTTTGATATAGTTAGTATCACTAGCGGATCCAGACATTTTCTAAAGGAGGGTTTTAGTTTCTTCGTCTTTTTAAAAAAATTTTGTAACTAACGACCAACGACTCAAATACTAGTGCTTTGTATAAATGCAATAATTACACTGTACAACAGTAAACTAGTATTTGAGTTCTGCCCCTGTTTTCCTAGAGTATTTTGGCCTTTGTTTGTTTTTTCATTTTCTTCACGAATCGTGCAATCTTAAGAGTTTTGAATGAAAAAAAAAAAAAAAATTCTTCCATGAACAAGTGGTTCCTTCTTTTTCTTCAACCAAAACTCCTTAAATTAAATCATGTAGAAAAAAAAAAAAAAACGGAAAAAAAATTTTCATACGTTTTCAAATTTTCAAAAAAAAAGATGTACGAAATTTGACCTGACCCGAAAATTTTTTTTACAGATTCGTGATCAGCGGCCAAAAATACTGCGGAAAATACTGTTTTATACTCAGATACTGTTTTAAAGTCTCATTTTGTTGTACAGTGTAATCAAATAATATAAAACATATAGCAAATTTCTTTACCAGCTCCGGCAGAATATAATTGAGGTTTATTTTTTTCATAGTTTTCAAACCAACCACCCGTTGTAATTGCTTCAGGATAATTCTGTGCCGTTGCATTATCTCTTTTGATATTATAAATGGAATCCAGTTGAGTTATTGATAATGTTTTTTCCGTCAATTGCGCCGATGGCACAACATTTTGTTGTTGTGCTTCTGGCGAAGAATTCAGCCATGAATACGATTTTGGTAAATTTTCACCACTGGCATCATAGCTCGGATATTGCATATGTTGCCATTGTGGCAGATTTGATCCTTTCTCTTCCATTATTATATAAATAAAATATTTCGTAGTTTTTAATTTTAAGCTTTATTTAGTCAAATACTTTTCATTAGTTATTTCTTTATTTTTTTTTTTGCAAGCACCAAACACTTAGAGGTTTGCAACTGTACTGTTTGATGAATTTCTTTGTTAAATGTTATTCGAGAAACAACAATTCTTAACTTATCTCTCAACTTAATAATTTATTACTTCCCGTAATAAAACTCAAACTGAAATATTTCCAGTCGGTCTCGACCGACTTGCAGATACGTTATTTTCATAAGCATATTTAAAATTTTTACACATTTTTTAACATTTGAGAAAATTTTTAAACTTCAGATCTTTCGCTTGCCTTTAAATTTTATTATACCTACTTTATTGTTAAATCAAGTTGTATGTTTGTAGGGTGAGTTGAAAAAACTTTTTTCTCATGTAAGAATTATTATTATAATTAAAATAATGTGCCAGGCACTGCTACCTAACATATCTTTTCAGGTAATTCCCAATTTAAGACGAAATACGCTCTGCTGTGCTAACGAAGGCTAGAGTATCTTTTGTATGATAGAAGAGGATTTTACATACTTCATTGACCAGAAGAAATTACTTTCCCAAAATCCCCGTCTTGTTATTTCAAAAAAAAAAAAAAATACACGATACTCTCTACCACTGAACAATCACATTATATTTAGGTGATATCTAAGGACATTATATCAATACATCTTATCCACCACCAGTCTAAGATCCAATTTAGTGTATGAGATGGACCGATTATAGGAGCATTTTTGCATGTCTAAGGTCTCCAAAACTCTAATAATTTCTTCCTTATCCATTCCCTAACGATTGTTTTTGAAGGAACCCGAGTTCATTGGCGGATTAATTACCAGCAATGTCGAAATGGTCAGCGTCCTTTTTTATATATAGAAAAGACCTGAAGACTCTCAAAATACTTTTTCACCAGTTTCGAAAACAAAACTTCATGAACAGAGTGCCAAGAGAGCCGCCTGGCTGTCAGAAAAAATTACGCTACATTAGCATTTTTAATCGTTATGAAGGTTAAAATTTGCACAGGCCACAATTGCGTATATTGCGGCTTGAAAAAAAAAATGGACCAAATATCTAGTGGGATTAAGGTATAGGGTCGAACAACGTCGGTACCCAAACACCAATTCCTCTTCGAGGCGTCTGTATATCTGACTGTATCTAAAAGAAACTGCACACTTTCAATTCAATATTTCCTACAGTGTAGACGTTTGATCAAAATGCGGAAACCATCCTTGGAAAGTGTAATCGATTCTGCTTTTACTGCTATTTCCTTATGTGCTATTCTTGTTATAGCTTTTGCGATTCCTCGAATTGAAAATTACGGCCCAAGCAAATTGTGCACAATTACTGTACTGAAAAAGGAATTTTTTACAGACAGCTGGCTAAACGGTACAAAGTATGTGCAAATGGTGTCAAAAATATAATAATCAAGTTTGGAGATATCTGTTCTCTTAAAGATTGCCCGAAAAGTGGAAGAAAAAATATCCAAAAGATCCGAAATTTGAAGCAAAGGTAATGGCTTTAATAAACAAAATCAAATCAATGCCAGTGAGAGACTTGGCAAAAAAAAAAGCTTATAGCCAGTGCCTCTATGATTGCAAAAGGAGGACGGACATCATTTGGAAACTCACAAGATAAAAAAATGATGAAAACAAATATTTAGGACAATTGCAAATTGGCAAAACTTGGCTTCGAAAACTGTACGGCCGTTTGCTTCAAGACGTTGATGAGTCCGTTGTAATGGATGATGAAAGCTATGTTAAAATGGACTCAAGAACATTACCAGAGCTCCAATTCTACACAAAACACGAAGTATGTACTGTCGACCAGTCAGTGTGGATCAGGGCCGTAGCCAGAAATTTTTTTTCGGGGGGGGGGGGGAGGGTTTCATTCGAACAAAATATTTATAAATAATTTTTAAATACAATAAATTAAATCGATGATACATTTGATGGACCCTATAAAATTAAAATTTTAGGAAAAATTTTCCGATTGTTTTTCAATCTCAAAAAAATGGCCAAAAGTGACAAAAAATTCCCAGAATAATCAAATTAAATTTTTTCAAATAAATATTAACCAATGTGCATTCTATTCCATTTTTTTTTATCGTGATTTCATTAACTCATTGACTTCCCACTACTGATGATGTACCCAACCTTAAAAAAATTACCAAAAATAATAGAGGCTCATTTTTTTCAAATGATCATCATTGGGAATTTGAGCCATTATCAATGATAAGGAACCCGGATGAGGTTGGCTTTTATTTCCTATATTCGTGAAGTCACAGCATTGAAAGAGATCTTTCTAGTCGTGGTGCTCTGAGTAATAACGCGTTAAAGAATTAATTATATTTTAAAACTGCATGGGTTTTGCTAATAAGATGGAGTTTTTGCGAAAGAATTTATCACGGTGAACACGAATCTGAGGTCAAAAACTTCCCATCACGTCACGTTTTAGGAAAAAAATGCGGTTCAAGCAAGTCTAATTTTACAAGTATCCTATAATTTTTTCTACTTTTATTAATTTTTAAACTTTTCAAACTGATTCAGGACGAAACCTTAAATCAAAAACAGTTACTGACCTAGAAAAACTATGAATGCAGGAGCGCGCTCAGTATCACCTTTTCTTTTTGAATCCGTGGTCAAACCTCATGTCGAAGAAAACAGATCAGATTTGATCGCATAGTGTAACTAAGATTTCAAATTTTTTGGACTTTTTAGAAAAAAAAAAAAACTGATGGAAGTAAAAAATATCGTTAAATAGATTTTATTTTGACTTTTTTTTCCATCCATTGGCAATTAATATCACAAATTAGAATAAAGTTTCCACATTTTTTTTGGGGGGGGGGGGGAGGGTGAGAACCCCCAAAACCTCCCCCTGAATACGGCCTTGGTGTGGATAATTGGAGTGGAAAAATTAGACAAGAAAGTTCTCATCTGGCAGGCTATTTGCTCTTGCGGTTTTCAGACCATCCCGTTTCTTACAAAGGTCACTATATACTCAGAAATTTACAAGAAATAATGCTTAAAACGTCGTCTTATAATTTTTCACAAAAAACACAATGTATTAACAATATTTTGGCTACTGCACATTTCGCCCGTTCGACACTGGATTTTTTAGAAACAAACAACGTCAATTATGTTGCAAAAAGGAGAACACACCAAACGCTCCAGAATTTTGCCCAATAGAGAGGTATTGGGCTATTGTCAAATGGAACTTGAAGAAGGGCAGTCAAGCTACAGGTGATGTCGAAGAATTGGAAAAAACTCGCTTAAGGCAGTCAGTACCGTTACAAAACAAGGTGTGGAGGGTTTGATGAAAGGAATAAAACAAAAAATTCGGCGTAAATTAAGGTAATCATTGTTTCTTATATGTGTTGATGGAATATTAATTTAGATATATTTATTGTTAATATAAAAGAAGTAGCAGCCAAAAAAGAATAAAAACCGTTATGTTACAAGCAAAACAATGTGTGCAGTTTCTTTTCGATGCAGTCCTTATTTACTTTTACTTACATTTCTGATGTAAGTATTTAGTCTCAATTAATTGGTCGCAATAACAAAGAAGTGATTAATAACCACGGGTGTTCCCTTTTGGTAACGTAGCGTTTTATTATGCATTAAATTTTTCGAATTTAATTATGATTTTGAAGCAATGTACTTTTTCTAGACTGTTTGTCTGGCATTTCATTGCCTGTATGACCACTATAATTTGGCATCGAAATGAGGTATACTCTGTTGAAAGAAATTAGGCTGATACAGGCTGGTACAGGTAGTCCCACATTATTTCATCACCTGAATGTAAATGTTTTTGTTTAATATAAATCTGTTTCTATAGCCCCTTAAGTAGAGCTGAATAGCAGATAAGAAAACTTTGTTTCCAATGTCCATATCTTTACTTTATTGCTATATTCCTGTAAACCTTTGCATCTAAATTTAAGAAGTATTTTTTAGCCTTTCCGATAACGATTATTTATTTAATTATATTTTTTTAGTTACCCACAATTTTGATTTCATAATTTAAAATAACAAATATTCTTTCAGTTACCTGATAACGGTTATGAGTAATGCATTTTTTATTTTTTTATTACTTGTCCATAAATTTTGTTTCATACCCGATTTTTAAGGTTACCCAGTAACTATTATTGGTAGCTTAGTCATTTTTAAGTTTTTTGTAACTTTTATTTGAAAACAGATATTTTTAGGTTACTCGATAATTGTGACTTGATAAGTAAGAAAGATTTTTTTAGGCTAAAAATTAGTTTGTCAGTATTGAAAATTTTGCGAAATTTGGGCAAAAAAAAACAAAAAAAAAAAATTGTGAGCAATTAAAAATAGGTAAAAATTATTTTTATTTATTTTTTAGACTAACCACCAACATGTCGAAATACTCAACGTTTTTTTACAATAACTAATGAACCATAAATCGTTTTTTTTAAATATATGAATCTTTAAAAACTCACTCACCGCTGGGATCTGCTAGTAGTCATACCAATGTAACTAATTATAATTTTTTTATTTTTTTTTTTGGTTATCCCAGTATAACTAATTATTAACCCTGGAAGGATATGCTTCGCCGAATCGACGATGCATGTTTGCGTCTTACAATTTTTTTTATAAATTAAAAAAAAATGTCCATTGCTGTTTTTCTATATAATAAATTAACCAAATAATGGGAAACAGTCAACTTTCTAAGTTATAGGTGTATACATCATGTGTATGATCACTTTGAATAATGCTGTCGTCGTTTCGATGAAGCATGACCTTTACGTATAAAATATATTCATGTACTTCCAGGTTTAAAAAATGGAGATGATTATTTGAAATTTTTGAATGGAGTCCACCTGAAGATGTAAAAATTCTTTTGCAAATTGGGCGTGGTCTAGTAGTCTAAAATGAATTATGTCTGCGTTATTAGGCTAAAATTTATTTTACGAGTTTGTGTAGATGTTGGGATTATCTCGTGCGAAAATGGGCATGGTTGTACATTAATGAGCACGACCCCCCAATTATGGGGCATATGACCTACTTTGCTGGCAAAAATTAATAAAAGTATAGAAAATGCTTTTTTTTTTTTTAAATAAGAGTATGTTTTATAAAATAAGCCCTTAACCCACTTTAGTATGAAGAAATGCCGTTTTTTCTAATATTTTTCACAAACTAATGGTAAGTAATCTCATTCTTGTTTCCCTTTTCATGCTTTTGTAGCCAGATTTGAAATAATTCTCAGTTTTCGAAGCAAAAGTTGTCTGAAGAAAAATTCGATTGCTTCGAAAACGGGGAAAATCGCAAAATTAAATATTGTGAAGCTCATAATTCTACAGTTTAAATGTTTTTGTTGACTTTATGTTAATTCAAATTTTGAATAGATATTGAAATTTAAAGCAAACAAAATTACCTAGTTGGGAAAAAAGATATAAAAAATTGCATATTCTATGCAAAATTTAATTGTACAAAAAGGTAAATAAAATTAGTATTATTATATTTTTTTTTTTTAAATATAACCTAACATTACACTAAATTCAACATTCAGATTTGAATCAATAGAAAAAGCAAATAGACTCCATCTTAATAAAAATATAATTAATTGTTATACAAATTGCCATACCACTGCAAATAAGAATACCCAGAAATATTGATTTTTTACGTTCACTGGAGGTCAATAGAAATGTGGCAATAAATGAAGTTAACCATCGCATAGCAACAAAAGCGTATAAAGACCAACAGCCGTAAGGTCCAGTGAGAGGCATCCCAAAATTCATTATTATACTGAAGCACATTCCAAGGAATTTAATAAACGCTGATAATTTTGAAATAATAACTTCATCAAAAATTAAAGCCGCATTCTCGGTAGCAGGTGCATTAAGCTCCCGCTCATCATTTTCTGAAGTTGTTCTAACTGGGTGTTGTTGTCTGATTATTTTTTCTCCTCGTTTATGTATTAGGAGATATTTGGGTGATTCAATAAAAACGAAATAGCCAATTACAAATACAATTGCACCATAAATGGCTTCATGAGCTTGTGTTGATAGAAAATCCATAAAATAAATTTGAAAAAAAATACCCATACTGAAAGAAAATGCTTCAAGTGATAGTTCGATCATGTCACGAAACGTTTTTATAGTTTCTTCACCGACGAGGATGAGGGTCGGTACGAATGCTAAACCATTTGCTGTACCATTAATTAAAAGTGCTGCTAGAATTATTGCGGCATGATTATAAATTGTACCTCGTACTAAAAGTAAACCGCTCAATATGATCATGAATGCTGAGCCAAGCTGTTAAAAAAGAAGATGATGGATAAATATTTTTGTATAAGAATTTTATAATTGCTTTACAATATTATTCTTACAATTATGTAGTCTTTCTGAAGTTTGCTAGTTAGTTTTAGTCCAAACACTACACCAATTATAACGCCAAAAAACCAAAATTTCGGCAAATTCACTCCATATTTATCGAATGCTAATACAAACCAATTTAATAACAAATTCATTCCACCGGTTGTTAATATGAGGAAAGCTGAAAAAATATTTGAGCGTATGAAACCTACATATGGTATCCATGTAGCGCTGGCTTTGTTTTTACACGAAACACAGGGTCATTGCTCTCGCATGAGATTATCCCGCAATATACTTTATTTGGTTTAAAAGCTTTTCATTTAAATCCCAAATATTTTTTTCTTGTTTCATAGAATCTCATGCTTTTTATGAGTCTACTATAAACGTTGAATACAAAAGTAAAATCAATATTTCTTGATAAGAGTCCGGTGCTAAGTAAAATATTTTGTTTCAATAGCTAAAAAAAAATCCAGAATTAGTTAGTAATTTTTTTTGAAAAAAACTTATAAACCGAAATTTTAAAGGAGAGCTTCATTTTGTTGATCGATTTTAAAGTCCAAGTTTTGTTCCCCAATTTTTCTTACAAAAATATGAAAATTTTTGAGGTTAGCTGGGTAGTTGCAAATTCTTATAACTTATTTTGAACCAACTTAATCAAAAATATCACACAGAACAAGTATTGAAAGCTCGGATCAATAAGTTGCGTAAAACCAATGTAAGAAATCTTTGTGTGTTTGCTTAGTGTAAATACATCGCTGTAGATCAGCGATGGGTCCACTAATACTATTACATTTTGTGTATAGAATTGCGTTAAGTATTTGTTTTTTACACTAAAAAAAAAGAAAATGTTCGATCACGAACGTATGCTGGCATGAGATAATCGATTGTCGTCGATGGCCGTGAAATATAAATTTCACTTTGTGAATAAGAAACCATCAGTGGTTCTAGGCTTTCACAGACTTCTTTTGAGGATACCCCTAAGGAGTCCACTGCACTGATATCTTAGCTTTGAGACTTAGGTTATAGGTTGAACTAGAAATCTTCGCTTGAAAAATTTTTGGAGTTACTGGTCCGTATACAGGGTGACAATTGTAAAGTGACGCAAGTTTAATACTCAGCAGCAAGCTTTGCCATTTACCGTTACTTTAATTTAAAAAGCAAATTCATTCATCATTGGCTTTGCTTTTAATTTCATTTGAATTTTTGTTATTACATTTTGAAATTTCCATAAAAATGGACAAGGAAAATATTCGTCGTGAAATTATGAAATTTCATTTGGCAAATTATAGTAGCCTTCAAATTGCAAAGGCTTTAAATTTGTCAAGTCGTACGGTAGACCGAGCTATTATTCGATATAATGAAACTGGGGGTTTTAGATAGAGACCGGGGAAAATTTTCAACAGTTGCCACTACTGGTTTAACAGAAAAAATTCGTAAACGAATCAAGCGAAATCCAAGGCGCTCAATGAGAAAAATCGCTAAGGAAGTGGGAGTAAACTGTGAGACAGTGCGAATCATTGCAAAATCAAAGCTTAATCTTAAGCCGTACAAGCTCCGAAAAGCTCAAGATCTGACACAAAAAAAGAAAGATTTGCGACTGCAACGATGCAAGGCGTTGCTACGCTCCTCCGTGTTAAAAAATGTTGAAAATATCTTGTTTACAGATGAAAAAATTTTCACGGTTGAACAACATTTCAATGCGCAAAATGACCGAATGTGGCTAACATCATCACCGCAACAAAATAGGACTGTTGGCCGAGTTCAAAAGCCAGCTTCCGTTATGGTATGAGCTGGAGTTTCCGCTAATGCCAGAACCCCTCTAATATTCGTTGAAGAGGGTGTTAAAATTGACCAGGTTGTTTATCGGAGCATTTTAAATGAACATGTTCTTCCCTGGGCCCAAGATACATTTGGAAATGAAAACTGGACTTTCCAGCCAGATTCTGCGCCTTCCCACATGTCAAAATTAACGCAAACATGGATAAAAGACAATTTTTCTGGATTCATAACATCTCAAGAATGGCCACCATACTCCCCAGACTTGAATCCAATGGACTACTCTATTTGGAGTATTTTAGAGAGTAAGGCTTGTGCATCTCAACACCACAGTCTGGAGTCGCTGACAAATTCATTAGAGAAAGCCTGGACTGAAATTGATCAGGAAGTCCTGCGGCGAACAGTCCTACGATTTCCGGATCGATTGAAGGCATGTGTGCAGGCTAAAGGAGGTTATATTGAATGAGGTGGGGTTCAAATGAATGCTTTCATATTCAGCAATGTTAACACTTAATTGTACTTAATGGAAGTACGTCCTTTTGAAAATAACTGCTGAAATGTGTACGTCACTTTACGATTGTCACCCTGTACTTCTACACATTCTCCCTTTTCAGTTCTCGAGCCGTCTGAGTATCACACATGAAAGATTTCTTGAAAATTTGTATCCCCCTTTTTTTTGTTATTGTGTATAAATTTGAACGATTTCTCGAAATAATATTTTTAGTTCATTTGATAGGCTTGGTCTGTATTTAGGTACACAATACAAAATTTTGTGGTAATTTCTCTCACCTAGACGAAACCACATGAGACAAAAAATACAAATCTAAATTGATGAATAGAGAAAACAAAATATGTTTATGGATCATTTTAAGTTTGTTCCTCTTTCTTTGCGTACAAACAAAAATCGTTGTATGTATGTGAATGCAAAACTTTGAGTTAGCTTGAGTTGGGTTTTAGATCTCTGTTGCTAAGTATCCTTCTTAGAAGGGACCCTAACGGTTATGCGTTCTATAGTAAAAGTCAAATATTAAAATTTATTTTGTGACTTTTATCATAATAGGCTAAATAAAAAGTTAAATTGTTGACTTTTATGGTATTTAGCAAGAAATAATAGTTACATTTGACTTTTATTTTGTCGGGCAAAAAAAAAAAACAGTTTTGTTATGACTTTTATTTTGTTGGCCAAAACGAATCTGTTATTTTATGACTTTGGACAAAAATAAATGGTCAACCCCAAAAAATCCTCTTAAACTTGATTTCGCTCGATTTTTGATTTTTTGAGAATTCTTGCTAATATCGTTACTTTTTAATGATAATATCCTTTCTGATGGCCAATATCTGAATGGCCATTGTACGATATAGGCCTGTTTTAGCCGGCATAAACTTTACTAATTTAATATTTAAAAAAGCAACCCTGCATATGCCTGCGTATGGGCTTATCTATACGCTGTCGTGTGATTTTTTTCATTCGAATATTTTTTTCATAACATTGTAGCAAGGTTAATTTTTACTCAATAACAATACAATCATAACTACACAGTTGTCAACTGCCAAACTGATTACAATCGTAATTTCTTTTTGCAGAGAATTCCTTGCATTCCGGATTTCAGAAACCAACATATGCGGCGTGTAAAAGCAGAACCAAGTATACATATCGCTCATTTACTAAAAGACTGTCATAAGTCAAAAAACACGATTTTTGAGTTAATAATGTTGAATTATTCTTTATATAACGCTTCATATTGTGTAAAAAAATTAATTGCATTTTCCAAATTTTTAGCATATTACCTGCCTTACCAGCCTGCTGTAGTTAGTGTGGGTTTAATGATCAGCACGACAAAAAATTACAAATTTTTTCCACACGCCAAAAACCTGAGAAGTTTATGAAACTAAAATCTAACAAAATGTGATACCAATTTACAGACCATACTAGGCAGAAGCCAATGTTGTCAATTAAATAATTACTTTGGGTACTACACTTACTCAAAGTCTAGTAAGTTAATGGAAAATATTTTTAATGTTTGATTTCATCTTTTAAGCTGTGTTGTAAAAAAGAAATGTTTGGAAACTTTATTTATCAAAGCTTACCACAATTTAACGTCTTAAATATGCTGACAATTTCTCAATAGATTTCTTCTCTTGTTTTAAATTTCACTTAAAATTTGAACCATAATGAAACATGCCTGTATTGATTTTACTAAAGTTTATCACTCAATAAGAAAATCACAGAAAATTCTTTCTGAAATTAACAATTAATTCTCTCCACTATCCAGCCATTTTATGCTTAGTGGAGCTCTTTTCTCTCGCGTTTTTGCTACCATACGCGCTTTTGTTGAGTGATCCGAATCTCTCTACTACGGTAACCCATTCAGAGTTGAGAGCGCCCGCGGTCAGCTGGGCGGGAGGTAGACGTGGGATTCATCGAAAAAAAATTACGGAGAAATTCGTATTCGGTAGTAAGTATTAAGATATTGTTGAAAATGGCAAAACTGGGAATTACCAAATGTTGATGAACATAAATTGAACATCAGGTGAAATTATGTACTTGTTTCTTTTTTTTAATATTTTGTATCTACTTTCTCCTATCAAGTTTTATGCAGGAATGTGTAAATATTTCTTTCGATTTTTTCATTATGAAAAAGAATATTTTAGCACTCTTGTGATTAAAATTTAATCCCAAAAGTATGCAAACCTTTCTAAGCATGCAAAAAATAAAAAACGCAAAAGTAGCTTGCATTAAACTCGCTTTTGCTGGGAAATTATTAAGCTTATATAAAAAAAAAAAATGTTTTGAAATTATCAGTGACAACTTCATTAAGCAAGGCTAATTTACTTAAAACTAATTATTTCACGCCTTTAGGTGTTAGAGTCTGCCAAAAATTATAGAAAATGCAACTAAAACGTAATTTATTGTGAAACTGATTTTATATTTGAGAAGTTCTATAAAGTTTCGAAAATTTCTTTGACTTTTATTCAATACTACTTAGCGGTTCACGACATGGTTCAAATCGGTGATTAGTATTTAAAAATTCAATTTTGCCACTTAAAACATCTGTGAACTTAACCATCGATTGCTAATATTAGTAAATTTAATTTTATAGGGATAGTAAATTTCAGAAACCTTCAGCGAAATATGATTTTGATTTATTTGTATTTTCCGGCACATTTTCTTCCATTTTTATATAAATGTATATTATATGAAATTATCACTGGAAAACAAATACTATTAAGTTTTATTTAATCAAGTTATTTTTAACAATTTTATTTTTTTATAAAGTTACCAATTGTTTTTTTTTTGTTTGGTACTTGTGATTCTTCTGGTTTTCACTGCACAACAAAATTTTGTGATATGCCAAACAAATAATAATGAAAAATGCTTCTAGACATTATTTCACTAGTCTTTACTTATCTTTCAATTTGATGATTCTTTATCAGCAATAATAAATAGTGCCAAGCTGAAATATTAGTGTTAGTCTTGAGTGATTTGTAGGCGCCCTACATTCTTAAAATTCTTATATTAGTAAAAATTGGAAATTGGATATTATTTTATTATAACCCGCTGAATACTCAGCTGTATACTTTTAAAACGCAGGGATAGTACAATTTATTTTGTGGAATTCTATCAGACTCTATCCACTTTCTGCCTGAATAAGTTTTTCTATTTTTTCATGATAAAAAACTTTCTCTTAGCGTCGAAACATGTGCAAGTTAAAATAAAAACAAATTTTATACTGGCCTCCCATATACCAAAATTATGGTTTTTGGGCCTCAATAGCAATTATAAAAGACGTGACACAGAAAATCTGAGTAAAAGGTCAGAAGCCGCGACTCTAAGTTACCTAAGAAAAAGTTATCAATTCGTTATTTGAAATTTACTGTTACACTGTGTACACTCTTGAGAACCAAACACTCTCTTTTTGACAAAAAAAAAAAAAAAAAACAAAATCCCTTAAGCTTATTTGTTTTTTATTTATTTATATTAAAAAACAACATCAAAAGATTTGTTAAATATTTAATGACATACTTATGCAAATAAAAATAATTTCTCGATTTTCAATACTAATTGAAATTTGTATGTTTAAATCTGCGAAATTTGGCTTGAGCTTCACGTAGCGTATCACGCCTTGTCTCTGGCATGGAGACAATTGCGAATACGAAAAACGCCACCAACAAAGAGCCCAAAGCATAGAAATATGTAATGATTTGATTGATATGATCCACGGTACAGGTTCCAATGATAATATTTACGATCATTTCCACAATGTAAACGATTGAAAGGCAATATGGTTTAACGGCCAGCGGGAAGGCTTCAGTTAGATACGCCGATGAAGAGCATGTAAAGAAGCCCGCAAAAAATTGATACACGAATAGCAAAAAAGCAGTGATGTAGATATCGGATTTTTGCCCATATATTACACTAGTGCCGATTGCCATGCCAGCACAAACAATAGTGGCCACGAGCATTTGCATTTTTCGTCCGGCAGAATCCATAATAAACCTAGAAATAAATGAACTTATCCAACGTAAGCCACCGAATGCTAAAAGTGGCCAAATAAAATCCGGATATGATACAAATTCCATTGAGCCAATAATTAACGCGTAACCCATAAAGAAACCGAAGCTCATGGCAACTAAGCCACGATAAAAGCATAACTTAATCAAAGCTGGCAGCGCAGCAGCGAAGGCATTTGTGACTGACATCTCATTATTCTCGGCAATGTAACGTTTGTGTTCCTCTAGCAACATATACGTTTCTTGTGTGACAATTTTCGGATTTTGCAGACGGCGCAAACAATCAATTGCCGCTTGCTCATCATTACGCTGCAAGAAAAACACGGGCGATTCAATTGTGAGGAAGATGGCACTGAAAAATGCCACAACACCAAAAACTATGCTAAATAATCCATGAGTTTTTGTGGCACCGAATTCACCCGATAAATGAAAAGACTGATTTCCCCATACCGGCGTAAGCATTAACTGTAGAAAGATACCAGTGCTAACGGCGAAAGCTTCAACTGAGGCAGCGTTAAGACCACGATTCTGTTTGACTACTTCCTCACCGATCATTATGAGGGACGGAGCGAAGGTAAAACCATTCGCTATGCCATTCAGATAACGTGCCGCTATAAGTGCATCTATGTTAAGGGGATCCGATATAAAGAGTATTCCGCCAATTATTACTAAAAATGCAGAACCAATCTGTAAAGAAAGGTATTAGAAAATGAATTACTAGTGAGAGTAAGTTAAGTGCAATGATTTACTTACAAGTATAAATTTTTTCTGGACCATCTTAGCTGCAATTGCTCCAAGTATTGCTCCGATAATGGCACCAATGAACCAACTAATTCGTAAATGTGTATAAACAAGTGGATAAAATGAACCAAAACCGAAACTCCATGCGATATTCATGCCACCCGTAATAAAAATGAGACTTGCTAAAATAAATAATATTTATTTTTAGCAAATACACGAAAAGTGTATAAAGAAGTTAAAGAATTGAAACGCAAAGTAGTAGTGTACAACAGAAAGTAATTTTTTGATCAAAGCCGAAAGCAAATTTCAGGCATTTCTCTGACCTTCGGCCAAAGCCAAAGACTGAAGAACAATAACAATCTGATAGTAAATTGTTTTATATAAAAACAAATTGTATATTTGCACAAACCTGTGAGAGAAAAAGGCAAAAAAAAAATAAAAACATATATTCAGATATAGGGTATTTGTTTACAAAAGTTTATAATTTTTTATTTCGGATAAAATTTCCTGACGGATAAATTTTATCCGTTTTATCCGGGTGAAAAATTAAGAATATTTGCACGATAAAATTCGATTGAATTTAAAAACAATTGAGCTCACATCAATTTTAACCGTGGATAACTAAAAAAGAAAAGTCTGATTGGCGTGAACAATGAATTTTCTACTGTGGAAGAATTATCCTAAATAATGGCCCTTAAAAAAGGTACAGAAACCAAAAGTGCAATATTTCTTTTTTCAAGTTATTGGTCTCTATTACGAAATAAACTTTGGAACTATGTTCTGTGGTATTGGACAGAACTAAGTTGAAGGCATTAGGGAGTGCATTGTTTCTTTCGCTAAATAACTTTACTATTTAGTGTGGGTGCCAAACGGTAGCAAAGCACTAGAAAAAGCCTTTAAATGCAATATTTCGAAAATTTATGGCAATATTGATTACATTTTTATTAGAAGCCAAATCAATAAAAGAATTTACAATGGATCGATGAAGCGAGGCGTTGTTTGAAAGCGTCTCATCTACAATTTTTCATTTCATGTGTTTTAATGTGTTCATCTAAAAGGAAACGAGGCGAGCATTCGTCTCGAAAATGCACTCAAACATTCAAATTGAATGTTCCGTTCCAAAATTATGATTGCTTAAAGCAATCGTACTTGTTCATCTTATAATGTATAATATACAAAAATACAAAATAAATTACGCATAGCCGTCTAAATTTTCGTAAGCCCTTTGCTTTAAGCAATCATAATTTGGGAAATTATCATCTGATTTGGATGTTTGAGTACATTTTCGGCAAGTACACATCAAGGCCTTTCCAACAAGCATAAGCTATGATATTTAAACTGTCCTCCTGGCCAAGATAGCTCGCCCAAAAAATCAATCAATCTCTTTTACAAAATTTTGTAGACCCCCTAGAATGTGACTCTAGTGGGTAAAGTTGGCCAGTATATGGCCCTCCCTCAAGCCCACTTGTTTTTATTCATGCTGCAACAACTTTCCAAAAATTTGTTGTACAGTGTTATTTGTTTAGAAAGGATTAAGCGCTAATACAAAAATTTCGTTTGAATCTCTCAAACAAATATTTCCTTACTCTGTCTCCAACTAGAGTGGATAAAAGGCAAAGAATATTCTGAGGAAAAAAAGAATATATAATTATATAAACTTCTTTACCTATCCCAACGGAATATCCTTGTGGTGTATTTCTTCGATTGTTTGATGTGTCCACTACTGGTGGTAGTGGTTGAACATTTTGTCCTGATGGATAACTTGAACTGTGTGTTACCACTACCACATTAGGCTGGGATGGTAGATAACCTGGATATTCCTGAGCTGGAATTGTATACATTGGATGCTGATGTGCTTGAGGATACCCTGAATTCGGCTGGAATGCTTGAGGATACCTTGGGTTTTGCTGTTGTGCTTGAGGATATCCTGGACTCTGCTGTTGGGCTGGTGGATAACCCGGATGTGGTTGAGCTGGAGCAGCTGTCCATTGGGGTTGTGCTGGATATGGTTCCGTTTTTTCCATTTCAAATAATTCGTATTATATATGCACCTATCTTATATTTTTTTTCTTCAAAACAATTATGCGTTATTTTGTTTTGTGTTCACTCTTTTGTTTAAAAAAAGGAATAAGCAATTAGCTAGCAATTTTTATTTCAACAAATCTTACACACGTTCGCAGTTACACTGATCAAATTTTATTTAATATTTATCAAATAATATTGAAAATGGATAGAAGTATGCTTATCTGTGTGGTTTTGTACTTCTCTAATAATAGGTTTTTTATATGAAGAATACACACATGCCAAAAAGTAATAAAAATCTATTTGGAGGTGTAAGCAGTCTGACTCAAGTATATTTATACCCTATAGCAGGAATATGAAAATCTGAGAATAACAGATCGCATCTTTTGGGAATGTTAGGTGCAAAAATATTCTCAGAGATCTTTTCCCAAAAAAATTTAATAACACATGAGTCAACGGCTAATATACTTGGGTATATATTTTTTTTACAAAAATTTAAATGTTTTATGGTATGACTTTAGGATCACCTACAACTATCTCTAGCTATAGGCGTTTTTCTTTATTAACTCTGAGCAGAGCACGAGTTGTCAAAAAACTTAATTGTGTTTCTTTTTACCTCTGAGCACTCAGAGCAAATGTAATTGCGTTTCTTTTCGTGTTCAGAACGTGCTCTAAGTGCTCAGAAGAAATTGACTGAGCAGACAGAGTACGATTAAAAAAAAAAATATTTTGACAGAATACACAAAAATTATAAATGGCGGGCAAGGGCTCAGAATAATTAATTTACCCATTTTTCGCAAAAAAAAAAATTAAAACTATTGAAAAAAACTTTGTTGAAAAATAAACTTACTTATAAACAGCTATTATATGACAATTCGCGTTCTAGGCATTTTAAATGGAATCAGAGTTGTCAGACCGTGCTCGGAGTGTGCTCTGATCAGAGCAAGTTATACTAACATTTACTTGCTCGGTGTACCACAGTTTGTTTTTAAGTACATTCAGTTTCATATGAGTTCATGAAGATTTTTTTCGATTATAGCGACCGCAATCTATTTGTTTGCTCAATAAATTACTGGCACTCCTGCTTAGCAAGCTTCTAGGAAAAATTAATGTACAGTCATTTCTCCATAATTGCGTTAATAAAAATATTTTTTACGCAAAAAGAAAAAAAAAAAAACAAAACAAAATAAGTTAAACAATAATAACCCAATCAGTTTATAGTTAAGTTTCTGTTAACTCAACTTATTAGTGGGAGTTTAATTTATTTACTAAATTCTCATGCTTGCCATTGGATGCCCAACAATCCTTTATTTATTATTTTATTACTGCTTTGGTTACACATTTTTTTGTTAGTACTACGTTTTGGTATCAAAATAATTAGAGACTACCTTACCCTAGAGATTATGAATCTGAGTTCTAAATGCTAATTTTCCTAGTAATGACTTCGTTTATGTATTTTCGTTTTAGTGATTTTTATCAGCTAAGTGAACGCGGTTATTTTTTGTCAAATTGAAAACAATGAATATAAACACAGCTAAATCAGACAGCGCTTTCGGAATTTGCCACTATCCCTCATCTTAGCGTTTCAACATCCTATATAAGTTTCAAATATTTGATAAAGTAATTGAGAATTCCAAAGTTTTTTGATGTGTAAACATTTTAGCTCACGATATGGGCAAAAATTTCAAATGTGTAAAATGTATGAATAACTGTGACGTTAGATAACTGTAACGTCCAGTTTCCTTCTCGCTCACACTCAGCGATGCCAACTTGCGGGGAATTCCCCGATTTGCAGGGAATTTCACTTAGTGTGGGGAATCGGGGAATTAGCTGTTTTTTGCGGCGAATTTGAAACCGTTCAGCTTTCAATATTAAAATACCCCAAACAATCTGTAGAATATTTTTTGCCAAATTTTATACTCCTAAATACAATTCTGGCACATCGCAACCAACACCATAAAAACATTGCTTTATGCAACACTGTTTACGTTTAGTAATCAGACAGTCCATCGCGATAGTGCAGTGCTTCGGCTTCTCATTCAGCCATCCAGAAAGCCTTAGCTGTGCCTTTGTTCAGCACCTTCTAATTAATAACTGTTAGTTTTTGGTGACTGTAACCTATAAACTTGCAAATTATGGTCAGCTATTACAAAGAAGAGGAAACATATTTTATATTTTTAAAACCGATAGTCAAAACTTTAAACCAGTTTTTCTCAAAACAAGGTTTTTGCCATTAGCGTGCACGATAACTGAAATTTAAATATGTTCTTCTACACAACAATACCTCACAATGTAAGTTTGGTTAATTCTTTCTCCTATTTGGAACTTTGTTTTTTTTTTGCGAAAAAAGTAAAATTTTTGTGAAAACTAATTTTTGCGGTCTGCCATTTTGTGAATTGTTGGTCAAACAAAATAATCTTATTATGTCCTGAGAGTACAGTTTTAATTTTTCTAATGGTACTTTTTTAGATGTTCCAGTGAGCCGCAATCACGCACGCCATTGCGTTTGACGATTTTTAAAACGTCTTCCATGAAGCTGCAAAAAAACCCTTCATATAATTTTTTATTAATTGCTACACAATTTTTTCTTGAAGTCTTTAAATAGATGGTAGAATTTTTTTTATTAATTTATCAATACAAAAAAATAATTGATAAAAAAATGTTAACCAAGAAAGTACCGGGCCCCTTGAAATAACTGTGACCGAGAGTAACTCAAAGCCTACGTAAAGGGTATTTTTCGTTTACATAAAATGTTTATATGAAAAGTGCGTATCGTACTGTTATAATATAAAATTATACCGGTGCGGGGTATTTGGTCGAAAATCGGGGAATTTCGCGAGAGTTACCGGGGAGAACGAAAAAATGAGCTGGCATCCCTGCTCACACTACTGCGCAAAATGACTGTGCTACTCTAAACAACAAAGAGAAGAGAGAAGATAAGAAGAGAGGGAGAAATTAAAATACGAGCGGAGTTTGTTTGTTTACCCAACGGAGAAAAAAGCACTCCAAAAGGCCTTTCGGAGTGCTGACAAGTCAGCTGTAGGCGCTTCCTCTCCGTATGACACACCATTACGTTTTTAACATTGCATGTCATTGGAAAAAAGCACTTCGTTACCCTCCTTTTGGAGTGCTTTGAAAGGCCTCCCGTGAGATCTTTGCGTCAGCAGTTCGTTCGCATTTTTCCGCTGCCCTGCTCTACAACATTCTTCTTCTTCTCTTCTAAGTGCTTCAAAAGACTTCTCACGAAATCTTTGCGTCAGCAGTTCATTCGTTTTTACATCCACTCTGCTTTATAAAATAAGGGCAAAATTTGATTTTCATATTTTAACACTTTATATTTTAAATAACTTTTAAATAACCAAATATATAATACTTATAAATATAACTAAGTATTTAAGATCAAAGTTTAATTTATTTCGGCGGAATTTCTTGCGGCATCATCTATAAGATCCTCATCGCTGCTTCAAATTGGTAGAAGTCGAAATTTTCCCTTTTAACACTATCTGCAAATACAAAAGATATTCACACATTATATGGTATTTTTTCATTTGTTATATTTTTTCAATTTAATTTATATATACGTTCATACCTTTTAATTATTTTCAACAATTGCCGATGACCGTTTTGCTTTAAAACAACACGCGACTGACTCCTACGTTTATTTTTGAATTTCGTTTGTATTTTTTTTTTTTAGTGTGACCTAAATATAATAAAAAGTTTATCGGCTTGAAAACGATGAGTTTACTGAATATTTCGGTTTGGAAACGAAAAAAAGTATAGTCTGGCCACTCTATGAAATTACTATGATCTTGTCGTTGTTTGATTCGGAAACGATTGCTTTTCGGCGGCAAGTGGTCGTTAACAAAACAAAAACAACAAGTGCTGACCTTTTACTCCTCAGGCGAGCTGCTGACAATCGGGCCCGTTGGGTATGTTTCGATAAATTCACTCACACATACAAACGAAACATACGAAAACAAAATGTGTGTATACATTTATTCGTGGCAGAATTACTTGTTGGTGTTAAACGTGTGAGGATCGACTACACCTTACAAGCAGAGAAGTCGCCGCAGCAAACACAGGCGTTTGATACTTTTTGCATTCGGTTAGTGAAATTGGATTAAAATTAAATATTAATCTAATCAAATTTCAAATCGACAGGAAGAAAAACTCAAAGCGCTGAAAAAAGGATGCAATAGCAGCTGCGTATGTGCGAGCATATAGTGCCCGATGCATTGAGTAAAAGAAAAATAATACAACTACAACATATCAGCCCTATTCACGATTTGGTGCAAATGGAAAATAATTCTGCTATCACAACAACAAATATATGCGATATGGAATATTGCATTTACAATGATGCAAGACCATTTGCAATTTATGGTGGATTGGGCAATTATATGGTATATAAATGATAATGATATCTAATAAATTTTTAAGTGTATAAAAGAGTTGTTTTAATTTGAATTATTTACCTAAGCATATAGATTATACATCAGATCCCTATAAATGGCTATACATATGTGAGCTTATGTATATGGCATTCAGTTGGCTTAACTGTTTACATATCAAATATCTTGAGTGCCTTGTACGCATCCATTGTTTTTTTTAAGTATCTTCACTGAGTAAAAATTATTAATGAAACTACTACAATTATTACTAGGTGTATTTACTTTTTTCTAATTCTCATTACAACTAAATAGACACAAAAGTTTTGTTATAAAGTGACTAATTGTAGAATATATGAGAAATTGGTTGTGTTTTTGAATATTACACTGAAAAATGTTTTTATTATATTTTTTTTATAGTATCTTGTTCTTTTCTAGAGATCAATCGTCGAAATGATTTATTTATCTTATCTGACAGTACGCTATAACTTGATCGGTTTTAGCTTTTGAAGTATGAGCGCATAAGTGCACGTTTGCACGTGTATTCGAGAATATTCAGAAGTATTTTATCACTAAATAAATTGTATGTATTTAAATGTTTCATTCTAATTTTTAGAAATATATATACATATGAACATAATATATGGACTTCGCTCAGCATCATTGCCCGGCCCTGGCTAATTCTAACATACATATATATGTAATAAATGAATTTTTTACTTACTGCATTTTTCCAACGATGAGGTTACTTAGTGAAACTGTTCACCATGTTCGAATGTATGGCAGATATTTATATTTTTAAAAAATTAAAAAGTTTTATTCTGGTCCCCCAAATACCAAAAGTATGGGGCTTGGGCTTCAATACAGAGGAAAATCTGAGTAAAGAGTCAGAATCAGCGACCCCGAATCACTCCTAGAAAGCTATTCATTCGTCATTTAGAATCTCTAGAGAAGCAAACACTTAATTCTCGCTTTTCAGCAAACAAAGCATAGAAGTTTATTAGTTTATTATTTATTTATATTAAAAAACAAAATCTTAAGATTTATTGAATATTTAATAAAATAATTCTGTAAATAAAAATCATTTATTGCTTTTCAATTCTAATTGAAATTTCTATGTCGAAATTTAGCTTGAGCTACACGTAGCGTAACACGCCTAGTCTCTGGTATGTAGACAATTGCTAATATGAAAAACGCCAACAACAAAGAGCCTAAAGCATAGAAATAGGAATTGATTGGACTGATATCCACAGTGCAGGTTCCAATGATAATATGCACGACCATTTCCACAATGTAAACGATTGATAGGTAATATGGTTTAATAGCCAGCGGGAAAGCTTCAGTCAGATACGCTGATGAAGAACATGTAAAGAAGCCCGCAAAAAATTGAAACGCGCATAACAAATAAGCAGTGATGTTGATATCATAAGCATCATCATTTACTACACCAGTGCCAATTGCCAAGCCGGCACAAACAAATGCGGCCACGATCATTTGCAGCTTACGTCCAGCGGAATCCATAATGAGCATGGAGATAAGTGAACTTATCCAACGTACACCACCAAATATTAAAAATGGCCAATAAAAATCTGTATTTGACATTAATTTCACTGACTCAATAAGTATGGCGTAACCAATAAAGAAACTGAAGCTCATGGCAACTAAGCCACGATAAAAGCATAACTTAATTAAAGCTGGCACCCCAGCAGCGAAGGCATCACAGACTGACATCTCATTGTTTTCGGCAACGTAACATTTATGTTCTTCTAGCAGCGTATATGTTTCTTGTGTGACAATCTGCGGACGTTGCAGACGGCGCAAGCAATCAATTGCCGCTTGCTCTTTATCACGCTGCAAGAAAAACACGGGCGATTCTATAGTGAAGAAGATGGCGCTCAAAAGTGCAGCAATGCCAAGAACTATGTCAAATATTCCATGAGTTTCGGTTGCGCCGAATTTACCCGTAAACGTAAATCCCCACAACGAAGTAATTACAAATTGGGCAAAGATACCAGTGCTAACGGCGAAAGTTTCAACGGAGGCAGCGTTAAGACCACGATTCTGTTTGACCACTTCCTCACCTATCATTATGAGGGACGGAGCGAAGATAAAACCATTCGCTATGCCATTCAGATAACGTGCCGCTATAAGTGTATCTATGTTAAGTTGATTATCCACTATAAAGAGTACTCCGCCAATTATTACTAAAAATGCAGAACTGATCTGTAAAGAAAGGTATTAAGAAATGAATTACTAGTGAGAGAAAGTTATGTGCAATGATTTACTTACAAGTATAAATTTTTTCTGGACCATCTTAGCTGCAATTGCTCCAAGTATTGCTCCAATAATGGCACCAATGAACCAACTAATTCGTAAATGTGTATATACAAGTGGATAAAATGAACCAAAACCGAAACTCCATGCGATATTCATGCCACCCGATATAAAAATGAGACTTGCTGAAATAAATAATATTTCATTTTAGTAAATACACGATATAATTGAAACAAAAATAATCTACTTAATAACAGAAGGCAGCGCAGACTCAACCTTGCCAAACTCTGCGAAAAAAAACCACGAAGTTGCATGGAGTTGCCTAGATTATAATTTTTTAAGTAAATTTGTAAACTTCCAGTGCTGGAAGGATTAATTCATACTCATTCTAGTTTGAAAGTCAGAGCATTAAATACGCACTTGTTTTTTATTTCGATATTTTATTACAATAAAAATCTTTAAACTCATTTTCTCGAAAGTTAGGATTTTTATAAAATTGCTCAACGTATTGATTTTAAAATATGTAGCAAATAGCAATTTCTTTTTTTTTTTTTTTTAAATATTTAGCAAATATGTTGTCACAAGTAGACTTAAGCTTTTTGCCGAATTTTGTTTAGCTTATTTTTTACATAAATTACACTGTTCAACAATTGTCGCTTTATAAGTCTAGTCTAGGCAAAAGGATAACTTATCGAGGTTAATTCCGGTGGATCAAAACCCATAATATTGGTATTCGCGTACATGTCTCATAGTTAAGAGAAAGGGAGGAAATTACCTAGACAGCAATACTGAACTAAAAATATAACACTCTTTTGGGTGTTACATCAAGCCATTATTCGATATATGACTATACAGAATAAACGATCGCGAAACCTATCATGGGATTTTGGTGAAAAATGTTCCCCATCGAAAATTTCTTTAAGAAATTATACCCTTGAAAATTTTTGAAGTGAAATTTCTTTAGCGAGGGTAAATCGAAAATTTTGCAACGGAAATCGCGTTCTTGTTGCACTTGTACGAAACTAATAAGAAACGAACTTATGCTGTTGTTAGTGTTTAGCGAACGAGGTCATACATACAATCAGAGATTCGAAAAAGAGAGTCGACTTCTGGCAGTTTTATCTCATGTGATTTAGTGAGAGAGCTTGATTGCATACAGCTGTTTTTCTCTCATGTGCTATATACGTGTACTACGTCGTGTTTGTGCCGATAAGTGCAGAGAGTATCAACAGAAGAAAAGCAACAACAAACTAGAGAGAAGAAGACTGCAAAACTTCAACAGAATCTGTTGTAAATGTTTTCTAATAATTTTCAAATAAACAAGAAGATTTCTTCGGAGAAAACGGTTCACTTAATTCTCACGAGGTTTTTTTTTTTCGTTCGTTCGTTGGAAGGTGGAAATCTTCATAGATACCGCAGAACTCCTGTTCTACGATTATGTCGGATTCCTACCGACTAAAACCATCTCCTTGGTCTCCTCCCACTCTCCCCGCGGGACTTACCCGTAGGTATTACTTCGCGGGGGTAGATCTAGCAGTTCAGTTCTCGATCTCACGAGGTGGGCATAAACAAACGTATACAAACCAAACTAGTAAACAGAGGGTGTGGCATTTTTCATCAAAAAATTATGCACTTCTGTTTATCAAGAAAAATCTAGTTTAATTTAAACTGGAAATGGCCGCGAAATGAGACCAAAAGTTACCAAAAGTGTAATAAACAAATAAGGTCAATTTGGTGGTACAAAAACAATGAGATTTAAGTAGTTGAGTATTAATAAATATCAAATCAATATCAAATGATTTGAAATTAATTAATTTGCAAAAATACCTTTATCTTTTAATAAGTTTTATTTATATCTCTTAGATAATATTATTTATTTGTATTTTGTATGAGTATGATATTTACGTATGTATATGTTAATTTATAAATGACTCCAAGACAAAATTATTATATGCTAATCAATTTTTTCGATCAACTAGATAAAAAAAATGCAAGTTGATTTAAGACTGTATATAGTAGAGGGCTAAAAACACCACTCGACTACGAGTATAGTTCAAGGCGATATATTTTTAACGGCAGATATTATGGTGTAAATAAATTCACTTCCTTTGTATAGTTTTGGTGCTGCCAAATAATATGCAAATATTTATAATAGCTGCGTTTTATTCGCCACTTGCTTCTAGTTATGTATAACTAGAAGTGATAATTGTATGGGAAACCAACAACAAAGAGGCAGAGATAACCTGTATAATTATAGCTATTATGTATACTTAACAGATAGTTTAGCTACATCAAATTCTATTGTGAACTGCCAATAATGAAAGAAGAAGCATGAAAGTTTGCAAAAAAATAAAAAAAGGAAAAGATTCGAAATGGTAGCCGGAGAAATGTTCTTATAAAGGGTAAAAACTAAAAACAATGCCCACGATTAACCGCAATGACTGGGATCTATTAAAATGTTTCACCTCTAGCTGCTGAGCAGTCTCATTGTGAATAACAAAATAACGAAGAATAGACTTAACAACTTGATCGTTTTATTCGCACATGTTAAACTAGCTGGCGAATAAAACACAGCTAATGTTAACATTAATATTAGTGCTTACAAGTTTATAGTAAGCCCAAATCTTACCGTAGAAGCGTAAATCAACGCTCAAGTTTTTTGAAATGCTTCAGCGCTAACTACGAATACTTTCAAACAGAAAACTTTGTTGGAGCCTACGTGGAAATCTTATTACCTCCATTAATTTCTAGTAACACTAAGAAAATTGCCGTTTTTGTGTGAGCCATTTTCCTCACCATATTTAAAATCGACAAAACAAGTAGTGTCTACTTAAAAAAAATTATTTCGTTCATAAAAAATTTAGGCTGTTTAAATTTTATGAGTCAGAGTAGTAGAAAATTTTATTTTTCTCCTTACTTGCAATATATTTAAAAAACTTCTTTAATTACTAGAAAGGATTTAGCGCTAATACAGAAAATTTCTTTAAATCTTTCAAATAAATATTTAACTTATTAAATAATGTGTTGCAGGCTAAAGGAACTATATGTGTAGTCATCAAAACAACAGTGTATACAGAGATGGGCAAATCAGGCGGCCGAAGCACATACATGAAACAGTAGTCAAGACTTTGAAAAATTAACAACTAGATTTAATTTTCCATAGTCTACAAAAAACATTACAAATTAATTGAATAAGGCTTGATTCAACACACACACACACTCTTTCTCATGTACTAGACTTTGAAATAACGAACTGTTATGCGGACTAGTAGTAAGGAGACAAACACAACAACAAATAAGTATACAGAACGGTAGTGGTAGTTTTCTTTCAATATCTCTATTCAGTGAAGATATTTGGAATCAAATCTGGAACTCTTGGTTATGATTTGAAATATTAGTAGCTTATATAAGATATTGAAAGATTAAGAACTATCATTAAGATCACTGATGAGGAATAGTGACGGATTCCGAAACGGCCGTCTGATTTGCCCGTCTCTGTATACACTGTTGTTGTGATGACTACACATATAGTTCCTTTAGCCTGCAACACATTATTTAACAGTAGTCAAGACTTTGAAAAATTAACAACTAGATTTAATTTTCCATAGTCTACAAAAAACATTACAAATATTTAACTTAGTTTGTCTCTGACGAGAGGAGTTTATCGCACGCAAAGTATATTCTAAGAAAAAAATATATAGTTATATGAACTTTCTTACCTGTTCCAACGGAATTTCTTTGAGGTTTATTTCTTTGATTGTTTGATGTGTCCGTTGCTAGTGGTTGTGGTGGAACATTTTGCCCTGATGGATAACTTGAACTTTGTGCTACCACTACCACGTTAGGCTGGGATGGCAGATAACCCGGATAATGTTGAGCTGGAATTGGACACACTGGATTCAGTTGATGTGCTAAAGGATACATTGGATTCTGCTGATATGCTGGAGGATACCCTTGATTCTCCTGCTGGGCTGGTCCATTACCCGGATATGGTTGAGTTGACGCACTTGTCCATTGCGGTTGTGGTGGATAGGTCTCTGTTTTTTCCATTTTAAATAATATATTTTTTTTTTTCTTTTTTACTTTTTTATTTTAAAAAGGAGAAATTGGAAAGCAATTTTTTTCCTACAAATCTTGTACACGTTCGCAATTACACTGATCAGATTTTATTTAATATTTATCAAATAATATTGAAAATGACTATAAATTTTTTAGTGTGACTTTATACTTATCTACTGGTAGGTTTTTGTTTTTATCGATAGCACTTTACTTCATTTATCAATTTTAAAAAATCTTAATTAAATGAAACCAAGCTACCCTACATAATTTGCATCAGCCGTTTTCTCTATTACGTCTACTTTTCTGAATATTTTTCTTTAAAGTTTTCGGAAAACTATGGAAAACAACTATAGTCTTCCAAAAATTAAGACTCAAATGATTCAAACAAATCCTTTTTAAGATTTTTGAATTTAGCTGCTTTTTCAAATATAGTTGAAAGTAAAAAAAATACGAATCTTCTTTGCGTTTGGTAATTCGTTTACTTACATTCAAATGAGTATAGTTTATCCAGTGGTATAACGAGCCCGAAAGTAATGAGTTCGAACGTCTAATGTGGTATATAACCACTTACTATAGCTTTTTATTTATTCAAGTGTACTCTGCAGTGTTGACATGCGAAAGCTTATGGCAGATGAACAATTCAATGAACTTCTTGCTCCGTTGGAGCCCATCGCTTAGAGTTGCATCAAAGCGGCTGTTGAAAATTGCTTTGGTGTTCATCGATTTGAGAATTTTTGTGCTCTGACTGATGACAAAAAACGCGCACGAAAAAATTGTATGGGAAAGTTTTTTTTTTATATTTTATATCTCAAAAAAAATAATTATAATTCTTTATTATAAAGGAAGTTTGGAAGTTTTGCAGGAATTCCTTCCATCAAGGGCTTTCCTTTCATTAATGTTTTCTCCTTCGATACACCTTTCGTCTCCTTCAATTTACGTCCAATTACGTTTCCCTCGCCTCAGTTTTGGTCAGTTTGGTGGATTTGCCTCTCTATTTTCTCTATTTATAATTTTGATACTATTGCTGGTGTTCCACTCCATCGTTATTTTTCTTCCATAGTGACATGATACCAGATCAAGCAAATTACAAATATTAATATACAAAAATAACCTCTTTTTCATGAATTCAGCAAATATAAATATCAGTGATGATTGACCCAGCAGTTCCATATGGCTGGATTCTTTTACTGCAGCTGCGTATAATCAGCCACTCGAGGAATTTCTTAGGGAACACGAAATTTATATGGGTTCTATATTTCCCGGAACCTGCGAAAAGTCCACCAATACATTTGTATGGTTTAAATCCAGCTTAATTTTTCACTTTTCTTTTGGATTTTTATGAAAGATGTCCTTCACACGTTTAGCTCTGTATAGGTCTTCCGATCCACAGTTTTTGCTAAATTCCAACTTTCGATCAATGTTAAGATTATCATTAAAGTTTTCAAAACCCGGCTAACAGTTTGACGGGACACTTTAACAGTTTTTGGCAATTTTTAAGTGACTCCATTTCGGATTTTGTTAAAAACTTTCACAATGATTTTTCGAATTTCAGCTTGAGTATTCATTTGTTAGCAAACACTTTAGTGGAAAAGAAAATAAATTATTTTGCCTTCATCTGTCATTAAAACCAAAGACGACGATATGCTACCTTTTTATCTAACAAAAGTCGGAATTAAAAAACCACTTTTTTTTTGTGTGCACTCTTTATATTGACTGCTTTCGAAAATATTAGCGTCCATATGTCATTCTAGCTCGCTTTCTTGGACTGTAATTTGAATGAATATGAAAAGCAAATTCCGACCGAATCAAATGAACACGGTGAAAGTTTTCAACAGGTTGCGGTACTATTGACAAAATGTATTCAGACAGCAATACTCCTCCAACCGAACTTATCCTCCCTCCATTTGCGATGTTATATGAAGCCATATATAACCTTACCGGGTAAACCGTTGTGAAGTCTATCATGAGACCTTCGAAAAAATGTTCCCCATCGAAAAGTAGTTGGGGTTATTGATGAGGTGAAATTGTTCCCAATATTCGTATGCATGACTATTAGTTAGGCCCGTTAATTGTTTTTAGGGAAACTTTCTTTTTTGAAAAATAACAAAATTTTGTCCTGGTGTCTCATGCAGGTTTCGGGCTTCAATACCGAGGTTCCGCGACGTGATACAGAAATACCTCTAAAAGTTATTCATTCGTCATTTGAAATTTAATTTTACACTGTGTAATTCTACAATCTCTAGAGAAGCAAACACTTAATTCTCGGTTTTCGACAAAAAAGGACATAATTTTATTAGTTTATTATTTATTTATATTAAAAATAAAAAAACATCAAAAGATTTATTGAATATTTAATAACATAATTTTGCAAATAAAAATCATTTTTTGCTTTTCAATTCTAATTGAAATTTGTATTTCTAAAATTGCGAAATTTAGCTTGAGCTTCACGTAGCGTAACACGCCTTGTCTCTGGCATGGAGACAATTGCGAATACGAAAAACGCCAGCAACAAAGAGCCCAAAGCATAGAAATACGAAATGACTGGATTGATATCATCCACGGTACAGGCTCCAACGATAATATGCACGATCATTTCCACAATGTAAACGATTGAAAGGCAATATGGTTTAATGGCCAGCGGGAAGGCTTCAGTTAGATACGCCGATGAAGAGCATGTAAAGAAGCCCGCAAAAAATTGATACACAAATATCAAATAGGAACTGATGGAAATATCGTAACTTTCGTCATATACTATGCCAATGCCGATTGCCATGCCAGCACAAACAAGTGTGGCCACGAGCATTTGCATTTTACGACCGGCGGAATCCATTATAAATGTTGAAATAATTGAACTAATCCAACGAACACCACCGAATATTATAAATGGCCAAATGAAATCCACATATGTTACAAATTTCAATGAGCCAATAATTATAACGCGACCCATAAAGAAACTAAAGCTCATGGCAACTAAGCCACGATAAAAGCATAACATAATCAAAGCTGGCAGCGCAGCAACGAATGCACCAGGGACTGACATCTCATTGTTTTCGGCAACATAACGCTTGTGTTCCTCTAGCAACGTATACGTCTCTTGTGTTACAATCTTCGGATTTTGCAGACGGCGCAAACAATCAATTGCCGCTTGCTCATCATCACGCTGCAAGAAAAACACGGGCGATTCGATTGTGAGGAAGATGGCACTGAAAAATGCCACAACACCAATAACTATGCTAAATAATCCATGAGTTTTTGTTGCACCAAATTCATCCGAAAAACCAATATACGTAATTCCCCATATCGAACCAAATATTAACTGTACATAGATACCAGTGTTAATGGCCAAAGCTTCAACGGAGGCAGCGTTAAGACCACGATACTGTTTGACCACTTCCTCACCGATCATCATGAGGGACGGAGCGAAGGCAAAACCATTCGCAATGCCATTCAGATAACGTGCCGCTATAAGTGCGTCTATGTTAAGGGGATCCGATATAAAGAGTATTCCGCCAATTATTACTAAAAATGCAGAACCTATCTGTAAAGAAAGGTATTAAAAAATGAATTACTGGTGAGAGTAAGTTAAGTGCAATGATTTACTTACAAGTATAAATTTTTTCTGAACCATCTTAGCTGCAATTGCTCCAAGTATTGCTCCAATAATAGCACCAATGAACCAACTAATTCGTAAATGTGTGAAAAGAAATGGAAATATTGAACCGAAACCGTAACTCCAAGCGATATTCATGCCACCCGTAATAAAAATGAGACTTGCTGAAATAAATAATGTATTATATTAGTAAATGTACGAAAAGTAAGTAAAGAATTTATATAATTGAGCAATTTTGCCTTATTCTACAAGAAATCACCAAATAAAAAATATTTAAAAAAAAAATTTTTTTGCTGGCTGAATTCAGGCCTTAATCTAGAAAAAATTTCATTCCTCGTACACAGACTTATAAATTATTAGAAAATTGAAATCTTAGCTCTCATCCTCATGAATTCATAGTGAGTAGAAGTTGCAAATAAATATTATGAATTTATTTATGAATTGGTCTGAAGCAAAACTTACCTGCCTCCCACTTTTGGGAAGCTTTCTTTTAATAACATTTTACAATTAATATCTAGTAAGGAAAAACCAACACTTGGCATAAAATTGGCAGACATTCCATGCCACACACAGGCTGTGGAGCGCTGCGTTTAAATTTACTATTCCTGAATAATTTTCCACGTCCTTCTTTGGTTGGTTGGTTGGTTGGGTAGGGTATGGGTTGAACTCGTGGTGCAGTCACCTTCACGTGGTGAGTTCTGAACCGTCTAAAAAAGAGCGGGTCAAAACCTGCACGACTTCAGCGCCCTTCCCACCCGCTACAAGAAAGAGGGGTCGGGCAGAAGGGCAAATGAACCCCTAGAGAGGTCGACTTGTACAAAAATCCAACTGGATAAATCAAAATTCACACTGGTCTACACCACCTTCAATTTCGGTTATTTTTAACCAAAAATGGTCTTTCCTATCCCCTCCAAAGGGTGAAAAGAAGGTGGGGTATGGAAGGTTAGCATTTTTTCCTCGTAGTGTATCTTAAAGTCATGCTACATGCAAAAACAATGAACGGGATTGGACATCATTAACACCTTCTACAATTTTTCGTAATTCTGCTCAATTTCTGTTCAAATTCGTAAACTTGCATATGCGATGCGTGAACGGAAGCTATTGTTCGAGATTAAAAATTTGTCCCGGAGTTTGTATTGACAAGTGACAGCTATTCCCCTTTATTACGTTTCGATTAGGGAACTTTTCTGTTTTTCGCTCCCGTCTAATATTCCTGATCAGTTCTGACTGGATAGAGGCTTTGCTTCTTACACTTACCCTTCTTGAATGACTTCGTTGTAATTGAGTTTGAGAGACTGTTGCCTTTTTTTTTTTTTTTTTTTTTTTTTGTTGGAACAGACAAAAGAAGTATTCAAGAATACAGCACTCAGACAAGTTTTACGTCCATTGTACTATATCCTGTGTTCCCTTTTGCTATTCTTTAAATCTACCAGATTTATTAATAAATCTTAGCAGATCCTGCGGTGTTAGAGAGCTCAGGTGTTCGTCTCCCAACACTCCAGTACCAAAAATGCTTACTCTGATCTGGCAGAAAGCGGGGCAGACACTAAGAAAGTGGTCCGCCGTCTGTTGCCTTACTTAAACCTCAATAGGAGAACATAAACAAACCAAAGAAGTAAACTAAGGAGGGGACGGGGTACCATTTTCATCAAAAAGTTATTTCCTTTTGCTTGCTAAAAAAAAAATCTAGTGTAATTTAAACTGGAAATGCTTTTGAAATGTAAGAATTTAATTGAACATTGATGATCAATGCGAGTAAATCGTTTCGAAATGAAATAATTTTCAAAAATACCCTTATTTATCTTCTGATAAGTTTTATTTATATCTCCCAAGTAAAAACTGATTAGCTATATAATATTATTTATTTGTGTTTTGTATGAGTGGGCAGGTACTAAATATGCCATGAAAATTATCAAAGACGATTATGCACTCTTTATATATATATATGTGGTAAATCGTAAATGTTTTCAGCAGATACCGAAAATAAATCTAGTGGGCGAAACTATAATTTACTAATAAGTTTTTTAGAGGGTTAAAAACTCCATTTGACAACGAGTACAGTTCAAGGCGATAAATTATTATTAATTCACTTTTTTTCTTTGGTTTAAGTGTTGACAAATAATACGCAAATATTTATAATGTTAACATCAACGTTAAAGCTTACAAGTCAAGATTAAAACCAAATCTTTTTGGATGGAGCGTAAATCGACGCTCCAGCTGTTTGAAGGTCCTCAATGTCGTATATAATGGATACCACAGGTGTGGTAGATTCACTTTTTCTGAGTCGTACTCAACATATTACTTCCAAATTATTTTGTAATAAATGTGTGGTATGTATTCTCTACTATAAAACTTGGGTCTGTAAAAAAAAATATAATTCTGAATGTATTCTCTACTGTAGAAATAGAGTGTTCTCTCGTATTTGTTTATAAAAATTTATAATTTGTTATTTCGGATAAAATTTTCATGGCGGATAAATTTTATCCGTTTTATCCAGGTGCAAGATTAAGCAAATTTGTATAAAAAAATTGGATTTGATTTAAAAAAAAAAATTTTGGTATCATCAATTTTAACAGCGGATAACTAAAAAAGAAAAGGCACATTGGCATTAACACTAAATTTTCTACTGTGGAAGGTTAATCACATAATGTCTCGCACAAACCTTTGATGTACGAAAAATGAAATATGCTGTTTGAAAAGGTATAAAGAAAATACAGAAAATAGTGGTGCATTTTTATGCAATTGATTGGACTCTCTTACGAAGTAAACTTTGAAATATATTTGAAGTTAGGACGTCGCACTTTCCGTGATTATAAATACTCTGTACGAACTATGAATACTTTCGAGCAGAAAAAAACTGTTTTAAATGCTGTTTGGAATTCTTATTTTCTCTATAAAATTCTGGCAATACTCAGAAACTTGCCGTTTTCATGAGAGGCATTCATCTTACCATTTGCAAAATATTAGTGTGGTATATTGTAGTGTTTACATTTTTTGGAAATTTTGGTATTTCTGTAGAATAGTCAAAGTAGTAGAAAATAGCTCATATATTTAAATAACTTTTTTAATTATTTGTTTAGAAAGGATTAATCCAAAATATGTCCTGAGTCTGTCTCCGACTAGAGTGGATAAAAGACAAAGAACATTCCAAAAAAAAAAATAATATATAATTATATAAACTTCCTTACATGCTGCAATGGAATTTCCTTGTGGTTTATTTCTTTGATTGTTTGATGTGCCCGCTATTGGTGGTTGTGGTGGAACATTTTGCCCTGATGGATAACTTGAACTTTGCGTTACCACTACCACATTAGGCTGGGATGGCAGATAACCCGGATATTGTTGAGCTGGAATTGGATACACTGGATTCTGTTGATGTGCTTGAGGATACATAGGATTCTGCTGATATGTTGGAGGATATCCTTGATTCTCCTGCTGGGCTGGTCGATTACCCGGATATGGTTGAGTTGACGCACTTGTCCATTGCGGTTGTGGTGGATAGGGTTCAGTTTTTTCCATTTTATTTTAAATAATATGAATAATATATATATATATTCGTCTTTTCAAAACAGTTATTCGTTATTTGGTTTCTTTTTCACTTTTTTGTTTAAAAAAGAAGAAGTAATTAGCAAGCAATTTTTATTTCAACAAATCTTACACACGTTCGCAGTTATACTGATCAAATTTTACTTAATATATATCAAATAATATTGAAAATGACGATATGCTTATCAGTGTAGTGTAGGTTACTGATAATAAACACATGTCAAAAAGTAATAAAAATTAATTTTAAATGTGTTAAGCGGTCTGAGCCAACTATATTTATACCCTATAGCAGGTATACGAAATTTTTGAGGATAACAGAGTACATTATGAGTGCTCAATTTTTGGTTTAATTAACCGGGAAATGCAAGGAAAGCAAAGAATTTGAGTTCATTTATAAATTTCTGATGGAATAAAACAAGAAAGTTGCAAAAATCGGGGATCAATTAACCAGGGATTACTGTACAAGATTTATATTTACGTTAAGTTATTAAAATGTAGTATCTAAGGATAAGTAAATATTTACTTTTTTGACATTCTATACCTATAAAAAAAATAGATTAAAAACAATTCATATAATTAAACCCAATCACTTTAGAGTTAGGTTTCTGTGAACTTAGATTGTTAGTTAGAGTTTAATTAATTTACTAGTTTTTGGTACTTGGGCTTTCCCCAGCAATTATTTATTTATTATTTTATTATTACTTCTGGTTACTCATTTTTTGTTAGTTTTTTGTTTTGGTATCAAAATATTTAGAGACTGCCTGTGACTAAGCGAACATTATCTTTTAAATATGTATGAAATATATTTATTATTTGTCGTAGTATTTGATATCTCTTATCTGACAGCAAGTTTAAGTTTGGCAGCTTTCAGTGGGGGAGTACACAGTTCTTCATATGCAATTATGATAACCAGAGCTTCCGAGTGCAGTGCACACGGTTAGCATGATTGCATATGCATTTAATAATATTCACTAAAAACTTTAACTACACGTATATTTCAAACACGAACTACAATGTGTAGACTAAACTTCATGTGCTTGCATGAATCTGAAGCTTAAGCTAGAGCTAAGTTACATAAATTTTGAAATCAGCAGACGAAAATCTAGTACAGTTAAAAGTTTGTGTACCTGCTTGAACCTTAATCTAAAGCAGAGATGAGCAACGTAAATATTTTCGGATTCTAGAAACAACAGCACCACGATCACAATAGCTTCCACACCTGTGTACTGAAATACATGTATGTATATGTGTTGTCATGTTTGTATGTTGATGACAGCGGTGCGAAATTCAAAAAAATGGAGAAAAAAGGATTAGATAAATGGTAGCAAAAACAAAACAGAGCCACAAACTATAGGAAACCGTACAAAAAACTCACACACTACAAAGCATGAACGCACGATTTGTGGATTCATCATACACACAGAAAAAAGCTTAAGTAAAATAGAAATAAAATCGAGTATAAATTGCCTAAAACTTGGCCAAAATGGATCAAGCCTGGTTTTTTGATACTTGCCAATGAAAACTTAGGTAAAACTTCGTTTAGCCTTCATCAGTCCCTTATTTCCCGAAACGAGTAAGTTTCTTGTGTGTTATATTTACACACTTTTTTCTAGGAGTCATATTTATATCAACGAATGAAATAATTGCGATCTAATCATTCAAAATTGTTTATAACTCCATTACTTTATTCATTTTTTCAATAAAAAGAAAATATAAGGTTTACCTTGTCTGTTGCCGAATGGTGAATGGATGAATTTCTGTTTAAATGGTAGAATGATGAGGTTTCTTTGGAGTACTGAATTTCAGGATCAGGACCGTCGCTGTTGTACTCATCTTCGCTATTTGGCTCATTCTCTGGTGCGAAGTCATCATCACTATCTGAACTATAATCACCACTCACATCACTTCCATACTCATCGAAATAGGATAAATCCATGGTTGTTCTTTCTATTTTCACACAAAATTCCAAACAAAAAAATGACGCATCTGTTTATAACGTATAAAATATGCGCGCCAGATGTAGTCCGGTTTTTACTACTTTTACTATTTGCAGACCTAATAAAAATAACTGGTTTCACTATATGTTAGAAATGTGTTATTTTTTACTTCAAGACATTACTTCTGAAAATGCTAAAAAGTTAGAATTAAAAAAATTCACATTTAGCGATTTTATCAGCAAATTAAAGTTGGCCAAATTTTTGGCGATTTTTTTATTGTTTCTTTAAAATAGAAAAAAGGCCCAAACGAATTGAATATATATCTTAAAAATTGTTTTTTTCAGTTCACATATCTTTTAACAATATTTTCTAATAATTTAGAAGTTAAAAAATTGCATTAAAAAAAAAACATCAAATACAATAAACAATAAAAAATTCGCCAAAAATTGGGTGATTTTAATATGCTGATGAAATTGCAAAATGAGAATTTACTTATTTACTTTTACAGGATTTTAGAAGCAATGTCTTGAACTAAAAGATAATACATTTATAACATATGGTGAAACCAGTTAGTTTTATTAGGCCTGCAAATAGTAAAAGTAGTAAAAACCAACAGGCAACTATACTATATTGTTATTTTTGTATACAAAAAATTATTCGCTGTCAATGAAAATGGCAGAGGATGTTGAAGTTTATATTCTCTTCAAACCCCTTTTTGATTTTTCTTCCTAGCTTCTTTGATTTTCGAGTAATTAAATTTTTCCTATAGGCTCCGCACAAATTCAAATGAACAAAGATGCGCGCGCATCCACAGTGCATCCAAAGTACTAAAATTGTAATTTCTTAAATATTGAATATCTCGAAAACTATGACACATACAAAAAAATTACTTAAGACTTATTTTTTAGGAAATCATTCAAACTTTTTATGTGTGGTAGATAATTTTTTGATATCTTCAACGGTTAACCCAGTTATTAGTACAAAAAGGCATTTTCCATCAAAGAGGGGGTTTTTTGGGGGGGTCGCTCTGCAACCCCAAAACTGATTTTTTTGTTTTTCCATCTATCATACCCCCATTAACAATTACTGAAGAAAAATTTCATTTCAGAATTTTTATGATGTAAATCTTTATAATGATTGGACTATATGTAATGTGTGGCATACAAATCAACATGAAAAAAATTAAAAAGAAAATAATTCGTTTTTGCCTAGAAAAATTGCCTAAATTTTTGTTGGTCATTTTATCTAGGCATACCTAAGCTTACGCAAATTGCCAATAAACTTATGAGTTTTTATCCAAGTTTTTCAATTCGTTATAAAAAAATCTGCCCAAGTCAACTTAGGCAAAAAAACATAAGTTTTTTCACTATGTGCAGAACACCTGAAATGGAACCCAGAGAACCGACGTCGACGTCTTTGTTCATTTGTATGTGGTAAATTAATATATGAAAAAAACCCGATACCTCATGTGCTCTATAGTATTCATAGCTGATATTTATTTTCATTTTTTGTTTTTTAATAATTTGTTTTCGAATGAAAATTTGTTTATTCTATATTTGATGCTAATAAATTTTGGTGTACTGACTTTAAAATCGCTATTTTCGGTGGACACATGGTAAAAAAAAGGAATTCATGCATTGAAAAGCAAAATTGGACAGATTAGAACTTTGAAGAAAAATTTCTATATGTTTTGCGCAAAAAAAAAAAAAAAAAAAAATAAAAATGCTGTCTTTCAATTGGACTTGGATGGTCCAAAGAATATTCATTGCTTTTTTGTTCTTACTTACTTTTATGATCAGCTTCAAAAAAAATTTAGAAAAAAAAATTTAACTTACACTCTGGAGATACACTAAAAAAGCGTGTTGACGCTTAGCGTGAAAATAATATAACAGTAGTTGGAACTGTCAAAACTTAAACCACATGACAGATATCCCCACTTTCCCCTACTAATAAAAAGTTTTCTTTTTATCATTTAATAAACTTTATTTATTTGAATGTTTCATTGTAATTTTTAGACATATACATATGAATGTATGATATATACATGTTTGTAATTTCTATTTTTTATTTTATTTATGTTTTATTTTTGCTAGAGTTCACATAATCTTTAAATTAAATAAATACATATTTGTAGTATATAACTTTTTAAAATGCATATATTTCTTAATTAGTTGTTTTTTTTTTGTTAATCAGTTTTCTTTTATTTTTATGCTTATGGCTTATTAATTACAAGTACTTAACTTAACTATGACTTAGCTATTTATAGTTAAGTTGGGTTTAATTTTATTTGAATAAGCTCCATTTTATTTATGGCTTCCTCTTGTTTGTATTTTTATTTTATTTTTCAATCTTATATAACTATGTACTTATTTATCCAAATAAGTTTTTGCACAGTTCCATAGTTTTATCGTATTTCACTTAATGCATATTACATATACATACCAAACATTTCTTAAAAGGAAGTTTTATTTTTATTTAGATTTAAAGTTGGTTTTTATTGCTTAAGGAAGATTTCAAAGACAAGAAATTTTTGTTTTTTATTATTTTTTTTTTATAATAATAGATATTTACATAGATACGATGTTCAGTATTCAGTATAGTTAAATGTTCTTACTAAACAAATGTATACAGAATGTGATGCTTATTGACGAAAGTTCCGAAGCAGATTTAATTAGAAATGAAATTAAAATTTTCAGTTCTTTGACAAAGACGGAAACCGTTTTAAATTTTTTGTGGCAAGCAAAAGTATGAAGGATATTTGTGTTTAATATTGACTAGTATTTATTTTATAGTTTCGAGACAGTTATGGGATTTTAATTTTTTCAATTACTTTGTTCGAATTGAGCGAATAAATTTGATGCTTAATAACACAGTGTAACAAAAAATTTGGAATTTCAATTGGACTACTTCTAAGGGTAACTCGATGTTATATTTTCTTTAATATGACAAATTTCATTTGTCTGGCGAAAACGATAGTAATCTATCAAAATTTCACTCAATAAAACCTCACCTCTGCTAGTTTCAGAAATCATATGAGATTCGGGTACAAACTCATGAAGTCAGAAATCGCAAGGACCTAGGACATCACCAGCTCTTCCTGCTTTATTAAACCTCGTCTCAGTTCTTTTTAGAAAAAACTGCGAGACTGAAGGTCTTAATTTAAGTAAGTCTAAGAAACTCAAGAAACACGATCCCATCTTGTCGACGAAACTTACATATCAAAGTCTAGCTAAATTTGTTAAAAAGGATGGCATTGCGGCATTACATATACTTTAAGATATTAATATTTACATATAAATATATTAGGCTAGTTAACGCATTCAGTCGATTATCTTTCCTTGTATATCCTGAAACACCAAAACCAGACTGAAGTCAACAGGAAAAGTTAGGTCTAAGGTTAGACCAAATTTAGAACAGAATCGACAACAAATTTAGACCAAATTAATATCAAGAATTAGATCAAAACTCAGTCTAAAATCCACAATAAATCTGTAGTTAAAAATTAGTCATATCAAAATTAGACAAAGATCGGACAAATATTTGAACCAAAATTCGAACATAATTCGTGACACCTATTAAAGTAAAATGCAGACCAAAAAGAAACCCAAATCAGACTAAAAGCGCAGCAAAATCCAACCAAAACACAGCCCAAAATTTAACACAAATTTAATTAACGACAGCCCAAAATTCAACACAAATTTAATTAACGACAAAGCCCAAAAATCAGATCAAAAACTAATCAGATTAAATTTACGAAAGTTTTGCACTTTCTCGGTTTGTAAAAATCGACTGTTTTTAAGTATTTTATTCGAAAATATTGTACTACAGAAGTATTTTGTAATAATTTCAGAAAGAAACTCCGAATACTTTCGACGATATAGACGATAGTAATGCCGAATGAAAGTATATTTCATATGTTCCGTTTTTCTCAAAACAAACTTTTTGCCATTGGCGTGTACGGTAACTTAAAAGAAATTAACGGGTCGGCCTGAAATTTGAATATGTTCATGTACACAACAATGGCCGCAGGACATACTAGAAAAATTAAGATTGGTTAATTCTTTCCTCAATTTGTAACGATGTGTTTTTGAGAAAACCAACTTTGGCAGTCCGCCAATTTGTGTGTTGTTGGTCAAACAAAATAATATTGGTATGTCCTGGGACCACAGTCATAATTTTCCTAAGGATATTTTTCTTTTTTCAGACGTTAATGACGATTTGTAAAACGTCCTCCATGAAGATACAAAAAATTATATATAAATTTTTTTTAAAAATGATTACATAACTTTTTCTCATACCTCTTGAAGTCCTTAAATACATATAAAAAAAATCCGGAGTCAGATAGTACATTTTTATGAATCCCAAAAATCGCAGGACCCCTTAAAGCAAAACTTAGATCACATTAATACCAAATACTCAAATCAAAATTCAGACCACAACTCAAACCACAACTCAAACCAGAATTCAGAGCAAAATTCATACGAAAAATTAAATCAATATTCAGTCCAAAAATCATAAAAAATTCATAATAAAAATTAGATCCATATTCAGGCAAAAAATCAAGCCAAATTCCGGCCAAAACTCAAACCAAATTTTGTCCAAAAACTAGACTAAAATTTAGACCAAAACTAGATAAAAACTTGAAATGGTATTGGGACCAAAATACATTCCAAAAGCCAAACAAAGTAATAAACCAAGATTCAGTCTAACTGTATCCAATAAATAGTTTCCGTGCATAAGTTTTTAAAATTCTATGTATGTGGCTGCTTCTAGCCACAGAGCATTTATAACGAACATTGACATTTTAAATCTCAATTTTTTTAAATTTCTCAAATATTTTTTTTTACAAAAATTTACACGATTTTATTGTTGATATTTGAGTTTTTGTTTTTTGCCTATAGTAGCCTTGGGTTAGTTAGCCTTTGTGTGGTTATATTCTGGACTGCGGACCGAAGTTTGATACTCGGCATGGTCAAAGAATCATTTACAGATCTTGGCTGACAATAACAAACCTTCAAAAGTAGAAACTACTTAGAAAAAATTTACATTTCACCGATCGGACTCGTCTTAAAACTGTAAGTGCATTCCATCCTAATACAAATTTAACTCGTGTTATATGAATGGATGCGAAATATTCCGCCTAGGTCCTCCATGAGATGTTATGCCATAAAAGTATTAAGTAGTAGAGAAGTAGTATACCTGTACTGTTTTAGTTGAACTTTTGCAATATTATGAATATTTACTTATTAGTACATCAAAAAATGCTTACACGAAAGTATTATTTCCTCTATTTTCCTTCAATTTATTCTAAAGGTATTTAGAATACCCGTTCACAATTCATATAATATTTTTAATTTTCTTTTATTTTTATTAAATAATTCTTAATAGGTAAATGTAAAATTTAACTACTACTTTAACTATATGCAAATATTTTGTTTTTCTTACTATATTTTTTAATTAAGTATTATACACAATCAATTGATGCTGAATGCTAAACACACTCATCCACCAGCAGCACATCCATACCATGTTTGATGATGATGAAAATGATAATGATGACTCTGATTAGTTTATCACCGTGCAACTTGACGTTGATTCCATTGATGTTGCAGTTGCTGGCTGTTGTTATTAGCAAAAGTATAAGTAATGGTGGGGTTAAAAATTGTGCGCTCACATAGAAAATCAATGTGTGCACCATAAGCTGGAATACTATCAACATCAGCATCTTTGAGAAAATTAGCATTAGCAGCAGCGACAGAAATAATAGCAGCGATATTGGCGACTGCTTTATTGTGATGATCATCAGTAGTAGCAGCAGCAGTAGCAGCAGCAGTAGCAGCAGCAGCATCAAATGTGTATAAGTGTGGTGCAGCAACAAATACTGCTGTTGATAGTGTTTTTGATGCCACTGATATTTCTGTTGTTGATGCTTCTGTTATTGAAGTTGATATAGCTGATGTTGGAGCTTCTTTTGTGGATGTTGCTTTTGTTGATGCCGCTTTGGTTGGTGCTGCTTTTGTGTATGTTGCTTTTGTTGATCCTGTTGTTTTTGTCAACTCTGTTGCTTCTGCCATCGTTGTCACCATTGCAATATTGTTGCTGCTTTTGCTGTCTCCTTCATTACCTTTGTTGCATTGTAGAGATTTTACGCTGTGGCAGCTATTTCCGCTATGTTGCACTTCATTCACTCCAGTGCCCGCCCTCCCACCACCAACACCATCACTGACGATGATAACAATTTGTTGCTGTAGCTGCTTCTTATTTAGAAATGTTAATATTTGCAACAATAGAAATGCTCCAACAATTGCACTGATTACTTTGGCTGGTTGTGTAACAGCAGCTGAATGTAATGTTGTTGGGGCCGAATTTGTTTGCATCGCTTCAGGTCGCTCGCCTGTAAAAAGAAAAAAAAAAAACCCGGAAATATGGAAATATAAAAATTGTAGGTATATAATCGTAAAGAAGGAAAGGAAATTGTTCGGTAGCTAACAGCAACAACAGCTAAGAGTTGTTAAATAGTTGAGTACCGGTGCCTACCCTTAACTGCTGTGCTACCTATTTACGTACCCCCGAGCACTACAAAATAAAAGTTGATACACTTTCTATACAAACATATGTATGTATTATATATTCATAGTTTATGATTCAAAGCGATTGTTTATGTATATTAAGTTGTTTGTTTGTTGTTGTTTATTTAGTTTTGATTTTTGTTGCATTGCAAATGTAAAAGTTTAAAAGTGTGGAAAGGTTTTTGATGTGCAGCTGCAACTGCATTTATGCTAGAGAGGAAACAAAGTTTTTCCTTTTAATTTCTGTTGTTATTTACAATAGAAACTTAAGTGGCATAACGACATAAATAAGTTCTTGATTTTAAATACATACACACACACACATACACACGCACATAGACATATACATAGAATTTTAAAGAGAAAAAAAAAAACATAATTAAACGTAGAATTCATATATGCTTATGAAAAAATTTTAAAACATTGTTCAAGCTGAAAAAAAACTATATTTTAATTTAAAATATTATTTTTAAATTTTCACACACTTGAATCAATTAAGAGTCTATGTAATTGCTGAATTAGTTTTAAATCTTCCCATAAAATATTTATGTATTCAGAGATTTTCAGAGAAAAATCAAAACCCAGCGTAAATCAGAAAGAATACAGGTGCACAGGTTCCAATTGCATAACCAGACGTAGATTCAGTAAAAAATGTTGTTTAATTTTCTATCGCCGATCACGACTCAAAAGTCCCTACAAAAATTTCGACTTTTGGCGTCATTAACCTAAAAAAAAAATTTTTCTTGGAAAACATTTTTTACTTTGGTCAATCTAAAAAAACTCTACAGTATTTCTAAAAAATGTTTATCAGGTAAACCAAAAATGAAGGTATAGAGGGGTAATGCAGAGATTATAAGATCTATGGGGACTTTGAAATTAGTCCTCCCCGCTCCTTTACCGTTTAGTCATAATATCATATTTTTTATGCAATCTTTTAAATATTGATCACATATCGTCGCCTGAGAATTGATTTGGCGTATAAGTATTTGAATACGTATACACATACGCCAAATCATTTCTCAGGCGACGATATGCATTTGTGTATGTCAACAGGTGTTCATGAAGGTTATAAAATATCACTCAATCAAAACTAGATCCAAGTGATGACTATGAAAAAATTAACATTCGGGCTTAATTTTCAAAGTCTCAAAAAATAATAATTTCAGAATGTTTGAAACTATTTCAATTTTTTTAAATTAAATTTAAAATAATTCAAAATAATTTCGAAATATTTCAAAGTGATTCCAAAGTATTTCAAATTGATTGCAAAAAAATATTTTAAATTGATTTCGAAATATTTCAAATTTTTTTCCAAGTATTTCGGATTGACTCCAGTTGATTCCAAAACATTTAAAATTGATTTCAGAATATTTTAAATTTATTTCCGATTATATTAATTTAATTTCCTAAAAAAGATTTCAGAATATTTCAAATTGATTTTTAAATTATTCAAATTGATTTCAAAGTACTTCAAAATAAATTAAAAATATTTCAAATTGATTTCAATATATTCCAAATAGATTTCAAATTTTTTTTCCAAGTATTTCAATTGATTCCGAAACTTTAAAAATTGATTTCAAAATATTTTAAATTTATTTCAAAATATATACGTTATTTTTAAATTATTTTAATTTAAATTCAAAATTATTTAAAATAGATGTGAGAATATTTCAAATTGATTTCCAAATTATTCAAATTAATTTCAAAGCACTTAAAAATAATTTCAAAATATTTCAAATTGATTTCAAATTGATTTCAAATTGATCTCAAACCATTTCAAATTGGTTTCAGATTATTTTTATTTGAAATTAGATTATTTAAAATAGATTTCAAATTTTTTCAAACCGATAATTGAATATTTTAAATTGGTTCAAGGATACTTTGTTATAATATCAAAATATATTTAATTTTTTTCAGACTATATCAATTCAAAAATGTCAAGAATATTTTAAATTTATTTCAAATTAATTTAATTTTATTTCAAACTCTCAAAATGATTTAGAAATATTTTAAACTGTTTTCAGATTAATTCGAATTAATTTTAGATTATTCAAAATTGATTTCAGAAGTCTCAAATTGATTTCAAAATATTTCAAATATATTCAGAAACATTCCAATTTGTTTTAAAAATATTTTTAAAAAATTTGAAAATATTTTAAAATGATTTCAAAATATTTCAGGAATATATTAAACAGATTCAAGCATATTTCAAACTATATCAAATTGATTCAGAAATGATTGCAATTTAATTAAAAAATAAACATACTTTGGAATACTTTAAATTGTTTTCTGATTGATTGATTACAGGATATGCCATTGTGATTTTAGAATACACTGAATTTTTTAACGAACGAACCCCAAAAGTGTATCTTAAATCTATTTCAAAATATCAAAAATTTATTTAGGAATATTTGAAATAGATTAAAGAATATTCAAATTGATTTCAGATTATTTATATTCAAGTTTAAGTTTGATTTGGAAAATCAATTTCAGTATTTTTCCAATCGATTTCGAAATATTTTATATTGGCTTTCGCAATATTCAAATTGATTACAAAATAGTCCAAACGGAATATTTGTAATACACATACATGTTTTAGATTCACAGAAAATATTTCAGAATATTAACTCGAAAATCGTGTTTTTTGACTTATGACAGTCTTTTAGTAAATGAGCGATATGTATATTCATTTACCTTTGTTTACAACCAATGGCACATTCATGTAGATAATAAATTATTTATACCCATACAACTTTATTGATGAGAAGATAAACTCTAACACCGTAAAATTGGAATGTGTATACACCCACACACACTCATACACTCTTACTTCGCTACATAAGCATCTACTACATACGTATTTATAATCTTAAGCAAAGAAGCCATTCTCAAAAAGACAAAATCATCTTATTATCCGCTTTTTTGAAGCTTAAGATTTAGATCGAAAATATGTAAATAATGAATGCGCTCAGTGCTAAGGTATACCCAGTAGGAAAAGGTAATCTACAATATTCGCAAAAATAAAAATAATCAATCTTTTGATTAATTTTTCTATTACTTTTACACGGTGATGTCCTAAGAAAAGGCATTTGTTATCGATTACTTTTTTAAATTTTTAATCGTTATTTGGTAATGAATAGAATTTTTATTGATTACACAGGGGAACACATATTTTAAAGCCGAGCTAATGTGAGTTGGTTATAGGGACTTTTTTTTGCGTATCAAGTCAAGCTTTCGAAACTGTGAAATATAAATTGCTCATCTCTATATACATTGTTGTTGTGATGACTACATTTGTTCATTAACCTGTTTATATATAATTTCAAATAACGAAATTGACATGAACTTAAGTCATGACTTTGAAAATTAACATCTAGATTTAAATTTTATAGTCTCCTAAAAAATAAACAAATTCAGTTAAAACATTTGAGGCAGCAAAAAAAAGTAGGATTTTCTACATATAAAAAAAAAAAGAAAAAATAATAATAATTTATAAACAATGTAACTCAGAAACTACATGAGCTTGGCTGTTTTTATAAATTAACCGTTCGAGTTTTAACGTTGTTGGCTACAGTTCATATTTTTGATGTGTAAACATTTTAGCTCACGGTATGGGCAAAATTTCAAATGTGTAAAATGTAAGAATAACTGTAACGTAAGATGTAAGATAACTGTAACGTCCAGTTCCCCTCTCGCTCGCACTACTGCGCGGCATGACTGTGCTACTCTAAACAACAAAGAGAAGAGAGTAGAGAAGAAGAGAGGGAGAAATTAAAATACGAGCGGAGTTTGTTTGTTTATGCCCAACGGGAAGAGGCCGAAAGGCCTTTTGGAGTGCTGACAAGTCAGCTGTAGGCGCTGCCTCTCCGTGTGACACACCATTACGTTTTTAACATTGCATGTCATTGGAAAAAAGCACTCCGTTTACCCTCCTTTTGGAGTGCTTCGAAAGGCCTCCCATGAGATCTTTGCGTCAGCAGCTCGTTCGCATTTTTCCACTGCCCTGCTCTACAACATTCTTCTTCTTCTTTTCTAAATGCTTCAAAAGACCTCTCAGGAAATCTTTGCGTCAGCTTCGCTTTTACCTGCACTCTGCTTTATAAAATAAGAACAAAATTTGGTTTTCATGTTTTAACACTTTATATTTTAAATAAATTTTAAATAACCAAATATATATTACTTATAATTATAACTAAGTATTTAAGATTAGAGTTTAATTTATTTCGGCGGAATTTCTTGCGGCATCTATAAGATTGAATGCCGTCTTACTCATCGCTGCTTCAAATTGGTTGAAGCCAAAATTTTCACTTTTAACACTATCTACAAATACAAAAGATATACACACATTATATGGTATTTTTTCATTTGTTATATATTTTCAATTTAATTTATATATACGTTCATACCTTTTAATTATTTTCAACAATTGCCGATGACCCTTTCACTTTAAAACAACACGCGACTGACTCCTACGTTTATTTTTGAATTTCGTTTGAATTTTTTTTTTTAGTGTGACCAAAATATAATAAAAAGTTTATCGGCTTGAAAACGATGAGTTTACTGAATATTTCGGTTTGAAAACGAAAAAAAAGTATAGTCTGGCCACCCTATGAAATTACGACGATCTTGTCGTTGTTTGATTCGGAAACGATTGCTTTTCGGCGGCAAGTGGTCGTTAACAAAACAAAAACAACAAGTGCTGACCTTTTACTCCTCAGGCGAGCTGCTGACAATCGGGCCCGTTGGGTATGTTTCGATAAATTCACTCACACATACAAACGAAGCATACGAAAACAAAATGTGTGTGTACATTTATTCGTGGCAGAGTTATTTGTTGGTGTTAAACATGTGGAGATCGACTATACCATACAAGCAGAGAAGTCGCCGTAGCAAACATAGGCGTTTGATAGGTTTTGCATTCGGTTAGTTGGATTGCATTAAAATTAAATATTTTTTAAAAATAAAAACAATACAAAATGATAAGTAATAAGGAATCTAGGCTTCAATAAATGTATAAACGAAATATAGTGATAATGATAGCAAACCACGGCATTATAAAAATTTTGCTTTGTACATTAACCTTAGAAAGGCAACACTATTGTGGATTGGGCTATTATATGGTATATAAAAGATAATGATATCTAATAAATTTTTAAGTTTATAAAAGAATTGTTTTAATTTGAATTATTTACCTAAGCATATAGATTATACAGCTTATGAGCTTATGTATATGGCATTCAGTTGGTTTAACTGTTTACACATCAAATATCTTTTTTTTATTATTTATTTACAAATTTGTTGAAATCCATTTAATTAAAAAAATAAATGAGCTAGGGTAAAATTAACTTCTTGCGAATATGGTTTGAACCCTTTTATGGAAAAGTTCAGTAATTTTCCCCTTTCCTTTTATTTAGAAAGAAAATATTTTTTGAATTTACATTAGAACATCTCGTAAACCGCGAAAATTTTTAAATGTGAATAACTCAAAAACTAGACCTGATGTAAAAAATGGATTTATTATTTGGAATTAACTGAAAGATTTAAGACAGCAAAAAAAGGGTTGTATTTTGTCGCCCTATGTTATTTATTCAATTACTGTCGTTATGCATTATCTACTTTTCCGCGGAGCATATGAATGTATTAATTGACAGGGTGAGAGGAAAAGCGGGCTAAAATTTATATAAGAGCAAAAGTGAAATAATTTATTGTGTCAGTGCAAGAATGGCATTTAGAGTGAAAATGAAATACCTTAAAAGTATGAGCAAAAATGGTATAACAATTCTTTCAAAGCAAGAACAGCATAGTTTTTTATTCCGTTTTCGCTCTGAACATATTTTGTTTCACTTTTGCTCTGAACATATTTCGTTTTGCTTTAGCGCTTAAGTAAAATTATTCCACTTTTTTCTAAATGTAGAAGTTATACCACTTTTTCTCTCAGCTTTCAGGGAGAAAGGCGTAAGTATTATTTTTCTTTTTTTTTTTTTAGCGAGAAAAAACGTTTAAATTCAAAATACTTATATGCTACTTAAGCATTTCGCGTTATCATACGCACCCAATTCCAAGTAACATACACACATTAAGAAGGCTAAATAAATATACATACGTACATGTATATAAAAAAAAATACTTATAGTTTCATCAATATATATCAGTATGCAATATTTTTATTTATAGAAACAAGCCCATTCATAAATTCTTTTCTTAGAAATTTATTATTATTTTATATTTTGGTTTCTATGGGAGGGTTATCGTGTTGCCGGCTTGTACTTTATAAGTGATAATAATTTTTGATTTCATTGCTTTTTGGTAGTTTTTATTAGTTCACAATTAGCGTAGATAAATAATTAGGGTTGATAAACAAGCAATTATATTACGTAAACTATGACGAGACTAACAATAGCTCCATAATATTGGTAGTGTTTTATTAGTTTTTAAAAAATGTAAAGTTGGCAGACGACTGGTAATAACATTAAATTGTTTCTGAAATTTCAGGAAGATTAGTAAAAATTAAAACGAAAAAATATAAAATTAATAATGTAAAGTCGGCAGAAATCCAAATTTGATGTCAACTCAAGCAAGTGCAAATTTTCCAACGATCGCCAAAATGAATACATCAAGCCTTGGTTTCAAAGATGTCAAACCGGATATTTTTCTATCTAGAACGACGTTCGTGAAGACAGAATATTCGATCGTCGATATAAATGCCCAGAATCATACTGGGAGCAGAAAAAATAGAAGGAGTAGTCCTTGAGTAACTAAATTTGGCACATGTATTTCTTCGATTGATAAAAAGAAAATTTGTGGAAATGGGCATGATTGGTAAACTTCCACACCTACCTCTCACACAAGCAGAAAATGTTAAAGATAATTGCATTTTTTTAAGCAAAGATATTTAGCTTTTAATTTTTACCAAAATTATCTGAAAAGATGAAAAAACTGTAGTCAGAAAATGGACGGGATGGGTCAACTGGTGCTTTCACCTCCTATACAAAAGTTCACTAAAACTATTTTTAATAAAAATATTTTTTATTCAAAATAAAGTGTATTTATTGCCATTTATTATAAAAAATTAAAAGTACAAAATTATGTTGCATATAAAAAAGAAAAAAGTAATTTTAAATTAAAGTCTGAATTGAAGAGGTCAAAAAATTTGCAACTATTGGGAGTATGAATGTATAAACTCGTAATTGTGACTAACTTCATATCTATCATACGCGCCATTTTTTTGACATTGACAGCTATTCTATCTCGAGGAGCGCCAAAAATACTGTAAGAATTGATCTGTCAAATAATTTTCATAATTTTACAAAAGTGTTTTACTATAGCTGAAAATGTCGAATTTCGTGCCAACAAAACAACATTTGCGGGAAGTTTTAATTTGCTTCTTCCATTTAAAGAAAAACGCAACTGAAGCACATCGTTTACTCACTGAAGCTTATCCTGACCGTGCTATAGACGTTAGAATGTGTCAGGTGTGGCATGCCCGTTTAAAAAGTGGTGATTTTGATCTTGAAGACGGGGAACGTTCAGGCGGCCTGAAAAAGTTCGAAGATGAAGAATTGAAGGCATTACTCGAAGAAGATTCATGTCAAATGCAACAAGAACTTGCAGAATCTTTAGGAGTTGATCAATCAATCATTTTTAAGCGATTAAAAGCATTGGGAATGATTCAAAAGCAAGGAAATTGGGTACCGTACGAATTGAAGCCCAGAGATCTCGAACGGCGATTTTTCACATGTGAACTGCTGATTGAACGACAGAAAAGAAAGAGTTTTCTGCATCGTATTGTAACTGGCGATGAAAAGTGGATACGTTACGATAGCTCAAAGCGTAAAAAATCATGGGGACCGCCCGGACATACATCAACGGCAAAGCCGAACATCCATGGATCCAAGCTCATGCTGTGTATTTGGTAGGATATGAAAGGTGTCGTGTATTATGAGCTGTTGAAACCGAATGAAACGATCACTGGCGACCGCTACCGACTACAATTGATGCGTTTGAGCCGAGCATTAAAGGATAAGAGGCCAGAATATGAGAATAGATACGACGAAGTTATTCTTCAGCACGACAATGCTCGGCCGCATGTTGCAAGGCAAGTAAAAACATATTTGGAAACGCTGAAATGGGAAGTGCTACCCCACCCACCGTATTCTCCAGACATTGCTCCTTGTTCCTATCGATGAAACATGGCCTCACTGAACAGCAGTTCCGTTCTTTCGAAGAACTCAAAAAATGGGTCGATTCGTGGATAGCCTCAAAAGATGAGGAGTTCTTTTGACGCGGAATCCGTATGCTACCAGAAAGATGGGATAAGGTTGTGGCTTACGATGGACAATACTTTAAAGAATAAATTTATAATCACTTTTTCACAATAAATGTCCAAATTACGAAAAAAATACGAGTTTACACATTTATTCTCCAATATAAATATGATGTGAATATTAAAGAAAAATCGAAAAAGTATTCAAAACTTGGTCACGTATCCGTTATTAACGATCACTGTTGCACGTCTACGTGGCATCCTCGTACAGATCCTCCAGTTTTTTAAATGTATTCGTGCTAATCTTTCGCTTCTCGAGCATCCAATGGCTCTCAATTGGATGTGATCGGTAATAATGGATATGTGACAAAGCTTTGAAAACTTTTTCGATTTTTCTTCCATTTTCACCTAAACTTTTTCTAGTTGCAAATGTTTTGACCTCTTTAATTTACACTTTAATTTAATATTACTTCTTTCTTTTTTTTATATGCAACATAATTTTGCACTTTTAATAACAATTTCGTATATTTAAATGAATGCACCTTTAAACTTTTTTAATGTACTGTCAATGTCAAAAGGTTTGATAAGGTCAACATTTTCATTATGGTTAAGTTCACGAACCAGCAACGTTTGGAAATTATTAAAAATTACTACCGAAATTCTAAGTCGGTGGTCGCCACTTTAAGAGCGCTTACTCCAATTTTCATGTTACCGTCAATGGAGAGGTGGAAGATTATTTGTGGCTAGAATTGGATGAACTTGACATCAACGATATGTGGTATCAACAAGACGGTGCCACTAGCCACACAGCACGCGTCACAATCGATTTATTGAAAGGCAAATTTGGTGAACGTGTTATCTCGAGAAATGGTCCGGTAGAATGGCCGCCTCGTTCATGCGATCTAACGCCATTGGATTTCTTTTTATGGGGCTATATCAAGTCACTGGTCTATGGCAACAAGCCAGCAACTTTAGACGAACTCAAAGACAATATCAAACGCGAAATTGCTAACTTTTCGGTCGAAATGTGTGCGAGAGTGATGGAAAATTGGGTCCAAATAATCGATCGCTGTAAACGGGCTCGTGGTGGTCATATGATCAAAATCGAATTTCATTCATAAAATGTTATGCTTGCACTACATCCACAATAATTTTTGACTCAATATCGCAAAAAATTCTGTGTTTTATTAATAGATAAATGACAAATGACCTTTTGGCCAGAAAGGGTTCGAAAACTGGTTTCCTGGGCCCAGAACCAGTACTCTCTTTGTCGTCTACACAAAGAGTACAGGTTCTGGGCCCATTCGTCGTCGTCTACCACCATTAATGAGTGGGTCGACTTGACCCACAATCGTAAATGGGAGGACCTGAGGGGCTTTAGACAGACAAAGACCATGTTAACTGTTATCTCGAAGCGTCTAACAGACTTTCTGTTTTCACTTAACAGAAAGAGTTGTGAGCAGCTGGTGGGATTATATACAGGTCATTTCTCTTGGGCTAAACATTTGCATATGATTGGCCTGGGAGCTAGTTCCTTCTGTGCTTCTTGTGGTTTGCAGGAAGAATGTGAAGAGACGGCGGATCATTTTCTTAGTGTCTGCCGCTTTATGCCAGATCAGAGTAAGCATTTTTGGTACTGGAGTGTTGGGAGATGAACATCTGAGCTCTCTAACACCGCAGGATCTACTAAGATTTATTAATAAATCTGGTAGATTTAAAGAATAGCAAAAGGGAACACATGATATAGTACAATGGACGTAAAACTTGTCTGAGTGCTGTATTCTTGTATACTTCTATTGTCTGTCCCAACAAAAAAAAAAAAAAAAAGAATAGAAAATTGTAATTTCCTTAATGGAAAACCCTTAACAAGTGGAAAAGATAAAGGACATAAAAATCATTTAAACAGAAATCCCGTGGTTGTTGATGTTATTATTTCAGATGTTTTAAGAAATTGTATAAAATAACCTGCCAACAATTCTGTAGGGTATAATATATAAGTTCAGAGAAATAGAAAACAAAAAATAATTACTTAATGCACTTTTTAAACTTAGAAGCACTGTTAAATTTCAATGTCACTAAAAATGGACATAATCTGCGCCCCACAATCAATTTGCTCTGATAAATTTGAGTTGTCCATGGTATAGAGTCCAAAATCTTCAAGTTCACCAGTGAAAACTAAATAACAAAAGTCTGTAACAAAAGTAATGATGTCAATTTGTTTCACCAGTGCAAGAAATTAAGCTGAAAGTGGTTAAACAGTAACCCCTAGCTGAGCAAAGGGCTTCTATTTTTGGGTGCTCCATGCGACATTCTTTTCTTTCTCCTGATGATATAAATTACCTGAAGTTGTTTTTTTTTTGGCTGCTATTTCTATTACTGCGGCTACGGTGTCTATCCAAACACGTTTGGCTCTTCTATATGATTTCGTTTAACCCGATTAACCAATTCGTTCTAAGTTGATACAGTTTTACAGGTATGATCTCTTTCTCTTTTCTCACTAGGAAGACAGACATTGTAGCTTAATAATAATTATAATAACTTAAACTAACTTTTTTTATACACTAATCACATTAAAAAAGATTAGAAACTGCGTTGATGAGAGATTTTTTCTTCATCATAATTCATTTTTCCTCCCCAACTAAAAAAAAAAAAAAACTTACTTCAAGTACACTTTGTTTCCTTTAACTACATTGAACTATTACTACAGGCAAGAAAATTTGCATGGGATGCAGCGTGCTTTATCGAAGTACAACAAAAAATAATCTTAATCACAGCATCTGCTACTTACTGCTGTTGATGCTGCTATTGAAGGAAATTTCGTTGCCTTATCAGCGTAAAAGGAAATATTTTGTTTAATGTACACGAGCACAAGTGAGTGAGTGCATGTGCTTAAAATATGCATGAATTGGTTATATGTACAAACTTTCATATGCATATGTACAAAGATTTCTATCTGTTAACTAGATGGTGCCCAGACATACATACACACTCGCAAACTCACACATGTACTCATAAAATATGCACTTAAAGTCATTCAATGTTATTGCATCTGTGCATCTGCATTAACTATTATTATTATTATTAGCAGTATTACTACTCTTATACATATACATGGACTATTAATGCTACTGCTGCATCTTTAGTTATATCTGATTGCAGAATATGCAATACATACTCGTTTGCATGTATGTATGTAGCTTTCATTTATAATACAACTCATAAATTTAGCTTGAAATTTGGCAGTATCCATTCAAGTAGAAAATTACCACAACCCAATGATGTTATGAAGCATATGAAGATTTGTGTTGATTACTGATAGTGGAAAACATTAAAATTTGTTACGTTTTCCTTAGAAAATTGAACACATTTGAGCTTAAATTGAGTTCTTTGAATTTTTTTCTACATTTTAGTTAGATTAAACCAAGAGATATGCAAGCATTTGAATTATCCTAGAAGGAGTTGTATCTTTATAAATATGCTAATCCTACCTTCATTCAAGTAATGTCCTGGATACATTTTTCTCCTGCTAGTGAGTGGCTTGTAATGTGTAAGGATGCTCTTTGAGTATTGAAATCTGTTCCACAGATCCGACAGGTTTTTTCTATGTTTAATTTGTTGAGGTTAACCCCTAGTCGACAGGATATGGGAACAAAGTAATGACATCAAAGGAGCATGCAATGAAACAGCAAGAAAACCAACCTCCAAATGTCTGCCTACCTTGATACAAACCGAATAATACAGCCGTGCGATACCGTCTTGCTATTTTATATACTGCATCGGAATTATACTGGGCTGATTTTGTACAAATGGACATTTCGTGGACATTCATGGAGCTTCTCACAATCTTTCCACAGTATTGTTTATTATAAACATTAAAGAGTTTTGCAGATTTTGATAATGGTTTTTCGTCTTTGATCTATTGTTTGACTTTAGGTCTAAATCTTTTGACATTGGGTTTGTCTAGTCTGGTTTGTTTAGCCTGATTTTGGTCTGACTTTTGGTTTAAGTTTTAATCTTATTTATTTTTGGTTTAAATTCCAGACTTTTGGTTTTAGTTTAAATTTTAGTTTCAATTTTGATTTGATTTTTTTTTATCTGAATATTAATTTAGATGTTGGTCCAATTTTTGAGTCTCAATTTGATTTTGAATTTAGTCTGTGTTTTTCTTTGATTTTGGTCTAATTTCAAGTTTGATTTTGGATTTAAATTTTCGTCCAGCATTTGGTATGAAATATAGACTCTTTTTGGTTTAAATTGTGATTTGGTCTACGCTGAATTTGGGTCTGAAATTTGAACTGAATCTCGGCTTTAGTTTTGGCTTAAATTTTGATCTCAGCTTGGTCTAAATTTTGTCTCGTTTTACTCTCCCTTTAATTCAAATTTAGGTTTGAATTTAAGGTTGAATTTTGATCTGAGTTTTGATTTAAATTTTGGCTTGCCTTTTATTTTCGTATGATATTGGTCTGAATTTTCGACAGAGTTTTGGTCTTGTGTTTTGGGTTAAATTTTTTCCCATTGGTCAAGTTTTCCTCTAAATTTTATTCCGAAATTGGTCTAAATTTTGGTATGAATGTTGATTATATTTTTATCAAAATTTGGTTTCCTTTTGGAGTGAACTTTGCTCTCTTTTTAATCTGAATTTTGGTCCAATTTTTGGTTTCAATTTGGTTTGGTATTTAGGCTGGAGTTTTATCTGATTTTTGGTCTAATTTTTCATCTGATATTTAGTGTTTTTTTTAGGGAACTGTTCTGGAATTAGGTCTTTTTTTGGTATGAATTTTAGTCCGAACTTTAGACTGTATCTCTGCCTGAGATTTTATTCGTATTTTGTATTTAATCAAAGTTTGGTTTCAGTTTAATCCGAGCTTTGGTGTCAGTTTGATTTGAATTTAGGTCTGAAGTTTAGGCTGAATTTTAGTTTGAGTTTTGGTTTGTCTTTTATATTGGCTTTATTTTTGAACAAAATTTTGGTCTTAATTTTGAACTGAATGTTAGTCTACGTTTTGAGTTGAATTTTTATCTAAAATTTTATCTGAGTTTGGTTTTTTTTTTATCAAATTTTGTCCTAAATTTTAGTCTGTAATCGATTTGAATTTCGTATGAATTTTGATCCGATTGTGATCTAAATTTGTTCTCTTTTTGGTTTGAGTTTTGGCCTTTTTTGATTAGAAATTTGTCTGAATTTTCGAGTAAATTTTGATGTAAAATTTAGTTGTAATTTCGGTTAAAAATTTGTTCGGAATTTAGTCCAAATTTTTGGTTGAATTTTGGTTGAATTTGTAATGTCCAACCAAAATGGTGTAGAGATACGAAAAATTAATTTAAAATATGTTATTGTTAAAACTGCGTATAAAAATATTTGCTCATGCATAACTGAATGCGCAATCATTTTTCGTAGGCACGCAGTCGCATAATGGTCACACCTGCACATTAAATCTTAACCGCAATTGTCATCTAGTAAGAGTGTGAGATTTAGCTGTTTGTGTGAGCGCATATCACTCTACGCTACGCATGTGCATGAATGTATGAAAACATTAGTGCATAAATGGTACTTATTACTCATATGTAGGTGTATAGAAAATAGAGTGAATGACGATCGTTGCGAACGCATATTTTGGCTAATAGCTACTACTACTACTTAGAGATAGGGACAGTTAAGCTAGTTAGCTATATTTCTGCTTCTGAAAATTTGCTCAATTCCTTTGCAACCGTAGAAGACACAAGTTCTAGCAGGAGCTTGAACAAGAAAATTTATTTTCTTGATTTTTTTTTGAATACCAGTAAAAGTTTATATTAAATTGTCTTCACGAACGAAGTTAATAAAAATTAATTAATTTATACTAAAATCAACCTAAAAACGGTAGTCAGTGAAGTTTAATAAAAATAAATAAAACGTAAGTTAAGATATTAAATTAAAAATTAGTTAAAATAGTAACTAAGTACTTTTTGGTACAGTCACCACAGGTATTTCTACAACCTACCTACATACATACAATTTTCTTCTCGGATGGGAATTGTTAGTCACAACCTCAATAGTGGGCTGCATGCCTCCATTAGGTGAGTAAAACTCAAAATTTGTTTGTACGAAATCCAGAAATTGAAGATAATCCTATTAATTTAATAGGAGGCACCTCCATTTTGGTTAATGTGGGGTCACCTAACGGACCTAACCTCATTTACGAAAACTCACATGGAAATCTTCTAGAAGCAAAGTAAATTTTAAACATTATCTACAATTCAGTGAAAGCCCTCATGGAGCCTTAAGTGAAATCTACAATTAAATATACCTAAACCAACCTTACAACTATTGAAATACATGCTAGCTTGAATCTAACCTTAACCTAGCTATACATACATAGTGCTAAACCTAACCTAGAAAAAAAAAGCATGAATTCATCTTAAAATCTAAACCTTAAATTTTCTTAAAAATTAATTAGTTAAATATTAAATTAAAGAAAAATTTAAAATGTGGTAAATATTAAAAATTAGTAACATGCGAATATCTTAAGTGCTATATTTTATAAGGTAAGTTAAATTAAGAACAAGAAAAAAAAGTGAATTTACAAATACGAATTTAAGTGTCATGCGACAAATAAGTAGCGTAAAATAATGTTAAGGTGCCACACTATTTTATCCAACATAAATTAAACATGTTCATTAAAAGCATCATCGTCGTCGCTGGGCCCAACGTAACTTCGATGGAGCGTCAATCTATGTACGTAAGTTAAAACAACAAAAATTTTATATTATAAACCCTAAAGATAGTTTGGCATTATTATTATTAATTTTTTTATACTAATGATTTTGTTTGAGTATATTGAAGAAAGCGTTAAGTCAAAGAGAAAATAGCACCGTTCATTTATCTCTCTTTACTTACACTCTCTTTTTTTTCGTATCGGTATCTTTACAGTATAGAACAATTTTACAAATAATACTGTTTATTTTTCTCTCTTGAATATCAATAATGTTTTTCTATTGTTTACAATACTATTATCTACTACTAATTTTTTTGGTTTCTTAAATTTAACTTCTTTTGGATATATTTTAAGTTAGGTATACTATGGATAAATTTATAAAATGAACATCATATTGTTCGACATTAATTTAAATATTTCTTGGTTTTTGTTATATTAAAATGAATTTGAAGATGAATTAACTTTCTTTTGTAATTGATGAAATGTAAGGTAAACATTTTAGTAGTGTGAGCAGAAGTATCTCTTTGGGTGAATGAAACAACAAATATTCTTCATTAACAGGTTGGGTGGGTAGAGACCTAGAGGGAAATATTCAGCTTTCCTCCCTCACTTCTATAGTTTCATATGCCCAGTAGTAAGCATTTGTACGTCCGTTAACTGAGGTCAATCTTCTGGTTGGCTCAGTTTGTCTTTTTATCTGCTGCATACGTTTAATTTATGTGATCCTCCTTGTAGCATGACGGCGAAGCAAGCCAACTCCCATTTTCCCTGAGCTAAGTCTGAAGCATAGCTAGGTATGCAGCAACCACTTTCAAGTCATGTGCCACGCATTTCAGACCATCATATATGCAAGAAGGTAAAGGTTCGTTACAAATTTTGGTTTGTCTTTTAATTTGGTTTTTGGTTTGTGATCTGAGTTTAGTCCGGATTTTAATCTGAACTTTTTTTGAGGATTATAATTTGATTTCTGATGTCATTTGTATTCTATTTTTGGTTTGTATTTTGGTCTAGTTATTGGGTTATAATTTAACAAAATCAAACCTTCCCAAATCTATATACTAGATCTACCACTGACAGCGAGTAGTTCTCCAAGAGTTATCAAAGTTATTGGAGAAAGCTGATGTTACTTTGTATTCCAAATGAGACTGATTCCGTCGTTGCCTTTATTCTTTGACATTTTTGAAAGGTTTTTAATTTTTTTTTTTGGATTACTTTATGATATTTTGTGATTTTTGATTGATTCTAGTAATTCTAAATGGGTTTTCCATGCTGAGCACGAATCTGTGGTTAAAAATTTTCCATCACGTCACGATTTTGAGAAAAAAGGATGGAAATCCTTAAAAATAGCGGCCATTTTTGAAAAAAGTGCTCTGACCCTGACGTGCTACAAACTTCGCTAATATCAGAAATTAGAGGATGAACCAGCACTTTCAAATGAGTCGTAAGTCAAATTGTTCGCATGAGCCCTTAGAGCAAGGGTTGACTATCATAGACTCAAATTCGTTATAACGATATAATTTCTTTGATAATTTCAAAAATCAAATTTAATTAATATAAAGCTAAAATAGAGTAAGCATAATAAACCGAATAAACGAAAAACAATCTTTAAATAATAAGAAACAGACACACACACATTCATTATAAATAAGTCCTGCATCCTGCTTTACTTAAAAACAACAACAACAACAAACTGTTTCAATGAATACCGCAAAAACAAAGAAAGTACAGATAAAATGTTATTATTTTTTTTTCTATTTTTTATTTATTTTTTGTTCAATTACTATCAACTTACCCTGAAGCACATGAACGCGTATACTTGCTATCTCCGTATTCGATGGATAACATGAATATTTTCCAGAATCTATCAGATCAGCATCATCGATAAGTAAAATCGATTTCGTTTCTTCAGATTTGATGGTTTTAAATTTAAGACGTCCGCCTGAAGTTTCTGCGCTAAGAACCTATGAGAAATGAGAAAGTAAACAAACAGAAAGTAATAAGAAAATAAAGTTAAACTGTGGAAAAAGTTAAAGAGAAAGTGGCACAAGTGGTAAATTGTGACAACAAGAAAAAGTAGCAGAAGTAGCGGCAGCTGAAGAGGGGAGAGCAAAAACAACTGTAGCAGAGTAAAAAGCAGCATGAACAATAGTAGCAAGGGGAAAAGAAGTAAGAGCAATGAAAGCAGTAGAAGAAGAAATGGGAGTAACAGTTACAGAAGGCGTGCAGATGGGAGCAGCAACAGCAACAGCAACAACAGAAGCGTGACAATGAACAATTGACAACAATTGAAAACAATTTCTGATTATGCTCAAAGTATGCTGTAAATTGCTTCAAAAGATTATGTGTTTTGATGCTAGCAAGAAGGGGAATGGGGGTGGGGAGTTTGAAAAAACCTCGAACACAGGAAATAGGGAGCATATAAATGATTTTTTTTATTACTTTTTATTTGTTAAAGTTGAAGCTTTGTATGAAAAAAAAACCAAAAAATTTAATCATACCATTTCTTTTAGTCGTTTGAGGAATTTTTCAAAATTTGATTTTAAAATAATTTTCTCGAATCTAAACTGATAATTTTTTTTTTCTCTTCTTCTTAACTTCTCACGAAAGAAATCGTAAAATAAATTCTTTTGTATCCACCCAAACACTTGACGTTTCATGGTGGCGTTTCAACAAAAAAAAAAAAACAACAATAAATATACGAGTAGGTACAAGATAATATCAGTTTTGTAAGCTGATTTCCGGTTTGCTACTCGCTCGCATGTTGGAATTTTTTTGAAAGTTTTTCACCACTCTCTCTAAGTATGAAGCTTTAAGCAAGAAGGCGTTGTTGGTTCGGTTTAGTATCAATTGTGAGTTTCTGCTGCTGCTGTTGCCACTAATGCAATTTTAAATTGTTAAAGTGGTGGGGAAGACGCTAAAGTAAAAAATAAAAGTAAAAAACGCTCTGCATTGCATGTGTCTGCAATTTTTGCGATAATATATGAATTGTTTTTTTACTTTAGTTTAGTTACGTATGTGTGTGTGTTTGTGAGTATGTTAAAAAATTTGAAACGATAAAAGTTTCTGTTGTTATTTTTACTGCTGCTGAAGCTAGTGGGTTTGACTTTTCAGTTCAAATATTTACGAGAATTGTTATTTTTAAGTTATAAATGTTCAAGTTGCAGCGTTGAAAGCGTATAAGAAAAATTACCCAATATGTTTTTGGTAATTTGAAAATGGATTTCTTCATGCACAATAAAATGCATAAACATTATGATATGTTCATGATATGAACGGCTGTATAGCTCAGTGGCAAGTGCATTGAACTGTTGAGTATGCGGTTGCAAGTTGGAGGTATTGACTAAGATGAGACCACGCAATTTCAAAGTCTTAGATTAAATGTATGTAAACATGACGTTAATAAATGATAACTATTAGTAAAAAAGGGTTAAAATTTTAACCAAAAAGTATGGTTATTTTTTTTTTTTAATTTCAAATCTAATAGTTGGTTTTAAAAGCCCAAACATAACTGAGAAACTTCTCAAATTGGGTATTACAATAACTGATGGTACAAGAGAATCAAAATTTAATTTGCTGCTGAACATTAACTTAGCTGATATTCTAATGTCACTTCACCATTCGGCTTATTAAATTTTCTGTTGCAGTTATTTCTAATGCTGGACCATTTTATCAGCTTAATGATCAATTGGACAATGACCCGTTATAGTTTTCGTTTTTTGTTAGAAACGACTTACGTATCCTTCTTGCAATTTCTAAAATATGTGATGTGTGGAATGCATATCTTGTGATTAACACAGTCAGGCGGGTGTGGTCCAGTTATTTGCAAGGGTGAGAAAGTGTGAGAGTATATACGTCCATATTACCTTACTCATTTAACTTTGCCTTGAAGTTTGGTTTGTATTCTCTGTTTATCAGAACTTTGGCTTGGGAAATACGGGCTTCATCCGAAAGTCGAAGTAGTTTGGCAAAACTGAGATGCTCTGAGATGATTCGCTCACAAAATAGACTGTGGTTATTTTGGCTCTGTCAGAATAAGTAGATTTCTATATTGTAGCTAGTTTCTAGAGGATTTTTCATGCATTCTGCTCTTGTTGAGAAAAATGTGTCATTAAGTTCAGTTTAGCTATTAAGTGGTCGGTGTTGAGGCAAGAAAAATATATTCGGTACCTGCGGCGGAATTTTTCTTTGCACGTAATTTTCGGCAGTCTAGTACTTATTTCTTTTAAACTAAGGCTGCATCAAGTTTCATAAGACACAAGTGATATCCGTTCAGCATGAACGAGTAGCTCTTTTGAGTCATGTATATTTTTTGTCTGATTATTCTCCTTTTCCTTAACATATCCCCATACTAGTGATAATTTTATTAAAGTTAAATAAAGATATGCAGGCCACTCTAAACCAACTTTCGAACTGAGCTTATTATCCCTAAGTATATTGTGCTCTGTGAAGAAGCTAGCCTATTACTTTGGTCTTTGTATCGTTCTTGTACCGTTTAGGTATCAGTTCTGTTTTTTATTTTGTTTTTGACTTACTCCCAACCATATTTGGGAGTCCAGTTACTGGGTAGATTCATAGACCCGTCCATAATCTCACTCATTATGATTAGAAAGAGATCTTAAACAGCAATCGCAACTTCGTCTGCATGCGCTACGACATCAACTCTTTGTCTTCCTTAAGCTTAAAACACAATTACGCCGTACGACGGTCAACGCCTACCTGCTGCTAAAATTAAAATGCACATTCTCATTCAAAATGGCACGAAATTGCAGCAGCGGCGTTTTTATTGCCGACGGCAGCCATACATCTACCGTCAACCGCTTTACCGTCGTACGACGCAATTGTGTTTTAAGCTTAAATTCAATCATTATGTTAGCAGCTAACATCGCTGCTGTTGTCCATTTCTATTTGGTATCGCACATTTGAGACGTTAGGTTGGCCACCGTGTGGGGTTCTCCAAATGTTCTCTTCTCGTTAACTCTTGAAACGTGGGCAGTTAAAGAGGTTGTACTAAGAGTTTTCAAGCTCATTTGGGGAGCCCAGACAAAATGTATTTTCTTCGTTGTTTGAAGCAGTGTAGGTACTGCTTTTCGCATCCGCTGAGCATTTCCGCGATGTTACCGTCCACTTCTCCATATTTACGCTGGATTCACTTTGCTAAATTGGGGATTAGGTCAAAGCTGTAGCGACATTTTTCAGACTGGTCCTACTCTTTAGTAATCCAATTTGAGCGTTCGATGATCTTTCATTCGGAGAGCTATAAACAGATTTCATTTCGATTGCCAGTAAGTCGATTGGGACTTTACTTGCAATAACACAGATGGCATCGTCTGATACCGTCAGGTATACGTTGAGCCACGGCATTTGAGGTGCGTCTTCTTCGCGTACACCCTTATGTGTGCTGGATATGGCTTCACCGAACTGGTTACTTTTGACAGCAGTTAACGTCTTGCCTTTTCGAGGCTTCTTACTTTCCGCATAATACGTGTTAATTATCAATTAATTCTACACCGCAATGACGGCTAGCAAGTGTTCCTTAAAAGTTATGCTACAGTCAATAAATACTCCTCGGTATTTAATGTGTGGCTGTGAGGTAACCAGGTGAGTACCATCTCTGAGACTTAGTTTTTCGCGCGCTCTCCTAGTGTTAGTAGCACGACCTCAATATTCTTCGTGGCCAAATCTAAGTTTGCACCATTCAGCCATTCTCCCACTCTAGCAATTGCGCCATTGCTTGCCTCCTGCAAGGATTTTTAGTGTTTGGCAACTGCTATCATTGCAATGCCAACAACTGACAAATGTTGCGCCTTCAGGAAGATCCAGTTCAGGGCATTGAGCCCTGTTGTATTACTCTGTTTCTGAAATAGTCAACAATTTTCAATAGGAACTTCGATACCTCGAACCAGCTTGGATGCATAGAAACAATACGGATGAGATTGGAAATGGGAGCACGGCATCTCCATTTTAAAACAAATTTGGGATCTATCAGGAACTCTTTACGGTAGGGTACTGAGATTTAGTATAAAAGAATTATTTTTTATTAAAATTTTATAGGAAAAATATGGCACCTCCCATTCAAACCAATAGCTTAAAACTGGATATGTAGGAAACCACATAGTAAGAAGTTGAGTTGAGATAAAATAGTTTAGAAAATTTTTCTAATTTTAGAAGGCATTGCAATCTTTTCTTTTATGCAGATATATTTGGGTAATTTATTGCAAAAATTTTCAATTTTACACATTTACTATAATGCAAAAGTTTTATTTGTTTTATTTGGGAGATTATCATTGATAAACTACTTTTTAACCAATGGAAAACTGCCCGGTTGATATGAAATATAACATAATGAAAAGATATGAGTATGCTATATAAATTCCGCTCTCGGAATTTTAATTTTCAATGGCAGCAAATTAACCCTCAGTGACACACATGAGTCTGGCTAGACCTTTTTCACTTTAATTGCAATTTAAGCATATTTCTCACTGAGCCAGCGAGTTGAAATTCCAAGTAGCTTACTAACTTTTCATGAACTATGGTGCAATGAAAGTATCTGTATGAAAAACCCAATACAGGGATGACTTTAACCCTTCGGAGGGCGCGCTCTGAAAAGTTACACGAGAGAGCGCGCCGTGGCAATTTAGCTGCAAGATGAATTTCATAGTATCGACTGCAATTTTTCTTATTTGTAGCAAAAAAAAAAAAAAACATTCAAATAAAACAACTGATTGCTTTTTAGTAATATTGAAATATATTTTAAGAATTTATTTATAAATGTTTATTCGTCTTCGTTTTAACTTAGAAAAAATTTCTGCAAGCTACAATTGAACTTTTTTGTTACACGAAAGGGCGCGAAGCCGCAAATTAGCTGCAAAAGCGAGATACCAATTTTTAAACACAAATAGCAGCTAATAAACGATGTAACGCAGAAACCAACAGCTAACGGTAAACCACGCTGCATCTCAAAACCTACAAAGTCGCTTGAGTGGCTGCGGTCGGCTACTATGATTTGTATTTTAAAAACCACAATTAAACAATTTGCGGCTAATTTGCCGCGGCGCGCCCTCCGAAGGGTTAAGGAAATTACATTCGCCATACAAGAGTCTGGTCAGACCCACATATATTTCGGTACTTTTGTAGTATGATTTTGGGCACGAATGCATGGGTCCGAATGCATGAACACATTTATTCTAAACATATCGTATGATATTGCAAATGTGGCTTTCAAGATAATACCAACAATTTTGGTGGATCTGTATACTTCAGTTTTAACAGAATGCCAGGCGGCACCTGTATGGAGATGCAGAGGATCCGCTGATATATTGCTTTTAAAGCCAAAATAAGACATTTTAATACATATTATTTTTTGAAATTTTTAAAAAACCTTGAACGTACAAACTATTTTTGTTATAAGTATAAAAGACTTAGGTTAGGTTAGGTTGGAGTGGCAGCCTTCTGCTTGAAAGCACACTTAAGCACATAATTAGGCTCATTGTGATACCACAGTACGGCGCGACTCCCCCATTTACGGAGTGGAGAACCATGAGGATTCCATAATGAATCTGGCTATGTCCTTAATATTTATGGATGATAGCTCGGACAGACTATGAAGAAAGGTGAACCCAGGAGTTTTAGTCTCCTCCTGGCCAGGGATGGGCATTCGCACATGAAATGAAGGACTGTTTCTTCCTCCTCCTCAGAGCTGCAGCCCCGACAGAAGTCATTGAATGGCAGTCCAAGTCTTGCAGCATGTCTCCCCATTATGCAGTGTCCCGTGAGCACCGAAGTCGTTATGCTGATGGAGCTTCTGCTTAGGTTGAGTAGCTGTCTAGTACGTCTATTGTCCATAGTGGTCCATGTTAGCCTGGTAATACCACAGGTATGCTCCGCTACCTAGGATCTTTTTGCTTCCTCAAGTTAGTTTTGCTTAATGGCTAATTTAATAGACGTAAGAGGGACACCAATGGTGCAGGTAGGTTATATATCTGTAAGTTGCGAGCCCTGTTTTGCTAACTCGTCGGCATTGCAGTTACCTGAAATATTCATATGTCCAGGCACCCAATATAGGTTGACCTGAGAGTGACTCGACAAAATGTTGAGTGAAGATCGGCAGTCGAGAACAAGCTTTGATGTAGTGAAAACACCGGCAAGGGACTTGATTGCTGCTTGGCTGTCCGTGTAGATGCGGATATTCGTATCGAATGAATCGTTGCGAATAAGCCACTTGGACGCTTAATAGATAACCATTACTTCCGCCTGAAAGACGCTGCAATGGTCAGGAAGTCGGAAAGAGAGTCTGAGATCTAGCTTACTAGAGAAGATGCCACAGCCGACTGTTTCCTCCGATTTGGATCCATCTGTATAGATGTCAATTAAATTGTCAGTGACCACCTCGTCATTAACCCATTCCTCTCTACTGGGGATATGGGTGAAGAACGTGTGGTTTAAATTAGGGGTAGAGCAAATGTAGTCTACGTTAGTTGGTACGGACGTATCGTGGATTAAAATCTTGACATGGCCCAGGTTTGACCGGGTCCAGACTTAAAACTAAAAAATATTGTTTGCGTGATTGGAAGCATTTTTCATCCATCACTGCTATTTCATTGACAGGCACTGTCTATATGAAAACCACTGAGAAAAAAAAATTTAAGCAATTTACACCTTCAAGGCATAGAAATGTGCCCGAAAACATGTCAAAAATCGAAATGTATGTGGGTCTGGTCAGACTCATATGCGGCAAACGTGATAATCAAAACATATGGGTCACTGAGGGTTAAACGAAACCGCAGAACTGCATAAATTTTTCAAAGTTGACACTCCAGTGCCACATGAATTCACTAGTTGTCATTTATTTAGTAGCTTATTTATAAGTATTCAAGAAAATGTACCATAGCCTGTCAAGCGGCGCCATACAACAAATTATTTTAAGCCTTGTTTGAAAGTCAGTTAATATATATGCATATTTTCTAGGTCATGTTTAAATCAAAGAAGTAAAATAAGTTGTCATATTTTTGGCAAACATATTCAAACAATAAACATGTATGTATCTTCATCTTCCCTACTTTTTGTTGTTATTGTTACCTTATGCTTGTCTATGCTTTATGTCAGCTTTAACTTGCTTCTTTTTCTTTTATTTTCTTTTTTTTATGTTATTTTTTGCTTACCTTATCTTGATGATACCAAAAGATGTGCGTTGGTGGTTCAGGACTAAATTTTATTACACATGTCAGATTAATTGTGCTACCCTTATCCACGTATAAATCGGGACCACCCAATATGGTTGCTGTTGGCACTGTTTGGCATAGAGGCAGCGTAGAATTATAAATACATACAAAAGAATAAAATAAAAACAATAACGTAAAGAAAACGTGAAAATGGGGGAAGAAAAAGAGACAAGAATAAAAGAGAAATTAAATTAAAACCATTTGCTTATTTCAATGCATATATTAGTTTATATAAATATATGTATGTATGTTAGCATATATATTGTACTAAAAATGTTTGCTATCTTTTATGGATTATACAAGTACAACAACAAATATTAAGTGGCAAAACATAAACTACGTACGCAATTGTTAGTATTTAGTACTAGCACAAATACTCTTAGGCTTACAATCAGGCAATATCTTTGCATGTATGAAAGTATACACACACACATGTGCACTCAGTGGCGGATCTATGATTTGAGTGTGAGGGCTTATTTTTCTAAACTATAGGAAACATTTAACACTAAATACATATATTCGTATTTGGGAAAATTAGTTCAAAATGTGGATCTCAACTCAGACTAAAGTTGAAAAGAAATTTAGACTAGAATTCAGGCCAGAGTTTAGACCAAACATATACCAAATACCAGACCTAAATTCAAACCAAAAATCAGACCAAAAATTTTACCAAAATGAGAGACCTAAACTCAAAACAAATTCTGGCCAAAAATCAAAACAAAGCTACAGGCTAAATTCAGCCCAAAAATCAAATTAAATACATACTAGATTGCCCATTTGTGCAAAGTTCGATTTTTTCCTGCTCTTAGTAGATTTTCTGAAAGATTATATGAGAAAAATAAGATTTAGAAAAAATATTTAGAGGTCTTTAGTGGAAAATAGTGAGTCGGTTTTGAATCAAAGGCTTTAAAAAGGTAAATAAATTTAATCGTTGATAACTTCTAAAGTATTGAATTTTGAGTAATTGTTTTCAATGCAATTTTTTTTAAGGATAACTAGAGCAATATTTTGTTCTTAGAATGTTTTGATCTACGAGTGAAATTTTAGCATGTTTTACTCAAAAAGCTGTCAATTTTGTACAAAATTTCCATGAGAAAAATTCTTTAAACGAATTTTTTTTTGTGTTAAAACTTTTATATTATAGAGCATTAAATATAGATTTATTTAAAAAAAATAGTTTTTTAAAAAAGTTTATTTTTAAAAAAAAATAGGTTGGCTCAAAGTCTAAAAAAAATCGGTTTTTTTATTTTTTTTTTAATTTTGAGTTTTTTTTTGTTGGTAGACGAATCTTTGGACAGTAGAATCGCTTTAATTTGTACCCCATAATTTGCAACAAACTGTTGGAAAAAATCGCTTTAATTTGTAAAAATTTCTTACATATCGTTGCTATTTCAGTTTAACCTCTTATAAATCGTAATTGATTACACAGTGCAACAAAAATTTATAGTTATTTAAGGTCGCTGCGTGCTCTGTTTTTCTCCATCACATCTAGTTCTCTCACAATATAGACTTGAGGTCCGTAAAATGGGGTCTTCAGGGGCTATTAAGAAGTTTCTTTATTTCAACAGATACGATATCTGATATTTTTACCTTAATTCACACCCATAGTTAGACTTAAAATCCAACAAAAATTCGACCCAAATTTATATAAAAATTCAAATCAAAATTCCATCCAAACTCAAACCAAAAATCACGCAAATTTCAGATGAAATTCAGACCACAATTTAGGCTGAATTTCTGAAAAAAAAACTAGACCAAATTTCAGATTAAAGTCATACCATGAACCAGACCAATCTTCAACTAAATTTCGACCAAAATTCAGGTACAAAATAAGGCCAAACTTCAGACTAAATTCAGATTAATGATCAGTGGAAAATTCTGGCTAAATCTAAGCCAAATATCAGCCCAAAATTTAGATTTTTTTTTTTAAATCGAAATCCAGATTAAATTTAGACCAGAAATTAGGCTAAATTCAGAGCAAAAGTCAGACCGACCTTCAGGGTAAATTTAGATAAAAAAATCAGTCCAAAATTTAGCCCAGAAGTGAGACAAAAATTTATGCCAACTTCAAACCAAAGATCAGTTAAAAGACCATACTAAAAAACAAGGCCCAAATTAAAAATCAGTTTATAAAATATAACCTGAAAATAGATTAAAAAACCAGGACATCTGTAAATTGATCCAGGAATTGTATTTAGACTTAGTGTATCTAATAAACAGTTGCGCTGTAAGAACATTTTTTAAAAGTTTGGGAACATTTACCATTTTTGGAAGGCGCTAGAGTTCGCATAACGACCCACCTGGATCCGTCATTGTTTGAATATATTCACACTCGCATAAATACATATGTATACATATATAGATATATATATATATATATATATATATATATATATATATGTGTATTTATATAATTGTAGGATTTCCTTAAAGGCAAATAAGCGAGCAGCGCAAATATAAAAATAAGTAAAGTTTTGAGCCTAGGGTTAACTAATGTACAACTTTCATGTTCTATTTGCTATTAGTTGTTGTTATTTGTAGTTATGTTTTGTTGTTGTCGTAATTGTTGTTGGTAGGTCACATTTGCAATAATTTATAGCACTTATTTTTATTGTTTTATTGCCTGCTGCAAATGTTTTTTTGGTTTTTTTGGCTTAATATTTTGTTAGTTTTTCAAACATATATTATATATATTTAGTATAAACGTTATTAATTTTATTATCGAAGTATTTAGTTGATTTTTTTTTATTACTGTTAATAATAATTGTGAAACTACATGATTTTTTTTTTTATTTTTATTTTTGCTGTTGGGGGGTTTCTGTTCTTTTCATTATTTTTTGGTTGTATTTAAAATTCAAGCATTAAGTAGTAAAAAAACTGGAAAGGAAAAAACATATTCTCTTATAAATTATCAAGCAGGCAGTGGATATTTATTATCGCGGGTTAGTCATTACAAGATTAACATTTTTGCTCACCAAATAAGTTGTCGAATCAATTACACTCACCAAAAATTGATTGTAATTAATGGGGAAATTTTTTCTCTTACATACATATTTCAGGTCATATTGCAATGTTTATTTTTAGTATTTTACCAATTCTTCCTCTTCTTACCAATTGCTTAAACTATTTAATTTTAATCAACGGGTTTACCCGCACTGGATACATTTTTGTGATGGGGGCTTTGCTAATATTAATTTTTAAACAGAAAGTAAATACTTAAAAACATTAAATTAGTTGGACTAGGCTTAAAGTATATCTGTATATCTGGCTTCAGACAGTCCACCAAAAACGAAATAAGTTTATTAGGGTCTTCAGTTTTCATGTCCTAGAATAAGGCATAAATAAATAGTAAATTTCTTTTCATAAGACAATTTAGTGGTTGGATAAAAATCTTTAAATTTAATTTCGAAAACTATCACGATATTTCTTTTCTCCATACAACTTCCTACAAACATTTTTGTGGGAGTGCGCAAAAGAACAACAAAAGATTCCTTGAAGCGTCGAATGTACTTTGAGTTACGTACTTTATTTGTTTATTGTTGTAGTTGGTATAAGAGCGTCACTATTGATATTACGCAAGCAGTAAGTTATTGTTATTATTGTCGTTAACTGATAACATTCAATTGATTCTTGGTATATGAGGCGGAAAAGACAAAAAAAAAGAAGAAGAAATTGCGCTGCATACACAAACACAAATTCAAATACAAAATAAACATACCCAGTTGAACTTTGGATGATCGTAGGAGTAATCATTGAGCGCTCCAAAGCGAGCAATCGATTACTCCCTATTGCTCCAGAGCTCTTGCATTTTGTATTCCTTTTTAACATTGCATGTTCTAAAACAAGTACTTAGCCTCCAAAAGGAGTAATAAAGGAGGACACGATTACGAGCATGAGATCAATTGCATCTCATAGAAAAACTAAACTCCGAAATAGTTCCTTACAAAATTTATGACGCCATAGACTAGTTGTCTAAGCCGCCAGTAAGCACGCAAGCACTTGTGTGTGCCAAGGTTCAAATCCTACAACCTTTTTTTTTTTTAATTATAATGTTATATTCATTTTTGTTCATTATTTTTTATTTTTTGATGTGTAAACATTTTAGCTCATGGTATGGGCAAAATTTCCAATGTGTAAAATGCAAGAATAACTGTAACGTAAGATGTAAGATAACTGTAACGTCCAGTTCCCCTCTCGATCGCACTACTGCGCGGCATGACTGTGCTACTCTAAACAACAAAGAGAAGAGAGAAGAGAAGAAGAGAGGGAGAAATTAAAATACGAGCAGAGTTTGTTTATGTTTCGATCAATTTACTCACACATACAAACGAAACATACGAAAACAAAATGTGTGTGTACATTTATTCGTGGCAGAGTTATTTGGTGGTGTTAAACATGTGGAGATCGACTATACCATACAAGCAGAGAAGTCGCCGTAGCAAACACAGGCGTTTGATAGGTTTTGCATTCGGTTAGTTAGATTGCATTTTTTTAAAAATTAAAACAATACAAAATGATAAGTAATAAGGAATCTAGGTTTCAATAAATGTATAAACATAATGTAGTGATAATGATAGCAAACCACGGTATTATAAAAATTTTGCTTTGTGCATTATCCTTAGAAAGGCAACATTTTTTTATCTATGTAAATAGCAAAAATGTTAAACGGAAAAAATCAAACTTATTTATTATAAAATCACTTGTTTACTTCAATAAAAATACATTGTTTCTTATTTTTATTAAATGCAGTAATGGCAAATCTCTTTGCGGTGCTTTTGTGGGGTGGCTGGTCATCCCTGTTGCCTTTCTAATGTTAAATGCGGAAAGCACTTATCGTCGCTTGAAATTGATTTGGCGTATGTGTGTAAAAATATACCTATACGCCAAATCAATTCTCAGCCGACGTTATGTAAAATTTTCACATTTAATAAAATTTCAAATCGACAGGAAGAAAAACTTGAAGCGAGGAAAAAAGGTGCAATTACAGCTGCGTATATGCGAACATATTGTGCCCGATGCATTGAGTAAAAGAAAATTAATGCAGCTACGATTTGGAGAAATTGCAAAATGTTTTTGCTATCACAACAACAAATATATGCGATATGTAATAAAAATTTGCATTTGCAATGTTGCAAGACCATTTGCAATTTATAGTGAATTGGGCTATTATATATAAAAGATAATGATATCTAATAAATTTTTAAATTTATAAAAGAATTGTTTTAATTTGAATTATTTATCTAAGCATATAGATTATACATCAAATCCCTATATATGGCTATACATATGTAAACTTATGTATATGGCATTCAGTTGGCTTAACTATTTACACATAAAATATCTTGCGTGCCTTGCACACATCCATCGTTTTTTTATTATTTTACTGTTATCGTTTTATAGTTTTATTATTTTCTGGAGTTGCCTTTTTCCAGGCTCGAATCTGTGGCTGAAAAATTCGCAACGCGAATATTAAACGACGAGCTTACCAACTGAGCCACACAAGCAATTTTGTTTTCAGTGAATTTTGTTTCTTTTACTCTTGCAATGATTCTAGTACTAGTTACTGATTTTTAGCTCTTTGATGCACACGATTTTAAAGAAAATAAAAACACCAGTTGCACAGAAATTTTTTTGGTTTATATCATTATCAGCAGAATGAGAAACTAAATAAAATATTAAACTGTGTGACTATAAGTAATTACAACTTTTCGAGGTGGGTTAAAAAATATCACACTATGCATAAAAAAATATGCAAAAAGTGGAGCAGTTTTTACCCTACCTACCGTAAAGGGTTAACTGGGCAAGAGAGAGTAAGATCTACAAATTTGAATTACTCAATCAGGCTGTCTTTGTTTATTTATAAAGTTATGAAATTGTGTTAGTGAAATTCAAAAATTTTGTTACTGTACTGGAGTTGCTCGTTTATCCCTACTTTTGGAGTAATGAAATCATTAATCGCTTTGAGGAGTACTCACTGTTTGTGCAACTGGGTATAGATACATACATATGCACATATATGGAAGCATGCATGTGTGTATTTTTTCGTAGAACATATAATGAAAATAACAATGTTGCTAACTAGCAAAAACAACTAACTATCTGCTATCCGACAATAAAATTGGAGAACAAAACTTTTTCTTAGCGCTGTCTGCCATAACGCGGAAATAGAATTGCTGTACAGGAATAACAACAACAACAATAACAAAAACAAAGATAATACCTAGGGAAAAACTTTTCAATACTCTTCCATACTCTTTTTTTCCTTCACTCACTCTCATTCTCCTTCAACACTCTCTTTCTCTTGTGCGCTATCTTTTGAATAGTGTTGCCAGAACCTGGCAGGCATGAGATTTTTAATCTAAAAATGGAATTTTTGAGCTAATTGAGCAATTTTTAATTTTTTATTTAATTTGCTTTTAATTTGAAGTTCTAAATTAGTTATATTAAAACCAATATAGTTTTATATAACCATGCTAATTATTTTAATTAATGACGATTTTTTTATATTAAGGCAGAAGAAAAACAAATGTGAATGAATTACGCATAATATTATTGAAAATAATGAGAGGTGCAAGATGGGAAATATAACCTCTTGAATAAAAATGCATTGTCAAATTGTAAAATTCCTTTCTTTTGCAAAGTTGTAGCTATTAAAATACTTCGAATAAAAATAATTTTTATCAAATGTAACTCAAAATTTTGATTTTGTTGCATCTTTACCATGTATCAACATCGATTCTGAGCAAATACTTTTTATTGTTTCCAAAACTAAAATAAAATGGGTAAAGTAGAATTAAAGAAAAGAGTTTAACTTCAGCAGCGTAATAAATAAGAACATTATTATCTTACTGATGTAATGAAAAACATTTTAAATTACTGAATCATTTTAAAAACCAATATTTATCAAAAACTTTTTATATAGTAAGCACTAGAATTAATAACATTTAGTGTTAGTGAGTTATAAGTAACTACGAATAAATTCGAAATACTTTTGAAGAGTAAATATCTATATTTTTGAAGTACTGAATACTTTTTATATTCGACTCATGTAAGTATTCAGTCGGGTATCGAGTTGTGCTTTTTGTGAAAAACGTTTTTTAATTCATATCTGTAAAAAGTATTTTTTATGGGACTTTTGATTTTTTAAATGGATTAAAAACGACATTTTCCAAAAAAGGAATCGGATTTTTAAAGCTAGATCTCTGGCAACATTTCTTGTGTACTCTGGCTCCTTATAAAAAAAAAAAAAAAAAAACAAAAAAATGTTACCAGTGCAAATTTTCAGTGTAGACATTATGCGCTTAAGGCTGAATACTGCTTAACTTTAGCTGCTGATACAATGTACTATTGTTATTTTTGTTGCCGCTGCCATTTGGTGCAACTTTTAGCTGCATTTGGTGCAAATATGCAGTTGCTTATCTAAACTGAATGTGTTTTTTGTTACTTTCTTTCTTCGATTCCTTTTTTGTTTGTGTGCAAGTATGTATGCCTTATTGTAGTTTGCGGTGAAAAGTCTTCAAATGTTTGTGTGTCTGTATTTATTTCTATAAGAAAGAACAAGCAGAAGAGCTCTGTAAACAATGCGATAAAATGTAATTTTAATTGAAAATTTCTTGCCTTTTGTTTCTCTAGTGGGCGTTCATGAAATTTAAACGCATTGCAGCAGCAACGTGGGCGTTTTTGATTTTGACACCAAACTTTTTTCCTGTGTCTACGCCGCATTGCAGTGCGCAATTATCAATGTTAAGCGTTTGTAGTATATGAATGTATGTATTTATTTTTGTATTTATATGTGTACCCTACAAACATTTAGAAGATCATCGAAAGAAAATTATAACTATGTCTACTCTTAGGCGGTAAGATTTGTCTCATGCAACTTGAAAAAATGTACGAAAGAGGAGAGAAACGACAAGGGGAGTCCGTACATTTTCTCAAGTTGCATGAAACAAATCTCATCGTCTAAAAGTAGACTATCTCTCCAGCAGATTCCTCTCTCACAAGAGAGTAAAAGAAAATCATATATTGCTGCGTCGTTGATGCAGCGGCGAAAAAAAAAAATTCATACGTGTTCATATAACTCAATGTATTTGTTGTTGATATTGCGGTCGGTCGGTTTGGTTGTGTTTGTGCAATTACGCTCTTGTTAAGATTAAGGTGTTAAGCTCTCCTTTAAATTGAGTAATACTCTCTTTATGCAATTCACAACAGTGTTGGTATTTACAATTTTTTTTTTTTAAGTACCGATATTATGTGAAAATTGTATATTTTCGGTACAATCGATTGTGTACCTAAAATATTTATGAAATATTTTTCTACACAATTCAAACACGCTTAGTTGTGTAAAATATCCTTAATATTTTTTCTGTGTTTTGTTGTAGCAATATATGTATCTACATTAAAATGCATCACAACAAAAAATTTGTTGTTGTAGTCAATAGGTATAAACTTCGGTTTATTTTCTGATGATTTCTAAAACACTTTAGCTGCAGAGAATATATTTCGTTGGCTGAATCGATATGAAAAAGACCTCTATTTATTTATTTATTAAAAGAAAAATAATGATAGATCATTAGATTACTAAATTTAGAGGAGCACTGGCTACCAAGGCCTTAGGCTCAAAAAAGACCTTTAAAAATCTACCTTTGTATGGGAATTTTTTCTGTAGGTTACTTTTGGCCGAAAAAATACCTCACAAATAATAAATACTAAAAATGTTTCTTTTTTTTTTTGGTATAAAGCTCGATGCATTTTGATATATGTACAGTCTTTTCAACAAGACCGTTTCCGGCTTAATTGTATGAACAAGTATAAGTATCAAGTTGGACTTTAATTTCAACACTCAACATTTCATTACGAATTGCGCTGTAAAACCATTCAAACACTTGCAATTACAGTTTTGTTTTTTACCACAAAATTACTCGAAATTATGGTAACTGTACAATATATTGATATGTCAGCGCATTGGACAAAAAAATGTTTAAAAATAATGAGATATATTTTTTTTTGATTGGGTAATTTTTTGAAGGACTTAGGCAGTACATGCTCTTGTTGAAAAGACTGTACATATGCATGGAACAATTTTAGCATTTTTTTGAACACGATATTTTTCTTGTTAATCTAATAGTTGATTATTTTCCCAAGTATTTGTTAGCTAAATTAACACTCTTCTGTAAGGTAACATCGAAATGGAAGTGTAGGTGATAAGTATAAGTTTTTATTAAATTTTGGTGCGAGCTACATGTGAGCTGAGGAATGTAGTAACAATAAATCTCCCTGAGATTTTCGATAAAATTTACAAAACATATAAGGTTAGGTTAGGTTGGAGTGGCTGTCGAGAGACACACTTAGGCCTGAACGGCCCATTGTGATACCACATAGTTGGACCTACAGTTTAACGCCGATTCCGAACGGCAGTGTGGCAATTTTTTATCGGCTTGGTGGTTTTGCCATTACCAACCAATGTGTGTACTTGTACACTATCTTATAATTCTCATACACTTCATATTGTTAGTGAATATAAGAAAGTAATGAAAATTAACCACCAGACGAAGACGGGAATCGAACCCGAACCTCCCAGATGAAAGTCTAGTGCACTATCCACTAGGCTATCGAGGTCGTCAAGAAAACATATAATTATTGAATTATGGTTTAATCCGGATCACTTCGAGTTTTGATTCAAAAACAAAATTCCCAAATTAATGAATTTAAACATTTTTTTGCACAGATATGAAAAAGTGGAATGGTTTCAATTTGTACCTAAAATGCTGGGGTAGTGGAGTACTTTGAAAACCCAAAGTTCGAAAAAGGTACAATTGTACTTAAAATATCAGCACTGATTCACAAAACTCTACGTGAGAGAAACAGCGTAACCAGCGTTCACGTTGAATGTAATATAGACATTTTAGTAGGCTCTTATAAGATCTTATAATTTAATTATGTGAATATGATAATCAAGGTTGGCGTGGTAAAACTAAAATTGAAGGTGAATCGATAATTTTCCCCAAAACAAAACTAAACAAAAAAATAATAATTTTTTTATTAGAAATATGTTTATTTAAAAACAAGTACGTTAAAGGAAAAAAAACATTGAAACATTCTACAACAGATCGAGTTTGAAATTCATTTGGTATTACTCGATCTACCTCAATTCGTCTTCCTCAAAAGTCTTCTACTAAATTATCTGTAATTTACTAACTTGACCTGTGGTAAAGGTGACGCACAGTGTAGCGAGTATGGACAAAATACCCAAATTGCGATATTAGAGAATTGAAAATTTGGGTATGAAGTTTCAATGGTAATACTTTAGTTAAGAAAAATCCAAAAGATTGTTACAAAATATTTATAAAGAAGAAAGTTATGGGAATTCAAAGTCACTTATTTTTATGTCTTCATTCTACCATACTACAAAGTCAAATTTATGCTTCTTTTTTGAATTTCGATAACTTGAGTTTAACTCGATATATGAATCAAAAGTGTTGATAGCATGTAATTAGGTAATTAGTAATTTTAAAACTAGCAATGCTAAATTTGCATATAGATTTTTGACGTCTGATTTTTACCGATATTTTAAAGCAATGTAAAGAAACATTTAATTTTTTTTTAATATGAAAGGTGAGCATGACCGATAGCAAAATAGTTTCATAGGCACCTCTTAGTAATCTTGGGGACTGTTCTGAAGAATTTCCAGCTTTCTGCCGTTATTTATTTGATATAAAACAATACTTTCCTTTAAAAAAATTTAAAAAGTTATATGAGAGGTGGGCGTGGTTTTAATCCGATTTTCCTAAGATTTTGTGTATTAACTTCGTTGCTCATAAAAACGATGTGTACCAAATTTCATTAATCTACAATAACTTTTTCTATTTTTGTCCGTTCACTATATGAACTCGCCACACTGTGTGTCGACAATAATCCTCCGCAAGCTTTTATCACTGTGACGACTCGTGGAATAGCTTTTTCGCGATAGAAATTGTTTCCTGGGTATTTATGAATACATGTGTTTATCTACTTATATATAGCTCATTTACTAAAAGACTGTCATAAGTCAAAAAACACGATTTTTGAGTTAATGATGCAAAATTATTCATTACAACACGCTTCATATTGTGTACAAATTTCATATTAATATCTTGTATACTCTGCGCGTGAGAATTATAAGATTTCTTCTTTTTTCTGCAAAGTGGGAGTCAATTGAAAACTTTAAACACGTTTTCTGCTAAATCGCTTTTTTTGAGTTATGACAGTCTTTTAGTAAATGAGCGATATGTATTTATGCATGTGTTTGCAAGTAAAACAATTTTCTTTTTTAAATTACATACATGTAGCATACGCTGAAATATTGAAATTGATTCTGAATTGATTTTACTGAAATTGAAGTGTAATTTTATTGTAAGCATTTGATAGAATCGTAGAATTCTAAGGGTAATTTATAATGCACATATACATACATCTAAAAATATTCCTATCTTTAAACCAGAATCAATTAACAATACAAATCGCGGCCGTGGTATACTAAAATTTGTGTACTTTTTGAACATCTATATAGTAAGTAGATACTGAAATTCCAAAATGCAAACGCTTATACTTTTTCCCCCATTTAAAATTATTATTATTATTTTTATTGTAATTACATTGAGTTCGACCGGAAAAAAAGTATGAATTTGTCGAATTATAATAAATTTTAACCTCATGTTAACACTTGTTCCATGCAATACACCATCCACCCAACAACAACAACTTAAAAATATGCTCATTTTCAAAAACTTTTCTATTAAATATTCCCTTATTCAAGTTAATGAAATGCAGACATTTGAAATTATCTTCAAAGCATAAAAAAAGAAAATAAAAAAAATTAAACCAAAATGAAAAACGAAGGGAAAAAAGATTGGGTCACGCAAAAGGGGCTATGAAGAGTGAGAGGAGAGTATCAAACGCCATTAAAAACTCATTATCCAAGAAAAAAAGAAGAAAAATATATTTCTCTCTCTCTCTCTCTTTCTCTCTCTTACATTTTTTGCTTACATTTCATATTGAATGAGAGTATGTTTTTGTTGAAATTGATGTTGTTGTTGTAAAAAGTTTTGCTTGCAATTGAATTGAATTTTAGATTGGCTGCTGTTGTTGTAATTCACACTCGTTGGAGATATGCAGATTTTCGCCTTGGGGGAAATGTGTAAATTATATAAATTCTGTTAATTTTTTTTCTTTATTGTTTTTACAAGTATGAAATGAAATATTTGATAAATTTATAGTTTACACTTTTCCTATCTCTGTATACTGAGAATTATTGAAATAAATTCTGCAAAAATAATTAAAAAAATTTTTGATTGAATTCCTTTTGAAAAAAATACATGAAAGTTTTGAATTAATTTTAGTTTGATTTTGTTTTTTTGTTTGTTTTTGTGATTTATTTAGTATGTGAAGAAATTATTGGGAGTATAAATGTATAAACTCGTATTTTTTTTCGTAATTTGGACATTTATTGTGAAAAAGTGATTATAAATTTATTCTTTAAAGTATTGTCCATCGTTAGTCACAACCTTTTCCCATTTTTCTGGTAGCATACAGATTTCGCGTCGAAAAAACTCCTCATCTTTTGAGGCTATCGACGAATCGACCAATTTTTTCGTTTAGAAATGGTTGATTGATCAACTCCTAAAGATTCTGCAAGTTCTTGTTGCGTTTGACATGAATCTTCTTCGAGTAATGCCTTCGATTCTTCATCTATGAACTTTTTCGGGCCGTCTGAACGTTCCCTGTCTTCAACATCAAAATCACCACTTTTGAAACGGGCATACCACACCTGACACATTCTAACGTCTATAGCACAGTCAGGACAAGCTTCAGTGAGTAAACGATGTGCTTCAGTTGCGTTTTTCTTTAAATGGAAGAAGCCAATTAAAACTTCCCGCAAATGTTGCTTTGTTGGCACGAAATTCGACATTTTCAGCTATAGTAAAACACTTTTGTAAAACTATAAAAATTATTTGACAGATCAATTCTTATAGTATTTTTGGCGCTCTTCGAGATAGAATAGCTGTCAATGTCAAAAAAATGGCGCGTATGATAGATATGAAGTTAGTCACAATTACGAGTTTATACATTCATACTCCCAATATAACGTTTCGTTGTTCATTTTGTAGTAGAGCAATGGTTCTATGGAAAAATTAGTTTTATGTGCAATTGAAATACAGATTAACCTGGTATTTGACAGTGCCTACCACGAACATATTCAGCCTAACTAATAAGCCGACAAGGAGCTAACTTCGTTTCGTTTTAAATTTTGCAAATTCCTGTCTATTAGCAATAAAATAAATAAATAAATAAACTTGAGATTTAAAGGTTCAACATTATTAAAGTGTGTTGCTTCTTTTCGATTGATATGTGAAAGAAACTGTTAAGGCAAAAATGTAAAAGATATACCTACACACATTTATATATATATATATTTGCACCCAAGAAAACAGTTACTCCTTTCATTTACGAAGAGACAGACAGTGAAGGGAATGAGGTAGATACGCTGCATAATGAAAAATAAATTAACTTATCTCTTTAGCATTGACTGCGCTTGGCATTTCGCGGGCGCTCATAAAATTTTAATTAAACCTTTTTTTTTTTGCATCTTTTTTTTTATATTTATGTATGCATGCTGCACTAATTTGCATAATTATTGTACTAACTACTACATTGCATACATACATACTCAAATTTCTGAAACTGAAAACTAATTGCAGCTTATAATTACAGCATGTCATAGTGGTAGTGAGTGTCATAAAGTCGTAAAATATGTATGCATATTATAAACTTCTGTATATGCACATATCTATTATTGAAATTTATGAACATATCTCGATTTTTGTGAGGTAAATACAGTGAAGCACAGGCAAAATTATATACATATGACATCAAATAAAGTTTAAGAAACATGCGACCTAGACAAAAAAGTAAATAGGGTAGAAGGGGGAGCATTCGCCACTGGGGCACATTTGCCACCTCCCCTTATCTTCTAATTTAAGAAAGTTTTATAATTGAAACAATCTATAATTTGTGCTTTTATCGATCATCTTTCATCCCTTCTACTTTGACAGTTGAGCTTTGCAAGTGATCGTGGGCAGACGTGATTTTGTGTTTTTCGGGTGGTTGCAAAAATATTTGATAGTAAGTAAATCTTGTAATAACTTTTTTATTTATTGAATAAAAAAAATGTTGTTCAACTATGTTATTCCGGTGTTATTCAATTAAAGAAGAAGCAATTGTTTCTTTTTATAAACGTTCAAAAAGTTTAAAAAAATTTTGTTTTTACATGAAAATGGTTGATCCTGGGGCACATTCACCAGAATGAATTTTAGACAGTATAATGTTAAATTAAGTCATATCTAAATAAATTCCTCTGGATCAGTATTATCCACTTTTATTTACATGTATATACAAATGCTTATTTTTTTTAATAAATAACTTATATTTTTTAACAAAATATTTTAAAAATGAATCATTTATATTTTTGTTACTTTATGTTATAAATAAATTTTCATAAATTATAATAAATAATATGTAATAGTAATATACAAGAACAAAAATTAAAAAAAATAATAACTATTACTTTATCAAAAACCTTGAATTTTATTCCTTGACGTTTGCACTCCACCCCCTTGACGAATTTACCCCATGACTGTGGCACTTTCACCATTTTGGACTACTTGGCTTGGAAAATCATCAAAAAAATAATAGAAATCATTAAGATAATCAACTCATAAAGATAACAGATGAAAGCTAATAAATGTAAATTTCTAATTTAAAAAAAAAGTTAAAAAAAAAACTATTAGCTTAACTTAGACAACACTTTAAAAAAAAAGTGGCGAATGCTCCCCCTTCTACCCTACTTAACAAAAGAAAAATATTACAACAACTCAACTGTTTGCATTACAGTTTTTAAATTTTAAATAGGTTCCATATTTAAATTATTAGTCATTTATTATAAGGTATATTTTTTTTCTGAAAACATTTGTATGTGTCACACTGTATTTATAATTCAGATTCAGTCTTCTGTCATACGAGCTAAACTTTGTATAATTTAATTATGTACATATACTTAAGTTTAAGTACACTTTGTGCACTTTTGTATTGTATTGTTATGCTGAAAGTTTTGATATGAATGAGGCAGTAAGAGAGAGCGAGAGAGAAACATTTTCATTTATGTAACTTACTTTACTTTATGGTTGCATTAGCCTTAATTAAAATTCATATCAATAGCACATAAATATTAGTTTTTGGTAAAGTAATATACATAACCAACTTTAAACAGAGCATTATAGAAATTTGTCGGAACAGCTGCCAACTCTCTTAACTCACATTCATTTTCTCTTTTTCTCTTTCTCACATACACTCTGAAATCATATGCAATTTTAACATACACAAAAAAAATCCGGTATGAAATACGCTTTTGGAAAGTATTAAACTACGCAAATTCATAGCTGAAGTTAGTAGTAAATGTGTATATATATATAAAGACACATATGTATGTGTATGTGGAAATACAGTGGTGGACAATATAATAAAACACCCTGGCTGATTTCTTTTCTCTCTCTTCGACATGAAATATGACTGGTGTTCAGAGTTCTAAGCAGTAAACAAGAGTATTTCTAAATAAATGTGTATAAATGCTTTAACCTTCTGCAAATAGTCGCTGGTATGCAAACCTTTGTTCGTTGAGTAAGGCAGTGCTTAAAGTTAGAGCTGTCATTTTTTTCAATTTCATTCTGAATCAAATTATGATCGTAGTTAAGGATATGCACTGTAGTGAAGAAAAGAAGAGCTAGTATGAGAGAGTAAGGCTGACTTCTTTCGAGAGAGCGAAGAATAGAGCTTCTGCAAGCAATAGTGCTCTCGTGTGTTCTACATGCAGTTGTAGTGCTTATTATTAGAAAAAATTAAATGTCGCTTTGTACTTCTAACTTCTTCTTTACATGTAAATACGTAAATAATTTTACGCAGAGGGTTTTCTTTTGGAAATTCGAAAAAGGGAATTGATTGTTGGGAATCGAAAGAAAAAAAAGAGTCAAGCATATTTAAAGAGCGGTTCACGCCAAATTGGCACTCTTTGTTGTGGTCACCACGTCGCCCCTAGTCATAAGAACAAGAAATTTTTTACTGGGATTTGTTTACAATACCGTTACCGTTAGTTGATAAATTTTTCATATTAATTGATCGCAAGTTGGTGATTGTGTGTGTGTGGAAGCTGCAAATAGAAAATTGATTGTGAACAAATTTATTGAAAATCCGTCGTGGTCTGGTTCAAAGATTGCGAAAGTGTTAAATATCTCCAAAAGAACGGTATGTAGAGTTATAAAACGATATAAAGAAACTCTTAGTGGTGAAAGAGCTAAAAATGTTGTGAACAAAACGGGAACCACCAACCTAAAATTAAAGGCAAAGGTCTTGAGGTCCATCAAAAGCAATCCTGGACTATCGGATAGCGATCGTGACAAAACATTCAATACCAGCAAAAGTACTGCTAGACGAATACGCATAAAAGCTGGGCTAAAGTGCTATCGTGCTATAAAATATCCAAATAGAACAGACAAACAGAATTTGCTGGCCAAAAAACGTGCTCGTCTTCTTTATAATAATGTTTTGACCAAATTCAATGGATGCATTATTGTGGATGACGAATCATATGTAAAATTTGATCTTAAACAGCTTCAAAGGTCAAAAATTTTATATGGCAACGAATCGTGGTAATGTACCCTCAAAATTCAAGTACATAAAAATGGATAAATTTGCAAAAAAAGCAATGGTATTGCAGGGTATTTGCAGCTGTGGTCTCAAATCCAGGCCATTTGTGACATCCTCTTCTATGACGTCTGATATTTATATCAAAGGGTGCCATTCGAAACGACTATTGCCATTTGTTCGTCACCACCATTCGCCAGTGAAGTTTTGGCCTGATTTAGCCAGTTGCCACTACTCTAAGGAAACCATGGATTGGTATCAGACAAATAAAGTAGATGTAGTGCCCAAATATATGAATCCACCCAATTGCCCCCAGCTTCGATCGATCGAAAAATACTAAGCTATTACAAAATGAGCGGATGTACAAAGGTTGATGGGGTCCATTAAAAGGAATACCGGGAACTTTTTGCACAACAAAGAAATTTAAATCTTTTAATATTATAGTATTAAAACACAATATTAAACTTATCATTTAATGCATTATTTGTTATTCTGAGTGTTCTGGTTAAAAAGATACAGCAACTTTCCTGCGTGCGAATTTTGAGTGAACCGCGCTTTACATCTTCAAATGCCCTTTTACTTCTTTACCCTTCTCGGCACTGAAGACAAATTACCCCAAAAAAAAGTAGAAATTGCCACTTCAGTCACTTAATAGTAAGCTGCTATATGAGTGTGCAATCTTGATTTGTATCCATTGTGGGCAGCTGAATTTAAACTTAGGCTTAAAACATGTTTGCATATTTTCTTGTTATAATAATAGTGTGCTATTCAAATGCGCCACCACTGTATTGACATATTATTTGGCAATTTTAAAATAGCAAAAAGCGCAACTACTCAATATAAAATATGAAAATGTGTTAGTAGTTGAAGTAGTGTTGTTGTAAATTATATTGCAAGCATATGTACAATATATGTATATCGAGAAAATGGAAGCATATGCGAAATTGTGAACGATATAGCGCCAAGTAAAAAAATAAAAAATAAAAACATTTTCCATATTTCCTTATTTGAAAAAAAAAGGAAGTGAGTATTTGTTAAGAGTTAGAAAAAGAAGGAGCAGCAGTTTGCAAGGAGCTCGCTTTAGCGATTCATAAATAATAAATAATTTCTTTCGTTTTTGCATTAGATTTAACTTTGGCAGTCATAGAAAAAGCAAACGGGATGCAGAAATATGAAATGCATTTGTGTTTCGGGTGTGAGTGTGTGTGTGTGGTGTGCGCTTTAGATACAAACCGGCAACAGTTTGAATTGGTCCAAACATGCCCGCAAATTCATCGTCACTTGACTGGTAAACACGATCGGAACTTATATAAAATGCATCATCATTGTAATATTGTTGTAGTAAATTGCTTTGCTCATCGTCGATGGTATCTACATATGTTTGTATGTATGTGTGTGTGTGATAAGTGTGTAAAAGTAAATAGAAAAAAAAATATGAAAAAAACAAAATTAATAAAAAAGAAGTAGAAAATAAAGTACTAGTAGACAACAGTTCCAGTTGAGTGCACTATACTATGTAAATATGTAAATGTCTATCTCTTTGTATGAGTTTATGTATATGATGGTGATGGTAAATGATGATGATGATGGCGATGTGGTTGTTGGTTTCTTACAGCTGGAAAAAAATTTCAAGATAACATGAACTGCATTTGCATTTTATGTTTTTCAGGAATCTGCTTACGTTTTGGGTAAATGTATAAGTAAATGTACCTTTATTTTTTAGCAGTCATTACTGATGGGATCACATACTTCTAGAACTGTCGTAGATTTTAACTAGTGAAAAATTCAAATAATGGACAAAGGCATAAAAGAGTAGTGAGCTTTAAGCTGTCAATGAATTGCAAATGCTTATTTCAAAAGCTTTTTAAATGCATTGAAATGCTCATCTTTGGTATGAACCAAAGCTGTTTAAAGTTTCAGGTTTTTTGCTTGAAAACTTTGCAATCTGATTAGACTTAAAAAAATTTTAATGAGAAATATCCAATAACTAAATTTAACTTTTGTATAACCTTTTTTTTCTCCCAGCTCTAAAAAACTTATATCTAATTACATATAAAACAAAAAGGCACCAGCAGTTTTTGATACGGTTTAGCTTTCAGTTACGCTATTTATTAAATAAGTTTAAATGAATGTTTCCCAGTAATAAATTTTTATTTACTTTTTACGCAATACTGAAAAAGAGAAAACATTGAAATCGAGAAAACGCCAGTCGTTTTTGTCTTAAAAGCCGCGCTTTGTTCTCTGCGCTGTGCGTATTTGAACAAGAATGAAAAAAAAAATTATACAAGAATTTGAAATTTCCGTATTAAAGTTTTTTACAATTATTCGCTCAAAAAATATTTCAGTATTTTCCTTAGAGCTGTCTTCCCGCATCGCTTTCACTTTCGCTTTTGTTTCCGCTTTCACTTTCGCTTTCGTTTTTGGTTCCGTTTTTGATTTCACTTTCGGTTTTTGATTTCACTTCCGGTTTCACTTTCTGGAATGCTTATTGTTTACAATACTACACAGCTGTTTATGCCTTCAACCTATGAAAAACTTTATTTGCAGAAAAAATGCATCCTTTCTGGTTCGGTTTTATTTAGTTCCGGTTTTGGTTCTACTCTTGATTTCTTTTGCGTGTTTAGCTCTACTTTTATTTTCGTTTTTGGTTTCGGTTCCGTTTTTTGTTTTGACTTCGTTTTTGGTTTCGGTCTCGCATTTAGTTTTGTGATTTTACCTTCGGTTTGGTTTTTGATTTTGCTTTCAGTTCCTTTTTTGGTTTCCCTTTTGGTTTAGCTCTAAGTTTCGTCTTCGGTTGCAGTTTCGATTTTGTTTTAGGTTTTGCTTTTGTTTTAGGTCTTTGCTTTCTGTATCGTTTATTTAAGCCTTTGTTTATGTTGACAATATCTACCGGGTGTAAGTTAACACTGATCTATGACTAAATAAGTTTTACGTCGGCGCTGATCGAAGCGGTTTTGCTGACATTGTTACGTCAATTGTGAAGAGCGAAGTGTATGTTTTAGATAACCTGAAAACATTTGATATTTGCAGTTTCGGAAAAGTGCTAAAGCAATCGATACTACGACAAAAGCCAGTATCAATTACAGTCTCACTAGCTCAGAATTGAAGTCGAAACTATTGTTTTACCAAAATTAAGTTTAATCCATTTGCTACGCGGTTATATTAGTGGAAAACGCGGTTAACTCATGCAACCAAATTGATAACGTTGTGATTGACGGAAGGCACGCTTCCAGTATACTGGACGTACGCACAATACGTGGCGCTAACATCGACTCGGACCACTTCTTGGTTGCAGCCAAGGTCTGCACACGAATCTACGCAACGAAATGCCTAGGTGCCAGTACACAGAGAAAGCTGGATGTCGAAAAGCTGCAATCACAATGGACAGCCGACGCCTTCGCTAATCGGCTCGGACACCTTCTTTCCCAAAACACCCCTCAACTCGATGACATATGCGCGCAGTGGACGCACTTTTTCCGCTCTATGCGTACAGCTGCCAGGCTACCACCGCCGACGGAGAAATATGTGGTACGACCAAGAATGTTGCGATTCGACTGAAGTGAAGAATGCAGTATACCAAGCCACCTTGCAGTCAGTTTCAAAGCGAGCTGCTAAGGAGCGATACAAAGAGTTGAGGAGGGAGGAGAAACGTCTTTTCAAGCCCAAGAAACGAGAGGCAGAAAGACGTGTGTGCGACGATATCGAGATGCTTGGAGACAGGAATGTGGTTCGAAAATTCTTCGAAAAAATAAGACGCCTGACTAACGGTTGGAAAACCGGCGCCTCTTCCTGCAAGGACGAAGACGGAAATCTGGTGACAGATGTCCAGGGTATTATGAGGTTATGGAGGGAACACTTCTCGCAAGTGCTTAATGGTGATGACGGCAATAATCCTGCCATTGGGGAAGCTGTTCCGGAAACCCCAATTACTGACGGCGTTGAAGTACTGCCGCCTGACTATGACGAGGTCTTAAAAGCCATCGCTCGTCTGAAAAACAATAAGACTGCATGTGCAGATGGCCTGCCTGCCTGTATATACGAGGTTTCATGCAGAATATGGTCGAATGAAAGCATGCCCAGTGATTGGAACACTCAGCGTACTCTGCCCAATCCACAAGAGAGGTGGTCTCACGATCCGCGCCAACTACCGTGGGATAAGCCTTCTTAACATCGCATATAAGGTTCTATCGAGCATACTGTGAGAAAAACTGAAGCCCATAGTCAACAAACGGATTGAGCCTTATCAGTGTGACTTCAGGCCCAGTAAATCCACCATCGACCAAATATTCACACTATGCCAAATTCTGGAAAAGACCCGAGAAAAACAAATCGACAAACACCATCTACTCACCGCCATCGACAGCACGATTAGAGATCATCTGTACGCCTCAATGTCTGGTTTTGGTATCCCTGCAAAACACATTCGACTTTGCAAAATGACACTGACAGACACCACCAGCGCAGTGAAAATTGGGTATGATCTCTCAGCGCCATTTGATACCAAAAGAAGTTTCAGACAAGGTGATTCTCTATCTTGCTACTTCTTTAATCTAATGCTGGAAAAAATAGTTCGAACTGCAAACATCGACATCTCTGGCACTATCTTTTACAAGAGTGTTATGCTGCTAGCATACGCTGATGATATTGAAATTATTGGCATCAACGCGCGAGCAGTCAGTGCAGCATTCTCCAACTTAGAAAGGGAGTGAGTCTAGTGGTGAACGAGGACAAAACGAAATACCTTATATCAACAAATAAACAGTCACGGCGTCTTGGACAAAATGTCACTGTTGACAATTACAAATTCGAAGTCGTCAACGATTTCGTTTATCTTGAATCCAGCATAAACACCAACAATAATGTCAGCCTTGAGATCAAGCGAAGAATAACTCTTGCCAACAGGTGTTACTATGAGGTCAGTAGGCAATTGAGAATCAGAGCCCTCTCTCGACGTACGAAAATAAGGCTCTTCAAGTCATCCTTCCGTCCTAATGTATGGCGCTGAGACGTGGACAGTGACCACCAACGATGAAAGGCTCTTGTGAGCGTTCGAGATGAAGATACTCCGCAAGATTTATGGACTAGACCATAGATCTCGTGCGTGGACGACGTGTATCGTATAAGATGGAACCTTGAGCTGTATGAGCAGTACGCCGACATTGGCTGGGTTATTTTGAGCGAATGGATGAAAGTGCTCCGCGCTGGAAAGGTTGTTTTTTTGAGCCACGGAGGTGGAACGCGCAGAAGAGGACGGCCTAATCTCCGTTGGAAAGACCAGGTACAGGGGGACCTGACTGCACTTAGCCTTACTAACTGGCGCCTTACTAGAGGCGGCCAAGACCGATCATAGGTTGTAGAGCCAACTAAGTAAGTAAGTAAAGTTAACTCACCCTTTTACTGCATTACTTATATTGGCACTAGAAGTTACATTTTATTGACACCATAGTTGCCATGCAACTTCACTGCTATACATACATACACACATGCACTAGCGGGCTCTAGAGGAGGGGAACAGTTTTAGAATTAAACCCCCGCCCCTTCTCTTGACCAGCAAAGATCTTATACTTAATCTTATCTTGGTCGTTGACAATTAATAAAAAAACAAAAAATTGAACAGGACGAAAGTATTAAAACTCTTCTTAGGAAATGTCTGGACCCGCTAGTGCAGGCATGTATACATATCTATATATGTACGCACGAGTTTATATGTAAAATGTGTACGCGCCATCAATGCTTTGTCAGCATTTTTTCTGCTTACGCAAGTTTTGATATTTTTTTCTTTTACCATATGAAATTATTTCTGGATGCTTAATTCTTCGGTTAATATTCCCCAACGACATATGCACATATACACACACATATACAATATACCAGTAGTTGTATGCAAAATTTAGTTTTTTTCTGCAAAATTATATTATAAACTTATTCTTTTGTTAATGCTTTAGTATCTTTTGTATCTCAGTGCAATTTTGCTCTGCTGTTGAAAAGCTTCAATAAAGTGGCAGCGAACTTTAACTTCAGTTGACTTCAAGTCACTCTCTCTAACACATTATACTCAATCGTTCTCTCACACTTTCCACTCGCTCTCATTTACTCGTTATTTTTTCGTTTTCTTCTGCTTTTGCTCTCGCCGCGGGAATAAAGTGTGAATAAATTACGTTGTTAAAGAAAATGCGTTGCATATTGTAGGGCGCTGCTGCTGCTGTTGTTTTTGCTATACTGTAGTTTGCACTGGGTGATGTTGTTGCTAAACTTGCAGTTGGTAATTTAGCAGAGTATTATGTGAATGCAGGAGCAGGATATTTCTCGTTAGTGTGTGTATGTTCGTTATGGTTGTTACTGTAATTTTAGTATTCAGTTTCTCCTTCGCTTTCGCTACTGCTGCAGACGTTGTTCTTGCTGTCGTTGTAATCGTCTCGTAGTCATAGCAGTTGGTCGTTGTTGCTGTTGTTGGTTTCATTCGTTCTTTCAATGTAATGCTTCGCATAAAAGTGCATTCATAACATTTGCATAATTTTTATGATTGTAGCCTCATTAACCTGAAAACGAAAGTTGCTCATACGTTTGGGTGACTCGTCGTTCCTCCCTTCTCGAGTTAAAAACTTTTTTACCCCAACGCTTTTTTCATTTTTTATTTCTTCTTTTTTGTTGCTTTCTTTCTTGTGCAGTGCGTATATTGTCGCTGTATTTATTGTAAGTAACCTATATTTTCATAAAATATCACACATTCGGTCGTATATACATACATATGTATGTATATAAGAGTTAATGTGCCGAAAAATACACAATGAGTTTTTCAGTTCAAGTATTCAGAAAATTACCCGCTTTAAAAACACAAAAACCAACAACAATACAAAAAAATGTGTGATTTAATTGTTGTTTTTTTTTTTCATCCTGCTGCGCACTTGAATACTTTAAATTTATGCATGAAATGCCATTAAGTTTATCATATATGAACACAACGTAGTAAATTCATATTAAATGCTCACTTTTTCAATACTCTTTTGTTGTGTTTTGTTTATTTTTATGCAACTCACCCACAATATTCAAGTTAACTGAAAAGCTACGCACAGGCTGTGTCGATATTTGACATTCATAGACCCCAGCATCACGTTGTTGAGCCCATTTGATTTGCAACGTCCATTCATCAATGTCACGATGATAGGATGTTTGAAATCGTTGATCTGTTGTATAGGTATAGGTGCCTACGGTGAGAATGTGCAGATCTCGATGTCGTATCCAAGCGACCTGGAATAAAATGTATAAAAAATAAATATACTTGATTAAAATCAGAGGTGAAAGTACAAAGCAGCAATTCGAAATGAGTTGAAAAATAAAATATTATTGTATATATATTTTAAATTATAAATATAAATTACGTAGGTATATTTTAAATTTTGACCTGTCTTTAATTTCAGTATGAATTTTTATTAATGTCGAATGAAATTGATTTAAAAACTAGCACATTTTATCTTCAAAGACACTGTCATGAAATACTGACATTACTGAAAATATTTCATCAATTGTGTGTATTACAACAATTAAATTGACCATTACTGGCATTGATAGCACTATTATAAAAAACCCATTCAAGAAAAAGCAACGCTGAAAAAACGGATGAAAAAATATAAAACACGAACAAATGAGACGGCAAAGTAAGGAACGAGCAAAAGAAAGAGAGAGAGAGAAAGGATAGGGAGAATCGTTGTGAGATCATTGCTAAGCTTAAGTTTGGAACATAATTGTGCCATTAGAGCAACGAGTAAAGCGAAGACAAATAAATAGTAACGAGTAGAACAGCGTAAAGAATTTTTTTTGGTCGCTGAAAAATAACACTGGTTTGTATTTTTCACCCGTGGTTTGCTCGCCGCTCCACTATATCATCGGTCCCAGACGATAAATAATTGAAAGATGCACATTTTGACAAATTATGCCTGGTTTGCACTATGTCAAATTCAATCAAATTTGCAGCATGTTCGCAAATTTCATATGGGAAATTCTCTCTTTTTCTCTCTATGATGGCAAATATGACATAGTGAAAACCAATCATTAGCGACGCCAACACATCAATTTAGGTATGACTGTTACTCTGTTGTAAAAGACAAGAGGTGGAGGCTATCAAAACGCCAGTCTCTCTCTCTCACCAGTTCTTAAAAAACTAAATTGAGGGCCACTTGGCTGTCGAAAATTAAATAAACTACGAATTTTAATTCCATGTAAAGATTATTTTGGCATAATTTTCAGTTCCATATATGGTATTTCAGATTAAAACACACTGGGCCCAAACCCCCTTGGAATTGAGATTCAAGGATTGTGTTCAAAGGTACTAGGATCTGTGGCACAATCAATCAAATTTTTGAAATTTGTCTGTATACCAAAGAAGCGAAAGGAAGGAAGTTTCGGCATTGGTTATTTCAATATAGCCCGATACTGAGTTTCTTATGAATTTGTCTAAGAAAACTTTCGATTGACCTCGATAGTCTAGTGGGCAGTGCACTAGACTTACACCCGTGAGGTTGCAGTCTTAATTCCCGTCTTGGTCTGGTGGTTAATTCTGATAAGATTCTTGTATTCACTATCGGTATAAAGTGAATGAGAATTATAAGAAATTGTACAAGTACAAAAGCTACTGAGAAAGAATAGTCCGAAATTCCACCGCCATCATTGCAAGACATTCGGTTTGCCATTCATTATGAATTTCATAGCAATCTTAAGCCTGTGGAAATACTTAATTAGGGCTAAACAGCATATGGAAAGAATGCAGTATCGCTTGTGGCCATTTCAAAGTTGTTTCGGAGACTCCACACCGGGAAATCGTGAAGGTCGCCCAAAACATTCGACTGACGGCATAAGTGTGGGTCTGGTGAAGCTCAAAATTGACAACGATCCAAGATTGACCCAGGAAATGATTTGAATTGATAAAAATTAAAATCAAATGTCACGTCACACAGTGATTTGATCCCATACAACAACAACAACCGAATAAAATTAGAAGGAGCGCTCTGATTTTCATGAAATTTCGTGTGGTATTAAATTTTGGGTCACTACACTAAAATCTAAAGTCAGTTTTAATCAGTGTGTAAAGGTTTCGCCCCAAACTAAGCTTTAAATTTGAATTTTGATCATCAAGAAATTTATTTTATATATTGGGAATATGAATGCATAACCTCGTAATTGTGACTAACTTCATGATATGGTATGATAGGCGCCATTTTTTTGACATTAACAGCTATTACATCTCGAAGAGCGCCAAAAATACTATAAAAATTGATCTGTCAAATAATTTTCATAATTTTACAAAAGTGTTTTGCTATAGCTGAAAATGTCGAATTTCGTGCCAACAAAACAACATTTGCGGGAAGTTTTAATTTGCTTCTTCCATTTAAAGAAAAACGCAACTGAAGCACATCGTTTACTCACTGAAGCTTATCCTGACTGTGCTATAGCCGTTAGAATGTGTCAGGTGTGGTATGCCCGTTTCAAAAGTGGTGATTTTGATGTTGAAGACAGGGAACGTTCAGGCGGCCCGAAAAAGTTCGAAGATGAAGAATTGAAGGCATTACTCGAAAAAGATTCATGTCAAACGCAACAAGAACTTGCAGAATCTTTAGGAGTTGATCAATCAACCATTTCTAAACAATTAAAAGCATTGGGAATGATTCAAAAGCAAGGAAATTAGGTGCCGTACGAATTGAAGCTGAGAGACGTCGAACGACGATTTTTCACATGTGAACTGTGAACTGCTGATTGAACGACAGAAAAGAAAGGGTTTTCTGCATCGTATTGTGACTGGCGATGAAAAGTGGATACGTTACGATAACCCAAAGCCTAAAAAACGGCAAAGCCGAACATCCATGGATCCAAGCTCATGCTGTGTATTTGGTGGGATATGAAAGTTGTGGTGTGTTATGAGCTGTTGAAACCGATTGAAACGATCACTGGCGACCGCTACCGACTACAATTGATGCGTTTGAGCCGAGCATTAAAGGATAAGAGGCCAGAATATGAGAATAGACACGACGAAGTTATTCTTCAGCACAACAATGCTCGGCCGCATGTTGCAAGGCAACTAAAAACATACTTGGATACGCTGAAGTGGGAAGTGCTACCCCACCCGCCGTATTCTCCAGACATTGCTCCTTCCGATTACCACTTGTTCCGATCGATGACACATGGCCTGGCTGAACAGCACTTCCGTTCTTTCGAAGAACTCAAAAAATGGGTCGATTCGTGGATAGCCTCAAAAGATGAAGAGTTCTTTTGACGCGGAATCTGTATGCTACCAGAAAGATGGGAAAAGGTTGTGGCTAACGATGGACAATATTTTAAAGAATAAATTTATAATCACTTTTTCACAATAAATGTCCAAATTACGAAAAAAATACGAGTTTATACATTCATACTCCCAATAGTTATGTTGATTTTGGCCTTCTCAGAAGGTGAAACAATTTTTATTGGAGTCTTTTAATGTTGGAATAAAAGTGATATCAATGAATGCAACGTCAGAATTTTTACACTTTTGGTAATTTTTCAGCATGATTGCATTTAGGTTAACAAATAAGTTGTATTCCAATTTTTGTTGAAAAAATCATATACAGACCTATTTTTAAACTGAATGATTTTCAAAAAACAGAGAAAGCGGAGGAAAGGAAAGGAAAAGTTCAGGAACATATTTTCACATTTTTCTAGATTTTCTCTACCAAAATTCGTCAATTTTCAATTTTTATATTTTCAAAAATTCTTAAATTTTGAAGAATACAAAACTGGAACTTTCGACAGGATATCATTAAATATTTATTTTTCAGCTGTATTTTACTCAACGGACTATAAAACTAAAATCGAACGATCCCACATTTTTGTGAAAAATTTTGTTGACTTGGACTTGCTCTTGCACCCACACTAATTATTTTTTCGGCAAGACTTTTTGGGATTGGAGTATTATCTTTAAAATGACATCAAATTTGTTTGGTTTTGATATAATTATTTTTTTTTTGAATTTTGTCTATGGGACGAATCACTGTGAATCGGTGTCTTGTGAGATTTCATAGTATGTGTGAGTTTATAAATAAGCATTTTATTATATATTTCACTTTAAGCCTAAAATTATGCAACACATAATAACACATGTAAAATAATATCAACATTAGGCGATGTAGGCGTGCAAAAAGCGAAAAAAGTGCATTGAAAAGAGAAAATGAAAAATTTAAAAAATCCATGGTTGCACTTTTCGGAACATAAAAGCGAAAACTTTTATAATGAAGTAAACAACAATACGTAAAGTATGTTATCACATCTATGACGACTTATAATAAATTCTACGATTATAGTGCAAACGTGAATAGATGTGTCTGGTGATGTTCCTCTCTCCGTTTTGTCCACACTTACTTACGCGCTCTTATTTCTTCTTTTTCCTTTTCATTATAGCGAAACCGCTCGTCTACCGCGTCTAGAGCAGAGTAAAGCCACACACACACAGTAGACAGGTTTCTATGGTTTTATTATATGAGAGAGTCGAGCTCAGTAATTCTTTGTTTAATGTTCTAAATTACACTTCAACGAACTAGCAGATATTCATGTAATCAATGATCTTCTAGGGGTCAATAAAACTTTACAAATCAATATGAATTCCCTTCAAGAACACTTTTTCTTCAAGTAAATATAACAAACTTTAGAAAATTTTCCAACCAACAAATTGTGATAACCACCAAAAGTATTAACTCAAATTTATTAAAATGTAATTAACGCTCGTAAAATTCTCTAATGTTCACACTTCATACCACAAAAATAATGAAAAACGAAAATGGCTTGAAATACAATATACTTACAATGTGATTGTGATTAATGAGATATTTACTATTAACAAAATATTTATGAGGCACTTTGTAAATATTCGCATAACTCATTTTTGTTTATAGGAGATGAGTAGTTAAATTTTACAATGAGAGCTTGCGTCAAATTAATTGCCTAAATTGTTAGAATAGATAATTTTGTTAGATGGTTATTAACCCGTTGAGTAAAGTAAAGTAAACTTCCAGCTCTTACTCAGTAGAAATATTAACTGATTATTCTAAAGTATGTATATACATATATTAATGGGTTAATTTACTCTAAACACGATGACATAATTAAGTTTTGGTTTCCTATTAACTTTAATAAAAGCAGCTGCAAAAATTCACAAAATTAAATTTTAATTAATAATGCTGACAATATGGACAAGATTTCTTGATTGGCAAACATTGTTTTTCTTTTTTGGAATAAAAGATGCTTGCGTTTTTTTGTTTTATTTTTGTTGTTGTTGTTGTTTTTCCAAACGAGTTCATTCAAACAAACAAAAAACAAAAAACATTTAATGAAATAACAAAAATAACTTTCTGTAAATTTTGTAGTTAACTGCTTTAGGGGAACTTAGGGAATAAAAAAAAAGGAACAAATTTAATATAAGTTTTTTCTTCTTATTTCAATAAAGGCAAAAACAATTTCCAACACTTAATAAGCTTAAGTAAAACTTTCTGTTTCTAATTTTCGGTTCCATGTTGATTCTTACGTTTCTTTTGTAATGTTATAATGAACGAAAACTTTTAATTTTTGTACTGCAAAATAGCAAAAAAGAAGAAAACAACAAAACAGAAAGAGTTTGAAAAAAATGCAAGTGAAATTCTCACTTTAACTTTTTCATATTTATGCACAAGTTGAGAGACCCTTGCTTTTAAAGAGAGAGGGAGATCGAATGCTCATGCTAAAAGTCCATGTCTGTGTGAGAGCGTCCGAGTGAGAGGAAAAAAGAGAGTTGATTCTAATCCTCATAGTCGACCCCTTTTTTCATGCTTTCTAAAATAAACAAAACAAAATTAACAAAAATTTTTTACGCACATTCTTCGAAAAAGGAAAAAGAAGGCACAAAAGTTGGAAGCATGGAAATATAACAATAAAAAGCAAGTAAATGAGAGAGAAAGAGAGTGACAAGAAAATAACAACAACTAGTAACAACGAGTAAACTTTAACCTTTTTTCAACCATACTGTACTAATCTTTATGACAGGCTTTTGTTGTGAATTAATTTTACTCTTACTACTACTACTACTTTTTGAAAGTTAGTAGTAGAAAAAAAAAAAAAAATACGGAAATTATACGAAAATATTCTGCTCGTTCTGTTGTTTGTTTCTTTTTTTTATTTTATTTACCTTTGCACCTTATGCGAAATGTAATGTGACCTTTTTCATATCTCCTCTCCCATTGAAAGGGCAAAGTAAGTAAATTTTGTTGTTTTTAATCCTATTTGTTAGTTTCGTTTTCGCCTCTTGTCACCCAAAAAAGAAATCCTGCATATTTTAAAAGGCAAGTGAAAAGAGTAAATAGGCACAAAAACAACAACAACAACCAAGCAGTCAGACAATCGCCTAAGTAAAAGAATCCTGTGCTAAGCTCAAGTGTTAATCCTTCATAAGGGATTCAAGAAATAAAATCACATTATTGCTGTTTGCAGAAAAAGATCCAAAAAAAAAAAAAAAAGAGTTACAGAGTTGATGGCAACACTGATAAAATGTAAGTAAGTCGAGTAGAGTTGATTGTAGAAGTATGTAAGTAAGTATGCATCTTTTGAATATTTTCGTACGTGAGTGTGTGTGCTTATGTCTGAGTGCTGTTAGTTTTCAGAAACGTAAAACCTTTTCACTTTTCAATTTTCATTTGAATTGCTTGCACAAAAAAAAAAGAAAAAAAAAAGAAAACGTATTACCTTTTGCGCCTTATTTTTATAGCTGAAGTGGTAAAAAACAATTTTTACTGATATTAACCTGAAACCTAATGTTTTTTGATTTTTGAGAAGTAGCATTTTTGTAAGAGAAACGTATTCTTATAGTTTTGGGTTATCGTAATTAATTTAGATTGTACAACTTCAAGTGCTTTTAAATTTTTAACGAAGTTTTTGAAATTTTTCCAAATTTCTGTTATTCAATTCAAAGAGAGGAGTGGTCGTTTTTAAATCGTTCATATTGAAAGACTGGATCTTTTCTCTAATTCATTGTAATTCTGCAATTATAGTCATTGCGAAAAATAATGCTGAGTGCCAGGGCCGTAGCCAGAAATTTTTTTTCGGGGGAGGTTTTCATTCGAAGAAAATATTCATAAATAATTTTTATCAAACTGATTTTTAAATACAATAAATTAAATCGATGATACATTTGATGGACCCCATTAAATTAAAATTTTCGGAAAAATTTTCCAATTTTTTTTTAATCTTAACCTCAAAAAAAAAAAAAAATGGCCACAAGTGACAAAAAATTCACAGAATAATCAAATTAAGTTTTTTCAAATAAATATTACTAGTCGGTAAGGCCCCAGTAACTGGTGCAATTTTTTTGCGGAAGAAATCTCTTAATGAAAAACAAATAACAAAAGAGAACCAAACTACTCGTTGGTGTTTGTTTTATTTATGTATGCAGATAACTCGTTAGATAATTCTGAGAAATACCGTTCGTTACTCATGTCTTCTCTCTTTCTCTTATTTATTATTTACTCCCGTTTAAGCAATTATTATCACAACGATGAATGCAATGCTTTGTTCAATGAGTGAATTTTAAAGAACTTCCGACGGTAATATTTTTGGATTGGCCCAAACGATTTTAAATATGATAATTTTCGGCTAACCTACTCTTCAAGCTCTTTAAATGATATCGTAGCACTTCTGGATCTTCTGGCATAAAATGTATAAACTCGTATTTTTTTCGTAATTTGGACATTTATTTTTTAAAGTATTGTCCATCGTTAGCCACAACCTTTTCCCATCTTCCTGGTAGCATACGGATTCCGCGTCGAAAGAATTCCTTATCTTTTGAGGCTATCCACGAAACGACCCATTTTTTGAGTTCTTCGAAAGAACGGAAGTGCTGTTCAGCCAGGCCATGTGTCATCGATCGGACCAAGTGGTAATCAGAAGGAGCAATGTCTGGAGAATACGGTGGGTTCCAAGTATGTTTTTACTTGCCTTGCAACATGCGGCCGAGCATTGTCGTGCTGCAGAATAACTTCGTCGTGTCTATTCGCATTTTCTGGCCTCTTATCCTTTAATGCTCGGCTCAAACGCATCAATTGTAGTCGGTAGCGGTCGCCAGTGATCGTTTCATTCGGTTTCAACAGCTCATAACACACGGCAATTTTCATATCCCACCAAATACACAGCATGAGCTTGGATCCATGGATGTTCGGCTTTGCCGTCGATGTTGATGCATGTCCGGGCGGTCCCCATGATTTTTTACGCTGTGGGTTATCGTAACGTATGCACTTTTCATCGCCAGTCACAATACGATGCAGAAAACCTTTTCTTTTCTGTCGTTCAATCAGCAGTTCACATGTGAAAAATCGTCGTTCGACGTCTCTCGGCTTCAATTCGTACGCAACCCAATTTCCTTGCTTTTGAATCATTCTCAATGCTTTTAATCGTTTAGAAATGGTTGATTGATCAACGTCTAAAGATTCTGCAAGTTCTTGTTGCGTTTGACATGAACCTTCTTCGAGTAATGCCTTCAATTCTTCATCTTCGAACTTTTTTGGGCCGCCTGAACGTTCCCTGTCTTCAACATCAAAATCACCACTTTTGAAACGGGCATACCACACCTGACACATTCTAACGTCTATAGCACAGTCAGGATAAGCTTCAGTGAGTAAACGATGTGCTTCAGTTGCGTTTTTCTTTAAATGGAAGAAGCAAATTAAAACTTCCCGCAAATGTTGTTTTGTTGGCACAAAATTCGACATTTTCAGCTATAGTAAAACACTTTTGTAAAATTATGAAAATTATTTGACAGATCAATTTTTATAGTATTTTTGGCGCTCTTCGTGATGGAATAGCTGTCAATGTCAAAAAAATGACGCGTATGATAGATATGAAGTTAGTCACAATTACGAGTTTATACATTCATACTCCCAATAGTTACACTAATAAAAGTATAGATTCAATGTGCATTCTAATGTATTTTTTTTTTATCGTGAGGGACATAATTTCATTAACTTATTGACTTCCCGCTACTGATGATGTACCCAACTTAAAAAAAATTACCAAAAATAGTAGAGGCTCATTTTTCTCAAATGATCATCATTGGGAATTTGAGCCATTATCAATGATAAGGAACCCGGATAAGATTGGCTTATATTCCCTAAATTTGTGAAGTCACAGCATTGAAAGAGAGTGCTCTGAGTAATAATGCGTTAAAAAATTAACTATATTTTAAGATTGCCTGCTTAAACTGCATGGGTTTTGCTAATAAGATTTCACCTTGAACACGAATCTGAGGTCAAAAACTTCACATCACGTCACGTTTTAGGAAAAAAATTCGGTTCAAGCAAGTCTAATTTTACAAGGATGCGATAATTTGTTCTATTTTTATTAATTTTTTTAACTTTTCAAACTGATTCAGGACGCAACTTTAAATCAAAAACAGTTACTGACCTAGAAAAACTATGAATGCAGTACTCATTAGTACCCATAAGAAATGTGACTAAGAAAAAAGAAAAAAAGAAAATCTAAATGGAAGTATGTTTTAAGTTGCACACAAAAAAGGGAAAGAAAAAACAAATTGTCAAAATATAAAACTAAAACTGTCTATATTTTTGTGCCACACCCACACATGATGGCATGTTTAAATATACATACACAACTACTTTCAACAGCAATATACTTTTCAAAAACACTTCAAAATCATGTGGCATTCCAGCCATTTGTGCCAAATTTGTTACAAAAGAGCAGAAGCAGCAGTAAGAAAGAGTGAGATAAAGAGAGAGAGAGAGAGAGCAGTTCAAAATACAACAAACAAATCACCTGAACTTAACAGCATCGTTCGTTGAAGGTAACAGCATAAGCAACAACATTTTACCTGCTCGAAGAAAAAAAAAAGTATTTGTGACCATTAGATGAAATGACATACGCACACACACCAACAACAATTGAGTGTTTTTGTTTGCTTGCCGGCTTTTTTGTTGTCAGCTTTTGCTTTTTGCCCGGACGAAATTTCAAAAGCAATTGATGTGATTGTTGTACAGTAATTCTTTTTGTATTTTTCATGGTTTGTATAAAATGCAACGTTTGCAAAAAGATGGAAAAAAAAGACGATCACCATCCCATCCAACTAGTAACTACCTACCAAAGCGCACCTACACGTGTTTATTTGCGTGTGTGTGTAACAGTACGTGACTTGACATACACACATGCACACTTGTTTTCTGGACAATGATGACTTCGACTTCAACGGCGACGACAACGACAACGGCAACGAAGACGATGATGATGATAAGAGCAACTGCGTTGGCAAACACTTGTGCACCACCGCCACTGCTGCAACCAGTGCTGCCTCTTGTGAGCTCACAAATTTCGCAAAAGATTTATGATGTGACATAAAGTATACATTAAGGTTTTTTGTTGCTCCTACTGCTTTGCTATTCTTCTGGCTCAAGTACAATATATGCGGAAGTAATGCAGCAAAAGCTTCAGCCCTACTCTGAGACATTATTGCTGCTGCGTGCTATTCCATTTTAAGCAATTTCATACGTAACTGTTGTTTTTACTATTTTCACTGCTGCTACAATGCTCAGGCATTTTTGTTAAGATATTGTTGCTGCTACTGTTTCGATATGTGTATGTGTACGTGCCACCAACACATGTGTGCTTTCATCTTTTTACACGTTAACCCAAATACAAGTAGTTGCAAATAGTGGCTGCAAATATTTTTCTATAGACGCCTACAGCTCAGCAAAAGGCATCTCGGATATACGACTATTAACTACATTCGTAACAGTAGAAGTAAGTATATACCTAGAGCATTTGGTTGGGGTTGGTTGGTAGCAGAGTTGTTGTTGGCTTCAAAAAAAAATAATAATAATATATATATATGCAGGGAAGAGAAAAAAACTTTATCTCTTTTACTTTTTGTTTGTTGAGTTTGTTGAGTTTATCGAACATCAAATTCACAATGAATTGGATTTCCAAATATTTTGTTAGCCCAAAAGTTTTTTGTGTTCTACTTTCTTTTGTTTTTTGTTTTCCTCGTTCTGATAATCAGGCACACATACATACATAAGTATTTTAAAGTTTCGTATGTAGTGGTGAAACTTGAAAACAAACTTGTTCGCACTCTTGTTTCATGCAGTGAAAGAAAAGTTGCATAATTTAGTTAAATATATATGTAAGCATTTTGCCTTTGGTAGTTCTTTTTTTTTTATTAAATTGGGTATTTCATTTCTTTCAACGCCGGGTTCATATCTAAATTTAAACGATATCTAAACTTAGCTCTGGTTCCATTTTTTATTTCAACTGTTCACTGTTCGATCGCCATAGTTGATTTGGTTGATGATATGTGAAAGCATTCTTCATTCTGAACAACTTTTGTTCTATGACTTTTTCAGTATCTTAATTGCAAGTGTTAAAATCAGAAATTACCTAGTTGACCATATATGGTTCGTTGGGCAGTATCAAGCAAAATGGAAATGCATAATGGTTTTCTTTTAATCACATTACTGAGAAAAATAACTAAAAATTAAAATTTATACCAATTATTCAGTGTGAAATTTAAAGAAACGATATCTTTCGGCTATATAGAAAATTAAAAATTTTATTTTATTTTTATGTGAAAAACTTTTTTTTTTCACATAAAAATGGCAATAACTTTTGACTACTGGCGTTTTCTAATACCGTTATATATGCGCATCGATACAGAAAGCTGCAATCTACGTAACCTATATTGTGGCTTGGATGTTGGACGGAAGATGGCGCCACTATTACCGTGCAAAGTGGTGAGACCATACATGGCAGCATGGACAGGGAAGGGTTAATATTCTTGTCAACGAGATCCATTTGGACTAACAGTACTCTCGAAATTCCCTTTGTCAGTAAGGTCTTAACTATTGAGTAAACCTATACATTTATTAGCGTAACTACATTTTTATTCTAGAAGATCCAGAAGTGCTACACTATCATATTATTAATCAATTTAAAAAGCGAGTAGGTTAGCTACAAATTTTCAGATTTAAACTCGTATTAGCAAATTCCAAAATATTAGCGCCGGAAGCTCTTTAAAATTCACTCATTGAACAAAGCATTGCATACATCGTTGTGAAAATCATTGCTTAAGCGGGAGTAAATAATAAATAAGAGAGAGAGAAGACATGAGTAACGGCATTTCTCAGAATTATCAAACGAATTATCTGCATACACCAGGGATGCCAACTCATTTTTTCTCTCTCCCCGATAACTCTCAAGAAATTCCCCGATTTTCGATCGAATTCCACGCATTAGTATAATTTCATATTATAACAGCGCTACACGCACTTTCCATATAAACATTTTACAAAAACGCAATTGACCTCAGTGAGTGTTATTTTAAGGCGACCCTTAACATTCTCGGTCCAAAACTTAACAAATTCCTGTGGGACTGGTAGATTAATAGAAACGTACTTTCTGACTCCGAAATTATTAACATGTAAGCTTCAGTCCACTTTTGGGCATCAAGTTCTCAAAGGAGAAGACACTGGATTTCTTTTGACTCAAATAAAAAATGGCAAAAGCCTTGTTTTGAGAAAAACGGGTTCAAAGTTTTGACTATCGGTTTTTAACATATAAAGTATACTTCATCTTCTTTATGATGGCTGACCGTAATTTGTAAGTTTACAGATTAGTCATTAAGAGGACGAAGGCATAGCTAAGCCTTTCTGAACGGCCGAAAGGGAAATCGAAGAGCCGCGCGACTGTTTTGGCCTGACTGACACTCGCTGCTATAATCGTCTATATCTACGAAAACACTCTGCGTTCTCTGAAATTTTTAGAAAAAAACTTTCGAAAAATAATACTTTAAAATAGTACACTTTTTTAAAAATCGATTTCTATAAACCCATAAATTGCAGGGTCTGATTAAGAAAATATGAAGATTTTAAGACCCAAAATATGAAATATTTCATAACTTAAACGTTTTACATCACATTAAATTTGACAAAAAATATTCTACAGACTTTAATTACTAAAAGCTGAATGACTTCGAATTCCCCGCAAAAAACAGCTCTTTCCCCGATTCCCCGAACCAAGTAAAATTTCCGGCAAATGGGGGAATTCCCCGCAAGTTGGCATCGCCGGCATACACAAATAACAAAACAAAAACCAACGAGTAGTTTGGTTCTCTTTTGATATTTGTTTTTTTCATAAAGAGATTTCTTGAGCAAAAAAAAAAATAGCCCCTGTTACTGGGGCCTTACCGACTAGTATTTTTTATTATTTATAACAAAAAATTAGATTAAATGCGACGAGTTATTCCAGTAGCATTAACGAGAACTGCGAGTAGTTGAGGCATATGTAGTCAGCAAGAATGATAGAATACAAGATTACGCCACGCGAAAGCTTTTGCGTCTGTGACGTAAATTGTCATTTTCTTTATTTGCATTTACATATAAACTGTGCATTATGAGGTCGCTGAAAAATTTAGTTGGCCAAAATTAAAAAAATGGGAACTCGGTTTGAATCCAAAAGTAAATATGTTACTCTTCATCGACCCCTCATTAAATTTCACATTAAGGATATCCTAATTATGCAAAGTACCTGGTTGTGCGAGCGTCGAAAGTTGCAATATCGTCTTGGTAGTATTAACATTAATTTTTTTATTTTTTTTTTATCCGACCTGTTTCAAAAAATTATAACAAAAATGTTACTTGTTATCTTCTTTATGTTTCATATTAGTTAATTCTTTGGATTTATATTACTGCGTATTATGAAGCAACGTGATCGCTTCATTTGTGACACATATTATGAATGAAAAGTTAAATGTTTTAACTTATAATGAAAATAAATAACTATTAATATTTCAATTAATATTTGTGTCTGCAAATAACCGAATTAAAATTAATAAATATTATTTATTTCCACATTTCATACCAATTTTTAAATTGTTCACGTATAAAATGTATGTAGTCTCCACCGCTCTCTTTTTAAAAATTTGACTTGTGACGACATGCGCAGAGAGAGGCAATTTTGATCCACTTCTATGGCTGATGTTACACGGTCAATGTTTTGCTGTCAATGTTTTTTGCTTTTACTCTCTTTTCATCGTTTTGTTTGATGCTCTGTTACACTATCAGTTTTTTGATGAATGTTTTTTTTTAATACTTTTATCTGCAGCTATGTTTTTCCAACTAAAAAGTATTTTAATTTTATTTTGGAGTGAATGAAAATTCAACAATTGGAATGGAATTGGATGAAAAATAATTATAATGACAATATGAGATAATATTGGTGGAAATAGCCACAAATTATACAAAAAATATTGCATTTATATATGAAAAACGCAGAAAAATAATCTTTAAAATTTGCAAACTATTAAAATAAGCTCAGACACTTTGTTACTTTGCCATTGACAGCACTCATTTTTACAAACAATCAAAAGCCAAACAACGCAAAGGATGGCAAAGAAAAACATGTATTTATAAGTTAGTAAAAAGTCTAGTATTTTTCATAAAATATTAGTATTTTCCAGTAAAATACAACAGTGTATCTTCAGCAACCCCATTTTATTTGAAGTGATGCAGGTTTTTTTCGTCAGTAAGAAAATTTGACGTGAAATGTGTTCATCCTCTCTTTAGCTCAGCGTTCATTTTTCAAAACAAGAACAATTTCATTGTTTGACAGCAAAACATTGATCGTGTAACATCGCCCTATCATTATTGTGTAGTTAGTAGGAACTGACGAGTATTGTTGTGAAATGAGGGATTAAAGAGAAATAGTTTTGTGAGAATTAACGAGAAATTGCAAAAGTTTGCGAGGGTGGCCAGATTAGTTGGTTTATCACAAATTAGTCGTAATGTTAAATTTTCTGTACACTGACAATCGCTGTCAAAATTGTTAGTGATTTGATTTTTGAAGTGAAGCTTTTTAAGCGAGGGTAAATCGAAAAATTTTCAACGCAAATCGCATTGTTGTTGCACTCATACGAAACTAATAAGAAACGAAGTTATGCTGTTGTTAGTGTTTAGCGAACGAAGTGATATGGGAATCGGCTACATACAATTAAGCAGAGAGTCTACTTTTCGTGGTTTTATCTCATGTGTTTTATTGAGAGAGCCGACCGACCAAATTGCCTCTGCTTGATTGCATATAGCGGCACTTTTCTCGCGTATATTATATACGTATACTACGTCGTGTTTATGTCGATAAGTGTAGAGAGTATCAACAGAAGAAAAGCTACAACAATATAGAGAGAGGAAGACTGCATAAAACTTCAACAAAAATTGTTATAAATGTTTTCTAATAATTTTCAAATAAACCACAAAGTTTCACTTCTACTGTGAGTGCCTGCAAACAAAATTTTTTTTTTTTATTATTGCAATTGTCAATTTCACTATGTCAAGTTTAATCAAATTTGCCAAGATGTTGGCAATTTCATATAGGAAATTCTCTCTTTCTCTCTCTTTGACATGGAATATGATATAGATAAAACTTGGCATTAAGCTTTGGAATTAAGGTAAAGTAACGAGTTAGGTGTGAACCGGCGAGTACTTTTTTCTTAGCTTTCTGAGAATCTATGAGCTAGCGATTTGGGCCCCTCTCCTTTCTTTTGTATCTCCTGGATCTACTGACTATTCTATGGATGCTCCTTTTGAATGTTGGTAGTTTTAATTAGTTGTTATTATACAATAAAATAATTAATATTAGTTATTATGTTCAGCGCTTATAATAAAAGAAAATCAAGATTCCTTGACACAATTTTACAAAAAATAACAACAACCAAGGACATTCACATCATGGATTAATGTCCAAACGTGCTTAAATGCAGAAATATGTCACGACTTAACTTAAGTAATATCTACTGAAACATTTTCTTTCGGTGTACCATGAAAAAAAAAAAACTAAAAACAAACTCTTTATATTGGATATTGGATGAAAACTTTAGCCTTAAATAAAGTGTTAAAAAAAGAGAGTAAGTAAATCCTGACAGAAAATACAACAAAATAAAACGATGAGCAACGCCATACAAACTGCAGCAACATCACAACGGTTGATGGTGCGACGTGGTCGAGTTGTAGGTTGGTCGTTTGCTACATATATATTTATTTTTTTTTTTTTTGGTCTGCTTATAAATTATGTGAAATTTTATATTTTGGGTCAAGAGAGCGGACACGACAGTAAACACACACACACACATACCAGCTACAACAAGATCTCACAAAAGTTTGCATTGAAAGGGCGCTTAACTTAAAAACCATTCATGTTCTTGGTGCGTAAATAAGGAACCAACAAAGCCATACACAAACATTTATTCAATTGTGTGCATATTTATGTGAATGGGTGAATTGTACTATATACTTGAGCTTTAGTATTTTGATATAAATTTCAAATTGCTTTTATATATAAAATATGTAGGTATGTGTGAATGGAAAATATCTGAAAATATTTTATTATTAAAGTTTCTTTTAAATGAAAAAATTTAAAAACTATTTAAATTTTTCATAAATTTTTAAGTAAGATATGTACATACAAAATGCATTTAAAGTTTGTATGTGTAGATAACAAAGTGCACACACACATTGACACACAGTAATTTTCTTTATTGTGAATAATTGCATGAAATGGTTTGCTTTTTGCAGCACATTTATCTAAAAGATTTATGCTTTTGATATGCTTTAAAAAGGCGTCAGGAGCAAACAAAACGTACTACAAATATATACACATCAAGGCTGTTAGAGAAAATTGAGTGCATATATGTGTGTGTGTGTGTGTCCGGTGCTATCAATATTTTAGCTATTAACCTGAAATTAGTTTCATACTGAATATATATGGATAAAAGTGTAATTTGTGGTACTAATTTGACTTTTAATGTAAGTAAGCTAACTTAATAAAATTATTTACAATAATTCTTTTATAACGATTAATTCGAATTAAACTAAAAGGTGTTGCAATCAATAAAGATATAGCTTAGTACAAGAAGCAACAAAAGTGAAATATATCAAAGAAAAGCAACAAATTTGGTTCGACATCCAAACGTGTAAAATTTCCTGCAAGTAATGCTTGGTTTTCACTATGTCAAAATCAATCAAAATTGTTGGCAATTTCATATAGGAAATTCTCTCTCTCCCTCTCTCTCTCTCTTTCTACCAAGCTAGTAAACTTTATTCGTCGGTTCTCTCTAAGTTATTACATTTACTCGTTGGTTCTCTCAGATAAGCTACCCAGTCGTAAAGTGTATAACGCTTTCCTACTCGTATAGCATCAAGCTATTGTAACTATTTTCGAAGAACATTAAGAACATTCGAAGAAAATATTCATAAATAATTTTTATCAAACTGATTTTTAAATATTGACAAATTAAATCGGTGATACATTTGATGGACCCTATAAAATTAAAATTTTAGGAAAAATTTTCCAATTTTTTTTAATCTTAACCTCAAAAAAATGGCCAAAAGTGACAAAAAATTCACAAAATAATCAAATTAAATTTTTTGAAATAAATATTATTCAATGAATGCACATTCATGAAATGCATTTTTTATCGTGAAGGACATAATTTCATTAGCTCATTGACTTCCCACTACTGATGATGTACCCAACCTCAAAAAAATTACCAAAAATAGTAGAGGCTCATTTTTTTCAAATGATCATCATTGGCAATTTAAGCCATTATCAATGATAAGGAATGAGGTTGAGATCTTTCGTGGTGCTCTGACCAATAATGCGTTAAAAAATTAATTATATTTTAAGATTGCCTCCTAAGCTGCATGGGTTTTGCTAATAAAATGGAGTTTTTGCGAAAGAACTTTTCACGTTGAACAAGAATCTGAGATCAAAAACTTCCCATCACGTCACGTTTTAGGAAAAAATAGGGTTCAAGCAAGTCTTGTTTTACAAGGATCCGATAATGTTTTCTATTTTTATTAATTTTTAAACTTTTCAAACTGATTCAGGACGAAACCTGAAATCAAAAACAGTTACTGACCTAGAAAAACTAGGAATGCAGGAGTGCTCAGTATCAACTTCTCTTTTTGAATCCGTAGTCAAACCTCATGTCGAAGAAAACAAATCGGATTTGATCGCATAGTGTAAGTAAGATTTAAAATTAATTTTTTTTTATATATGACTTTTTAGAAAAAAAACCGATGGAAATAAAAAATATCGCTAAATAGATTTTATTTTGACTTTTTTCCATCCATTGGCAATTAGTCTCTAAAATTAGAGTAAAGTTTTCACATTTCGGGGGGGTTCAGAACCCCCAAACCCCATTCTAAATACGGCCTTGATATGACAATACTTTCGTCGGACATAGCAATGAAAAGCTTGACAGTAGAATGAATACTCAATGGAATGTTTCGTTTGCATCCTTTATTACCGCCGACCTTTTACAACTTGTAGCATGGATTATGGCCTTCGTGACGTAGTGATTATCTGCTGCATTGCTACACAGAGCTCATTAGCTAGATACTCGACATGATCGAAAAATCAAAATAGAAAAATAGAAAATAAAACCATGGCAGAAAAGCTTTTGACTTCGTCTTTCGTAGTCGACATAAAACTATAGGTCCCTTCCTTCCACTCGTGTTCAAATACAACTTGCACATCATAGTTCAATTGGCCCTCCATAGGCTGCTAGTTGTTACAATTTTCTCTTCTCTAGCTAATAACAATTAAATTGCAAAAAAAGAAAAAACGAGAAAATATAAAAACACAACATTATTTGATAATACTTTTTACTTTTTGCTCAAAACTTTCAAATCAGGAATATTTTAAAAAATCTGCGAAAAATGTTTTATTTTGTTGCAACATAATTTAATTTAGTATTTCTGCTGGTTTATTTTCTAAAATCATCGCAATTACTCTTTCGTTCTCTTTAAGTTGGGTTTCAATGAGAGTTTCTCTCCAAGTTGATAGCAATTACTCTTTGGTACTGACAAATATACTGAAAATTACTGTTTGCTTTCACAAAGCTAGCGGGAATTACTCGTTGATTCTCACCACGCTAGTGGCAATTATTCGTCAGTTCTAAACGAACTAGTTACAGTTAATTCTCAGCAGGATCCATGATCTAAAGCAGGGGTGCCCAAAAGTTTCTAATGAATATGTAAATACCAATACATATAAATATTATCATTTAAAAGGAACAAAAAATCATACGTTAGATAACAACAAAGTCTACGTTGAATATAACTCTCGCCAATGTGTACCAAACTGCTTGGTTTCTGACAAAACCAAGAATCTTGGTTACAACATGCTTAGCTATGTACTTGGCATCGTTGCTCTAAACAAAACTTTTTTGCTCATTTTATAATTTAGTTTCTTCTATTGAAAATCAGATAGCAAGGCTAAAGCACTATTATCCCAACTTGCTTTTAAACACATTTTAATAGTATTCTATTGAACAATTTTCAATTTCTATTAAAGGATAAGAACCAGAAAGAAATCCCCACAAGAAAGTATTCAATTTTAACACATTTCTGGCGTTTTTCAAAAAATTCAAAAACAAAAAAAAAAATTATAGTGCCTACATAAATGATATTTTCTTTTGTTTTTTTTAAATCAAATGTCAAACCCTATTAACTGAAAAGCTCAAAGGAATGTCAACAAAACTCAAATACACTCAATACAAGGACAAGCTAAGTATAAGCATGAGCTCTTATGTGAGATGAAATCAAATAGAAAAATTTTTTATTTTTTTTTTCAGCAAGAAATATTCACTTACATAAGACAACAAACAAAAACGATAAATAAATAAACAAATACAAAATACCCCTAAAAAAAAGTAAAATTCAAGCAGACAACAATAAAAATAATAACAATAAAAAATTTGATTTTACCCAAAAGACTATAAACGAAATCAGCAAAAAAAAAAAAAAGAAAAGAAAAAAAAAAATAAAATGTTCAATTGTGAAAAACAAAATATTTCTTTACGCACATGGGATTTGAAAACTCGAAATGAAAATTAAATTATGAAAATTGAATTTCAAAAAGTAAAATATAATTGTAAATTGCTTTAATATTGCTTGCAATGAGAAAGAGAGAGAGCAATGCAATGCAAATATTCATATATACATGTGTGTGTGTGTGTGTCTTTGTGTAAGATAGGGTGCCACTCAGCAGGGAAATGTCAAACACTCTCTACCAAAAGTTATGTGTGTGTGTGTGTGTGCAAGTGTAATTTTATCATATGTAGAATATCTAATTCTGTACGTTTGTATATGTAGTTTCAATTGCTGAAATAACTCTGTGACAATTTTACAATGTTTTACCAAAACGTTAACATCATCGTTGTTGTTGTTATTGTCATTGGTGTTGGGGTTGGCATCGTTGGCTTTGATGTTTGTTGAGTGGGTGGCGTCTGAAATTCATGTTCTGTGTATTTTGTTACAATGTTTTCGGTTTTTTTTTCAGATTTTTTTTCTTTTTTTTGGGGGTTATTGTGAGTAGCATTACATTTGTGCATACAGAGAAAGAACATCATATTACATAGCATCATCGCATAGTTCACATCGTAAAGTAAAATATTTAAATGATGTGCTGAACAGAAAACATATAAAAGAAAAATGATATGATTTTTCTTTTATAAAGAAGATTCAAGTACATATGAATCGTATATCTAGGTGGAAGTTTGGTTGATAACGTAGTGTACTCAGTAGAAGTAAGAACTCTATTTTAGTAAGAATGGTGCAAAACTGTAGATGAACTGGGTAAAACTGTAGCTGAATAAAAAAATTCTTGGAAAAAATTATAGGAGACTTTAACCTAAAGTGGTCTTAATCATAATAATCGTAATCAATCGATTGTTTTTGACATCCAAACGATTCCGAATATAATAAGGTAAGTCTTAGTAGGGGTACTGATACTGTGGTCTTAATTTGATTACTTTGACCATCAACCTTAATACAGTTCAATTATCTATTTTTTCTTTTTCTGTACTTTTTTCTAATTGAATACAAGAAAATTAGGAAGGGAAAAGGAAAATCGAAGGAAAGCTCTTATCGATATAACAAACTAGTTAGAGTTACTCATTGGTTCTCATGAAGATGGATACAATAACTTTTTGTTTCTCATTCTCATTGGCTTTCAGTGAGAAGTTCCAACCAAGCTATTGAGTTGATGGCATCTACTAACTTATTTTGATAAAATAAAAGAAAAGTACTCTTGGTTTTCACAAGGTTAGTGGGAATCACTCGCTGATTCTCACCACGTTTGTGACAATCACTAGTTGGTTCTGAAAAAACTAGTTAGAATTATTTAAAGTTTGAAAATGAAATTACGAAGTCCATGTAGTTTTCTACGCCTACCTCATTAAGTTGGGTAATTCAGCAATGAAACGTTAATAGAAACATGTAGGGCGATAGACAATATTTTTCGGAACAGTGCAAGTGTGTAGAAATCATCACTGGTAGTCAAGATGCTATCAATGAATCATCCAAAACTCAAGAGTATCATCTTAATAATTTATGAATAGGTGTGGTAAAAATTTATCGATCTAGGTTTCAGACTATGCTTTTCTTTTATAATTTCCTGGAAGTACGAACTTTAAGAATACAAAAAAAAAAAATGTAGAAAATTTAGGTTAGAATTGGAGATGTGCAGGAGGGCCAAAAGTATTTCATAATACACAATTTTGTGAACAATTGTGCTTTGCTCAAATAGAAATAAATTTCACAATTGATCGCAGACAGTTAAAATGTACATTATTAATTTAAAAATTATTTTAGACTCATTAATAACTCATGAAGTGGGTAAAAAAGGTTCTATTTTTAACTAGAAAACCCATATTTAAACCAACTGCTTTATGTAAATGCATCTCTTATTGCTAGCGACATATTCGTGTTATTTTTTTTCCTTCTGTTATTTTTGCTATTGTTACAAACTGCTGTTGTAGATATGTATATGTGTTTGCTATGAAATAGCAATAAACAAAATAATATTAAAATTGAAATACAAATATTGTCGCCACATACCTATAAAACAAATATACACATGCATATGTATATGCATATGTATGTATATACCTTGAAGTATATAACTACTACCTACTACCATACCATAAGTACTACTTATATAAGTAAACTTATTAATACATACAAGTACATGTGTGTGTAAGCATATATTCCTCAGCTATATATGTATTCTACATTTACGTACCGTTTTATTTCCCAGATGCTTCACACGACATCCCAAATATGCGGATTTACCAACGAGTGAGGTTATATTCTTTGGCATGGTTAAATCGAAATATGGCTCATTCCATCTGTGTCCATGTGGATAGTGTAGCGGTGGCAGATGTGTTGGCTTTTGATCCAAATTATTATGATTGTTGTTATTTACAGAAAGTCTTTGGTAACACATTGTTAAACCTGCAACAAAAAAGAAAAAATAAAATCAGATAACGAAATATAAAAAAGAACCTTGTTGTAGTAGAAAATATTAAGAAGAATGTAGTAAAATAAGAGAAGACAAAAACTATAAAAAAATGGAGAAAAATTTATATTTGTATACATATAATTCAGTTTCACATACTCTTCGTTTACTTGCGTGTATGTGAAATTGCAATTGAGTGATGAAAATTTGTAGAGTGTTGGAAGAGTGGAATATATTTTTCCTTTTTTCTTTTTGCAATTTTGCTCACATACATAAATATTTGTTGGAAAATGATTTTTGGCAAATGTCGCAGTTGTCAGCTTGTCATTTCTATAGGGAGTAGATTAAGGTAGAGATACTTCTACTTGATATTCTCTTCCCTTGGTTTTTCTTTTTTGGTTTCTTGTTGGTTTGTTTGCATTTCGTATGTTTATTTTAGGTTCGTTTCTATGTGTGTCTGCTTTATATACAAAAATATTTAATTATATTTAACGTGCTTATAGTTTATCTTTTCATAAGTTCCTTTTGAAGAGTAATGTAATCAAAAGGTTTTCTTTTACATATTTATATATTTATGTAATAATATGAAAAGTATATTGCAAAAAAAATTAAAAAGAAATATACTAAATATTTTCAACAAGTAAACCTGAAATATGATTAAAATTCATAAAAATGTTGTTTAGTTTAACTATCATTGAGTGCATGAACAGACACCGAGAGAGCCGAGATCTTGATCGTGCATTTTTCGTATGAATACATTTTTTAGAGACGTCAGTTCTCTCAATGTTATTTAGCATTAGAGAGTGATTGAATTCAAAAGAATTTACTGTTATTATTAGTCATGCTGTTTTTGCAAGAAATTATTTTAATGCAAACACATAAATATGAGAGAGCGAGAGAGAGAGAGCGCTGTTAATGTTATTCTAGCGAGAGGGCTTAAGCAATAAAAGCAGAGACGTCGGCTGAGTGATTGACTTCAGAGGAATTTACAATCATTATTAGTCGTGTTGTTTTTGCTAGAAATTTTGTTACAAACACATTAACATTAACATGAGAGAGAGAGAGAGAGAGAGAGAGTTGTTCATGTTATTTTATATACATATGAATAAATTTTTTGTATGGAAATTGGGCCTAAGCAAAAGAAGCAGAGGCATCGGTTCTCTCAATGTCACCTCAAATTAACGAGTGATTGACTTCAGAGAAATTTACTATTATTGTTAGCCGTGTTGTTTTTGCAAGAAGTTCTTGTAGTACAAATACATAAATACGAGAGAGAAACTGCAATTCATGTTGTTCTTGTCTGGTTCTAGCAAGAGTTGACTTTGTTTGATTACTCGTGTTTTTTATATTTAAAGTAAAATTCGGTAATAATAGTGTTTCTTATAACATAAAATTAAATGTATTTACTCTACTCTAGTTTTCAAATTCTGTTTGAAAAAAATCAAAAACTCAATTTGAATGTTCTAGAAATTTTTTACTTTTTTCAAAACAAAAACAAGTTTCCAAAATGAATGGAAAGAGGACTAGTAGGGTTGGCAATTACAATTAAATTATCATTATTTTAAGACCACTTCGTTTCCCAGGTATAAGAAAACAACTTTGCAGAATCACAAATTCGAAAATAGTTAAAAACAATCGACAACTTTTCGAGTGTCCAAAGAACTCATCAACGATGGCAACCAAGCATTCGAAAACGGATAGATAAAAACTATACGCCAGATTTAAAAACAGACATCCTTCTGTTCAATATTCAAATACGCTCTACCAAATTATGCAAATTTGTTTACTTTGTTATGACAGCAATGATTTTGCAAAATTAAACTATAACTAGTAACAAACTAAGCAAATACAAATTTATTTAAAAGTATTCACTATTTGAACTTCACGCTCATCCGAGCATAATAATATTAGTAGAGAAAGTCAGCGACCAAATATTTATTCACTAGCAATCACCGCATTTATTTGTTCATTTACTACGAGTATTACATTAAAATAACTAAATTTTAATTACTTTCAAGTTTATGCCATGCTTGGCTGCGAGCAGAAAACTTTCTGCTTTGTACTCAATCGGAATTATGGTCTTCTCGCACGTTGTAAACTTAAAGTTCTTCACCAGCAATGCGAGGCCAATACGTGCTTGCATTTGCCCAAAACGCATACCAATACAATTACGAGGACCATCACCGAACGGTAACCAGTGAACGGATTCGCGATTGGCAATCATTTCTGGAGAGAAACGTTCCGGTTTGAAAGCCTCCGGGTCAGGATAGTATTCAGGATCACGATGATAGGAAGCAGCGGGTATTGTAACACTTATGCCTTTTTCAATGACGTACTTGGGATGACCGGGCACAACGTAATCATTGAGTGCCTGACGTTTAAGATTAGGGACAATCGTATATTTACGTAGGGTTTCTGTAAAAGTAGAAAAATATTAGCGTCTACAAGTTATAAGCGTAACTTTTATTCTGCTTACCCGATATAACTTGATCAACATAACCCAGCTCCTTCATACATTCATATGTCAGTTCTTGATTATGTTTATTTAAAACGGCATTCACTTCATCACACATCTTTTGCTGCACATCTTGATGCAATGCCAGCTCGTATAACGCGAAACCCATCGTGGTCGATGAGGTCTCAAAACCCGCCAAAAAGAAAACAAACGCCTGAGCAGCGACTTCTTCTACAGTCAAACCAGTCAACAATTCACCATCTTCTAACTTAATTGATTTGGTATTTTTCAATTCAACCAGTAAGTCCATGAAATCATTTCGTTTAATTTTGTTTTGCTCACGGAAAGCGACAGTCTCGCGTACAATGCGCATAAAGAATTGATGCACATCTTCGTGCGTTTGACGCATTCTCAGCTTACGCGCCAAATTCGGGAAGGTGAGCATGAACCCCGTTAACAAATTACCATGGCGAGTTTTATCGAATGTCATCTTCCCCATTAGACGAAATTCAGCATTCGGATCACGTAAACTATTGCATTCAATGCCAAAGGCACAGGTGCCAATTACATCGGTCGTGAAACGTGCCACCAACTCTTTGATCTCCACAATATTATTCTTCTGCACCATGTCATCGAAAACCTCCAAAAATTCATTAGCTACACGCACAATAGTAGGAAACATAAACTTCATCTTGCCCGATGTGAATGTGGGTGATAATTTCTGACGCAGTTGCTTCCATTTATTGCCATCCAATGCAAATAAATGCCCCGTCAACGGGTCATCACGTTCATTGTGGAATAGCCCGCGATCGGCAAAGTTTGCGAAATCTTTTATGAGAATATTTTTTGCAAGCTTTGTATCCAGAATAAATACTGACGGACGTTGAAAGAAATAAAAACCACAAAATGGTCCAGTTCCTTTGTGCTTTTTATAAATATCATCGAAAATATCCTGAAGTATTCGAGTCTTAAGAAATCCTTTCATGTTACCATATAAAATGTTGGGCTCATCATGTGCTATGCCTCGATCTTTCCAATAATTCAATTTCCCACGCACATAATAAATAACTGCAGACAGAATACCAATTACTATATACAACAATATATATGCCACTGCCATGATTTTGAGTTTGATGACACTTTAGTGCGCTATTTTTCTAATAAATAACTGTTCACTCCAGAGTTTGCTTAAATACTATTCTTGTTAGAGAGTGAACAGCAAAAGTTAAACAAAAATAACTTATCTAGTTACTCACTGGTGACTATATTTGAAAAAACAAAAACTCATTATACCATAGTCGCTCAACGCTTTATCAGCTTTTGATTTGGGTTGCGATTGAGGCAGCACATAAGCATATACCCGAACTTTTCGGCAATCATTGCCAAAGTCACCTCGTGTATAAATTTTTATTTTCTACTTTATCATCTTATACCTGCCACAACTCATTGCTTGAATTGATAAAAAAAAATAAGTGAAAGTCATGCTAAAAATTAAAATAACTAATCTTAAAATATTTAACTGATTAGGAAAATGAAATTTTTTTTTAAGTTTTTATAAATAAAACTTAAAAAAGAAAGGCAGTTGAAGTGAGACTAGACTGAGGTTAAGCTAAGTTATGTTAAAGTAGGTCAGGATAGGTTATTAGTTAGATTTGTTTATGTTTACTTGGTGAAGAATTGACGGTGATCACTCAGCTACTGATAAGGTAAATTATGTTAAATTAAGGACTGTAAAATTTCAAGCATTGTCAGCACCAGTACCAGAACTTCCACTGGTATTTACAGATGAAGAAACTTCTTCAAAAAAGTATATTGGTCTCAATCTTTACTTTAATTTTAGCAAAAAAATATAGATAAGTTAAATTAAATCTATTTTAGCTTGGTATAATGCATCCATAATAAGAATTTTAATTACTCCGGCCAATGAACAACCTTTTTATCGAGGTCACTGATCGTAGCTCTGTAGCCAGATATTCTTTATCATATCTGGAATTCCCGCTATATAGATCCAAAGCCTATAATCTCATTATAATGTTTGAAGAAGAAATATAAAATTTCTTTATTTTAACTTTATCATGAACAGAAGAAAAATATACTACTAGTGCATCATATCCCTTACACTCTCTTTGGGTTGTTATATAAAGTCATTACCATATGCACAGTGGCTAGCATAGAAATATGAAATAATCACGATTAAAACTGAACCGCATAAATTTATATTTGACTAAAAGTTCATAATTTTTTATTGTAGCAAATTTTAAAGCCAATAACACAGTTCAACAAATTACGACTTTTTGACAGCAACAGAATAGCCACCCTATAATCCAGAAAGGGTATGTTGTATAGACCATTTTTGTAAAATAAACTTATAGTTCAGCACGTCTCAGTTTTTTTTTTACAGTGGGTCAATGTTTTCATTTTTCAGTCGAAGGGAGCTGAATACTAAGTGCAAAAAGTGATATTAATTGATGACTGAGAAAAATCTTATCGGCAAAGTTGTATTGTAGAATTTTACGAGGATCATTTCTGTAGAACATTTCAACCCTTTCGCTACTCTTTTTATGGGTCAATTCAACACCGTTTTTGATGGAAACCTAAGAAGACCTTTCAAAAGAAACATTTAAGGATTAAAGTATTCCACAAAAATATTTGGCAGAAAATTTTACTAGGGGTCACCAAAAATATAACAGTTAATGCTTAATAAAAGGAAATAGCCGCTTACCCACAGAAACAAAATGTACTATAATGTGAATTCAGCATTATGATTAATTAAGATAACTATAACTTTAATTTTGACTACCAAGGAAACGTCCTCAGGTGTTCGCCGCTGATTTTTTTGATTTTTTTAAATGAAGGGGCCGGAAATCTAAGCGATAATTGCTTAAAAATCAGGTATCATTGACAGCGCTTTCATTTTTTTTCTTTATTACAACATTTAGTTTTTTTTTTAACTGAACCTTTTTTTTTAGAAATTTTTTTTTTCAAATTAATATTTTTTCAGAGAAAAACTTAAAAAATCGACAACTTCAGTAAAGAATATAAAGCATTAGGCCGCAAAAGGCTATGGTCTCGTGCCTTTTTTTGTTAATAGCAATCCTTACTTTCTTCAATGGTGAAAAAAAATTGGCCAACTTCGTCCAACCTTTATTATTATTATTATTATTTGAAGGAAGGACGACTCGAAAGTCAGGCACTGCGACCTATAAGATCTTTTGTACCAAAGCCCCAAGAAAGAAAGAAAGAAAGGAAGGGAGAAAGAAAGATAGATAAGAAGCATACCCAAGCCGAGAATCGAACTCGGGTCTCCAGAAACAAGAGTCTGGCACTCTTCCACTAGACCACAGTGGCGATGGTAGGACCTACAGTTTAACGCCGATTCCGAACGGCTATGTGGCAATTTTTTTATCAGCTCGGTGGTCTTGCCATTACCAACCAAGGTGTGTACTTGTACACATTCTTATAATTCTCATCCACTTCATATCGATAGTGAATATAAGAAGTTTATGAGAATTAACCACCAGACCAAGACGGGAATCGAACCCGCAACCTTCTGGATGAAAGTCTAGTGCACTATCCACTAGACTATCGAGGTCGTCCAACCTTAGAAGAAAATCAATATTTATTAATAATCTTAAATACAAAAAAAAAAAAAAAAAAAAAAAAAATTTAAGAAATTTATTAAACTACTATTTCAACTTTTCAAAGCAATTTTTTTGGTACCATAATTTTCGTGGCTTGGTCATCAAAACATTCTAAAACATAAATTTTAACCTATTAGTGACAAACCTCAAGTAAATATGTTGGCAATACATTGAATTTAAATTTCTCCGAGTTTTAGGAGTCTCCTAATATTGGCAAATGCCCATGTTTGGTATACAAATTACATATGTTGGCATATAAAATATTTGAATTGGTAAAAAAAGTTCTTGAAATTAAAAGAAAAAAACACAAGTTTTAGAATGAAGGGGCGTGACTAGAGGGCTAAATTATGGTTTTTAGGAATCTCTATTCTATTAATTTTGGCATTCGCAAACGTCAACACCCTTGGTTTTAATTAGTTCCCGTTTTCGAGAACCCACTGCATTTTTGAAACAGTTACTTTTGGCTGTTATGTCAATATTTAAATTTGTGTTAGTATTTTGCAAAGCAGACTGTTTTATAAAATTATATTTAATTAGAAAATCTATTTTATTATATATATCTATGATAAAAGTAAAGACATTTTAAGAAGGTGAGTTAGCGTTGTATTTTAAATAGTGTTCTATCCCAAACCGAAAGAAATGATGGAGCATAGGTTCTCAATTGGCAATATTTAAAAAATAGTTGCACTGATATTTTAATTTAATTTATTTTAATTTTGAAGCTTCTGCAAAAAAAAAAAAAAATTGTCTGAAAACCGAAATCGGTACCAAAAATTCGATTTTAGAATCAGCATACTATAACCCTTTACCAAATGGTATTTTTAATTTTTAGTTAGGCGCGTCCAAATTCAAGCAATAATTTATATAGTATCTTAAAAGGTAAAAAAATTGGATAAGAACCGGTTCGGTTTTATAAAAAAGGATCACCGGTACCAAAACAAACGATTCTATTTTTGAAATCATTATGCCATAATCCTTTAGGAAATTAAGTTTCATTAAATTCAAATAACTCCTTCTATTTTTGTCCAACTTTTATGTGGGGACGGAGCACTGTGCGACACGTAGATATGTTCGGTTATGCAGTACTTCTACCATGCTGCAAAATTTGCTGAAGCAAAAATGTTAAAAATTCGATTTTTGTCTGCTGATCACACATTTAACAGTAACGAACCAGCGGCGATGATGCTTGACCAGCCGCCAGATATTGCATTTTAAACGTTTTTGCTTCTTCAAATGCTGCTATACTGCATAAGCGAACACACCCATATCTTCTTTGTCGACGGAAAAACTAGAGGATTGGTTTTATTTATGGAAATTTGACGCATCAATTCAAGAACCATATTTTTAATATTTTGCAACACGATTTTCGCCTAAAGTTTTCATACCAACAATTATATGTACAATTTGAGAAAGTAAGCCATTGACCTGGTATAAAGGCGGTGACAGAACACTAGTATTTTCTATGTCCATGACTTGGATTCAACCGGCAGCTCACATGCCAAGCGCGTGCTAGTTATGTGTAAATTTCAAATTTGGTAGAGGTAAAAAGCTATTTAATTTTATCAGCCGTTAACCTTTATATATATGACTTTTATCCCTTTGTTGACCCTTAATGAAATTTTCTGGGAAATATTTTTGTGAAATATTTTAATCCTTAAATGTCTCTTTTGAAAGGACTTTTTAGGTTTCCGTCAAAAACGGTGTTGAATTGACCCATAAAAACAAGAGCTAAAGGGTTAAAACGTTCTACAGAAATAATCCTCGTAAAATTCTACAATACAACTTTGCCGATAAGATTTTTCTCAGTCATCAATTTATATCACTTTTTGCACTTAGTATTCAGCTCCCTTCGACCAAAAAATGAAAACTTTGACCCACTGTAAAAAAAAACTGAGACCTGCTAGACTATAAGTTTATTTTGCAAAAATTATCTATACAATATGCCCTTTCAAGATTACAGTTTGATTGATCTGCATTCAAATTAAACTATTCTTTACTGCATTCATATTGAGAAAATGTGAATTCAATTTCATTTTGCTGAATCCCAGATTATGATACTAATAAATACAATACTACAAAATAATATTAATCATACGCCATGTGGTACCCTCGAATTATTCACTTAAAACTGCTAGAAATAACCATAGTTATATTTAGTTATTTGAAAAAGAAAAAAACAATAAATTTTTTATAGAATTTACAATTTTAGACAAACCTTAAATTAACGAATCTTTATAGGTATGATATATTTGTTCACACGAAGTATATAAATAGTTAGGTATACAGTTACATTCATTTTTATATAAAATTTTTTTTTTTTTATTGTATTTTTGTTGGTTTGAAGTTTGCGTGTGAAAAATATTTTCACATAAATTCTGTTGCAATTTGAAAATAACTAAGTATTAAGTATCGCAGTGTTGCAAACTAAATTTAGAAATTTATACTTAACTACTAAAGTTTGCATCATAGATATTAAATTTAAATTAATACATGGTTACGTGCTTGCATATACAAACGAGTTTTTATATATATAAATAAGCAAATAGCAGTGAATGTGTAAATGTGCTGCCGTTGTCGTCACACAATACAGAAATGCCTCACAAATACTTAATTTTTAAAGCATACATTTAGGCGACGGGGTTCATCGGAGAAATAACGACAATAAACTTTATTTGGTTAGCTATTTAGTACTTATAGGTAGGTAAAAATTGCTAAAATGCCAACACGATTTGCATATAGGTGCAAATTATATGCGAGAAAATTAAAATTAAAATCATTATTAATTTTATTATTTTCTTACCTAGAATATATAATTGTATGTATGTATTTGTGAATGTTACCAGGTAGGAACCGAAAAATATAAGCGCTTTAAAGTAGTGCTTGTAAAACATTTACTATGTATGTGTAGTTTATAATTTGTATACATGAATGAATGAATGCGCTTTACATGTAGGTATTTTCATTTCAATGTTTTAGTGTGTATGCGTGTACATGCTTCTTTGAACACAAGCGTCTATAATTTATTACGCTTATTGAATTACTTGAGCATGCTTAAAATATCTTAAGTCAATTTTCATTGGTATTATAATTTCAAAAGGAATTCCGTTCTACTATTACATTGAGCGTAGATTTCACACACACACACATATAAACACATGCTGCACATATTTGTAGCTACATATTTCACACATAGTTTTCACTCTCAAATATTTATATGTGCATTAGGATGGCCGGAAAATGTATGAAAAAGAAAATGTGGAACACAAGTAAGCTAAAAAAATTCGATTTTATGTAGAAATAAAAAAAAAATTAAGTTCCGTGCTGATTTTTATATATTTTAGAAATCGCTCATGAGCTTTAAATTTGGAGCAAACAATTTTTTTATGACTTTCTATGTTATTCAATCATGTAATGACTTAAAACAACTCTTCGCATCTAAAATAGTTAAGAACATACAGATAACATATTCTCTGCTATTTTGTCTTTTCAAATTGTAGTTTAAGAAGTATTTCAGAAGTTTTGGCTAATAAAAAAAGTAAACTTAAAACAAAAAAATGATTCTTTAATTTTAGGCTTATGATAGTTAAAATATAAAATAAATAATTTTGATTAAATTTTTCTGGAGGTACCAGCATTTTTTCTTACGAAATTCTTTTAGTTCTTCTTAAACATGAAAGAGGTAGAGCAGAGGTGCCTACGCTCTATGCACTTAGTGCACATTTGTTTTTGTAAAAGCACTTAGGCATAGGCTGTACAATATAATATACATACACACAGCACTCCGCACTAAGCAATAGGAAATACATAAAAAATTTTGTCTTTTTCATTTCTCATCTCTCTTCTTTACCTATTTTAAATCTACCAGATTTATTAATAAATCTTAGCAGAACCTGCAGAGTTAAAGAGCTCAAGTGTTGATCTCTCAACACTCCAGTTTCAGTTGCTTATCCTGATCCGACAGAAAGCGGGGCAGACGCTAAAAAAGTGGCCTGCCGGGTCTTCACTTTGCCTATACAAAATTTCAAAGCAATAACACTTTCGTATGCTTTGTTGGTACACATTGACCGCACTTATCTTCAACGTAGATTTTGTTGTTGTCTAACGTATGAGTTTGTAATAATAAAGTTCATATGTATTGTTTGCACTTCCATAAGAAACTTTTGGGCACCCCTAAAGTAGAGTATCATAGAGCACAAACACAGAGAGAGCCGACTCATCGGCTCGATCGGAATTTTTTCATATGAGTAAATTTGTTGTAAGCAGAGACATCGGCTCTCGCAATTACATCTCAAATTAGCGAGTGAGAGACTTACTGTTATTGTCAGTTGTGTTGTTTTTGCAAAAAAACTCTTTTAAAATAAATACATACATGAATATGAGAGAGAGAGAGTGCTATTCGTGCTGTTCTTGCAAGAGTTGACTTTGCTTCTTTACTTTGTTGTTTTTAGCATAGACTAGTGAAGAGGAGAGTGAGAGAAGGGAGGGGTGGGGTTAAAACCTTTCCACTTTTAGCGGTGAAAACTTATATAACATTTTTAACCTACTCTATCTAAGAAAACAACATTTTTCAAAATTACTGCCACTCTAATGTACATACATATTTATATATGTGTGTTTCAATGTGCTAATATTCATATGAGAAATGTAAGTTTGTTTTAAATCTTAAGTAATTTTAAAATAACTCTTTGTGTACTTAAGTGTCAGAGCGTAAAATTATATTTAATTAGAGGCGTATTCACTCACACACACACACATATGTAAACATATACCATGCATATGTGTAAGCTTATGTTATCAATAAACTTTGATCGCTTTTCAATTAATTTTATGCATATTAAACGACATACAAATCGCTGTCATTTAATATAATGTTTTCAATATTTTTTTGATTGTGTTAATTTTTGTTTTTTCATATGTTTTGTATTAAAATTTACATATTAAAAAAATATTTACAAAAGAAATTTAAATAATTCACCTACAAATTTGTCTAAGTAAATATTGTCGTTATTATGCACATAATTGTTTTAGATATTATATACTAGAAGTTAATATGTGTATGTACATATGTAGTTACATATGTGTTTTTTTTTTTTTTTTTTTTTTTATTTAACGAGGAGTAAAAGCATTGAAAGCCAAAGTCAGTGCGAGACTTCCACCCGCTAAACATCTCCTCTCGTCCGACGGAAAGCTCCTCCCGGAACCACCGTTAAGTATTTCGTCGGGAGGCCGTCTAGAGCATTACTGCTCACTCGTCTGTTTTAATTTTTGTCGGTCTTGTTCGTAGCCGTCCGCTGTGGGGCAGGGTCGCTGACACCCTGGCTTCTTCGTTCCACTCGTTATATCGCGTGGTATCGTTTCATGTAAACGCTGGAGGCGTCTAGGTCTCCTGGGCGTTTGTTGTTGGCTGCGCCTTTTTGTTTTAACCGATCTGGTGAGACGGGCGTGGTCTCATTGCAGTCGGGATCACTGTTTTGTAATAAACACGGGAGACGACTGGGTCTCCTTGGTGTTTATTATTTTTGGGTTGCGCCTTGTTGCTTTAGTCTGGTGAGACGGGCGTGGTCTCATTGCAGACTGAAGTGGCGTCTTTTGTTTTAACCGATCTGGTGAGACGGGCGTGGTCTCATTGCAGTCGGGATCACTGTTTTGTAATAAACACGGGAGACGACTGGGTCTCCTTGGTGTTTATTATTTTTTGGGTTGCGCCTTGTTGCTTTAGTCTGGTGAGACGGGCGTGGTCTCATTGCAGACTGAAGTGGCGTCTTTTGTTTTAACCGATCTGGTGAGACGGGCGTGGTCTCATTGCAGTCGGGATCACTGTTTTGTAATAAACACGGGAGACGACTGGGTCTCCTTGGCGTTTATTATTTTTGGGCTGCGCCTTGTTGCTTTAGTCTGGTGAGACGGGCGTGGTCTTATTGCAGACTGAAGTGGCGTCATTCATCGGGATGGTATAGAGCTTTGTGACAGTTTGGTCACGCCCTCTCTCTCTCTCTCTCTGTGGGGTATTTCAGTCGCCTCTTACGACAGGCATACCTTACCGCGGGAATATTCTTGCCCACTTCCCGCAGGGGCACGACCCTACACTCTATTTGATTGTTTGATTGAGTCGTCGCGCACTCATACATATGTGTATGTGAATCTGAGTGTGTGTAGGAATATATATATTTTTTTGGTTATGAATTTTGTGTAGTATTTGTTTTGATGTTTCAACGTTTATTATTGTTTAATTTAGCGGGTATATCGTAATGAAAATACATATTTTTAGATAGAAAATACAAAATAAATAAGGATTTTATTCATGAATTAAGTATGTGAAGCAACAAAAACACAAAATACTAGAATTGGAATATAAATGTAACTCTAATATTTAAAATAAATAGTAGAAAACTGAAAAAGTGCAATATAATTTTTGTAATAAAACTTTAAATTTTATTTTGAGGTTCATAAATGTTATATCGATCTTGTAGATTTAGAAAACTTATTAGGTTTTTTGATGGATAAAATATCTACCTATAATAAATGCAATTCTTGGTGAATTAATTTTAGATGCAATGTCAAAATCTTGATTAGAAATGATAGAGAGCAGTAGGGTCAAAATCGGCTACTCCGGATTATTCTTAAAAAGTGATTCATTCACCATTGAATTTGTAAAGGTGTCACATTGACGTACTGTGTAATTGTGTACCATGCTTTTCAGGTTTTTCTTATTGTTATTGTATGCAACTATAAATTGCAAAAAATGAGAATCGGCTTCTTAGATCATAGTCTATAGAAAAGATAAACACCTGAGACAGTACTTATAGAAGTTAGCGGAAAGAGGAGGATTGTTTAAGAGAGTAAAAAAAATATTACTACTATATGTAAACACTACGATTGTGCTCATAACTATTTATTTACTTAAGTTCTTATAATCATGTATTTATCTAATTAACCCACATATTTTTTTTAAACAGCTTTAATCAGTTTTCTATAAAATTTTGTTTTCTATCCATATTTGCGTAGTTGCTGTTCCTGTTATCCTTGTGCCCATGCGTGCTCAAATAACAAATTGACAACATGTAATAACAATAAAACAAAAAAGCAAAAAAATGCTTGTTTAGCAATTGATACGTGATATTGCGTTAACATTAGCGCTAAAGATTAAAATGTGATAGAAACACGTTAACGCGTTAAATGAAAAGAACACATACAGGCACTTATATATGTAATAAAAACTGGCAACCAGAACCACGTATGCAAAAAATAATAATTAAAAACTATTTAAAAACACAACTTAAATATTGAAATCTTTGATAAATTCAATAAAAACTTTTAATTTAATATTAATTTAATTTATATTTACGAAAAAAGCTGGAATGAACAAATAATTTTTGATTCTGCCTAAACTAATTCTTAATATTGAGAGATATTTAATAAATGATTACTAAAAGTGGCACATTCTTGGTTCTGGTAGCAAGCCGACAATATTGGTTCATGTGTACGTATGTGTGTTTTATGTAACTCTCTCACGCTCTCTCACACTCACTCTCAAAAACGAACTACTTGAAGCAGCGAGGGTAAAAGAGTGGCATGCGTGCAGAAGAGAGTAAGAAATTTTTGAAGCACATAGCTTTTTACTATTGAAAAAGAGTTCAGTTTCTGATTGAAAAAAAAAAAACAATTGACGATTTTTGCAGAGGAGTGAAGCCCCATTTATGATAGAGCGACGACGCGAGACGAGTTTCGAAGTCGATTTCGGAAACGAGAGCACTCGTCACTATTCTCGTTGTTCAATTTACAATTCAGCGAGACGCGATTAATAAAACAACAAAAGAAATGAAACATGAAACAGTTGTTTAAAATGATTTACTTTATGTAGAGTTACCATCTTTTTTTTCAAAAATAGTGAAAATGTTTTAAAATAAAGTTATTCTCAGGAAAATATAGTAAAAAAGATTATTTATTAGTTCAATAATTACTGCTCTAAAGATTATTCCAATTTTACTAAGTTTTCTGCTCATATGCTACATATTTTAATTTATTTCAACAGTGATATAGCTCATGTGGCAACTCTACTTGCATCAACTGCTCACGTATTTTTTCCAAATTTTCAAAACTCACTGGCGAAATGACAGCTCGCCTCGCTTCATTATAGTGTGGCCTATACACAACGTAAACGTTAAAGTAACGCAAGAAGTTGAGCAACTCTCAACTTTTGTTGAACGTTGAAAGTTGCAGCTACCACCTGATTAATTTTGTGTATGATTGCATTTCCTTTGGAAACGTATCGTTTGTGTTGCCTCTCTCCTTTGCTTCGCTCTCACTTGAACTTCATATTCAATTTCATATTCCATCATATTGAGTTCAATTGAAAACGAAAGGGGGAAATAAAAACAAATAGTTTTGCTTTTGTGTAAAGAATATTGAATAAAATAATATTGATGATATTTTTTAATTTGAGATTCAAGTATTTGTGACTGACTGGATATTTCAGTATGACTGTTTTGATATCATATACAAAAGTGTAAGTGAATTTGAATGGCTTAAAATGAAAGCTACTGTAAGTTCGTTTTACAAGAGAATTGAGAAATGATTTGTATATAAAAGGGATAGCCATTGCTCTCACGTACACAACGGACTCTATGTGCTAGCGCCTTTTTTTACTTTATGAAGTCAATTAAAACATAAGATATCTCTTTCTTTGTAACCATATTTGTTCTCTTCTTTCATTTCAATTTAATTATAATTTGCTGTTTCTTTTTGCAAAATTAGCAAATGAAATGAATAAAAATTGAATATCAGAAAAATTAAAAAAAGTATGCAAATTAAATTAAGTAAATTAAATTAAACTTCAGAGTCTCATCTTGTATTTGATATTCAAATGAATTTGCGGTTAAACGAAATCAAACAAAATGTTTAGATGCAAGTTTAGCGAGAGAGAGAGGACTTCTTTTACTGTAATATACAGCTATTATTCTATCGTGTACTCTTCTGCTGACCACCAAGAATATGCAATCAAAAAAACGTATGAGGTGTTCTTTACACAAATCACTTAAGAAGGCTTTTCCCGATTTATTTCATTGCATATGTATAGGTGCCCATCGCTGACTTAAAACTTAACGGAATGGTACTTATGAAATGAGCTTAGCATGACCTAATAAAGAAAAAAAAGCAAGCACACTTGCAGTCTTATACATAGCCATACAAAAACATGCAAGTACACTAAAAAAAAAAATACTATAAAATTAGTAAAAGTTTAAACTGAATTTAATACTTTTGACAATTGTAGAGCAAATGAAGGAAAATTGTGTCCGCTGATGTTTTTTTCAGAGCGTACACTTTTGCACGTTTATGTATACCTTAAACTAGTTAGTAAATCGGTTTTCTCTAAGTGTATATATATTACAAAACTATCCACATATGTTTTACAGAATATTTACTTTCAAACATATTTATAATTTTTATTTGTATTGGTTGGTTCTACGTGTTAAATGTGTGCTGTCTCCTAGTCTGTTTATTTGTCAATGTACTAGCCATATGTGAAATTTTCAAATTGAAAATGAAAGAGAAATGTATATATGTACATATGTATGTATGACTTACCACACTCTTTTAGTTATACATACAAAACGTTTTCAATTTCCTTCGCCATTTCCAACCAAACTTTGCTACGTGCTTCAACGTCTATAGCATTTCACTTATGTATGTTTTTTTTTTTATATATATATTTTCGTCTACGCCCATATATTTTTTCTGGTTTATATTTGTTTTTAAATGTACATATGTATGCATTTATGTATGTCTAGATAGTTGGCAAAATCTATACGTTAGCTAGTTTTTTGAACTTCATATTTAATTTCATATTCCATCATATTGAGTTCAATTGAAAACGAAAGGGGGAAACAAAAACAAATAGTTTTGCTTTTGTGTAACGAATATTGAATAAAATAATATTGATGATATTTTTTAATTTGAGATTCAAGTATTTGTGACTGACTGGATATTTCAGTATGACTGTTTTGATATCATATACAAAAGTGTAAGTGAATTTGAATGGCTTAAAATGAAAGCTACTGTAAGTTCGTTTTGCAAGAGAAGTGAAGCGAGAAAAATGAGAAATGATTTGTATATAAAAGGGATAGTCATTTCTATTGAATATATAAAAAATTTTATTTTTAAAGATGATACGGTTCTAACTGAAAGTAAACGGGAAATTACTGAAAGAAAAAAAAACTGTGGTTTTTTTTCCGCACTCGACAAAATTGTGTTAAATTTCCACAACATAAAAGGTTACATCTGCCAAAAAGTTGCACATTTATATTTTAATATAACTGTATACATTGGTGGTCTCCATGGCATAGTGGGTAGTGTGCTAGACTGCTATGGAGGATACAAAGGATAGCACGGACACTTGCTGATGCTCACTTTCACTACCCTTTAACTATCTTCATGCTTTTCTTTTCTCTCTTTTCCTTAATAAAAAAATTTTGTTTACTGTTACACAAAATTGTTTTTGAGAGAGAGAGAGAGAGAGAGAGACAGAGAGAGGGAGGGAGAACACACAACATTTAGCATTATTTTATTGCTCACATCCTTTACCATCTTTCCATGGCTGGAAGAAATGTTAAAGTAGAGTATGAATTGCATAGGCTCTGTAAGAATTGATAGTAATTTTTTGCTTCTGAGCTTACAATAAATACATTAGTTTTGTCTTTTGCAAGGCTTTAGAGTTAAAACGCAATCTAAATTTTTGCGAAAAACGATCGAAAAACACCGGAATCACTGCTTAACATTTTGTTTGATTTTTTTTTCCAAATGTGATGCAAAATTAAACTCAAAATGTATTCAAAATTTAAATTCGATTTCTCATTCTCTTTTCACTTAAGTGGAAGCTGTCATGAATTGCATAAATACGTGTATGCAAAATTATGTACCTATGTGCATTATAAATACAAAAATTTCATTGACATGACTTACGCAAGTCTGCACAGTAATAAACCATTTTAACAAATTTTGCCAAGCCTCATGTGTAAAATTAATTACGAACTTCAACAGCTTATTAACCTTTTATTTTATTTTTGTAGTAATTTTCAACTTCCAGTGGGAGTAATTTTTAAATTTACACACATACGAATGCGCGACAATGTGAGAACTCCCCAATTCCCATAGATGTAATAAATATGTTTACATATTGAGAAAAGTTCAATAACTGTTTACATAAAATTAATGACAATGAGGAAAATATTTAAATTTTTAACTAGATTTAAGATAATTTAATATGACTTTTGATTAAGATAGTAATCTAGTGTTTTTTCATCAAGACTTAAATTAAATTTGACGGTGAATAAGTAAGCAATGGAAATCGCATTGTTGTTGCACTCATACGAAACTAATAAGAAATGCAGTTATGCAGTTGTTAGTGTTTAGCGAATGAAGTCATATGGGGATCGGCTGCATACAATCATACAGAGAGTCGAGTGAGTGAGAGTTTGAATCGAATGAGAGAGTTTAAATCCATATAGTTGTTTTCCTCTCATGTGTTATATACGTGTACTACGTTATGTTTGTGGCGATAAGTGCCGAAGTATCAAGAGAAAAAAACCTTTGCAAAATCGGTCATTTGAAAAATCGAGTTTTTATTACACTCATACGAAACTGGTTAGAAACGAAGTTATTCAGTTGTTACTCGGCTACACACAATCAACCAGAGAGTCAACTTCTCGTGATTTTATCTCATGTGTTTTATTGAGAGAGCCGACCGACCAGGTTACCTCTGCTTGATTGCATATAGCGGCACTTTCCTCGCGTGTATTATATACATATACTACGTCGTGTTTGTGCCGATAAGTGTAGTGAGTATCAACAGAAGAAAAGCAACAACAAAATAGAGAGAAGAAGATCGCAAAAACTTCAACAGAATTTATTGTAAATGTTTTCTAATAATTTTCAAATAAAAAGTTTCACTTTTACTGTGAGTGCCTGCAGAAACATTTTTTTTTTTTTTTTGTTTTATTTTTTAGTTGGAGTCAGCGGTCAAAAATACTTCCAGTTAAGATAGAAACGTGAAACTTTGGTTGCTTTTGGCTTTGAAATAATATTGAAAATATTATAAGATAAAATGGCCGTGGTTGAACAACTGCACACCCACCCCCTTCACCCCGTATAAGCAAAAAATTAAAAAAAAAATTTGTACTCAATTATTTTTTTAAATAAAACAAGTTTTGAATAATATTGAGTTTTACAAAATAAGAAAATTAACAATTCAACTGGCGACTACTTATAAAAAAATAATAAAAAATTATAAAACTGATAAATTTTATTCTAGCAAATCAAAAACCGATTTAAATACGGTAGTTTTCGCTATTCCGTTATGAATGGATCCGAACTTTAAAGTAAACGAATAATTAAGTCCGTATTATTTGAAACAGAACCAAAACATCGCACAAAAAGTTACAATTGCATAGCAGAAACCCGAAGCAAAAACAACGAGCCTGCTTCGACCTGTGGGAGATAACACAAATACGGGCAAAAACAGGCAGTTGATATTAACAGATTAGAATCTTAAAACGTTGACTAATGTTATGAAAATAATCCGAATGGGAAGATGAGGGGGAAAAATAACTAAAACTCTAGCTAAAATTTAATTACATGGACAAGAAAACACTAAAAGTGGTATTGGCATAAGAATAATTTTATAAAAAGTACAAAAAAGATAAAAAAATTAAAATTATTTAAAATGAAGCTAATACCTTTTTTCTTTATTATTTTTGATTTATTTCAACACAAAATTGATTTGTATTTTTTTTTAATTTTTTAAAGTTGCACTTCACTTTCAACCTGCTCACACTACAAGAACCAACTAATCACATGCTCTCTCTTTTAAAGTTATTCTTAAAGAGTACGGTTATAATAAAACAAAAACATCTGACTTGAAAGTAACCATGATGTATATAGTGATTCGACTTTTGGATTGACTAGAATTTTTTTTCTAGTTTATTTTTATACTTAAGCAACTGTTTCAATTACACAATCCACGTAGCAATCAGCGTGAATTTCAAAATAAATTTAAGCTTATTTGTATCAAGCAAATGCCCTGAAAAACTCCATGAAATTTATTGAGGACGTGTACCATATTGTGTAGTATAATTTAAATTCAGTGATTTTCTTTTATTGCAAAAGTTTTTCGGTAAACAAAAACCTTTTTGTATTTTAACATTTTTTGCTATTGTATCTACGTTTATAAATTGAGCAAAAATTATGCTTTTTCATAAGCAAAAAAAATATAGAAATTTTTTTTTTTCTTTATTTATTTAGCACGTAAAAGTAAAAAAACACAACCAACTAAGCAATCAAAAAAAAAAAAAAAAAAAAACACTATAAAGTAAGAATAACAAAATAAATAAATCACGTTAAAATCAACTTTTTTAAAACTTTATTTTTTCAACAAAAGAGGAAAAACAGAAACCTGCATAAATATTTCCGTAATTGCTTAAAAAAATATATGTATGTCTATTATAATGCTGCTGATGCTACCAATGCTATGTGCCCCACTTCCTTGCTTCCGTCACCATCTTCTTCTCTTACATCCCTCTGAATGTCATCATTTAAGCTCCCATCGTCTTTAACAACGACGGAGCATTGTACGAAAAGTTGCTGCTCGTTCTGACTTCCTCCTTATTAAGCGTATCCGGTTATATGAAGGCAACAACAAAAACCGCAATAACTTGAAGAAAATTTTATGGTACTTGCAGCAACAACAAGAACCTTAACAAAAAAAAAATGTAATTGACAATACTTTTTTATTGGAAAGTTGTGCAAAAAAAATAAATAAATATATGAAAAAATAAAATACGAAATCTTTTCAATTGCGCTTTGAGTAAAATAAATGCCTCCGCTGTCATCACCGTTGCTTACGCCTCCGTCCCCACTGTCATCGCACATCGTTAGAAAGCCACAAATGTAGCAATAAAAAAGTATAAATGTTAAAAAAGTATAAAATTGTTGAAATGCCGAGTTAAAAAAAAAAACATAAGCTGTAAAAAAAAATATCTAACTTTTACTGTCACATTGACAATTTATGCCATTTGCTTGACAGTAAAATTATGACAAGTTACGGCAGCACCATACCAAAAAAAAAAAAAAAAAAAAACAGAAGAAAAAGAAAATAAATAAAAAAGGGTTTTGGTATTTTTTTACTCAAATTTTATTATTTCATGTTTGATTTTATATATTTCTGCTACGTTCTGTGTGCTGGATTGACGACCCAAGTTATGGAAATTCTATAAAAGTTGGAACAACAAGAATAACTTTCTGGTAGAGGCGCAGGCAGGCAATTTTACAATTTTGTGTGCGGAACATTTTAATATTATAAAATGAATAAATTTAAAAGGATATAAAAGGTCCCTACTTACCTATTCTATACTCAACGGGCATACGCTGCGTATGAGTTATGCGAATTTCAAATAATGTTTGTTTTAAATTAAATTAAGAGTTTAAAATTGTTGTGGAGTTGTTGTAGGAGTGTTTTACTTGTTGCTTTTGCTAGCAATGTAAATGTAAATTTAATTATTCTGTTAGTTTTTAAATGAAAACTAGAAGAAATTTTGATCTCTATTGGTGCATCTTCAAACGGCGCATTTCACTTTGCACTATTTTTTTTATTCATGTCAGCAATTTACTTATTTCAAGATTTTATATTAAACGCAAGAAAACTTATGTTTTAGATGACTAAGCGGCGATATAAATTTTTCATCAGACACCCAATCTTGGTATGTCCATGATGTTTTAAGAAGGATTCATCGACCGAATGCCGCACTCACTTTTCGTTTTTTTATGTGATAACCTGTTATGCAGACGGATCTCTTACTAACGAAGGAGCAGAAGATATATGGGCCAAGCGTAAAAAACTTCGAGACCATGACTAAATTCACCAATATCTTTCAGGCGGTAAAATACGCCATAGACAGGTGTGTTCACTTTAGCCTCAAACGGAACTATCGGAATCAGAACATTGCATTTCTAACTGACGGCCAAGCGGCTTTCAAGAATACCATAGAATACTATAATCTCTTAAGGATTATTGGCCTTATAAGAAAACTATACTATGATAACACTATAATCCTTGAAGGGGGCATAATAATTCTTTACCCAAACATAATATTAATAAAAAAGAAAGAAAACTTGTGTTTTCAATTAACGATCAAAAAGCCAGTGGTGCAAACCAAAAATAATTAAATATTGGGAGTACGAATGTATAAACTAGTAATTGTGACTAACATCATATCTATCATACGCGCCATTTTTTTGACATTGACAGCTATTCTATCTCGAAGAACGCCAAAAATACTATAAGAATTGATCTGTCAAATAATTTTCAGAATTTTATAAAAGTGTTTTACAATAGCTGAAAATGTCGAATTTCGTGCCAACAAAACAACATTTGCGGGAAGTTTTAATTTGCTTCTTCCATTTAAAGAAAAACGCAACTGAAGCACATCGTTTACTCACTGAAGCTTATCCTGACTGTGCTATAGACGTTAGAATGTGTCAGGTGTGGTATGCCCGTTTCAAAAGTGGTGATTTTGATGTTGAAGACAGGGAACGTTCAGGCGGCCCTAAAAAATTCGAAGATGAAAAATTGAAGGCATTACTCGAAGAAGATTCATGTCAACCACAACAAAAACTTGCAGAATCTTTAGGAGTTGATCAATCAACCATTTCTAAACGATTAAAATAATTGATGATTGGGAATGATTCAAAAGCCAGGAAATTGGGTGCCGTACGAATTGAAGCCGAGAGACGTCGAACGACGATTTTTCACATGTGAGCTGCTGATTGAACGACAGAAAAGGAAGGGTTTTCTGCATCGTATTGTGACTGGCGATGAAAAGTAAATACGTTACGATAACCCAAAGCGTAAAAAATCATGGGGACCGTCCGGACATACATCAACGGCAAAGCCATGGATCCAAGCTCATGCTGTGTATTTGGTGGGATATGAAAGGTGTCGTGTATTATGAGCTGTTAAAACCGAATGAAACGATCACTGGCGACCGCCACCGACTACAATTGATGCGTTTGAGCCGAGCATTAAAGGATAAGAGGCCAGAATATGAGAATAGACACGACGAAATTATTCTTCAGCACGACAATGCTCGACCGCATGTTGCAAGGCATGTTAAAACATACTTGGAAACGCTGAAATGAGAAGTGCTACCCCACCCGCCGTATTCTCCAGACATTGCTCCTTCTGATTACCACTTGTTCCGATCGATGACACATAGCTTGGCTGAACAGCACTTCCGTTCTTTCGAAGAACTCAAAAAATGGGTCGATTCGTGGATAGCCTCAAAAGATGAGGAGTTCTTTCGACGCGGAATCCGTATGCTACCAGAAAGATGGGAAAAGGTTGTGACTAGCGATGGACAATACTTTAAAGAATAAATTTATAATCACTTTTTCACAATAAATGTCCAAATTACGAAAAAAATACGAGTTTATAAGGAGTGAGATTGAAAAAATCTTAGCACCCGTTTTACTCAATAATTTTTTTTGGGTGTAAAATTTAAAAGTTTCTTTGATCTAGTTCTCTTTGAAAAATATGTCAGTTGTTATTTTTAATGACAAACATGTTGATTTATTGTGAGTTGGATCAAAATGAGTGAAGAAAAAGAAGTACGTCTAAAAATTATTAAAAATTTTCAAAAAAATCCAAATTGGTCCAAGAAAAAATTGGCCAAAGAATTGAAGGTCTGCCGTCAAACTGTTTCCAATGTTATAAAAGAGTTTTAGGAAAATTTGACCATCGATAGGAAACCTCGTTCAGGAGAAAAACAAGGACCACATGATATTGGGATATTGGGAAAGCCAAGAAAATAGAAAGCATATTGAAAATATCTCCAAACACAGCTGGTAGAACAGCTGCCCGGTTAGCCCAGTGCTCTGACTATTTGGTACGAAAAGTTAAAGCCAATGCAGGTTTGAAAACATACAAAGTCCAAAAAGTTCCAGACAGGAATGCTGCAAAAAATTTAGACGCCAAAAGCAGGGTTCGGAAATTAAAATCGCATTTCATATAAAAATTTGGCATTCATGTTGTACTGGCAGCTTTTACGCAGCTTCCGGGTCAAAATTTTTATGTTGCTGATGCTCGAGGAAATGTCGAAGAACAATTTAGAATCCAAAAAGCAAACAAAATTTCCTGAAAAATTGCTGGTATGGCAAGCTACATGCAGTTGTGGCAAAAGAAGCAAGTTATTTGTTACAGTGGGCTCTGTAAATACCGAAATATACATCAAAGAATGTTTGAAGAAAAGACTTCTTCCTTTTATAAGAGAGCATATTTTTGATCCGATTTGGCATCATGTCACTAAGGCAGGAAAGCTCTGGAGTGGTACCAAAGTAAAAACATAGTTTTTGTACCAAGAGAAGCCGATCCTCCAAATTGTCCGGAGCTAAGACCAGTGGAGAGATATTGGGCTCTTGTGAAAAGAAACTTAAACAGCACAGAAAAAGTGTCCCAAAATATCGAAAATTTTAAAAGGAGATGGGCAAACTGTTCCAAAAAGTTGTCTGAAACAACTATCAAATCTCTAATGGAAGGCTTACTAAAAAGGTTCACGAGTTCATAAATAGTGGTTGGAACTATAAAAGTAATATTTTTCTGTAATTTGTAAAATATTATCAATTAAATAAAAAAAAAATCAAAACTCTAAGATCAACCATTTAAAAATTATTGAATTTTATATATGTTAAAATTTTTTCGATCTCACTCCTTATCTATTATATGACATAAAGCAATTTGAAAATTTTTGAAACTCCCAAGTTATTGCAAAATGCAAAATTCTAGTAAAGATTAGTAAAAAGACAACAGAAAATGTGAGTTCCAATAAAAAAGATCTGCAGTAGTATCTCACTATTTTTATTTCTTTTTGCGCGAGATTGAGCTCAAAAAAATTTTATAACAAAAGAAATTTATAAAAAAAAAATTATGTGTCTCTAGGCACTCACAGCAAACTTTGAAACTTTGTGGTTTATTTGAAAGTTATTAGAAAACATTTAAGTATAACAAACTCTGTTGAAATTTTTGTAGTATTCTTCTCTCTATATTGTTGTTGCTTTTCTTCTGTTGATACTCTCTACACTTATCGGCACAAACACGATGTAGTATACGTATATAATACACGCGAGGAAAGTGCCGCTATATGCAATCAAGCAGAGGCAACCTGGTCGGTCGGCTCTCTCAATAAAACAAATGAGATAAAACCACGAGAAGTAGACTCTCTGGTTGATTGTATGTATCCGATTGACAACTGCATAACTTCGTTTGTTACTGTTTTCGTATGAGTGAAAACAAAAACTCGATTTTCACGTGACCATTGTAGTTGAAGCTTTTGCACTCATCGTCTTTCTATTTTCAGAAGTTTTTTTTCTGTTCATACTCTCGAAACGTAGCGGTACAAATATGATGAATTACTCGTATATAACACATGAGAGGAAAGCATGAGATAAAACTGCGAGAAGTTGACTCTCTGCTTGATTGTATGTAGCCGATTCCCATATCACTTCGTTCGCTAAACACTAACAACACCATAACTTCGTTTCTTATTAGTTTCGTATGAGTGCTACAACAACGAGATTTCCATTACAAAATTTTCATTTAAAAAAAAAAAAAAACAAGTTTTAATTAGCAACAATCACTACTTTTCTTAGCCTTTCTATAGCAGTAAGTTAAGGAGAGTACTAATTTGCAAAAAAAAAAAAAAAAAGAGTACAATTTTTGTATTTTTGTGGCTCAACTTGCTCTCTTTTGCTGATCCCTTAGTATTTTGCAATACAAAATGTCATACATGTCATGTAAGGGCATTTTACTTACCACGAAGCAACTTAAATGGCTTTCATCGATATAAAATTAAATTTTGGCCTGAAAAAGGTTATAAGGAATCTTATTATAAAAAATCCTAAAGCGAATTCATTAAGATTTTAAATTGTTGCATTACCCGCTTTCTTATAATAATTTTTTACAGCTGCTTATCCTTCATCTATTTATCCTCACAGCATATTGTTTCATTAATTTTATACACAATTAACTTGTAATTTAAATTAATTACTTTATTTTTGTATAAGCGTAAAATTCGAAAAAGAAGCAATTGCCTAACAAAGCACAAACATCAAACTTTCTATGTTAAAAAAAAGCTTCCTCAAAATACACACATACATAAAAAAAAAAAAAAAAAACAATTGAATTCAGACGTCTACAGTAGCAGAACTAATTCATTTGAAAATTTATTACCTTGTGATTTACCTAGAAGAGTTTTGCGGCAAGCAGTCAGTGCTGTGAGGCAGTTGCTGCCGAGAATGCCTTTAGAGTTAGTAAATGAATAGCCAAAAGGGAAAAGTTTTGCCAGTTGCAACTACATGCTTGTACTTCACACACTCATAGTCATATACAAACACCAACATACATATCTGTACATAGGAATACGTAAATATTACTACAGAAAACTTTCTCCATTTTATGCTTGAAAGCCTTTTTCCGGAATTTAAATTTGCTTACTTAACAAGCTAGAGAGCAAGCTTCGTTAAGCTTTCTTTCCTTTCACTGCAGCGTTGCATTATAATATTGCAATGGTAGTAGAAGAAGTGGTAGTAAATATGTATGCACATATATACATATATTTGCTGTAGTGTTAGTATTAATAGAAGTAGTAGCTACTTTGGTATATTTTAATTTTGTTGTTGTTTTTCGGTTTCTAGTGAATGTGGCAACATTTATTAAAATGGACATAGAAATGTGCAAATTTTATTTCAAGCATTTTCTTTCTCTTATACTGTGGTATATGTGAATACATTATGTATTTATATGCATTTGTATGTGTGTGTGTGTGTGTTTGCTACTACCGCATTTTAGTGTTCAAAGTGTGTGGTACAATATAAATTACTGTTAACCCATTTTTCCGGCGGTTACATTCGTCGCACCATAAAATACAACGAGTACTTGAAATAAATGCATGAAACTTTTAACTTTGGTTGTGTGTGTGTGTGTGTTAGTGCAGCTCTACTAAATTTCAACAGCAATTGTCTTAAAAATTCAAACATACATTCGTACTCTTACATTGTGAAACATAGAAAGCGCATTAAAATTTTCTATATTATCGTGAAGTGAAGATTTGATGAAAAAATTGTGGTCTTGTTATATTAAGCTTTAAATTTTTCACTTGCCTGCTATTGCATTAGTTCTTCTAGTAGAGACTTTAATTTTTTTAAACTGAAAATTTTCTCTGGTATTTTATAGTGGACTTAAGCATCGATCGATTTGAGTACCTACTGTGAACTAAACATCCTTAAGCATGTAATGCTTGGTTTTGACTATGTCATATGCAATGGTAAAGAGAGAGAGAAAGACAGGATTTCCTGTATGAAATTCCTAGCATGCTTGCAAATTTGATTTTATTTGGCATAGTGAAAACCTGGCATTTTGATGTTATGGACAACCTTTTCTAAACTAATGAAGGCCATTATAAAATAAAAGAATTCTATGTGAATACTTTAGCCATTAGCAGTAGTCCTATTTGTTTAAGCTCACAAATTATGTAGAAATACTATAAATGAATTAATGTATATAATTGAAATTTCAACAGCTTAACGAAAATAAAACATAAGATCTACACATATATAAACACAAAATATGTGTAAGTCCCAATCAGTAAAAAAGTACTCAAAAATCATTTTTAAAGTACTTTGAGAAAAGTAAAATGACTTCTCTTTCAATATGGCATATCATTATGTTTTTTATATGCAATTTTCAAAGGGATCAGCAAAAGAGAACAAGAAAGAATGAGAGCTTTAAAGTAGCTAACGACGTAATCTTTTTTATTGCTGACCAGTATTTTCTTTTACTCTATTTATCTTCCACAGAAAGGCTGAAATCATTGAAATTTCTGGTTCCAAAGAGACTATGCAAAGTACCAATAATACGAACAACACTTACGAAGACAAGCTTCTGGTGTTCGTATTATTATTCTCTTGTTCTGCAAGAAATAATTGATGAGTGTCGTGCTTGTCTTCAGCGTTACTGCGGCAGGGATGAAATTTGCAAATTTCAAATTGTACCTAATTTACCAAAAAATTTGTAGCTAAATGAGCATGAGTGTACCTAAAATGGTATACTTCATTGGTTCATCGGTTTTGTAAGAAATTAAATTTTCATTTAAAAGTTAACAATTAAAAAAAGTAAACAAAACATGAGAACGCTATTTTTATAAATAAATTAGGATATACAGAAAGTCAAAAAACTTGATCATAAATGATTATATTTTAGAGCACGACAAATCGGAACCCAAGACAGGGGAAAGTTGTTAGTCATTTAGATGAACACAAGGGGAACAAATATTTAAATCTGACAATATTGGTCATGAATGTTCCGGTATTTTCATCACAATATAAGATTTTTCAAAAATTTGCAGCTAAGATTTGTTTCAAAGCTCAGAGCTTTTATTACTGTTTTTAAAAGCAAACATACATAATGGAAAAATAATTATTGAAATTGGATAATGTTTATTAGTAGGCTTAAAGTCATAAGAAGTTTACATTTTTGCTAAATTTTAAAAATCTTCTTCTGAACCTTTTTTGGCACCAATAAATTTATTCGCGTTGGAAAATGATTCTTTCAGTATTTTTCCCTTCATGAACAGCAATATCAGAGTTGTGAGCTTTAAAGTTAAGCAATAAAGTACAGCCAAGTTAAATTTAAGTAGGCAAATATTACAAAATATTTTTTTTTTTGTAATTAAGTGCTAAATTTATTGTGGCCAATGACAAATTGTACCTAAAATGTGTCAATTGTACCTAATGTACCTTGAAGTTCGAAAAAGTCGAAAAAAGGTACAATTGTACCTTCTTTTTCATCACTGTACTGCGGTTAAATGGTGGTAATCGGAAATCGCGTTGTTGTTGCACTCATACAAAACTAATAAGAAACGAAGTTATGTTGTTGTTAGTGTTCAGCGAACGAGCTCATATAGGGATCGACTACATACAATCATGCAGAGAATCGACTTGTCGTAGTTTTCTCTCATGCTTTCCTCTCTTGTGTTATATACGTGTACTACGTCGTGTTTGTGCCGATAGGTGTAGAGAGTATCAACAGTAGAAAAGCAACAACAAAATGGAGAGAAGAAGACTACAAAAACTTCAACAGAATTTGTATTAAATGTTTTCTAATAATTTTGAAATAAACAACAAAGTTACTTTTTCTGTGAGTGCCTGCAGATACATACCTTTTTTTTGCCTTTTTCGGATTATATTGTTTTTTTATAGAGTTTTCTTTTGCTGTCAGAAATTTCTCATTTATCCAAAGTTATACCAAATTCAATCAAATTTGCCAACAACAACTTGACAATTTCATTAAATAAATTCTCATTTTTTCTCTCTTTCTTTGACATGGAATATGGACATAGTGAAAACCAGGCATTGCAAGAAGAAAAAAAAGAAAATAAGAGAGCAAATACAGTCACAGAGAGAATAAAGATAAGTTGATTGACTAAAATAAATCGCACTGCTACAAAATAATGGAGTAAAAAAAAAATAAGCCGTTTTTGTTTTTCTCTTATATGAATTCTTCCGATTGCGCATATTTACACACACACACACATAAACATAAGTATTAATAAATGAAATTCATTTTCTGAGGGGGAGGGTATAAAACAATTAAAGCCTTGTCACCTAAGCCGAAATAATTCATTATAACCAAATATTCATGATTGTGGCTAACAAGGACAATTATGATTGATTTGTTTTTAGCCTATGTGACATTGTTGTTCTGCTTTCATTTCCTAAACCACATATCTCTCTCGTTTACACACACACACATACACAATCGTTTATATATTGTTGTAATTTGCATAAAGCTTCATGCATTTCAAAACGTTAATAACTACAACCATGAAGTACGACCGTACGTACGCACAATAACAACAGCAACAACAACAAAATCGACCAAGAAACAACAACAAGCAACCAAGTCTAAAAACACATCAGGCCCTCGCCTTCTCCACCCCCTTCGCATGAAAACATAAGCATAGCGACATAAAATACAACTGGATCATAATTCATTTGTTGTAAGAGAAATTTGTCCTAATGGTCAACACCATACAGGAAAATATTTTACATACATACCTACATACATCTGTATAGAACATATTAAAGCCTCAAGAGGTGCAGAGAAAGCAGCAGGCAGCTACGGATGCCATAGATTTCATGCATATTTGCATGATTTCCTATATTATGGATATACACATACACTTACACACACACACACACATTTATTTGTGTTTGTTTGTGTTCTCTCATAAAATGTTGACCAAATTTGTAATACACGCTTATTTCGGCATATTTTAGTGGATTGGAATGCGTTTGCATGTATGCATCAGCGTGTATGTGATTTCGATATTTTCTCGAAATTGGTCATCCATTTGTCGTCATTGTCGTTATCGTTATCCTTGTTTGTTATTGTTGTACTTTGCTATTGCTGAGCTGATTCTCGTAAACATATACACGGTGTGTGCGGGCAAATATGCAAATATGTTAACTAGAAATTCCATTAATGAATTATATGCCATAATTTAGATATCCTAATATGTTGTATATTTGGTATTGACAAAAATATAAGTAAAATATATTTGCATATAGTTCTTATGTTGTTATAAAATTTTTCCTTAGTTATACTTGCTTAGAATTAAAGAAAGGAATAATTTTCCCAGAAAACTCTATATGTAGGTAGGTACGTAAATAGAAAGTTTATATGTATGTTTCCTCTGAATCGATAGATGAATACAAAATTTAAGTAGATTAAGTACAATATTTCTATACACATATTTTTTTAAATAAAAATTAAGACAAAGATGCAAACTTAGCTTATTTTGTATCTACTTTTTTCATAATTTTTTTTTTTTTTTTATTTCATATACATAACATTGTTCTCTAACAATTTTCTGCATTTGAAATAAAGTTTTAGAAGATTTAGTTTTTGCAAACTTATTCTCTTCTTTTTAAAACGATCTAGAAGAGACAACAATGTCGACAGTGACAGCTCAATCATCAGCCATGAAGTACATGAGAAAATAAAATATAGCATAAGATCCAAAAACTTGTTTACTGACTCTTGACTCTATTGGTTAATTTTCACAACCAAAATGGTGTATGTATTGACTTAAAGTTCCGGGGTGAAAGAGAAAATGATATGCAAGAAGGGAGTGTGAATAGACCTTTTTTTTTTTTTTAGCTTAAAAGAATTTGTCAAAAGCATTTGATAAAGTATACCACGTCGGACTTCTGAGTGAAGTAAAGGCGCGATACTCCCACAGTATATTAGTTCTGGCCTGAAGCAATCTCCAATTAAGACATCTGGAATAGAATGAATCAAAATCTCGATAATCAGAAGATCCGAAGCAGAAAGTGCGCAGACAACCCGACAACATTGCCAGAACTGCCATTGACTGGAACCCCCAAGGCCGCCGAAGAAGAGGGAGACCAGCAAACACGTGGAGGCGGCTATTAGAATCCGAAGCTCGACACATGACCATCAGTTAGAGCGAGATCTAAAGACTTGCGCAGGACAGATCTAAATGAAAACGTTTCGTTGTGGCCCTTTGTTCCACCTTGGAAACTTAGAAATTAATAATAATAATATGCAACTATAGGGTTGTCCCAGTCCGATCAATATTATGCACATACAAAGATTCTACAACAAAGTATTGAAGTGTGCCACTAATGAGCCATGGTATATTCGAAGTCTCGATATCGAGCGCGATCTAGGCATCGAAGTAGCCGCTGCAATAGACATGATTGCTAAGTCTCACATGGAGAGTCTAGGCAGGCTAAAAACAGCGAAGCTTCTATCCTCATTGATCCAAATCAATGGAAAATAAGGCTAAAACAAAATAAATAAAAGGATTCTCGACAAAATATTTACAGAATATAAGTGAGTTTTTGTTTATGCTATTAGACCATAAAATGCAATGTAAATAGCTCGTTAGTTGGATTAATATTGTAACTAGTCGTTATGTAAATATTATAATAAGAAAAAATTTAAAAGAATTTTCCCTGATCAAATATTAAACCCACCAATATAGATTTGTATCCATGGCAATTGAAAAATGAGTTGTAATTGAGTCTACTCCGTCGAAGTTTTCTTTTTTGCAGTTCTTATTCTAGACTGTCTCAAAAATAAAATACTAAGCCAAAGTCATTAAAAAACAATAGTAATCGCAATTATTTCACAGAACCATAAAAACAGGGAAAGTAAAGTTAACGTGCCACTTTCAAGATCATCCTAAGTCAATATTCATAACATATTCAAGGAGAAGAGTTTAAAGTTTATTTATTTTATATTATTTGCTCGAAATTCCATTTATTTATGCCTAATTTTTTCTCTCCAACAATTTTATTAATTTTTTAACACAATATTTTCCAATATCACCTGAAATTACGGTAAATGTGTAGTGCAATGTATGTGTGACTCAATTATAAAACGTTCGTAAAATGAAAATCTCTCTCAAAGAGTAAATGAGAGAAGACGAAATCTACTTTTTTATCATAGAATTTGTTTTTGTTCTCTTAAGCTCTCTTCATTTCTTCTTCTCTTTCTTCTGTACTCTCACATTATCCAAAATGGCTGTGCATTTTTTTACAATTAAATGTAATGCAGTTTTTTTCTCATCTCAATCTCTTGAAGTAATTTGTTCTGAACATTAAGAACAAAATTAGTTAAACGAAATGCGTTCAACTGAAATTGAGTTATTTCTAATACAAAATAAACAAGAATTAATATGTTTATTATTTTGGCATATCACATTAGAATCACGTCAAATTAAACACGAAAACTAGCAATTCTTTTTTTTCAATTAAAATATTTTTATATACTCTCACCTACATACATCAGAGTCTGGGTGTATCTAATAACAATTTAACTAGGCATTTATTTTATTTATTAATTTTAATTACCTTTCAACAGAATAGCGATGAAAGCAACATACAAGCAAATTAACGAAAAAACTAATTAAAAATGAAAGAAAAAAGAATAAAGTAATTTGCGTTAATTTCACTCTTACTCTCATTTTCTTTTCTTTCTCCTTCTACCACTCTCTCTCTCTCTCTCTCTTCCTGACAACACTGGCTCTAGCACACGAACACGCACAACAACAATACCAACAGCAATAATAACAACAATGAAAAAATATTCACTCATGCAAGAATATTAATTTTAAGCTATTTTGCCCTCGAAAATGGAAATGAAAAAAAAGAACAAAAAAATGAAAGGAAAAAGAAAGAAACAAATTTATACTTAAAGTGTAAGAGTATATAAAAAAATCAAATAAAAATGTTTCGTTTTTTTTTTTGTTTCTTTTTTTTTTTTTGTATGGTATTTTTGTTGCCACAAATAAAAATGCTACAAAAGATCAAAAGTGTGTAAGAAAAAGAAAGAAAGGAAGGAAGGACGGGACAGTGAGAGAGACAGAGGAATGTAGAAAAATATACGACAACAATAATACCAAATAAAAACAGAATAGTGAATTAGTTTTTTCCGTGCAAATGCAGAATTCCTCTACTGCCACATTCAATTTAGTCTCGCACACTGAGATATTCACAACAATAATAGCAACAAAAAAGAGTGAATGACATAAGCTCATATACATATACATAAACAAAGTAATACATAGTTACAGCTTAGGTCAAAATAATACATAGTAGGATAATAATAGCTTGTAGTTGTTGAAAGGGCATTTTTAACAAATGCAAAGATACAAAAATTTAATAAACAACTTTGCTTATCCTGAATTTTTGCACAAAAACGGTTCGAAATTACCAAAGAAAATCGAATCGAAGAGCTGTGGAATGAACAAAATTTCAAAATTGGACAACAGAAATGAGATTAAAACTCAATCATCGGCTGCGACAAAATATGATATCAACGGAATAACTTTGATTATGCTATAGCTAAGCTATAGCGACAAAATCCGTTCAAAGTTATCACAGATTTTATTGTTAACAAATTTCAAATGCATTATGTAAAATTTAATCGAACTGATTTTTTAAAAAGAAAAAATTTGAGTTTCTAATTTTTCCGATATTTTTCTTTAATACATAAAGAGTTTCTTGAGTTTTTGTTTGAATAAATTTATTTTATTTAAGTCATAATCTAAAATTTAACTACCAGTATTTTAATAGGAAACCCAGTCACTCAAATATAAAAATAAAAGAAATAAGTTCTTCGTAGTTTAGAGTTGAAGGTAAGCTGGACTAAATCAAAGCACTAAGTCTCAAAGACCATTGTTCTATACCTAAGATAGAGCCAGTAGAAAAAAGTAGAAAGATAAGAACGATATGTGAGGGGATAAATGGGAAGAAGTCTAAGGTCTCCCAACCTCATACTTCTTTGTTTCACTGATGAACCGTTGAAGCTCAGGAAAACTCAAGACATCACTACCCAACAACGTTAATCGGATTCTCACGAACGCCAGCCAGCTACAAAGATAATGCTCCGTAATATCGTCGTCTTCAAAACACGATTGGCAGGTTGGATTGGTGATGACACCCATGTTGGTTATGTGCTGACCACATGTGATGTGCCCGGTAATCTCAGGTCCTTTCTTCACAGTTTCAGAAGAATTCCGCTGATTTTCTGTTCGGTTGTCTCATGTAGCACTTTACGGGTCTACAGGAGTCAAGCTCGGAACATCTTTCTTTGTGAATAGAACCCATGAAGTCGTTGACCTTCCCAGAGCTTACGCCAAGAAAAGGCCCCTGACCCCATAGTGCAACTGCAGAACTTTCATTAGCTAGTTCATCAGCTAGTTCATTCCTTGATATACCACAGTGTTCTAGAACCCATAAAAGGAATAACTTGTTGTGTTTTGTGATACTATTTAGCTCTGCCTTACATTAGCTTTTAGTAAACGTTTGTATACAACCCTTTTAAAAGTTCCACAAGGGTGCTTCGTAGTTGGAGCAATTTTGTCAAAACTTTTTTTTTTTTAAAACATTAGATGATAAATTACATGATTTTTTAAAATTATTTTAAGGTTAAATAGCTAACTTTTATGAAGAAACAAACAATTCTGCAATTCTAAAAATTATCAGTCATAAGACTGTGAAGATATGGTGTCCGTGTTTACTCTAGAGCCAGAAGGTTCATAAGTACTAACTGCTCTTAAAAATCATATTCCGTCAAATTGATAATTCTCAAAATTAAAAAAAACAAAATGCACAATTAATTTGCAAAATGCTATAATAGAAAAGTTAATGTGGACTATGGTCGACCTTGAGGTCAAGAAGGTACTAAGCGAGAGATACAAATTAAAAGGCGAGCTGAGTTGATATTGTTAACTGTAAACATTAACGACCACACACGTGGATATGTGTACAAAATAAATACTTATATTTGAGTATATGTGGAGAGTAATAAAAAAAGAGAGATCACAGTTAGAAAAAAAGCAATAAAACCTATGCCTGAAATTTGCCAGCATGTTAGCAAATTTCATATAGGAAATTCTCTCTTTCTCTCTTTTTGACAGAGAATATGACAGTGAAAACCGAGCATAAGTTTGATCAAATAATAAACACTACGATTGTGATACAAACGGGAGCACTCGTCGTGCCTGCAGATTTTCTCTTCTTCTCTCTCTCTCTCTCTCTCGAGCACACAACAAATTATAGTTACACTCTCACTAAAGCAATGCTTCTCTTCCATTCCATACATTCTAAAAGCAAATTCAACAACCGAGTACTGCTCTCTTTTTCCGTTGTTGAGAGCGTCTTAATTTAAGAGAGCGAAAGACTTCATATAAAAAATAAAAAAATGGAAAGAGAGTTTGGCAATCGGTCAGGGAATACAGTTTAATGCATTATTCAGACCCTTCATTAAATATAATTTTCAAGGTTTGGCACTACTATTATTTTTACCCCAGCTGTATGTGCATGTATGTTTATATTTCTGTATGTATGTAATGCATACGCCTGAGAATATTTAGCCACGCACATTTACACTATGCGCCCATACATTTATCACGCTGTTCTCCTCCTCTCTTCTAACGACTACCTAAGGAACTTGCTTCAATTTGACTGCTACACTTGTCAGACATGAGTTTTATGCATGAAATGTTATTCTTTTGTTTTGCATTTATAAACATGTGTAAATTTGTGTGTAGGTATAAATGTTAAAGCATGTATGTGTTTTATTTAATGACAACCGAAAAAATGTTTCATTAACGTGTTTAAGTTTTTATATATTCGCCTTTTGGAAGGACATCAAGATTTGTGTGCAGGAGACATATATGCACCTAAATTGTTCTAAATGTACTTGTGCATAAGGCAATAGAATGTTTGTTTGAAATGTATGCGCGAGTATGTTTGTGTGCTATAAAAATAATTAAAATGATGATATGAGTTTATTTTTAACCCGAAAAAAAAACAAACTTACACACAAAAATAAATAAAGAACTATCAAATAGTAGGTAGTAGAAACAACTAAGCAAACATATAATATTCAAGTGAGTAAGTCTGTTTGTATTTTGCTGGCAACACAAGTTTTTGTTAGTATTTGTATGTATGTGAGTGTGTTTTTGTTCTCTATGTTTTTGCTAGTTTCGGTTTTTCGGGGTGTATGCTTAATACCGTTTGTCGAGTATTTGTCAGTACTACTACTACTACATACAAGCAAACATACTCATACTTGCATACACAATTCACACGTTGTTAATGTGTGCTTCAATGTTTGTATGTGTGTGTGTGTGAACATGTAACTGCAATAAATGTTTTTATTGTTCAAGTGCTAGTATTTTGGCATGTGTGTGTGAATGTTTATGTACTCTGCACATACACCAACCAGCGGATACACACATTTTTTTCACCCCTTAATATTTTTTTGGCCTCATGACTAACGGCAAAAGGAGCGGCGGGAAGGGGGCGGAGAAAGAGTTAACCCCAAACCCCCCTTGGATCTGCCATTGCTTATATCCATCCGTACATACATTTAAACATATGAATGAATTTCACACATGCAATGAGTTGCTCTTATACGCTGCGGGTGTCTGATGTTGTTAGCGTTTGTAAGTATTATTATTGTTATTCATTCTACACTCTCTGTGCTCTACCCCCCGTTCTGCTCTCTCTCTCTCTCTTTCTCCCTTGATTATGACAATATTTGTTGGCTTTTGTGTACTTTTCTTCCTAATGTGCGACGTTCACGCGCTCTTTCACATTTCTGCTTGCCTCTTGGCTGCCCTTGCCTGTTTGTTTGCCAGCCTTCCTGCCTGCTTTCCTGTCCTTGATGAGTGCTGCTTTTAAAATAGTATTAACCTATTTCGGAAGTATAATTAAAAAGTAGCAAATGTGTGGTAAATGGGCGTGGTAGTGTGTACCTCGATATGTGTGCGGTTGAGTTAAAAATTGCTTATGCTTGCACAAAAAAAAAAAAAAAATAAACACAAGAAAAAAAATTATTCACATGTTCGCATATTTGCGAAAATTAGATTTTTGCTCATTTTGTGTGTGTGTTTATTGCCAAAAGAAAATCTAAAATGTTCAAGTATGCAAATATTTTTGTATGATTTCACGAAGTGTTTTTAATGTTCATTTTTTTTTTTTGGGTGAGGAGAAAACAATTTGCATTTACGAAATTATTATTTTAATTTCGGTGTTCAAGTTATTTGTAATAAAAGAATGTGATATATTAGAATTGTTAGAAATTTGAGTCTGAAGAAATTTTAGAGAATGCAAAAGCATTTACTAGAAATAACCCAGCCAAAAATAATGATAATTTGCATTATTTTCATTTGATTCTTGTAATTGTCTTTAATTTCTTTTATTTTTTTTAAATTTTTAGTTTACTTTTTCTGATTGTGTATTTTGCTGAAGTGTCGGTCTTTCTGCTTTGCACACAGTAATCTTAAGGGAAACCTCTTTACCCATTGGGTATAAATGATCTCACAGATGTATGTGTGTAGACGACCTCGATAGTCTAGTGGATAGTGCACTAGACTTTCATCCAGAAGGTTGCGGGTTCGATTCCCGTCTTGGTCTGGTGGTTAATTCTCATAAACTTCTTATATTCACTATCGATATGAAGTGGATGAGAATTATAAGAATGTGTACAAGTACACACCTTGGTTGGTAATGGCAAGACCACCGAGCTGATAAAAAATTGCCACATAGCCGTTCGGAATCGGCGTTAAACTGTAGGTCCTACCATCGCCACTGTGGTCTAGTGGAAGAGTGCCAGACTCTTGTTTCTGGAGACCCGAGTTCGATTCTCGGCTTGGGTATGTTTCTTATCTATCTTTCTTTCTCCCTTCCTTTCTTTCTTGGGGCTTTGGTACAAAAGATCTTATAGGTCGCAGTGCCTGACTTTCGAGTCGTCCTTTCTTCAAATAATAATAATAATAATGTATGTGTGTACAAAACCAATTTTTATATATATAGAGAGAACGTAAGTCTAAAAGAGAGAGAGAGAGACAGTTGAAGAGAAACAATTATCCAGTTTTAACACTAAAATTAAAGAGAACTAATCAGAGCACTTGAACCTGCTGCCCTTCTCTTCTTCGCTCTCTCGAATACACTGCATTTACTCTTCTCGTTCTTCCCTCTCTGTTTCAGCAATAACCTTTCTCCAGCCCGTACGGGCTCAAGTGCGTGTCCCAAGGATGTGAAATCAAGAATGCAAAAAAAAAAATTTAATGTTTTAAATTTCGTATTGCTAAAGTAACATTTACCCATGATTATTGCATTAGATTTCATCATTTCAATATCAAATTAATTACTTCAATTAATTAGACTCAGACATGGCCTAATACTATTAACTGGTACGTGCTTTACTATTTGCCACATTAGAAATACATTTCAATATTATTAAATATGTATTAGCTCATGCGTTTACAAACAAAAACCCCCCAAAAAAAACACAATAATAAATAAATAAACACCAAATTATCTTCACTTGTCCTAAATGCGATATTTGGCTGCATGTGTCTAAAGTACAGTGATACAGCAAACAGAGGAGACAATGAAAACCACTCAAAGAAACAAAAACAAAAAAAAAAAACAAATAAATAAAAATAAATCTCAAATGAATAAAAAAAAAAAAAAAAATCAAATAAAATCTAAAAGATTCAAAAGAATGATTGTTTACGCTGGACACGCCACATAGAAAATAAAAATGAAAATGTATGAAAAAAAATAATAAAAACCAAATTATATATGTATTTATACGACGAGCATGCCTCAGCAGCGTGAAAAAATAAAATGAAATGCCACTATAATTGAGTCACTATTTTCAGGCCGCTCATTTCCATTTCCGCTGTTTATGTTCATGTTGTTGACGTGCACGCACACTCACATATTTATATGCATTGAAATGAAAACACAAAATATACTCCTCTTATTTGAAAGTACCCAGCGAATGTATATAACTTTATTTAATTTTTTTTTTTTTTTTCATTTATTATGTGTTATAAAACTAATCAAATTCAAACGCAATTCTAGCGCACATTTGTGTTGCTTTTACTGTTGCTGCTGATGATGATGATGTGATATTTTTATTGTCAATTTTTTTTACAAGTACTGGAGATATGAGTAGAGGAAGAGAAGACGAAGAGTATGACGAAAATGAAATTATATTTAAAAATATTGTTTTTATACACATATTTAGAAATACACAGGCATAAAATTTGCGCTTGAATATTATATAAACTTTTAATAATCAAGGTCACATGAAAACTAGTATATCACGTCGTATGAGTAACATGGAATACTAAAAAGAAATCAATTATAATCAAAACTGAGAGTGCTACTCTTTTGTGAGCTCTATTACATGTGAGCAAGAGAAATTTTTTTTGGGGAGTATGAAAAAATTTTACCTAATTGAGCTTCAATGTAACTAAAATCATGCAATTTATTGGTATATCGCTTTTTTAAATTTTCGGTTCCCAAATCTTCCTGAAATTGGAAAAAATTTGCTTTTCTGCTTCCGCTAAGGCAAAGGTGGTGATTTATGTCGCGAGTTTCTCGATTTCGCTTGGAATTGATGAGGCAGCTGCCTCAGATGAAAAATTAAGATTGTGGTGTATACACTGTTAATAAATATTTTTGGGCGAATTTCCTTTGATTTCGCTTTCACATGTAAATGGCAACTTGTGTTTAGATACGTATAAGCACAGGCAAATCTCCAATTTTTTTGTTGAATTTGTTAATCGCTTTTCTTCAGAATTTCGTTCAGCGTAACTGGAAATTTTGCAATATTTACTTTTTTTATGCAGAACGGATTTTGCATGTCTTTAAATATGGTTTAAATTACCGAAAATATAATAGCCACATATTAGAAACTTTTCGCCTTGTTTAAGGTTAGAATCTTTCTTCAACCATTCGTGCTTCATTTTCCACTCTTTTCGAAATCGGAAGGATTTTTCGCCGTTAGCGGTACCTCATTTCGTGCGTGTTCATTAGATGGCTTATTTTGCTAAAATATTTCAGATCTTCATTGTGACAGCAGAATATGAAAATAGGGTGCTTATAACCAGGGCCGTAGCCAGAAATTTTTTTCGGGGGGGTTTTCATTCTAAGAAAATATTCATAAATAATTTTAATCAAACTGATTTTTAAATACAATAAATTAAATCAATGATACATTTTATGGACCCTATAAAATTAAAATTTTAGGCAAAATTTTCCGATTTTTTTTAATCTTAACCTCAAAAAAATGGCCAAAAGTGACAAAAAATTCCCAGAATAATCAAATTACATTTTTTCAAATAAATATTATTCAATGTGGATTCTAGAGCATTTTTTTATCGTGAGGGACATAATTTCATTAACTTATTGACTTCCCACTTCTGATGATGTAACCAACCTCAAAAAAATTACCAAAAATAATAGAGGCTCATTTTTTTCAAATGATCATCATTGGAAATTTGAGCCATTATCAATGATAAGGAACCCGGATGAGGTTGGCTTATATTCCCTAAATTCGTGAAGTCACAGCATTGAAAGAGATCTTTCTAGTTGTGGTGGTCTGAGCAATAATGCGTTATGAAATTAATTTTAAGATGGGTTTTGCTAATAAGATGGAGTTTTTGCGAAAGAATTTTTCATTTTGAACACGAATCTGAGGTCAAAAACTTCCCATCACGTAACGTTTTAGGAAAAAATGGGGTTCAAGCAAGTCTTATTTTACAAGGATCCGATAATTTTTTCTATTTTTATTAATTTTTAAACTTTTCAAACTGATTCAGGACGAAACCTTTAATCAAAAACAGTTACTGACCTAAAAAAAAACTATGAATGCAGGAATGCTCAGTATCACCTTCTCTTTTTGAATCCGTAGTCAAACCTCATGTCGAAGAAAACAAATCAGATTTGATCGCTTAGTGTGACTAAGATTTCAAATTAATTTTTTATATTTGACTTTTTAGATAAAAACCGATGGAAGTAAAAAATATCGTTAAATAGATTTTATTTTGATTTTTTTCAATCCATTGGCAATTAATCTAAAAAATTGGAATAAAGTTTCCACATTTCGGGGGGGGGGGGAGGGTCAGAACCCCCAAACCCCCCCCCCCCCCCCCCTTAAATACGGCCTTGCTTATAACCAATTAAAATGAAAAAAAATTTAAATTTGCGAAAACTGGATGCGCTACTCCGAAAAACGTGATTTTAAAGGATGTTTTACAATAGGTTTGCGATTTTGTATGGAAAAAGTATTCAACTTGCATATAAAAGATTTTCATAAAAGATATCCATACCTACGTAAAAAATGCAGCTAAAGCGAATGGCGTACCCAGTTTTTTGATACAACTGAACACAAAGCAAACCGTAGCGCCTAAAGTGGCCATTTGGCACTTTTTTTTTTACTAATTTTCAAATTCACCCGTTAGGATTTTGAAGATAGCGATAATTTTTTTAGAATTAAAGTACGTAGGATTGTAGGTAATTCAATTTAGTTTATTTAAAATACAAAAATTTTTCAAATCGAGTTATATTTGAACTAGTAAGTGAACCCATGTCGAGTACAATCAAGTTCATCTTTGACAAATGTCGCCAAAAAATTGCAAAAAACAAAGCAGACGTTGAAAAAATTACCTTAAATTAGTGAAACTTACCAATTAAGAAGTAACTGATAACTTTTAAAGTTTTCTCTATACTTAATCGCTTGCGTCAAAATTGTTGATTTATATCAATATGTACTACAGGTGTCCCCCATATAACACGATTGTTAGGTTCCAAAAAAGCATCGTGTTGCGCGAACTCATGTTATACGGAACAAGGAAGCAGTATAAAAAACGGAGTTAGTTTCCAAGAATTTAGAAATCTGCCGTATTATATACGAAATCATACTATACGGGACAAGCAAGTAGTACAAAAACAGGTTTATGTTCCAAGAGTTCAAAAAACAACTTTTTTGGATAAGTGCTCGTTCGAGCTGTCACACTCAGGGGCATTCATTTGATTCATGTATATTTTAACTTTTTGTACGGTTTAATACATTTCCTCTCTTTTATAAATAAATTAAAGTTTTTATTTTTGGTTGTAAAATGTAAAAAAAATAGAAAGTATGTATATTAATTTTATATAAAAAATGTTTAATAATAAGCACTTAACAGAAAATTTATTGGGACATTTAAAGAAAAATTTTCAATTTAACAAGCATGTTGAGGCAGTTGTCCTCGAAATCTTGATTTTCACTAGAATCTTGAACTAGAGTGACAATCTTATTTAGATGAAATATAAACTTTATTTATTCCAGCGCAAGTGTTCACGTCTGTTAAAATTCCTAAGGAATTACAATTCATTAACAATTCATTAAAGTACTTAAATTACATTATATAAAATATACATACTTTCTGGTATGGAAAATCAAGATATGAAATAAGTTCCAGGAACGCTGATGCTTTGTGCCGATGACTATTCTCGCTTAATACAGTCAGACCAATGAATATGTGGAATTAATAACCAGCGGTTCTAGAACTTATTTTACAATTTTGTAGTAGATTAAAAAATAATATGTAATAGAAAAAAGAAGCTTTAAGCAGTGGCGGCAACAAAGCAAAAATAACAATGAAACTAGAACAAAAAGTGAACTGGAATTTGATAAATTTAAAAAATAAAAATTAGAGTTGTAGTCAAAGAGCTTATTAACAAATTTAAAAAGCGATTTGAATTTCTAAATTTTTTTTCACTAATCGTGTTAAACGAGGGATTCAGCTATTCGCAAATCATGTTGGAAGGAAATCGTGCTATCGTGTCATCGTGTTATATGGCAATTTTCACTATTAACAAATTGTGTTGGGGCGAAATCGTGCTCTACTAGTGCCGTGTTGTACGTGGGAAATCTGTTCAAATAATACTGTAATTGACAGACGAAAATAAAGATTACAAATTTTCACGATAAGAGAATTTTTTCAACTCCTGCTTTGTTTTTTCATGTAATTTTGTTGACGACATTTGTCAAAGGTGAACTTGATTGTACTCGACATGGGTTCACTAAAAGTTAATTTACTAGTTCAAATATAACTCGATTTGTATTTTAAATAAACTAAATGGAATTACCTACATTCTTACGTACTTTATTTTTAGAAAAAATTACCGCTATCTTCAAAATCCTAACGGGTGAAATGGTTACGGTTGGCTTTGTGTTCAGTTGTATCAAAAAACTGGGTACGGGCATTTTTTACTTAGGTATGGATATCTTTTATGAAAATCTTTTATATGCAAGTTGAATACTTTTTCCATACAAAATCCCAAACCTATCGTAAAACATCCTTTAAAATCACGTTTTTCGGAGTAGCGCATCCAGTTTTCGCAAATTAAAAATTTTTGTTTTCATCTTAATTGGTTTTTAGCACCCTATTTTCATAAAAATATTCTGTTGTCACAATGAATATCTGAAATACTTTAGCAAAATAAGCCGTCTAGTGTTCATCTGAATCGTTGCTATTAAAAAATGTATAAATTTCGCAATATATTCAAACACAAAAATTTATTTATATTTACAATACATATGTAAGTTGAATTGAAACCGTACGTACTTTTCATCGTGACCCTTCTGAAAGCAAGATATAAAACGGAAAATTTTAAGCAGCGCCAAATTTTCTTTTTCTATGTTCTACATTCACAAATTTTAACTAAAATGTGCCAATTGTACCTAATGCACCTTCTAATTTGAAACAGTCGGAGATAGGTACAATTGTAGCTGCTTTTTCATCACCCGTATAGAGTGGAAGAGACTTTCTGCATTTAGGTTTACTATCGTCTCTCATTTACTCTCTCTCATTCACTCACTCTCTCTCTCTCTCTCTCTCTCTCTCTGACTCATGAGAGACCTGCACAAAAACTTGCATTTTTCAAACATTTATTAAAAATATATATTTTTATTGCAGCATCAATTATTATCCGTAGTGAAAAAGAATATATAAAATTTTATATTATATAGGATGATTCCATTAATATGTATTAAAAATAAAGTTTTTTGAAGCTTGGTTTACAGGGTGACAATCGTAAAGTGACGCACACATTTCAGCAGTTATTTCCAAAAGGACGTACTTCCATTAAGTACATTTAAGTGTTAACATTGCTGAATATATAAGCATTCATTTGAACCCCACCTCATTCAATATAACCTCCTTTAGCCTGCACACATGCCTTCAATCGATCCGGAAATCGTAGGACTGTTCGCCGCAGGACTTCCTGATCAATTTCAGTCCAGGCTTTCTTTAATGAATTTGTCAGCGACTCCAGACTGTGGTGTTGAGATGCACAAGCCTTACTCTCTAAAATAGTCCATTGGATTCAAGTCTGGGGAGTATGGTGGCCATTCTTGAGATGTTATGAATCCAGAAAAATTGTCTTTTATCCATGTTTGCGTTAATTTTGCCATGCGGGAGGTGCAGAATCTTGCTGGAAAGTCCAGTTTTCATTTCCAAATGTATCTTGGGCCCAGGGAAGAACATGTTCATTTAAAATGCTCCGATAAACAACCTGGTCAATTTTAACACCCTCTTCAACGAATATTAGAGGGGTTCTGGCATTAGCGGAAACTCCAGCCCATACCATAACGGAAGCTGGCTTTTGAACTCGGCCAACAGTCCTATTTTGTTGCGATGATGATGTTAGCCACATTCGGTCATTTTGCGCATTGAAATGTTGTTCAACCGTGAAAATTTTTTCATCTGTAAACAAGATATTTTCAACATTTTTAACACGGAGGAGCGTAGCAACGCCTTGCATCTTTGCAGTCGCAAATCTTTCTTTTTTTGTGTCAGATCTTGAGCTTTTCGGAGCTTGTACGGCTTAAGATTAAGCTTTGATTTTGCAATGATTCGCACTGTTTCACGGTTTACTCCCACTTCTTTAGCGATTTTTCTCATTGAGCGCCTTGGATTTCGCTTGATTCGTTTACGAATCGAATTTTTTCTGTTAAACCAGTAGTGGCAACTGTTGAAAATTTTCCCCGGTCTCTATCTCCAAAACCCCCAGTTTCATTATATCGAATAATAGCTCGGTCTACCGTACGACTTGACAAATTGAAAGCATTTGCAATTTGACGGCTACTATAATTTGCCAAATGAAATTTCATAATTTCACGACGAATATTTTCCTTGTCCATTTTTATGGAAATTTCAAAATGTAATAACAAAAATTCAAATGAAATTAAAAGCAAAGCCAATGATGAATGGATTTGCTTTTTAAATTAAAGTAACGGTAAATGGCAAAGCTTGCTGCAGAGTATTAAACTTGCGTCACTTTACAATTGTCACCCTGTAGAAACAGTAATTTCTTTGCCTTTTTGTGGTACCCACATTTCACTAGAGAAAACTATTTTTGAGTAGTTTATTTTGAATAGTTTTTGAATTGTTTATTTAAGGACTATTTAAGCTCTTTCAAAAAGTATAACAATTAAATTTGACAAGCAATTAACATAATAAGCTTCAATTAGAATATTTGAAATCCACAAGTAGTTATGCTGGCGCTATTGCATATATGAATGATAATAAAGTATTCATAATAAAATAATTTAATCTATTCGTTTCTATAATTAGTTGATTATTAGGTAATTGCATGAGATTACTACCAAAAGCAAAAGCTTAATTTGTTAGAAAACCTAAATACTTTATTACCTAAAATTTTAATAGAATAGCTGAATTGTAGTTTATTTCTTCATATAAACCTCAGTTTTTGAATGTTTTATTATTGCATTATATAGCAATATACATTTACACAATACATCGCTTATATTTAGAATATAATTGGTTATGAACTTTATGGGGAAACTGCTCAATTATTTCCGATCAGTTCACATTTGACGTTGACCAACACACAATTGAATGTGATTATCATATAAATACGCATCGTGCACAATAATAATGCAAACAGAATGTGTAATTATATTGCATTGCACTTAATGAACATTATCAGACACAGACACACACACACACACACTCACACACACATAACTGAGTTATACATTTAAAGTCTTTAAATAATTAAATTGATTTAAAGCAAATATTTTGTGAAATGCTTCTAATTGACCAATCACAGTTATTGATTTGCATTAAGTGAGAGCAAAGTACTTTGTACACGAAGATAGAAAATATTCAAATATTCGGAGTTGTGCTTAACTAATCAGAGGCATTGACTGAAAATAAACGTAATTCAGTATCCGTATCAAAATAGACGTATGTCGTATATAGAATGATTGCTAGACCGGGAAAAGAAGATGGAATGAAATAACTATTTTTTTTTCACATTTTGTGTGTATGCTACACAAAATAGCCATCAAAATTTCTTGTTTCAGCAAACTTGATAAACGAAACCATGCACTGGGATGTTTTCACAGTTGGCGTTGTTTTCCTATTAGTTTTGATTTGAATAAGTATTAAACTCTCTCAAACTGCACATAATAATGTATGCATTATTGTACATTGAAAATTCTTGCTTCAATCTAATTTCTTGGCAAAAACAAAGAACTACGAGTGGTCGAGTTACATATATGCGAAAATGCAACCTTGTCCCTGAGATTTGTCATATGACTGGAAACACCCTTTGATTTGGAATGGTTAAAAAAACGAGCAAGAAAGTAATTTCTATTGCAGAAGACTTGAGTATTTTATACTCATTATAATCATACCAAAATTGGAAGAAGACTTGAGTATTTTATAATCATACCAAAATTGAAGCGTCGCACAGTGGTTGAAAAGTGAAAAAAAACAATGGATGCGTGCAAGGCACACAAGATATTTGATGTGTAAACAGTTAAGCCAACTGAATGTCATATACATAAACTCACATAGGTATAGCCATATTTAGGGGTTTGATGTATAATCTATATGCTTAGGTAAATTATTCAAATTAAAACAATTCTTTTATAAACTTAAAAATTTATTAGATATCATTATCTTTTATATACCATATCCACCATAAATTGCAAATGGTCTTGCATCATTGCAAATGCAAATTTTTATTCCATATCGCATATATTTGTTGTTGTGATAGCAGAAATATTTTGCAACTGCACCAAATCGTGAATAGGGCTGATATGTTGTAGTTGTATTATTTTTCTTTTACTCAATGCATCGGGCACTATATGCTCGCACATACGCAGCTGCTATTGCATCCTTTTTTCCGCGCTTTGAGTTTTTCTTCTTGTCGATTTGAAATTTTATTAGATGTAAAAATTTTACATAACGTCGCCTGAGAATTGATTTGGCGTATAGGTGTATGAATTTGTACACACATACGTCAAATCACTCCTCAGGTGACGATAAGTGCTTTCCACATTTAACCGTAGAAAGGCAACAGATGTGACCAGTCACCGCACTACTTCTTAAAAGCACTGCGCAGAGAGTTGCCTTAACTGCATTTAATAAAAATAAGAAACAATGTATTTTTATTGAAGTAAATAAGTGATTTTATAATAAATAAGTTTGATTTTTTCTGTTTAACATTTTTGCTATTTACATATATAAAGAAAGTGTTGCCTTTCTAAGGTTAATGTACAAAGTAAAATTTTTATATTGCCGTGGTTTGCTATCATTATCACTACATTTTGTTTATATATTTATTGAAAACTAGATTCCTTATTACTTATCATTTTGTATTTGAAAAAATATTTAATTTCAATCCAATCTAACTAACCGAATGCAAAATCTATCGAACGCCTGTGTTTGCTACGGCGACTTCTCTGCTTGTATGGTATAGTCGATCTCCACATGTTTAACACCAACAAATAATTCTGCCACGAATAAATGCCCCTTCAGTGAAGCCGACTAGTTCTATAAATAGTAAAGCAACTAGTTGCAAAGTAACCAGTACTGGTTCCACCGCAACCCCCATTTACATGCTGTCAACTGCCTCTTTTACAATGTTAATGTCCTACGAGAAGACAATTGTCTCCTTATGCACTACCTTTGAACTAGTCAGAGAACTAGTACTTTTTGCAACTTGTTACTGCACTAGTAATATTTCAGGTAGATATTTCTACGACTAAATTGAATTTTCAGATTGTTTTTCCATTTTTTATTTTATTTATTATTTTATATAAAAAACATGTATACAAATATATGTATGTTATTTTCTATCAATAAATGTTTTGATATCTTCATCGGTTTTGCTGGGTTTTTATCTAAAATTGATATGCAGATAGAAAAGAAAATAAATGACGATATGTATTTTTATATTTTAAACATACTACTTACATGAAGAATACAAGTCCTTATCCGTTTTTGCGTCCAATCTCTTCAGCTTTCCCAGATTTCATTGCTTCCACATACAAAAATATGGTTAACAAAAAATTATTTTTTTTTCAAATTTTTTAATGATAATGTTATTTTAAAAATATTTTAATTAAATTCACAACTTACTTTTCATTCACTTTCGCTTTATTTTTCAAACACGCGACATTAAAATCAATCACAATAAAACTAAAATCAATCAAAAAACAAGCAACAACGCGTCACAACTGTAAATTTCCGTTACCAATGCCATTTGTTTTTGTAAAACTTTGTTTTTATTTCTTGTTTTTTCTGTGTGCTATATTTTAACAGCCAAATTTATATTTAGGATAAGCAGAATGAGCGCATATTTCTTTAAACTGGTGTCTAGCTGCATTACTTTAGCCCTAGTCATTGAACTAGTCTCTTTTTCACTATGCATATAACTAGATACTTTGTGCTACTAGTTCTTCATTTTACTGCAGGGTGTACACACACATTTTGTTTTCGTATGTTTCGTTTGTATGTGTGAGTAAATTGATCGAAACATAAACATACAAACTCCGCTCGTGTCCTAATTTCTCCCTCTCTTCTTCTCTTCTCTCTTCTTTTTGTTATTTAGAGTAGCACTGTCATGCGCGCAGTAGTGTGAGCGAGAGAGGAACTGGACGTTACAGTTATCTTACATTTTACACATTTGAAATTTTGCCCATACCGTGAGCTAAAATGTTTACACATCAAAAACATTTTTATCATTAGCTCGAATCTTTATTTGCATTTCATTATTTGTTTTAAAAGTATTAGGGTGGTATCTGTTTAAGTTTTTTTTTGGGAGGAAGGAAGGAAGGGAATGGAGGACTTTTACAATTCATTGATATAAACTGTTGTAAAGATTCTTAGCAATAAAAAGGAAAAACTTATTTTTTACAATAGTGTTGTATGGGAGGTGTGGCATGTGCGGTCATGTGCGGCATGTGCGGATACCTAGGCACCTTGGCATTGTATTGAGATAAGCAACTCCTGTAACAAAATTTGCAACTCTACGACGACTTCTTCTGCAACGACTCCTTCTAGATGGGCGTTGCAGTGGGCATATTATTTTAATTTTTGCACAATGGCAATGTTTTGACATAACCAACTCCTCTACCAAAACTTGTGACTCTACAGCGTCTCCTTCGATTTTTGTCTTCTTTTTGTATGAAGTTCATCTACTGTGCGTCACACTGTCCATAAGATAAATTGTTAGTTTTGCAGCCAAGCTTGTTTGTAAGTTCAGCAATTTATGGTTAAATTTTTGTAGAACATTTTCCTTCCACTTATCAACCCTCTGGCACCCACCATTATGCGACTTATTTGCTTTTTTTCGAAAAAAATTCTTTTTCGACCCATTCCGAGAGTTGATAGCGGTTTAATATGTTCAAAAAATATGTTGCCCATAAAATTTTGCTATAGGTCACTGAACAACAAAAATCTGTATACTTGATTTTAATAAAAATAAACCAAAATTCCAAAAATGTTTCAAATTTTTCCATTTATATGCAGTGAACAAGTGTGTTTTTAAAAGTATTTTCTAAACTAAAAGTTTATTTTATATTGCAAAATAAACTTCAGTTGTTTTTTCCATAAAAAAAATTAAAATTTGTTTCTTCAATTTTTACTACTTTCATGCATTTTGGTCATTATATTGTAAAAAATTCCAAAAGCTCTACAGACTTACCCAAAAACTTCTTTCATTTTTTTTTTTTTTTGGTTTTTGGTTTTTATTCTTAACAAAGTCCGTCAAAAAAATACAAAAAAATTTTTTACCTCCAAATAGAAAAGTTGACAAGAAAGGGTTAAGAAATATCTGTAAGATGTACTAAAAATCTGATTTAATTTTTGAAATCAGCGTATCATCATTCACTTCGAAACCAAATCATTCAATTCTGACAACTCTTTGTATTTTTGCCCAATTTTTGTATGGGATCAACGCACTGTGGGTAGTGCCGTTTATGTGCCGAAATTGTCTGTTTTTATGTGAGCAAGAGAGAGTTTTAACATATAAACAACAATGACGCTCCAGTTAAGGTGTGACTGTTATATAACATTGAGAAGAGAGTTAACATTTCAGCACTCAAAAGAGAGTAGCAATTTCTCAACCGTTAAAAACAATAAAACTGTACTCGTTTTTTCTCTTACACTTTTTTGTTACTCTCTCTTTCTCTCTTCTTCTCGTGAATTTTTTTCTTTCGCCATTATGGCTAAACTATTTTTCAATAGAAAGAAATAGAAATTAAAAGAAACATTTATTTTTTTTTTTTTCATTTAAATTTAAAATATTCAGTAATGTGAAAACCTATTATTTTCGAGTTCAACAAAAGCTTTAAATATAACACAAAAATTTGTATTTTCACAAAAAAAAAAAAAATGAGAATACACAATTTAATTTACGCCAGCTTAAAAGTATAACCTGTGTTATAAGTATTAATATTATTACTTATGCATTATAATTATTGAAATATTATACAACATCAACAAAAACAATGGCAACATAATTTCACCTCATGTACATACAAATAACTGATGTATAATTGTAAATTAATACCAATTAAATATACGGATGGCACGCAAAATACTGTTCTTTTTTTTTTTTGCAGATATAACGAACACACCTCAATTGCTATTCACAAAGAAAAAAAAAACTACAAATAAATTAATAAATATATCATGTTTTCGAAATAAAAAAGAAATAAAATTCAAGTACATACTCGAGTAATGTAAATTACTGACAAATATGTAAATGGCTACTGTAGCCACTGAAATTATATATTATCCAAAGTTTTACCTTTTTTATATGAAAACTTAATTATGAGTTGTGTGGATTTTATACTTTTTGTATTTATAATTCAATTACAATTTAAGTAGCCAATTATAAAAATGAAACACAAAACATAAAAAAAAAAAAACAAAAATGAATAATAATATGGAATCATCTCGTAATTGTGTGAGTAACAAATTTATTTATTAATTGTATAAACTTTAATTAATTTTATTTATATTTCAATGTGTGTGTACCGAATAAATTGCCCTTGTGGATATTTGTGTAACTGTATTTATAAGTTATATATATATTTATTTATTTTTACTAATAAATAGTTATATATTTATAAAAGTCTTTATATTTTTGTATTTGCATATATGAAAATAAGGGAAACGTACGACTGACTCACTGCCTGCCGAAGAATAAACTGATGTTGTTTAAATCTAAGTGAGTATATTTGCTTTATAGAGTAAAAATTATTCTTGCTGAAAGATTATTAACTTGAACGTTAAGAACATTACCAGAAGTAAGTAGTATCTCAAGATAAAATGAAGTTTCAACTAAATTATTTAGCTGCATCTAGAAGAAATGGATGGAAATTGTCTTTATATATCAAGAAATAGATATCTCAAATGTTTATAGCATACTTTTAGGCTCACTTTTCTCACTAAGATGAAAATCGGACAAATATTTGATTGAAGCGAAAACATTCTACACTCTACTCTTTTATTGACCTAAATGAAGCAAACCTCTCGCTCAGTGCCATTTTCTTCAGTAGCAACAATTGAATTCTTATGCCTGGTTCTCAGCACATTAAATTCATTCGAATTTCCTAACAAGTCGGAAATTCTTTTTCTATCTCTTTGTCTTTGAAAATGACATAGTAAAAACCAGTTATAACGAGAGATATTTGCATCAATGAGCGATATGCGATATGTCACTAACGTCATTTTCAAGAACAAGCAACTTAACAATAGCAAAATTGGAAGATTTTGCTCTATTGAGTCAGCAGCAAATAATAAGTAGCAGTTGAAAGTGAAAAAAGACAGCAGATGATTACTGAATATTGTATACATATGTATGTATGGTTTGTTTCTACTAAGCTGATAGTTTTTCTGTACATATTAAAATGATTTAACATGTAATGGAAAAAAATTAAATAAAAAATCATAGCATTTGGGAAAAAATTGCATATTTTCATTTATCTACTTTTTGCACTTATAAAATAAAAGGCGAAATTCGCCACATATTACACTGTGCAATAACTTGATGCTTTACAAAATTAAATCTCGAATGGTTAACTTTTTAAGAGTAATTCGGGTTCGCTGATTCCGTCCCTGTAGTCTAATTTTTTCTATCACGTCTGGGATCCCCGGTATGGGGGCCAAAACCCATAATTTTTGTATGTGCGGGAGTAACATAAAATTTCATAGCTTTAAGAAATTTGTTTATCATGGAAGGAAGGAAAAAAACTATTTAGACAGGAACACTCCACCAACCCCCGCTTGCCCACCCTTTTGGGTATTATATGAAGCCATTATTCGGTATGCAATATGACTATACCGGGTAAACGAAAGCAATTAAGTCGTAGGAAAAAATGTTCCCCATCGAAAAATAGTTAGGGTCTGCGAAGATCAAAATTACCTAGGTCTAACCAACTTTTTTTAAGAAATTAATCTTTGAAAAGAATTTTTTTTTTATTATTATACTTTTGTACTATGTAATCAATGTTGGAAATGTTGGAAAAAATAATAAACATTTTTCGGGAAAAATATTATCTATCAAGAAACAGTTGAAGTCATAGAAAATCAAAAACCACCTTAGTCTAACCTTTTCCCAGAAATTAATCTATTATTCTTCGACATTTTTGCTATAATGCCTTTGTATAGGATTCACCGTTGAAAAAGCAATTAACAGTCTCGGGGGAAAATATTTCCAATCAAAAAGTAATTGGAGTCACCGATATTTGAAATTTATTGTTGTACTGTGTTGTTCGTTAGCAACTTATTTTGACTAACTACGAATGAATTAAGGTTGCTATATGAAATCTAATCTTTAGTCTACACTTCATTATACATTTATTGGGGAAAAAATTAGAGCAATTATTTCAAAAGTATTCCATAAGATTTGAACTGTCATTGCTATTCGTTGTAACTTTTTCTTCAAAAACAAAAGTATGTGATTTTTTTTTAATCCGGTAATTGGAAAATTTGTTTATGGTGATGTGGTGATTTATTATATGTCCAAATTTATATTAATTTTTTGATACATGTTTATTAGATGCATATATAGATGAAAGTATATACCCAAAGGTACTTAAGAATGATAATTTGAATTGACATTCGAATTATTTTGTTACCGAAATATGCCAAATAATTTTATTTTAAGACTAGTATTGACTTTTTCTTTAATTGATATACACAATATTACTATTGTTTATTTATTTACAAAATCAATTCTATAAATAAACTTAAGAACTAGGCCCTAACAACGATGGTCTTCAGCCCAGATTTACATTAGCCCGGCACTTTCTTTAGAGCAGCACGCAGGCAAATGAGCGAAAGATATTTCACTCGTACAGAGCTCATTTCCATAGGAAAAGAGCTTAATCGCACATTTCCATAGGAAAAGAGCTCAATCGCACATTGTCTATGTATAGGTGGCCACCGCTGCTTTAGAGTAAATTGCTGGTTAACGGAGTAGCAGGCTAAAAATGTAACACAAATTACTCTACAATAACAAAATATACGACATTTGCTTTTACCCACACTTTACTCTTTTACTCTCGTTTGACCTTTGAGTATAATATTTGTTACTCTATTACTCTGGGTAAGAGAGAAAATCAGTGTTGCCTACTTCTTTGTATTTTGTATTTGTACGACAACAAAAAATGAAAAAACAAAAGTTTTGTTGCTAGCGCATTCAATTGGGAACATTGATCACAGAGAGTGCACTCTCTGAGTTTCTAAGGTAAAAAATTACTTTTTTACTCCGTTAATCAGAATGTGAGCACATATAATTTTAACATTGTTATTGTTAATGCTTTTGCGAGTGCTACTCTTATGAGAGCTCAGTTATGAAAGAGTACAAATTTTACTCTCAGATTAGGAGAGGCAGAAAAAATTAAATTTTATAAAAAAATCTGTACAAAGATATTAATTTATTATAGAATATTGTCATTTACATCGATTTAAAGGAAATAAAACTAAGAGTCTTAAAAAATTATTATTATATGAAATATTTCTGCAGAAAATATCATAAAAATGTCAATTCAAGTTAAGTTATTTAAGCAAAAAAAAAAACGGTTTCAATTTCTAAAGAATCATTTAAAAAAACACAAATTCAGTGTAAAATCAAATTAAACAAAATAATTCTTTAAGCAGTTGTTGATTGAACTTGTTTAAGGAGAAAATGGAAATTTTGTTCCATTTAAATATTTTAAACTTTGACTTTGTGGACTACGAGAAAAAAAGATAGTTAAATTGACATTATAATTTTAAAACTCCCGAGAATTTTCGGATATTCAAAAGATAGTTCATGTTAATTTATTTATTTATTTATATTTATTTATTGATATTGAATAGATGGCAAAAAAAATAAAAAAAAAACAATAATTGTAGTTGAAATGCCTCTTTATTATGAAAAATTTATTTATTTTGTAAATAAATAAATAAATGAAATTTATAAATGGATAATGCAATCAGGACTTTATAGCCAGTGAGCAAAAAACTCAAACCGAAACAATAATAAAAGCAACAATTTAATGAAACGAACAAAAAAAAAAAAAAAGCTTACATATTTGTAAATATGCATGTATTTAATTTAACAAAATTAAACGAAATGGAAATTCTCCACACCATCAGAAAATTAAAATAAACGTGTTATCTATTTTGAATTTTAAATTTAAAATGATTTATTTTTCGCTACTTTTTTTTTTTTTTTTGCGTGAATTTTTTAACAAAATATTTTAATATTTTTTATATAACAACGAAAACTAGGTTAAGGTTCAGTAAAAAAAATTGATAAAAGAATATATAAAAATTTTAAAAGCGTAATATGCTTTTTTTTTATTAATATTTGTTCTTACTACTTCCCTTTCGTGTTAGTTTTACATGTGCTTTTACTTTTAGTATATCCTTTAGCGCTCTTATATTATCCTTATTTTTTGTTGTACCAAGAGTTAAACGACATAAAATCTTAGTAATGGAAATATTCTGAAACGCATATCATCACACACACACACACACACACATAAAAAAGGGATATGATTGGCATATTATTGCCATTGTTTGGCAGCTGTTAACAGCTTCCGGTCTTGTTGTCGTATATTGTTATCCTTTTTGACATTTTTACCCAAATTGTGCTTCTATTGCTGCTGCTGCTGCCACTCCTAAGTTTTTCTTCTTTCTCTTCTATATTTTCTAGGATTATTAAGCTAGTAAATCTACGTAGGCTTGTACTTGCTTCTGAAATGCACAGCAATGTCCGGGAGTTAAGGATGGAAATAATAACCTAAACTAATTTAACTATTTTGATATAATTTTGTGTCACTAACATTCACGACTGTACAACTTTTTGGCATAATATCATAGAATTTTACTGGTTTATTAAAAAATATTTAATTTGATATTGCACCTATGCAATGCTATGGTATCTTAGACTGATCCTGAGTAAATGGTTAGTTTGTCAGCATTTTTAAAAATAAATTTATCTCACTAGTAATCGTCAATCCCCTAAGCTTATAGTTATATCTGTGGTCAAAAGCAGTAAACGCTTAAGTCTGAAAAACTCATTTCGAGTAAACACGGTTTGAAGTTAATGTGTTTGGTTGCCATTCTATGTAAGTGAATATGTTTCTTTTTTTTATAACTTTTGGTTTAAAAAACATAAAATTTCACGTGCATGTGCATTGGAATAAGAAGAACATGATAGTATTTATAACTCAATTGTGTCTTAAGTTGACTTAAGCTTTAATTGCTTTCGACCACAGATATAGTCATTTCAGTTTGCAGGAAAATTTAATGTGAATGATCAACGAATTTTTATTTCTTGGAGAGAGAAGAAAGAATGTGTTCTACTAGCTTATCTATGAAGAAGCGGAAGAGGGGTAGATTTTGCAAAGCCTTCTCTCCCTCTCCCTCTTTTTCCAAAAATATATATCTCAAACATTATGATAGTTGCTCATAGTTAAACGATTTCACTCGCAAGTATATGCAAAACAGATGCATTCATATATGTTGAGAGAAAGCAACTATAAAAGGGGAATGCCAATGTAGGGGAAACTTACTGGGTTCTGCTCATCTTAGTTCTCTCGAACATATAACAAATCTCACTTACTCTCTCCGACTAACTGTTTACCAAACCAAACTTACTAAAACCAAACTGCTCGTTGGTGTTTGTTTTGTTATTTGTGTATGCAGATAAATCGTAGATAATTCTGAGAGATGCCGTTACTCATGTCTTCTCTCTCTCTCTTATTTATTATTTACTCCCGTTTAAGCAATGATTTTTACAATGATGAATGCAATGCTTTGTTCAATGAGCGAATTTTAAGAAACTTTCGACGCTAACATGTTGGAATTGGTTTAACTGATTTTAAGTTGACTCGTCAGGTTCTTTAAATTAATATTTAGTATGATAGCGTAGCACTTCTGGATCTTCTGGAATAAGGAATAGATTAAAATTAGCACATATGTATTCAGTGTTTCCCGGAAAAATGCTAGAAGATTCATTTTTAACTTTTAGGACTAACATTTTTGAATTAGAACAGTCAATCCTTAGACGCAGCGTCTTCCTATCTCGATACCTTTTGAAAAGCTATCTAATTATAAGAAATCTAATTATGTTCCTATTAAATACTTTCTATATATAATTATATTCTTGACCAAGGTGTTGTTGTTGTTGTAATTGTTTCGGTTTGTACTCAAAAACTTGCTGCTTTCACTGAAATCCACAACAAAAAAAATGGTTTTATCTTGCAAAATCATTTTACATCTCCATCATTTCGAATAATTCATTTGCTACCCGGTTCCCAGAAGTCATTCGGCCATTTGTCTTTAAATATAAACATATGTACATAGCTAGATTTTAATACATTTATTTTTTCCCTAAAGCATTGAAATTTGTCCTTGAAACTTAACCTCTTTTTCTACTTAAAGCAACGCACACGAAAGCACCAAAGCCAACAAATTGTTTGGCAAATAAAAAAATACAAATATTTAGCAAAAAAATAAGATGAAAAAGATGAAGAAAATGTAAACGCACAAGAAATTTTTCGGTAGCATCAGTAAAACTCGCCATGGGGTCAAAAATTTAATTTTCCCACAGTTGATCGAGTCATTTTGTTATATGCTTATATATACATATGCTTAGGTAAAATTTCAAGTCCCGCTACTTTACAAGCGTAACTAACGAGCATCACATTGGACGCTGTTATGCTTGGTTTTCACTATGTCATATTTGCCATCAAAAAGAGAAAAAGAGAGAATTTCCCATATGAAATTTGATATAGTGAAAACCAGGCATTAGCAAACAGTTAAGTTTGTATATATACGAATAAAAAAAGAGCACAACTTTGGTATTGATATGTGTAGGAAAAAGCAGCACTAGAAAGTTAATAAGTTTTATTTTTCGGGCATGGAAATTTTCATATGAAATAATAAGGGTCGATTTCATTCATTACATAGAATTTTCTGGTATAGAAAAGTCAAGCTACTTCTTATCCTTAAAGTTTAGCATTTTCTTCCCATATGTTCATAATTCAATAGAAAATGAATAAATTACATAAATGCACTGCTTCCTGACCGCTTTTTTTAAAACCAAAAAAGAGACAAATTATTTCCGGGGTATACAATATGAAAAAAGAAAATGAAATAGAATTTGAGTTAGTAAAAATTGAATTAAGTTCAATTAGGCTTTAAATGAACAATTTGATTCTGCGTATAAAAAGATGCGCTCCAACTCTCTTTGACACACATATGATGCATACCTTTCCGCCACTGGGTATATACAAGCACATCCACGTGCTCTCATAAATTTGGAGTCAGAAAGAGAGTGCGAGAGAGAGTGCGGAAGCAAGAGCTTTGAGTTTTTCTTTTTGTATACAGCGTGCATAGCTTATAGTATTTTCTGCTTTAATTTTTATTCCCATTGCGGTTGATGCTACGCAGAATTGGGTAAATTGATCTAAAGGGGCATTTTCCCTTTTTTTTTCTTTCTTTGTTGGTTGGAGAAGATTTGCTTTTGTTGCTTTTTTCTTGGTAGGTTGCTCCTTTTCTTTTTACTTGTTGTTTCGGCAAGGCTGTAAAATACCCACGTGTGCATGTGTCTGTGTGTGTGGGTACCAGTATTTGTATAAAATTATTTTGCAAATATTTGAATTCTATGAATTTTTTTTTTTTTTTGTTTACTGTAAATATTTTTGTTTTTCCTTCAAGCTTCATTTTAATATTTTTTACTCGTGTTATTTATATTCTTATTTTGTTGTTATTGTTATAAATTTTGTTGACTGCTGCAATATATTTATGAGACTTTTTAGTGTTATTGATTTACAAGCAAACACTAAATATACAAGCGGAATTTGTTATCTCTGTGCTGGTCTTTTTTCAGTATATTTAATGTATTTAAACTTTTTTATGTTATTTGTTTAAGTTTTAAATTTACAGGATATTGAAATTTATTTCTTCAATAGCTGGTGATGCAGATACATTTTTTTTTCAATCATAATTTCCTCTCGTTGCTAAATTGTGAAAAGTTTTATTTGGATTACCTATAGAAAACTCCTACTCATATACATATAAAAACATTCACGCATTTGCTTTTGTATTAAAAAAGTAGCTCATCTATTTTCATGTCCATTCACACACACTCACACACACATTAATCACTCATCTGAATATGTGCATCGTGTCATGGCAAGAGTTTAAATGAAACTCACACCCACAAATGCATATAGGCACAGTAAATGGATAATTGTGACCACCATAGCAACGAATCGTGACGTAATTTCTAGCGCTAATTAATTCCAAGCACACAAACTCACACACATACATGCATAAGAACACACAAATATAAAGAAATACTCAAATCATGCAAGCGCAAGTGGGCATTCGATGTGATCATTACTTACGCGCATTTCATGATACATTCATGAACACATACATATCTACAAGTAGTTCTTTCACGCATACTTACTCACACTTATATATAACAAAGAAGTTTGCCCTATCATCATGATGAACGAGAATTGTTGGATGATAATGATGATGATGGCGATGATGTCGTTGAAGCAGACCATGATGGCGCTAGCATTGGCGACACTGCGCGCTGCTATTCACTTATGCAAATGCCAATTACAAACGATAAGAAAGAAGTTACTACATACATACTCACACATAAGAAAACTACCATTCTCCTACCATTAGAGTATGACGTGCAACATTAATGCGCAATTCTATGTATGTATTACCATGTATTTGTGTGTATTGAGCGCGTAAAATGTCAGCATTTGACATTTAGCTATGCGATTTGAATTATATGAATACTTGAGCTAGTGTAAAAAAAAAGTAGTAGGAGAGTAAGGGGTTAGATATTTGTGAATGAATATGGTCAAGAGGTAATAAATGTCAAGCTTTCAAACATTGCACATATTTTTTTTTTTTTATCGTAAATAGCTATTAACTTATTCTGACATTTTCTGCCTGTCACGTTCTTGAGTCCTTCCTCTTCCTCATTTTTAAACATTTGTCATTAGCATATCGTCGCCTGAGAATTGATTTGGTGTATGTGTATAAATATTCCTATGCCTATACGCCAATTCAATACTCAGGCAACGATATCGATAGAGAAAAGAGAGAGAGAGAGAGAGAGCGCGCAGCCAGGCACAGTAATGCTATAAACACAACCAAAGCAGCCGGTCTCTAACCGCTTACTTCTTCTGAGAGAATAAACGCAATAAGAGCGTCAACCTCTAGCGTCAAGAATATGTAAAAGAAAAACAAAACAGAAGCAGTTGGATTTGATTATTGTTTTAACAGCTCAGTTTTTTTTATTTACGTTATCAATTATCAAAAAATAAAAGGAAAACTTCAATATTCTGTAATTTGAAACAATTGTTGTATAAATTAAAATTATTTACATCGTTTATTTGTGCAAAAATCATCAAAAGAATGAAGAAACTAAAAGGAAACGGGAAAAAAATACATATATTTTCGTACTAAAACTTGGCAGCACTTGGCTTTTTTTGAAAAATATGGCAATGTTTCTCCTCTCACAAGAGAGAAAATATTGTGAAGTTGAGAAAATTTGTATAGAATCTAGTGTAGCGTCGTTGAAGCGGCAGCTAGCCTCAGAAATTTGTTCCCAAACAAATTCATAAAACTCTGTGTGTTTGTGTTTGTTGTTGAAGCTGAGGCCGGCTGCTTTGGTTGTGTTTATACCATAACGCTAGTTCATATTTTCATTGAAGAGAAAGAATAATTTTCCATGCACTTTAAATCGCTCATGTTTAATTTTGCCACATCATTTAAACGAATATATAAACAAACTGAATGTTTCATATCTATATTTCTATTGTATTACGTTGCACCTTTCTCTTTGTTGTTTATGTTCGAGTAAATGTTTATGCATAAACTTGCTGTATTTCGTCTCTCCCAATTTAATCTATAGAATTATTAATATGATCATGAGCTGGAGAATCATGTGAAAAAATTATGAAATGATTGCATTTTAGAAATATATTTTTTAAATCTTTCATCGTATTTTGCATTTTTTAATTGATATGAAAATAAGGAAACTTTTTCGTTTTAGTCACACACCAATTCATTCGTTACTTTTTTATTCTCTTTGTGATTGATTAGGGCTCATGATTCGCTCTCATTAATTAATAAGCAATATGGTCGCCAACATTTGTGAGCCGAAGAGTTTCTCGTTATAAAATTCATTTCAAAAACTAACGAGTAGTTAAAAGAGTGAAATTGCCTACAAAATTATTCGTTACTCTCTCTCTTTCTTATAGAGAGTGGTAAAATAAAATGAACATTCACACTAAAAAAAAAGCCCATGACTCGTTAGTTAGTAATCTGAAATAATATACTCGTCAGCATTCGTGGAATTTCGGCACCTCAAAGAAAGGAGATCTAACCTCTTATAAGAGAAAGGCGCAACAATTGTTGAGCTGATTATTAGTCGTAGGTTGTAATATTTTTTATGAAAAATAAGAGAGCTGAAGAAATCTCTTTATGAAAAACAAATATCAAAATATCAGAGAACTAAACTACTCATTGGAGTTTATTTTTGTTATTTGTGTATGCAGATAATTCGTTAGATACTTCTCCCTCTTTATTTTAATTATTAGCCCTATTCACTCTTTAGAGTAAAGTGCTGAGTAACGGAGTAAAAATGTAATGTTTTACCCTAGAGCGTGAATGCTTCTAAAACTGAGATAGTGCACTCTCTGCGATCAATGTTCCCAATCTAATGCGCTGGCAACAAACTTTTGTGTTTTATTTTTGGTTGTCATACAAATCAAGAAGTAGGCAACACTAATTTTCTCTCTTACTTAGAGTAACAGAGTAACAAATATTTTACTCAAGGGTCAAACCAGAGTAAAAGTGTAAAGTGTGGGTAAAAGCAAATGCCATATATTTTGTTATTGTAGAGTAATTTTGTGTTACACTTTTAACCTGTTACTCCGTTAACCAGCACTTTACTCTAAAGCGTGAACAGGGCTATTATTTACTCCCGCTTAAGCAATGATTTTTACAATGATGAATGCAATGCTTTGTTCAATGAGCGAATTTTAAAAAACTTCCGACGCTAATATTTTGGAATTGGCTTAACCGATTTAAAATCTAACCTAACCAACTCATTAAGCTGAATTGAAAATTGAAAATTTGAAAAAAATCTTGAAAAAATGGCAAATTTTGAACTTTGAGGAACCATAACTACGCCATTTCTTATTCGATCAAAGCAAACAGCATATCGATAGAAAGCGTATTTAATTACTTTTTTTTAACGATTTGCAGTTCATCTCGATCGAACTTCTTGTTTGGACTCCACAAGGATTTTAATGAAACCATACCGCGAAAAACACAAAATTATTGCTCGGCAAAAATTCTTACCATAGAAAAAAAAAAATTTTTTGTGTTCAGGAGGTCCCAATTTATGCACCCAAACATGTTTTATTCTTGGTACTTTTCGGCTGTGAACTAGTGTAATTTCTGTATGTTCCTTGTATGGTTTCGGTCATATACAATTGTGCATTTGAACTGGCGTGGGCAGACAATTGATTAGCTTAATGAATGCAATGATTTGATTTGTCATTTGTCAGTTTAAGGTCTTGCATCAAAATCAATGAGGCTATTTAAAAAACATTTTACAATGTTTTTAATGTCTTTGGCAAATAAAAAACAAACAAAAATTATGCATTGAAGAATGTCCGAATCTACAATATGTTTTTAAAATTGTGACTTCACAAACAATGAGCAATTTAACTTAAACTTTTCAAATCTTTTGGTTAAGTTTTAGTTTATATACTAAATACTATAATTTTCTAATCTAGGGATGTGTACTTAAACCCAAACAGGTTGGACGGGAGTTTTGCTTTAGTGGGGGAGGAGGGGGGAATAGCTAGTCTAAGAAAGCGAGAGAGTAAGTTGTGTGCTCGAAAGAGCAAAGAAGAGAAGTTCAGAAGACACCAGCGCTTTTGTTTGCTTTACACCAACGGTGGTCACCTATACATACACAATGATCGATTGGTGATTGGTCACTTAGCTCTGTACGTGTGAAATTTCTTACGCTCATTTGCTTGCGTGCAAGTCTTTGGCGTATGCTGCTTTACATCCATAATATTTAAAACTTCAACAGCTTCTCACCAGTTGTGAATGGATTTTTTTAATTCCGATTATTTTTTAGAAATACTTAAATAAATTCTATATCAGTGACTTGACGCTGTCTAAGTTTTTTCTCAGAAATTTCCCTTAGAGACTTCTCAATTCCATGCATCATATGTAACGAACCTTCCTGGTTCCTTTTCTTTCTGTCAGGGTATACTCAGCGAGTAACCAGGGTGCGTAAATAGTAACTCACGATTTATTTCGGTTCACTTGTTTATTGAAATTCTTCACTGTTATTTTATTTACACTTGATTCGTTAGTATTTTATCTTTTGTACCTCGTATGTTTGTTCGTTCGTCTTCGTTGGTGTTCGTTTCCCTTTGTTTGCCTTTCTTGGCGCTCGTGTGGCTTCGTTGCCGCTCGCTTACGATGCGTGTCCTCGTGACACGATGGCTAAGTTTTCGTTGTTTGCTGTATGGTCAGTGGCAACTTTGTTTGTACTACACCAGTGAGGCTGTCGCACACCCTGGTGTCCAATGAATACCTGATCTTTATATACCTTGGTGTGATGTCTCACTCGCAAGGTCCAATGAATACCTGACCGATTTCTGAGAATTAAAGATGAATCAAACGTGCTGTCGCTTCGTTTGATATTAACTACCAAATTCTAAGTCTTATCCTTCCGTGCTGACGCAACCGTAAGGAGTATTTCATATAATCTACCCAAGAGAAGAAGAAATGACCTGTGCCACAGTCTAAGTCTGAGTCTGAGTGTCTTCTTCTGTGTACTGCATGTCCTTTTATACTTATTCTTTCTGTATATGTCCCGTACTGTTTCCGTTTGTTTATTGTATTGTTAGTGTTAAATATGTAATTATGTTTTTTTTTTATAAATTCAATATTTAATTCTTTCAATGTAACTATGTATAAACTAATAACAATTATGGGGTCGAAATTTATCATAATTTCGGGTCCTTACACATATCAAAGATTATAGTATTCGTATCCATTAATGTGTAGTAGTATGCACCAAATTTTTTACATAACTCTTTAAATTATGATTTATTAAAGTAAGATTTTTCTTCAATGACACTAAAAAATAACTCTTTTTTGTTCTCACTACTTATGCTCAACTAAGTATGTACCTTGAAAATAACTAGCAAAAAGTACATACATTCTCTGCATACATTTTCTGCATATATGTATGCATGTACTTTTTTTTTATACAGATCAAGGCAATACACATCAAGAGCATTCACTCCTGCATGCATGCAAACATAACTACATACATACAGATACACATATTTACATGCTTTCATGCTGTTTTTGTATACACATATCCTACATACACATACATATATATTTTTAGCATCACTGTATGCACGTTTACGTGTGTATGTGTTTGTTTGCCCCAATAGAACTTTAAAGCATTGGCAACTTTATTAGGGCGCAACGACCTAGGGAATCAAGCAAACAAAACCAACAAGGAAAATTCTCTTTTGTTAATACACAAAATGTGAATATTGGAACACATACACATATGAAAAAACAAAAATAATATATGAATTTTTGGGCACAGCAGGTGCTGTAACCTTCATTTCATTTCTGTCGTCCCTCTATGTATTTCTTTTGTAAGCCAAAGCAGAAAAGTTATTAAATTTCGAGTAAATAAATATTGAAAGAAGAAGAAAAAAAAAAATTAAATCTTTTTATGACAATTCCGAAACAAAACTTAATGTCTTAAATTCAGGTTAATACACATGTACGGGAATATGAGAAAGCATTCAAAGGAGGTCAGACTATTATTGTTGAAGTATGTGCTGGAAAATATTATCGAATATTTGTTTTGTAATATAATTTTTTTTTTTTATTTATGGCCTTGAATTTATTGTTAGATACTATATTTTAATTGAAATTATTTTTAGAGTATATTTAATGTTTAACGGTCATAGTTAAATTAATAATATGAGATATTCGCAAAAATACTTTGGTAGATAAATCAATCGCAATTATTAACCTTTTCTCTCAACTTTTTTATTGGGGGGTAAACAAATTTGTTCTTGTTTTATATTCGTAGATTCGGACTTTGTTAAGAATAAAAACCAAAAAAATTATGAAAGAAGTTTTTGAGAAAGGCTGTAGAGTTTTTGGAATTTTGTACATTATAATGACCAAAATGCATGAAAGGAGTAAAAATTCGAGAAAAAAATTTTAATTCTAATTTTTTTTTTTTGTGGAAAAAACAACTAAGGTTTATTTTGCAATGCAAAATAAACTTTTAGTTTAAAAAAAATTTTTAAAAACACACTTGTTCACCATGTATAAAAGGTGAAAATTTGAAATATTTTTGGAATTTGGGTTTATTTTTACTAAAGTCTAGTATACAGAATTTTTTTGTTCAGTGACTCATATTAAAATTTCATGGGCAACATATCTCTTGAACATATTAACCCTCTATCAACCCTCATAATGGGTAAAAAAAAAAACTTTTTCGAAAAAGGCAAAAAAGACCCATAATGGTGGGTGCCAAAGGGTTAATAAGTAGGAAGAAAATATTCTACGAAAAATTCGACTATAAGTTGCTGAACATACAAACAAGCTCTGATGCAAAACTAACAAGTTATGGTTTATTATACTTAATCTGTTAGAAATGGACAAACTTTGGGCCTACGTAAAAAAAAATTTGACGTATACTTTTAAAACGCCGAGACCCGCTTAATTTTTTTTTTCTCGAGTTCTATTAGCATCCACTTTTAGAATCTTGTTATTTTTTCGTTTGTTGAACAATAAACCTCAAAATTTTTTTAGCAGCCGCAGAAAATAATTTGAAAATCATCAACCTTTCATGTCTTTTGTACAAAATGGTAACCAAATTATTTATTGTACATTGTATTTTACATTAGAGTTGCGTGAATTTGTACACTATAATGTACAATTTTTTTAAGCATGTAAAACAATTTTTTTAACAACTTTTTTTTTAAGTTATTAATTTTGTATTATGAAATGGAGTTTTAACTTTCGTTTTAAACTATTGTAATTACAAAAAAAGTTTATATACTTGGTCAAAATTTTACACTTAGTACCTTCACTTCGTAAATTCACACAAATGTAATTTGGACTGTTTTACAAAATCAAATAAAAAAAGACTGTACTCCCGTTTGTACTCAAACTTAAATTATAAAGAAAAAAACATGATAGTTTTTTTTATTGAAGTTATATATAAACATGAACAAATGACTACATTTGTTCATTAACTAGTTTATATATAACTTCAAAAAACATGCTTGACTTAAAAAATAATATTTTTATTTTTGAAATTCCCGATAGGTTTGAAATGAAAAGTAGTGAAATATGAACATTTTTTTGTACAATATATTAGCCAAAAACAACGAAAGGGTTAAACTAAATTGTTAATTACTTAATTATGTATGCAGATCATTGGATGATTCTAAATGTATTTCTCAGAGTAACGTTCAATAAAGTTTTTTTAAACTATCATTAGGTTTTTGGTTTTTTTTTGTTTTGACTTAAAATTACTCCCTTTTAATATTATTTAGTTTTAGTTGAGCGAAATTCTCGGAAAAATTTCCATAAAACCTCATCTCTACGAGCAATAATTCATTGCATGAAATTAAGAGTTTGTTGTTGTTTCCCATATAAAATGAAAAAACAACAAGCAACATTTTCGTATTTTATACGGAAAAACAACACAAAATTTTTAATTTCATGCAATGAATTATTGCTCGTGGAGGCGGGGGTAATATAAACTAATAAGAAATAAACAAAAATTTGTCGCTAGTACAAGGTTTCCATTTTACGGCAATAGTATGGGAAATAAAAAAATACTAATAATGTATGTATCCTGCTGCCAAATTCGGATTCAGCTCTTAAAACACGGTAATCCACTACTTGTTCTCAACCCTCTAGAAAAAAGTTTAATTCAAAGTAAAAGAGTCCGAGCCGTTACCTTTAGTAATATTTGTTGTTGTTTTTCTCATTAAAATAAGTAATACTGTGAGAGTGAGAGCACGTTCAGCACATTTGGGAGGGAATCAACAGTTGAATTACTATGAACGTGTTGTTGTTCAGCCATTTTTGAAGACTTCAATTTTACGAGATAAAGCAATAACAAATATTTTTTTCATTTATATCAACAAATATTAAATGGAAGACGAGCATGAGCCGTTACTTTCTATAATATTTGTTGTTGATTTACTCATGAGATTGAGTAACACTTTGAGAGAGAATGCATTTAGCACATTTTGGAGAGAAACTAACAACGACAAGTTGAATGAGAAAAGAAAATATAACAACAACAAACTTCATGAGCTTCGACGTATTATGAATATATTGTTCTATTTTGTGTTTGTTACTGTTTTATTTCCAAAGCTTTATAAGATTAAAAAGAGTTAAGTATAAGATCGAGTGGCTACTAAGGGCGATGTTACACGATCAATGTTTTGCTGTCAAACAATGATATTGTTGTTGCTTTGAAAAATGAACACTGAGCAAAAGAGAGAATGAACACACTTCACTTCAAATTTTTTTACTGACGAAAAAAACCTGAATCACTTCAAATTAAATGGGATTGCCGAAGATACACTGTTGTATTTTACTAGAAAATACCAATTTTTTATGGAAAATAGTACACCTTTTACTAATTTATAAATACATTTTTTTCCTTTCCCACCCTTTGCGCTGTTTGGCTTTTGTTTGGTTGTGAGATTGCTGTTTAAAAAATTACTTAATAATTTTTATAAAAAGATAGTAATTCAATGCCCAAGTAACAAAGTGGCAGAGCTTATTTTAATAGTTTGCAAATTTTAAAAATTATTTTTCGGCGTTTTTCATATATAAATGCAATATTTTTTGTATAATTTGTTGCTATTTCTACCAACATTATCTCATATTGTCATTATAATTATTTTCCATCCAATTCCATTGCAATTGTTGAATTTTCATTCACTCCAAAATACAATTAAATACTTTTTAGTTGAAAAAACAAAGTTGCAGATAAAAGTATTAAAAAATAACATTCAGCAAAAAACTGATAGTGTAACAGAGCATCAAACAAAACGATGAAAAGAGAGTAAAAACAGAAAACATTGACAGCAAAACATTGACAGTGTAACATCAGCCTAATAAGTCTGCTCTTACACACACCGATTTGTGCCCGATTTTTCTCACCGATATTTCTATATTCTCTTTTGTGGACATGTTCAGTCGGCCACACCTTTTACATACAACGATTTCGACTGACCGATTTTGTGTTTCTATTGTTTCCTTGTTATTCGTGGAGCAGAGATGCAAAATTTGTGAAGGCAAACGTAAAGAATCGTTGGTATAGCCGATTTTGACTCGTTCACTTTCGACTCCCCTTCCTCGCCAACAAACAGAAAATCGGTGAGGGAAATCGGGCTGAAATTCAATGAAACATTATTTTTTATCTCAATCTCTTTCAAGACTGAGTAATTTATTTCTTTACTCTGTGGTTCACTCTGACAATTTTTTTCACATTTGAAGCTTAAATTGTAACAACTATAAAGATCATGGATTTTGAACAACATATAATCAGAATATTGTGGCTTAGCTATTTTGTAATTGTTAGTGTTTTATTTTCAAAGTTTTATAAGACTAAATGGAGTTGTGAGAGTGAATATTTACATACAAAATTAGGAGAGAAAACCATACCAAATACTAAAATAAAATATTTAAAAATAAAAAATTTATGGTTTTCTACCCTTATCAATAGTATATAGTTGAAAACCTTAAGACGTGCATGAGAACTTCGTTGAAATTCATTTGCCTCTGTTTTCAGCTCAACGTAATTTGACAAATTTCTCTCATTTTGAAACCTTAGAAAACTCTAAAACATTATACAACAAAGAAGAATTATTGTATTTTATCACCAAAAAAAAATCACACATTTTTATGGAAGATTAATTTCCTAATTAAATAATTGCATAGAACTTTTGTTGCCATTTAAACCTAAATCTTAAAAATGTTTAAGCACAAAAAAAGAATGTGAGGATGAAAAGAGAAGTAGGAAATAAAAAAATTTTGCTCTAATTGCAAAAGTGTCTGAAAAAGAAAATAAGGTAAAGTGTAACTTTACCTTTCTTTAAATCTCGGATAGTAATAAATACGCAACGCCAGCAACTTTTTGCCAAATTTGTGAGAGCGGCAGCAAAAAAAATGAAAGTGAGAAATTTAGCACACAAAACATAGGCAGGAAAAGAAAGCGTTGGAAACATTCAAACAAAAAACACAAAAAAAAAAATAAATAAATAAAGCAATGAAAACGAACTTTTAAATCTCAAAGAAAGAAATAAAGGCGAAATGGAATGAAAAAACCGATGAGGAATTCACAATTTGTTAGTGTTCGTATTGCCCATTATTTTTTGGACGCCAGGCTGAAAGGAAATAGAAAAAAACAGCAGAGCAGCTCCAGAGAACAAAAGAAAATGCCGAAATGAAAACTTTTTAAATGTGAATCACGTTACGTGTCAACATTAGACGTTAACCTGTGAACAAAATAGGGATTTGCTATTTTATTTAATATCCTTGAGTAAATTACTTTTGTATTTTTTTTGTTCGGTAGAGAAACTATAAGGTAAGAAAATATTATACATGCCAGCTAAAAAAAAAAAAATGGAAAGAAAAAGAGCAGCAAAGGAAATTTTTTGTACCCACACCACGTTCTTAACAAGTTGAAAAATTGCAGCAGATTAGGAAAACCTTTTCCTTTTCTTGTTGCTGGGTTATACTTAGGTGAAAAAGGAGAAAAGGAATAACGCACAAAATAGCATGTCACCTAGAATATTTACAACAAGAACGATTACCCACTTAAAATAAAAAAAATGATAAAACAACAACAGGACACGAAAAAAATGAACAATAGCACGAACCAAGAGCACACATATAAACGCACACACACACACACAGACAAATGAGAGTGGCCTTTACCTTAGCAATAAAGTAAAGTAGAGCGCGCTTAGCACAAATTTTCACCAAAAAAAAAAAAAATATATAAAATGAGCGTAGCTAAGCAGAAATGAGCACAAAAGTGAGAGTGATGAGAGTAAGAGTAAGTGTGACATAATGCATCAAACAAAAACAAAAGCATACAAAAAGTTTGTTTTACTTAACCTTTATCTAAAAAAAAAGAAAAAAACAGAAAATAAACTGCAAAACGATAAGAAATTTATTTGTCGCAAATTTTTGTTTTCTTTTTGTAATGGAAATATAATCTCTCAGCTTTTATACTTTATATATTAAATGTGCAACTAAATCGTGGTATTGGACAAAACAAATGAACAAAAACAATGTGGTATTGTTCTCTCGTCTCGCTCAGCAGGCATAAACAACAATGGAGGTGCCGGCAGCGCTGGAAGCAGAGGTGGCTGGCGTCGATAACTTTATTTCTGGTAAGCAGCGGTCGAGAAAATGTTCGGGTATGGAGAGAGAAATAGGAAATGTAAAAGAATAGCATATAAAAGAAAGGACCGGCCACACAATAAAAAAAAGCAATAATAGTCAAGGTTATTTTTTAGAACCATGAAATGAGTTGAAAAATGCTTTAAAGAGAGAGAGAGAGAGAGAGAAAGGGTGATAAAATCTTAATATATTAAAGTCAGATAAAATTAATATTTTTTCATAAATTTTACTATGTACAGTAAACCTTAGTTAAATGCTTCGAAAAAACCAAACTTATCAAATAATTAATAAGGAAATGTAATTAAAATTAATCATTAATGAGAAATTTTAAAACATTTTCCACTTAAAGTGTTAAGTTTGGGTAGTCAGAAGCTGTAGTTAGTTTAATGAGAGCAGGGAGAAAGGCATGTGGCAACCTGATGAGATGTTATTCGTTATAACCGTTGCTTCTGAAACAAAAGACTTTTTGAAGCAACAGAGAGACGTAAAACTCCTACTCTTCTATAACCAACGGATCTACTAGCACTGAATACAGTATACCAAGCATAAATAAATCCGAAGGTTATTTTGGATATAAAACCACTCCTTTAAATATTTCAGATATTGTGATCATTGCTGTTGAAATAAAAGTTTTCTTTGAAGCAACGTACGACCTAAAGACCTTCCATCCATCGCTTTAGCAAAGCTTTGCTTCAACTAGTGATGCTTCTAAAGAACTTTGAGACTCTGAACAATTTTTGTATAAAAAAAAAAAAATACTTTTGTGTCTAAATTAAACAGAACCTTAAACTCATTCGCACTAACATCTCATTGAATTGTAATAGTTTCAGCTTGAGAAAACCTTCTGGCAGATGGTCAAAGAGCAGCTTAGCGTTTAACTGTTTGTATTTGCAAAGCTCATACAGCACAAAACTGCAATATTATTTACGCTAGAGCAAACAGTTTTTGCTACTACTCCGTGGATGTAAGAGAAGAATAACATTTTGTGCTTTCATTGTTCACATTTTTCATCTAGTTTTTCTCCTTTTTTTTGTGCTTTATTTGTTTTTGTACATTTTTCTGCTGACAGGTGTAAAATTGTTTTCTCCTACTGAAAACATTATTTAACTTTTTTCTCCCCTTACTTATTTACTTACTTATGCTGCTTTAATTTTTTTCTATTTTATTTCCACCTAAAGATTTTTCTTATATATTTTTCTCTTTTTTCTTGCTACCTTTTGTAATTCTACAAATAATTGTTTGCATTTTTATAGTCAGCATAAAAGAAGAATGAAAAAAAAACGAAAGAAAAAGATACAAATAAGGAAGCTAGCAGAAGAAAGGGCAGGGCAGGAAAGGAAAAAAAAACAATAAAATACACAAAATGAAAACAATATAAAAGAAATGGACATTAAATAAATAAAATAATATTATCATTTTTATTTTTGCTTTCCGTTTTTTTCCTTTCATTTTGTGAGAGAAAGTATTACTTGTTATTGTAGCTTTGCCTGCTTCTAGCTGACTGCCACATGCAAACAAAAGAAGTAGAAAAAAAAACTGACACAGCTACCTAAACTAACGGCTACTTTTGTGTGCTATAAATTGCTTGGAAATAAATAGCTAGAAATTGAGCTAATATTTGTCATAATAGCATACAATTATTTAATACGTATACATAAAGTTTAAGTAAAAAGCAGTGATTGAATCATAATTGCAAATAAAAATGAAAAGAAAACAAATGAAAAAAAAAACGAATGTACTCATATGTAAATATTGAAATGGTAGCTCAGAGCGTGTGGGTGGTTGGGGCGTATACGTGATATTTATTATGTTGTGTGCATTAAAAAAGTTAATCGCACACAACAATAAAGTTAAACCATTGCATACATATCAGTTAAGTTAAGCATTAAATCAACAATTTTGTATTATTTATTACAGCTTTAAAGTAAAGCAAATAGTTGCTTGCTATGATTTAATAGTGAATTATTAGAAAAGTTTTGCGGTTTTTTCAGGTAACTATATTGTGCAATTTAATTTTAAATATAATATTTAACCATATTCATGATAGTTTTTTAGGAGACTATGAAAATTAAATCTAGAGGTTAATTTTCAAAGTCATGACTTAAGTTCATGTCAATTTCGTTATTTGAAGTTATATATAAACAGGTTAATGAAAAAATGTAGTCATCACAACAACAATGTACAAATTACATTACAGAACTGAATTGCCTGCTTTTCCCTTTAAGTGAGTCTTTACTCGCCATCTTCCTCTCATTCTTTCAACTGAAAATTTACGATAGAGCGACTAAGGTAAAAATACACCTCTATGGGTTAAAGCATAGTGAAATTAATAAAGTGAAATAAATAGAAGTGACACCCTCTTTTCTGTTCACTGACGTCTGCTAAATTTGAAAACTATTCTCTTACTTCTCGCAAAACATTTGAATTTCAGAAGTAAATATAAAAAAGTATTAACCCATTGGTACCAGCACAATATATAAATAAAATAGAAAAATTTGAAAAGCCAGAAACATTTTCAGACATTGATAAACGAGATCTTTGAAGGAGTTTGTAACAACCATATGCATAATGTGCACCAAGTATTTAACCCAAAACTTAAAGTTTTTTGTTATGTATGCCATTCAAGTAAGAAATCTGCCTCTCCGAAATTTAAACAAAATTCTTTTGGAATCGGTAAAACTATTTAGAATATAAAGAGGACGTTTTTGAAGAAGATCATTTTGAAAGTATTGTATTTTGATTATGCAAATACTTTATAGAACCACACTGTACAAAATATTTTGAGAGCTTTTGTTTCAGAAAAAAAAACAACAAACGAAAGGTTTATTGGTTTTTGATATTTTATTTCATTTATTTATTTGAGTACAGCTGACGAAAATGGGTTAAAAGAGTTTTTCTCATAAACAAAGTTATTTGTCAAAATTTATTGAGCGAATACTTGTCATAATTGACAAATCTCAGAAGACCTGAGTATATTTCAGATTACTTTCTGCTATCTGGCATACTGTATATTGTGGGTTAAAGTAAAGAGCAAAATGTGATACATAATTTTTTCTTTCACAAATTACAACAACAACAAAATATATGTATGAAAGAACGAGGAAAGTCTCTCTTCAGAACTGAGAATATTAAGTGAGTTTTTTTCTACGTTTAGGCTCCTGTTCAGCGATGCCAACTTGCGGGGAATTCCCCGATTTGCGGGGAATTTTTTTTAGTGCGGGGAATCGGGGAATGAGCTGTTTTTTGCGGGGAATTTGAAACCGTTCAGCTTTTAATATTAAAATATCTCAAACAGTGTGTAGAATATTTTTTGCCAAATTTTATATTCCTAAATACAATTCTGGCACATTCGCAACCAACACCAACAAAAAAATAATCTTAGTATGTCCTAAGAGTACAGTTCCATTTACTAGGAAAAGATCACTCCCGCTCTGGAAACCGATATCACTAGCTGGGGGGTTATTGAACAAAAGCAAGAGGTAAAGTATCTGGGCTTAGTATTAGATAGTAAACTCACATGGAAATCACATGTTGAGGCAGTAACAAGTAAAGCCACTCGCGCTCTAATGGTATGCAGAAGGCTACCAGGGAAAACTTGGGGATGTAAACCAAGTGTACTGCGCTGGATGTACACAATGATGGTAAGGCCAATCATTACATATGGAGCATTAGCGTGGGCAAGGAGAACTCAACTAAAAACAGCAAAAGCTAAATTGGGGAAAGTTCAAAGGTTGGCATGTATCTGTATAACGGCAGCGATGAGAACATGTCCGACTGCTGCATTGGAAGTACTATTGGAGCTCACTCCATTACACCTCGTGATAGAGGGTACCTCCAAGGCAGCAATTGTAAGAGCAACAAGAAATAAAAGGGCCTGAAAACTGAGATAACACCTCTAAAATGGAATGGGACTGTTTGAGCAAGCTCAGTCAATTGAGCAAGGACAATAAAGTCGCTTTATGTCGGGTCCCTGGACACTTAGGAATAGAGAGCAATGAGCAGCCAGACGAGCCTGCTAAAAAGGGAGCAGCGATCACTTTCGTGGGACCTGAACCCTTCTGTTTAATAAGAGCGTAGTCAGGGAAGTACTCAAGCAGGAAGTGAAGAACAAGAGGCAAGAACTCTTTAATAATCATACAGGGCTTAGGCAATCCAAAACGCTTCTAGGTAACTATAACAAGATTATATACGCATTCTACATTGGTCTCAACAAAAACAGTCTGCGTATATTAGCTGGTATTCTGACTGGGCACTGCGGGCTCAGAGAACACCTTTGCAAAAAAAGAGTTGAGGAAAGCTCAATAAGTAGGTTTTGCAATGAGGAAGATGAATCATCAAAACATATCTTAGCTCAGTGTGGAGCACAGATCCACAAAGGAATGAAAAATCTGGGTATGTAAAAAGTGCCCAGTACAGAACTAGCATCCATAGATCCGGGTGCAATACTCAAATTCTTGAGGGAGACTGGACTATATGAGGCACTCTAGGCAAAGACTAGATAGAGAAGAGGGACGTACAATAGATCTTATGGGTCGCGGTACAAATACATAAACCTCTCTAATACAATACAATAAGAGTACAGTTATAATTTTTCTAATGGTATTGGATATTCCAGCGAGCCACAATCACGAACGCCATGGCGTCTGACGATTTTAAAAACGTCTTCCGTGAAGCTGCAAAAAAAAAAAAACCCTTCACATATTTTTTTTTAATTATTACACAATTTGTTTTTGTACTTGAAGTCATTGAATAGATGCCAGAAAATTTTTTTTTTTTATCAATTTATCAATCTAAAAGTAACTCTAAGTAACTCAATTCGAGAGTAACTCTAAGCCTACGTAAAGGGTATTTTTTGTTTATATAAAATGTTTATATGAAAATTCGTATCGCACTGCTATAATATCGTGTTCGGTGTGAGTACAGACTCTCTCTTTGTGTTCGGTACAACAACAATTTTATGGTGTTCGCCGAGCATACTCGCAATGTAACCACAGCCTAAGGTAAAATTAAATTTAAATATTTGTTCGTAGCCAGATCTACTTAATTTGAATTCTAAATACTTTTATAGAACAGAAATTATAGTCCACTTTATTAAATCTCATGATTTATTTTTACATAAAGTTTTAGTCAAAAGCAATGACAAATTACAACTTTACTGTCTGTTATTGACACAGTTATGAATAAAAGATTATTAAATTTTTTTCAAGACCGATGGAAAATTTCCATAAAATTAAATTCCTCTCCTTTCAACGCTATACAATCAAAACGACACACTATAAATAAATAATTTTAAAACTTTTCTAATGCAAAAACAAGGACAAAAGAAAAGCAAAAGTTGAAAATATTGTTCAACACAAAAATGGTAATATTTACAAACAGACGCCAGTAAATATATATGAATTTACCTACAACTTGCTATAACATTTTTTAATTGTACATACGAACGTTCATTTTTAAGGTCATTTCTAAATGACCAGTCAGTATCTCTTCTCTTGTTCTCTCATTCTCTCTCTCTCTCTAAAGCACATACAAATGCTATAAAATGCAAAAAAAAAAAAAACAATTTACATACAAAGAAACAAATAAACATAAATAAAAATAGGCTGTAAAAAAAAATATAAGTATATATAAAAAAAGTACCAGAAAAAAAGGAAACAACTAAGTGAAAGTTTTTGCTGTTTTTTTAGTTTTTTTCACATGTATAATATAAATGGCCTGGTCATAAACAACCTTGAAAAAAGAGATGAATGTCCTTAAAAATTATTTATAAGCTTTCATTTTTTTTTTACGAGTAGTTATGGTATTTTACGCCACATGGTGCACAGACTATACAAAAATATACAAAAGCCAGAGGTTGCAAAAGAGGAACAGGCTCTATATGGCTGTGACAGAGTGGAAGGGGAGAAGGGATAGCAAGAGGAGTAGGAGGTATGGGCGTATAATAAAATGTAAGATTGATTTTATTAATGGCATATGAAATCTGTACTGTGCAGATATCATGTATAAAAAACAGACAAAACATTAAAAAAGACAAACGCAGACAGACAGACGACAACAAGGTACGAGTATATGAAAAATGACAAAAGCCTTCTTCCGGATTACTATTACTATTATTATTATTATTGTTATTCGTATCACATACCAGTTAGGTAGATTTATTCGCTTGCTTTTAATTTAATCGATTTTGAAAAATAATGAATAATGTACGAGATACAAATGCTCAGGCTATACTAAAATTTATATTTATATACAAGTATGGGTAGGTAAATATATTTAACATCAATTAAGGTAATGGATTTTAAATGTTTTTTTTTTTCTCCGTTTTTTTGTTTTTCTGTGTTTTTTGGTTATTTACGTAATTAACCTATATTTATTTAGGGAAAAGTATCAGTATCCACTACTTATTACATACAATTAAATATAATTTTGTTGTTGTTGAAAAAATTGATTATTTTTTCATATAAGTAAATGTATATACAAAAAAAAAAAATAAAAATCACAAGTATTTAGCTGAAAAATTAACTTACTTACGTATATATATTCAATCACATATTCTTTAACAAATTCTGAGATATTTTTTTTTTCTTTTGATATGAGGAACTTACCTGAAAAGAAATAAGAAAGTGAAAAAAATAAAATGATTTGATTAAATTTTTAAAATTTCATTTTATATACACATGTATATACATACACATAGTTGAATAAATTGATTTCATTTAAAATTTATTAAATTCAAAATAACAAAGCGGCAACTTCAACTTCCTGTTCAATGTGCATATATGCAAAACAATTCGTTATTATCATACCTCGTTATATTGCGTATGTACTAGTAGTAGATATGTGGACTCCCCTATATATGTATGTGTGTGTGTGTACATAAATCATTTGTAAAATGCAAATGATTTAACAAATTCAAATCAGCAGTTGAATACTTTTCAAATATAAATGAAAAATCACAAAAAAACACACACTTGCACATAAACACCTTTCACTCTCTCTCTCTCTCTCCCTCTTTATTTGTTTACACTTATACGAAAAAATTGTTGAGCAAACACATACATACATACATATTCAGTTGGTGATTTATATGCACAAATTACTTTACTGTCAGACAGGTGCTGTTGTTTTCGCTACTGCTTACTTTCGTTACTATTACTATATGTTAATATATGATTTTAGGTAAATAAATATGTATGTATTTGTGTATACGTATATGGCATATATGAGTATGTTCCTTGAATACAGCATGTTTTTCTTTAGATCTACAGAGCAATAGCCTATAATGATTGCTGAAAAGCTATTAGGATTAGACTTTGAAGCAAATTGTTGATAGGAATTTAGATTTAATTTCAGACTAAAGTGCATAATTTTCTTATTAGACACTGATTAAATTTTTAAAATCAGAACTGAAAAATTTATTAACCATTGCACCGAAATTTCCAGTACTCTGCCGAAATTTCATGCCAAATGTCGTGTACGGAAGGAAAAAAATATTATACCGAAATTTGAAAACAGAAAATAGCTATACCAAAATTTGATACAATCCGTAAAAGAAAATCTATAAATAAAATAGCTGAGCCGAAATTTGATACAACCCTTAAAAGAAAATCTATGCAAATCAATAATCTATACATTTTTAGTGTAACCACATTTTTATTCCAGAAGATCCAGAAGTGCTATAATATCATATTATATATCAAAAAAGAGCTTAACGAGTAGTTTAGCCATAAATTATCAGATTTAAAATCGGTTTAGCCAATTCCAAAACATTAGCGTCGGAAGTTCTTTAAAATTCACTCATTAAACAAAGCATTGCATTCATCGTTATAAAAATCATTGCTTAAGCGGGAGTAAATAACAAATGAGTAACGGCATCTCTCAGAATTATCTAACGAATTATCTGCATACACAAATAACAAAACAAACACCAACGAGTAGTTTGGTTCTCTTTTGATATTGGTTTTTTCATAAAGAGATTTCTTGAACAAAAACAAAAAAAAAAAAGTTCCAGTTACTGGGGCTTACATACTAGTATAGTTTAATATAGAAGCTTCAAACTCTTTGACAAGTAAAAATATTCTGAGTGATTGGCTGGATTCACGAAACTCATCAATTCCTAAACAGTTGTAAAATTCTATTGTGAATGGCAACATTTTAAGTGAGCAAGCGCCATTTTTGGTAGCGAAAATTGTGTATGATATTGATTTGTGTATAGCGGCTTATGTTTATCTATTTCTTCTATATATACTATTTTTGTTTATTATGGCTGTCATAATTGACAAAACTCATATTAACGCCATAGTCAAACATACTTTGCAAAAACATTAAATTATTTGTATTCATTATTTAATTTTTTGGTTTTGTTAAAGGCGAAAAATAGTAAAAAACTATTCACAATAGAATAGTTAAGGCTAAAAAGTAGCAGCATGTTTACAACACGAAAATTGATGAGCTGCAACTATTTAGCAATTGATGAGTGTCGAGAATGCAACCATTATATACTAAAAGTCGCTGCATACATTCTTTCTTTACCAGGCACTTTAGCTGAAAAAATCAAATCGACTAAATATTCAAACTTTGATTATTATTTTGTACATCAAATACCACATCAAATTGTCTTGCTTCAGTCAGTCAAATGTATTAGAGCAAATTTGATCAAACGACAAATATTTAAATCGTAAAAATTATGAATGAAACAATGTGGATTAATTAAAATAATAATAAAAATAATAAAACGTTGAGTTATTCCGTTTTTTCAATGTGTAGTGAAATTTTTTAAAAAACCATGGCCACCTTTTTTTATTACTGTAGTTAGAGGAAAAAGAGCTAGTGTGAAAGAGTAAGTGCAATTGGTTGTGTGCTCAAGAGAGCAACTGTGCTCTCTTTTGCACTGCAAGCGTAGAGTTTACTATTTGATTAAATTCGATGTTAGTTTTTAGGAGACTATGAAAATTAAATATAGATGTTAATTTTCAGAGTCATGACTTAAGTTCATGTCAATTTCGTTATTTGAAGTTATATATAAACAGGTTAATGAGCAAATGTAGTCATCACAACAACAATGTATATAGAGACGGGAAAATCAGAGGGACGTTTCGGAATCCGCCACAATTCCTCATCAGTGATCTTAGTGATAGTTCTTAATGTTTCAATATCCCATATAAGCTACTAATATTCGAAATCATAACACAGAATTACGGATTTGATTCCAAATATCTTCACTGAATAGAGATATTGAAAGAAACTACTACTACAAATTCTATATACTTATGTTCTTGTTTTTCCCTCATTGTAGCTAGTCTGCATAACAGTTCGTTAATGTTATTTTTTTATAACAGTGTGTTCTCTCTTTTGCATTTATTTACTCTCCACACATACATATTTGCTTTGCAGACACGTACACAATCGTAATGGTACGACAACTCTAACTTCTCTTTCTTTTATACCTAAGTTTTCTTTGTATATTGAGAGGATTTAACTGTTATTGAGATCAAAATAATATGTCATAAAAAGCAACAAAGCTCTAAAGTAAATCATAAGATATGCTCTCTCTATACATGATTGCATTTTTCAACTCTTTTAAAACGTACTGTCTGTATATCTGTGGGATGTACTTAAGAATTTCTACTGAAATAATTTCTGGTTCTTTTTTAAATTAAGCAACCCACCAAGTTCACAACAACTCATTTAATTTGAGATGTTTTTTATATAATAAAGCCATCACGGAAGTAAATATATGAATCAAAGAATGTCGAGGGTTGAGTTTAATTTAGTTTTTTTTTTTAATTTAACGACCGACAAAATATTACACTAAATATTTTTCAAGGACTTAGAACATATCAAAGTGCAGGCAGAACTAAAATAAATTTAAAAAAGTATCAACAGTAGACGCTCAATACAACGAACTATGCAAAGCATAGTATTAATTCACAGTTTTGTCGTTTAATGAACGATATTTAATAAAATTATATTTAACAATAATTTTGAAATAATTTAATTAAGAGAAATAAGTGGTTTCCTGAAGCAAGACTTTACTTGTGTGATTTGATTTTCTCCAGATCATTTTAAAGAGTGAATTAACAAATTTTTCTTGTAAAATCGGTATTTTATATTGGACATCTACTGTACCATATTCCTGTATATTATTTGTATATACCCCCAATATAACACCCTGTGTTAAAAATTGTTAGCGACATATATGCACACACAATACATACACACATAATGATGAATGCATAGGTTTTTGTACTTACACATACATACATATATATATAAATACATATGAATGTGCTTGAATGAATGTGAGAGTATCTAACATCAATCTGCGCGCCAAAAATGTAACTATGTGATTTAGACCACTTTTCATATATGTATGTATGTATGTATGTAGAAACAAACAAACGAAAAATTCTTTTTTTTTATTTTTATTTATGTTTGAGTGTATTTATATATCACCAAAACACTAACACAAACACCAAAGTGCACAACACACACACACACACACATGCATAAATACTGAATTTGCAGTTCTTGTGTCTATATAAAAAAGCTGCATATAAAAATGGCTACCTTGGGTAACATTTATCATTTTGATTTGAGCTCATCTATTATGCCAAAATGAAGAAAGAATGAATGAAAAGAAAACAGGGGAAAAAAACAAACAAAACAAAAAAAAACGAAATGAAAGCTAAAGAAAATAAAAGGATAAGGTTATTCTTTACTCAATTCCTCTTTTTACTAACACACACACACAGAATACAGTTGTTCTATATGTGAACTGAGTTTTAAATACATGTTTGTAGAATGTATGTGTATGAAAATTTATGAGCGTATGTGCAACCTTCAATGATCTTCTGTGCCTCTGTATGTTTCATTTGCACAATTGTTTATGTAATTTCTTCTTTTTTTTCTCAAATGAACGTTGTCTTTATATGTGCTTTTGGTTTTACGTAGAACATACGAGTATATGGGCAGGAATACTGCATGTGTGCATATATACATGTGCGCCTATGAGCAGTGGCGGATCTAAGATTTGGGTTTGGCTTATATCAGAGTTCACCTGAAGCAACAAAAATGGCTAAAGAAATTTAGAAAAATCTAGTGAGATATATAGTGAAAAGGAAAGGGAAGATTCATTAAATGTTTGTGTGATGGTCAAGAGGATACTAGATCAGATACAAAACTTTATTTGAAATCAGATAATAACCATATTACAGTATAAAGCTTAAATAAAAATTTGAGTGTGAATTTTGGTCTGAATCTTGGCTTTAGTTTTACACTGGAGCTTAGTTTGGTTTTTATACCAAAAGCAGACCCAAATTCAGTCAAAAATCAGAACCCAAATTCAAACCAAAACTCAAGCTTAACGACGGACCTATAAATATAAACCAAAACGAAACTAAACCACATCAGAAATCAGTCTAAATTTCACGCCAAAAAAATAAAACAGGATTATATTTAGACTAAAACTTAGATTTAGACTAAGATTGAAAATTGGATTAAAATTCAGCTCGCAATTGGGACTAAAAACTAAATTCAGACCGAATCTAAAACTAATTTCAGGTCAAAATTCTAACCAAGGTTTGCCTTTTCAGAGCAAAAGTAGACCAGAAATCAGAATAAAATACAATCAGATTGATAATCACAATAAATCTCAGAGCAAAAGCACTCCAGAACCAGTTCCAAAACCAGCCTAGAAAACTACTCAAATCATTGGTCAAAATTCACTCCAAAAGCTGAGCAACTTAGAGAAAAAAACTCAGATCAAATTCCAACAATAATTGAGGGCAAAGGGGGACCTAAAGATAGACCTAATGCAAATAAAAAATCTGACCAAAATTTGAAATAAAATTAAGATCAAAAAATTATACTAAAAGAAAACCAGAATTTAGAACATAACTTGAATGAAATCTAGACAAAAATTAGACTAGAAATCAGATTAAATTTGGTACCTAAAAATAATATATCAGAACCAAATAGATCCAATACTCAGACCAAAAACATAATTTAGACAAAAATAAAATCGTAACCGAAACTCAGATCAAAACTCTGACTTATGCTTTAACAAAATTCAGACACAAACCCGATTTGAATTCAAACAAAACATAAGACTAAAATCCGGAATAAAAGCAGACCAAAATCCAAACAAAACTAGGCAGACCAAAAACTGATTAAATCTCAGACCATAAACTATAAGAATAAAACTTAAAATCGGAACCTTAAGCAAATCAAAAACTAAGCCTATAAATTGATCAGAAATGAGTAAGCTAAAAGTTGGACTGCTAGAAATTGACTTTGAAATCGCTGAGCTATTGTAGTACAAGTGCAAGAGATAAACAGTTGCGTTATAGAAAGATTATAAAAGGTTTATAAAAAGCATTGGCATTTTAGGGAGAGACTGAAGCGCCATAGAACCGAATAAGCCCGGGATCCACCGCTGCATGCGTGCAGACGTGCAAATTTTTGTATGTATATCGCTTTATGCTTTATTTTTTTGTTTTTTTTTTTTGGTTTTTCTTTTTTGTGTTTTTTTTTTTTTTTTTGCTGCGGCATACAATTTTATTTACACATGAATATGCGAATGAGCTCTGCTAGGTCGAGCATCATCATCTTCATCGTCAACGTCATCGTTGTGCGGCACTTACATTTCCATTTATCCATATATGCATGTACGTATAAATGTATGTATATATGAGTGTGTGCATGTGTTTGGCTTGTGTTTGTGCATATTTTTTCGGTCGCACCTATTGCAATATGTATGAAAAATGTGTGTTTATAGTAGAGTGCGAATATGCAGATGCATGTTTGTGGTATGCAAGTAAGTGTGATTGAGTGTGTATGTTTGCACATACATACATACATATGTGGGCATTTTTTATTTTGCAATTCTGCGCGTTTTATTTTTCTTTCTGTTTTTTTGCATTTCTTTTTTTGTTTCACCATTGAAGCACTTCATTTTCCACTGTTCTGTTGCTTTAGTTTTTCACTTCAAATTTTTATTCAATAATAAAGAGAGAGAGTATTTCATGGCATTTGTGGATATGTTCAGATGTGTGCGTGTGTGTGTGTGTGTGGGGGTTTACAATGCTTCAGGTACTTCTGCTCTATGCACACACATACCCACATAAACTTTACAATGACGTAGCAAAAACTTCGTTTAAGACACAATGCAAATACATAGAATACTGCTTAAGTTATTTGGAGCGATACTATCCAAAAAAGAATTCTCAAAAATTCCTGCAAATAGGTAAAATATTAAAGATGAAGAAATTTCAGTTGCATTTTCTTTTACTCTTCACTTTTTCGTTTTTATATAATCTCTCAATTGAGCGTTAACTCATTCAAAGCCGCATTACTTGAGGTAAACATCAGAAGTGTTTACAATTTTTATGCATAATTTATTACTTATGCCATGCTAGAAGCTGTAGAAAATTTTAACAATTAAATTATCTTTCTTGCTTACAAATATTTGTTGAGTTTTTTATAATATTTACTTAAATTTTATAGTTTTTTGCTTTATAATTTTAACTAGAAAATTTAGATTCAAGTTAAACTTGTTTCAAGTAAAACCACAGAATTGCAATGTGAAGCAAATTACAATTGCCGCAAATACATTTCCAGCAATACCTGGTTTCTTCACTTTCAGCGCTTCTAAGAAATATAAGAAAAAATATACAAATTCTTGGCATTGTATACATTTTAATGCAAATCAAGGATAGCAGCAGCAACAGGAACGAATGCTCCGCTCTTCCAAAAACGCAATACAAAAAGCGATGTCAATGCATACCCTCAACTTTTATGAATATACAAAATTTTGTACTAAATACATACTATACAAAAAAGATAGCGACAAATTACTACAATGACGACTGTGTACGTGGTGTACTACGAAAAGAAAGAAAAAGAACAAAAATCTTCCTGAAGTCACGTGGGAGTTGACTGAGATTTTCTCTTGTAGCATTTTTCCGGTTCCGCTAACTATTGTAGAAAACAACGCGCGTATAGAAGAAAAAAAAAAAGCAAGCACACAAAAAAAAAAATTTGAAAAGGAAGAAAAAAAAAAACAAAATAAAAGTGAAGAAGCTGAAATAAAATCAAAACAGCAACAGAAAAAGGTAAAGCAAAAAATTTGTTTTTTTTTGGAAAAGCTCCCACGAGTGTATTCTAAGCGGATTATTATGTTTGCCTGCAAATTACAAAGTAACGAAATAAAAGTTGAGCGTACATTCTGAATTCTGAGAACTGCAAGAAGTTCAGTTTTTTGCAAGGATGTTTTATTTTTGTTTTTGAATATTTTGTGGTTTTTTTAGCAAAATTTTTTATTTTTTTTTCAGAGACTGAAAAGTTTTTTGTTTTTCCCTGACTTTTGCAAATTACCAAAGTTGTGCGTTTTTGTTTTTTTTTTTTTTGTTGTTACTTTATTTTTGTTTTTGGTTTTTCTTAGCTCATTAAGTTCATTATTGTTTATAAAATATCAACTAGGTTTCCTCGTAATATCTTTACATATATATACCTACTATCTCTGTTCCTTATCTGCACGTAGGGATGTGCAGTTCAGTAGCCCACGATCGACTGCGCGGTCAGAAAAATGTTGAGCGTAGAGAGTGCAAAAAAAAAAAAATAAAAATTAACGATGTAGTGTTGTCGTGTGTACACATTAACAGTCCCATACCTGAATACAAATACATATGTGTGTGTAAAATTAATATGTATGCAAATGTAAAGAGAATATAAATTTTAAGCAGAGAGCAACCAGTTTGAAAGAAACAACAACATTTCATTCTATCAAATAGCCCAACGGGAACGAAACGCTTCTTCTTTATAGAACACTAACTGGATTTTAACATTGCATGCCATTATCAGTTAATACCAGGGACCGTAATCATTATAAGCAGTATGAAAAAAATCAAAATTTAATGGTTATTACTTGAATTTTATTTTTTGCTAAGAAATTATAATAATTTTTTTATTTTTATTTGTTTGCTCAGAAATAATAATTATTTTCTAATTTTTTTTTTTATGTTCAGGAAAAAAAATCGTTATTTGATTTTTATATTTTTGATTGAAACGAAAAAATCAAATAGTTGCACAGCTCTGCACATCGTGTGTTCAGTTAGACCGAAATTCATTTGATTATTTGTGTTGTTGTTTTTTGCACAAAGTACCGCTTGTCTGTATACGCACTGTTAAGTTGCAGGAGAAAAATGTTATTGCGGGAGTGACTTTTGTCAGCAACAATAACAGTGAAGTGTTGGTTTTGTTGTTGTTGTTTTTATTTTTGTTCTTGTAGTTTTTTCTTTTTTGAAAACCCGGAAAACATTTTACGACCTAGCTTAAAACCATAAAGCTGTGCAACGATTTAATTTTTTCGCTTCAATCAAAAATATAAAAATCAAATAATGATTTTTTTTCCTGAACATAAAAAAATCAGAAAATAATTATTATTTCTGAGCAAACAGATAAAAACCAAAAAATTGTTATAATTTCTGAGCAAAAAGTAAAAATTATTTTGGATTTTTAGTGGGAATGCTTAGAAAAACAAAAATTCCACTGATTCCAACAAAGCATGCAATCATTATCAATTTAGTGTACTCGACATTGTTCTCCGATATTTAGGACACGTTGATTTTATCGTCTAAATATTTAAAAATAATTATTATTTTCGGACCCTGGTTAATACTGATATTAAGCTTCCAAGAAGCGCGGAAAGAACTAAAGTAGTTACTGGAGGCATTTTAGGAAGCACAATGTTTTCTCTCCTCTCTTCTTTTCTGTAGTTATTGATTAATATTTTTAATATAAACTTATTTATAAATATTTATTTATTTTTTTTTTTTGTTAGTTACATATCGCTACCTTAATTTGCTAAGACCCTAATATGATTTTTCAAATTTTACAGAAGACGCAAAATACATTTTGTTATTTAGAGTACTGCTTCGAGAATTCTTAATTTAAACTAAAGGAAAATATCATAAATTTTCGGTGCAGGTCTCTAAAATTTTTGGCATGTACGAAAGTGGACATGCTCTATCATAATTCATCAAAAACTCAATGTTGAAAAATTTGATGTTAGGGCCTTAGTAAATTATGGCAGCGATATGTATTACAAATATTATTTATACTTTAGAGTATACATACGTATGTGCTCTATAACGAAACTAGTAAGCATAATGTTAGCAAACATTTATTTTGTATGTAGTGAGTATTAAATAAATTTATTAAGTGCATTTATTTAATATCAAAGTTACTTTTGTTTTTTTTTTTGGGAAGCACTCAAAATTTTCCCATTGGGAATAAAAACCACCATTGCAGTTCATACGAGTGCTAATGATAATGGTGTCTGTTGATGCTTTCCGATTTGCTCTCTCTAACACACAATAAATCTCACTTATGCTATACCGTTAGTTCTTTTCTCGCCTAACTTTTCTGAGAGAACTATGAATAGAGAACTAGACGAAACAAGTCAGGCTATTTGTGTACAAAAATGATAGAATAAAAGATAACGACACGCGTAGTTCCGTTATTTGGCTCTCACATAATTGAGAGAGGCTATGGTGTAGAAACCAGTATTCTTTTACTTGCATATATTCATTGACATATAAAAAGAGATTAAAAATACACAAAAAGTTTGCATTCAAAAATAGTAGTAAATTTACTATATAAAATAAAGAACTAAAATTAAGTCTTTCTGCAAAACTCAAAACTTCAAAAATATGTGTAATATGAGTTTTAACTATTTTATTTGTTGCACAAATTATAAATAAAAATTACGGATAAAAATAACAACGCTACAATAAAAAAATATCCCCTCATCTTTTTCTCTATCTGTTATAAATATTAAAACTATTTCAATCGTCTCTCCTGAATAAAAAGGCTTTTTGAATCAATTAAATGATCTTGCAGTTCTTGCAGAATCGGCAAATTTTATTATAAACAGATTGAGCATAATAATTGTCTTGGCCCAACTCACGAAAATACTGCTCTCTGAATTTTCGGTATTCGTATTCTTTCAAAAAATATTAACCAATTTTCAGGAAACTCATCAATATTTTGAAAATTTGCTATAAAAGACAATGTTTCCAAATAAAAATGCGCACATGTACACATATGTATATAAAAACTTACTACAGAAAAGAAAATGCACTCAACTTTCCCCCATTCTCCCATCGAAATCCTCAGAATAATATAAAAAAAGCAACCAAGCAATTGTATATGGTAACTAGAAAACTGTAGAGCTTAAAAGATTGTAAAAAAAAAAGAAATAAAATGAAACATATTTATAAAGAAAAGTACCTACTTTGCAAGTCAAAGAACTCATATTAAATGAAATGTATAAAATTTACAAACGAAAAGATTATTATTCTAATAAGAATCAAAAGGAAAAACAAAACATACATAAAATGAAACATACATTTTAAAGAAACTTGCAGCGCAGCACTTGAATTAAAAATTCAACATTTTACACAAAATAATATGCGAAAATTCTACATATGCTAAGTATGATGCTCTTATAGTAGAAACGTAATATTTACATACCTGCATACAATATTTTCTACATCCATGCGCATGTGAAGTGCAAATATCACTTTATTGCGGTCTATTGCAATATGCAAAAATACACCTATAAAATCCTACACAGACGAATAGACACAGTGCGTTATGAAAATGTTACCTCAATTAAAGATAAGTATCAAACGGTATAAGAAAAAAAAATATCAAAAAATAAATTGAAAGCATTTCACTGACGTTGTTCAGTGCTTAGGCAGAAACACTCAAGGAAAATGATTTTATAAAATGAGTTAAAAATTATTTAAATATTTTCAAAATAAAAAAAAAAAAGAAAAGAAATTCGTAAAAAAAAATACAATATGCTAAAAGTTCGACTAAAATTTCAAATGAAAAATTTGGGTTCTAATAAGATTTCACACTTATGTATAGATTCTGTGGTTAACTTCTTGTGCCTGGCTTTTTATTGCTAATAACCATTGCTGGTGAATTATTCTAAAAAAAAAAATCAATACCAACTGTACTTTAAACAAAAAATTTTATCAATCAACTTGAGTTAATAACTCATGTCATAAAATTTGTAACAATTTAAAAAACCGTCAGGAAATGTTGATGACTGAAATAAATTAGCAAAATCTACACAATGACTGGTTTTCATTATGCCAAATTCAATCAAATAAAACGGCTTCATAAAATTCAACTAAAATGAAAGAAATGCGTTCTCGTTGTTCAATTTGGAATGAGTTCAGATAAATGGCCCAAAATCATGCCGTTTGGTGGCGGTGGTTGATGCTTTAGACTCTATTAGAAGTAAAAGGAAATTGCATATACATACATACATGTATAAAATAACAAATGCCAATTTTTTTTGTAAAAAATTAGCTGCACTTTACAAATATTTTTAAAAATAATTTAACTAAGTTCACTGAATTAGAAGAGAAAGTGAAAGCATCGTATTCTTGTCTTAAAGTTGAGCTGTACCCTTGAGCCCATATCGGCTATAGTGAGGTTTGTTGTATGTTCAGGAGAGCGAGAATATTAACAATCGCTAATAATCTCTCTTGCCCTACAATCGTAGAGTTTTTTATTTCAACAATTACTCTTTTATATCAACTTTCCATAGTGAGTACTCCTCCAAAGAGCAATGATTTCAGTACTCCAAAAATAGCAATATACGAGACTTGGATAAATTCATTCTCTTCTCAAACCTTAGAAACCTCTTGCAAAAACAATGCAAACAAATAATAACTGTAAATTTCTCTTGATACTGATTTGTGAATCAATAACAAAATTGAATTTAACTTAACAGCAAATACACGTAGTTCAATAATAACGAATCAAAGAGCGGAGAGAGAAGAGCAAATGAATTCCACTCAATTGCTCATTTAAAAAATCGAGAGAGAGAGAGAAAGAGGGAGAGAGTGCTGCTCGTGCTCATAATCGTGGCCTCTAAGCAGTGATGCCAACTTATTTTTTCTTTCTCCCCGATAGCCCTCGAGAAATTCCCCGATTTTCAATCAAATTCCCCGCATCGGTATAATTTCATATTATAATAGCGCGACACGCACTTTCCATATAAACATTTTACCAAAACGAAAAATTACCTAAAATTGACCTGAATGAGTGTTATATTAAGGCGACCCTGAACTTTCTCGGTCCAAAACTTAACAAATTTTAACGGGTCTGGTAGATTAATAGAAATCTACTTTCTGAATCCGGAATTCTTTTGACATATGGGAGATTTCATTTCAAGAGAACCCACTCGTAAAATCGATCGGTCTCAAACTTGCACAAAATCATATTAGGTAGTAATTACCAAACCCAATTTGAACGAGCTGAAGTGTGTTGAGTTACTAGACGTTCATTTTAATAGACAAACAAGCCTCAGCCCACTTTTAGACATCAAAGTTATCAAAGGAAATGGCATGGGCTTCCTTTTGACTCAAATAAAAAATGGCAAAAACCTTATTGACTGACACTCGGCAAACCGTAATTTATAAGTTTACAGATTAGTCAGCAGGGATTAAGAGTTACTAATCAGGGGATGTTGGAGGAAGACATAGCTAAGCCTTTCTGAACGGCCGAAAGTGAAGTCGAAGCGCCGCACGACTGTTTTGGCCTGACTGATACTCGGCGCTATAATCATCTAAATCTACGAAATCATTCCGAGTTTCTCTCTGAAATTTTTACAAAATACTTTCAAATAGCACATTTTTTAAAAATCTATTTCTCCAAACCAATAAAGTGCAGGGTCCACTTAAGAAAAGATGAAGTTTTTAACACCCAAAATATGAAATAAGGCATGAGTTAAACGTTTCACATTACATAAAATTTGACAAAAAAAAAAGCTGAACGACTTCCAATTTTCCGTAAAAAACAGCTCATTGCCCGACTTCCCGCTGAAATTCCGTTGGCATCGTTGGCCCTAAGACATGCAATGTTAAAATAAATACAAAATGCAAGGGCTTTGGAGGAATATGGAGTAATCCATCGCTCGCTTTGGGAAGCTCGATGGTTACTCTCATCTAAAGTTCAACTGCGTTAGGCTCCACAATTATGTATATATTTGATTTTTTACACACATACGTGTGAGATCGTTTGCTTATGCATTCAATAATACCAGTTTCTTTCCTATTTTAATTTGTACCTCTCGCCTTTGCAATTGTGTTTGATACGAAAATTTCTATGCCATAAAAAAAATATTTAAAAATTCAAATCCAATAGAAAATCAACATACATAATTTTTTTCTTTACTGGAGATCATGAAAATAGCTCCGCACTCACATTTCTTTTAAAAAATTAATTTTTTTTCTCAATTTTAGATTTATTCGGGATCAATTTTCAACTGATTATATGCCCAAAGCCATTCTGTAATAATAATATTGTAAAACACATTTTATCTAACTCTCGAATTATTTTTGTTATAAATCTAAGAAAAACGAATTGGAATGATATAAAGCAGTAATTTAATAGTTCCGAAAATTAAACACTGCAAAACTTTGACCGATCAGCCCATCTATTAAACCGTGCAAAATGTAGATTTGATTAGAATCAGAATTTATAAATATTATAGAATTATTTTATGACGTCAAAATTTGAAAATATTCTAACCAAAACCAATAACCTAAATCAGGCCTAATAAAATAACCATTTTTTTTCGCATTGAGTAGTGTTGCATTTTCAAACTCTCTGGTGCTCTCTCTCTCTCTCTCTCTCACTTGAGCACACACACTCACGATTCATACATAAAAATCTCATAACAACTACAGCAAAAGGCTTTATGCTCTTATACTGTTATTGCAACTTCTTTAACTTTTACTTGCTTGTAAATATTGACTATAATTTCATGCCACATTTTTTTTTTTTTTTTCAATCTTTAGAAGTAGTAAAAGTAGAAGACTACGACAACGATCTCGTGAGCGCTCACCATTTGCTCTTCTGCTGCTGCTACTCTATAAATGTGCTGTAACCTTTAGCCATTGCCTGTTAACACTCCCAGTGGGAGTTATTAATGTGAAACCGTTAAAGCTTATTTCACTGATTCTTCTCTTTTTGGCTTAGAGTTTGTTTGTTTATTTGTTTGGTTTCTTCGCTTTACTTTCTTGCTTTGCATGTCCTTGGGCGTTGGACTCTATATATATATGTATATCCGTTTATTTGTATGTGTATGTATGGTCTTGGCATAACATTTTAACTGTTACCATTCACTAAAAACAACTACTTAGATAACTGCTATCGCTACTGCTACTACTACCAAGGCCGTATTTAGGGGGGAGGTTTGGGGGGTTCTGAAAATGTGGAAACTTTCTTCTAATTTTTTATATTAACTACCAGTGGATGGCAAAAAAGTTGAAAATAAAAAAAATGTTAGACGATTTTGGAATATTTTTTACTTCCAAAAAAAGTCAAGTAAACTTGAAATCTTAGTTACACTATGGGACCAAATCTGATTTGTTTTCTTTGATATGAGGTTTGACTTCGGATGTAAAAAGAGAAAGTGATACTGAGCAATCCAGTATTCATAGTTTTTCTATGTCACTAATTGTGTTTGATTTAAAGTTTCGTCGTGAAACATTTTGAAAAGTTTAAAAAATAATAAAAAATAGAAAAAACTGGCGGATCCTTGTAAAATTTGACATATTTGAAAGGTAATACAAAGCAATATTTTATTATGCAGTTTTTCTACCATCAGATTTTTCTTTCATCCTAAACTCGTCCGCCATATTTGATCCAGTGTTTTGAATTTTTAAAATCTGACTGCAGATTTGTAACCAGCGGACCACTGCACTTTTCATTATGTCTGGCCGTGGGTGGGAGTAAAATAAAATCCGTTCTTACCTCTGTACCTTTTTTCCTGCACCCCTAGACATAAACATATCCTCTGCTTTAAGGGCGCATGAAAACAGTATGACTTAGGGCTTATTTGAAAGGGCATTATTCAGCCTTTAATTTCTAAATTTCGAAGTTTCTAGCACATCAGGGTTCAGCTCTACAATTTAAAAAAAATGGTCAAAAACGCTATTTTTAGTGGTTTCAGTCCCATTTTTTCTAAAACGTGACGTAATGCGAAGTTTCTGACCTCAGATTTGTGTTCAGCATGGAAAATTCATTCGCAAACACTAGGAACTATATTATTCGCCAAACCCATGCAGGGCAGTGTTAGTGGATCAGCTCCAAAATTTTTGAAGACAATCTTAAATTGTAATTAGTTCTTTAACTCATTGTTGCTCGGAATATCCCTTTTAATGCTGTGACTGTTCGAATTTAGGGAATATATGCCAACATCATCTGGGCTCCTGATCAATGATAATGACCCGAATTCCTGCTGATAATCATTTGGAAAAATGAGCCTCTGACTATTTTTAGCCTTTTTGGGTAATTTTTTTAAGGTAATGGGTAATGGGAAGTCAAGGAGTTATCAAAATTAAGTTTTTCACGATAAAAAAAATGCACTGGAATTCATACTGAATAATATTTATTTGAAAAAATTTAAATTGATTTTTTTGTGAATTTTTTGTAATTTTCGGCCACTTTTGTTTTAGGTTAAGATTAAAAAAAAAACTTGGAAAGAACAAATCCTAAAGCTTCAAGGCATTTATCCACTCTTGTCCTTAGTCTTATTGGGTCGATCAAATACATCATCGTATCAAATTTATTGTATTTAAGCATCAGTTTCATAAAAATTATTTATTAATTAATTATTTATTTATTATTTCTTCGAATAAAAACCCCTCCCGAAAAAAAATCCTGGCTACGGCCCTGGCTACTACTACAACAAGACTATGCCTGTTATAGTTATGGGTGTGTGTTAGTAAATGGCGAACATTCTGCCGGTAAGTGCATTTCTTTTTATGTAGATAGATCTATCTACGTATGTGTGAGTGTGTGTATTTGTTCAGTTTCTTTCATTGAAGAAATTATTTTGTTGGCTATTTGGGCTCATAGCCAAATTTTTTACATTTTTTTTTTGCTTTTTTTTTTGCTGCTTTATTTGCTTCTCAGCATTTTTCAAATATTTACTAGCAACAGCACAACCCTTTTAATGTTGAGGGTGCATTATTTATTATACATATATATATTTTTTTTGATTTTCCTTTTTTTCTTCTTTGTTTTTTTGTTTTTTTTTCTACTTTTTTTTAATAGCAATTTCCTCTTTTTTTTTTTTTTTTTGATTTTTTGTTCATTTTTCGCTACATTTTTGTATAAAAGAATTTTTTGCCTTCAAATAAAATGCGATTTATTTTTTTGTTTCTATGCTTTTGTTTTATCAGACGATTTACTGGTTACTTTTTTTTACTATAAGCTCTCAGTCATTATTATTTATAAAATTGTTTATTTAAAACCTTTAAATTTAAATTGGGCGTAAAGTGAAATGGAAACAGCTTCATTTATGTTATGCTTATTCATTTTTTTCCATTTTGAGCAGAATGGTTTTAAAGTTTGGTGCATCAGCAAAAAACAAAAATTAAATCACCACAATACTATTCAATAAAATTCGATTTTCACACAAAAAAATTGAACGAATTTGTTTTTCTCCTGATTCTGTCTACCAAAATAGAAGTTTTCTTAGCAACTTTTTTATAGATTCAGATATATCTGCTTTCAATTTTGTTATCTTGTTCTGGAATATCCTGAATTTTCTGAGAGTAAGCTTCTCAAAAGATGAAGAGAGTCAAGGACATTTTTTTTTTAATATCGCAGAACCCCAAAGGGGCCCCAAATAAATAAAAAATGAGAAACTGTGATCTAAAAATGATGCTGAAAACATCCTGTTGAAAAAGAAAAATATTACCCCGTACTTTCAAAAGGATTGGATGAATTTTTTTCTAAGCAAGAAGCAAGAAACTTTTCCTAATTTTTCTAGTCAGAAATAAGCCAAAATGATGCTAGACAGCGACAATCCATAGGAATTGCTGAGAGTTGCACATGATAATAAATCTGATGTAGTTTGTAAATGTTCCGGCTTCGGAGATTTTGACATTGGGCTTCGGTTTGCGTATTAATCTGTTTTTAAGTCTTATTTTATAGTTTAGTTTTTGCCGAAATATTTGGCTGAATTTAGTCTGATTCTGTTCTGAATTTTAACTTGTTTTTCGAATTAATAATTGGTTGGATTCTGGGTTAAATTTTTGGTACGAATTCGGTCTAATTTTTTTTCATCTGAATTTGGTTGAAGTTTTTTGAAGTTGAGTTCTGTGTCTGAGTTCGGTCTCAGTTGTGGCCTGAATTAGGTCTAAATTTGGTCTATGTTTTGGTCTGAGTTTTATGTCTGAGTTCGGTCTGAGTTTCGGCCTGAATTCGGTCTAAGTTTTGGCCTGAGTTTTGGTACTGATTTCGGTGTGTATTTTGGCTTGAATTTGGTCTAAGTTTTGAATTAGGTTTTGACCTTAATTTTGATCTAAATTTTGGTCAGATTTTAAAATGATTTTTTATTTGAATTATGATTTGAATATCGATCGGGACTTTGATATAAATTTCAGTTCCAATTTTAGTCTAATTTCTGCTTAGAATTTGATCCAATCTTCTGAGTTTAATCTTAATTTTGGTCTGAATTTGGTCTAGGTTTGGTTCTCAGATTTGTTTTAAATTTGATTCAGGTTTTAGTTTGAGTTTTGTACTGAATTTGGACTAAGTTTTGGTCTGAGTTATATGCCTGAGATCGGTCTGAGTTCCGGTCTGAATTTTGGTCTGAATTTTGGCCTGAATTTGGTCTAAGTTTTGGATTAGGTTTTGACCTTAATTTTGGTATGAGCTTAAGTCTAAATTTTTGTCAGAATTTGGTATATATTTTGGTCTGAATTTTATGTTTTGAGTTCGGTCTGAGTTTCGGCCTGAATTCGGTCTAAGTTTTGGCCTGAGTTTTGGTACTGATTTCGGTGTATATTTGGGCTTGAATTTGGTCTAAGTTTTGGATTAGGTTTTGACCTTAATTTTGGTCTAAATTTTGGTCTGATTTTAAACTGATTTTTTTATTTGAATTATGATTTGAATATCGATCGGGATTTTGGTATAAATTTCGTTTCCAATTTTAGTTTAATTTCTGCTTAGAATTTAGTCCAATCTTCTGAGTTTAATCTTAATTTTGGTCTAAATTTGATCTAGGTTTTGTTCTCAGATTTGTTCTAAATTTGGTTCAAGTTTTAGTTTGAGGTTTTTAAAGTATTTTGGTTTGAGTTTTGTACTGAATTTGGACTAAGTTTTGGTTTGAGTTTTATGTCTGAGTTCGGTCTGAATTTCGGTCTGAGTTTTGGTGTGAATTTTGGCCTGAAGTTGGTCTAAGTTTTAGATTAGGTTTTGACCTTAATTTTGGTATGAGTTTAGATCTAAATTTTGGTCTGATTTTTAACTGGTTTTTTATTTAAATTATGATCTGAATATCGATCTAGATTTTGGTATAAATTTCGGTTCCAATTTTAGTCTAATTTTTGCTTTGAATTAGGTCCAATCTTCTGCTTGAGTTTAATCTGAATTTTGATCTAAATTTGGTCTAGGTTTTGGTCTCAGATTTTGTATGTATTTTATCTAAGCTTTGTTCTGAATTTTGGTCTAAATTTGGTCTACGTTTTGGTCTCAGATTTTGTACGTATTTGGTCTAAGTTTTATTCTGAATTTTGGTCTGAGTTGGGTCTGAATTTTGGTCTGAATTTGATTCTAGTTTTGGTCTGAGTTTTGTGCCTAAGTTTGGTCTGAGTTTGGAACTTGATTATGGTATGAGCTTAGGTCCAAATTTTGGTCTGATTTTTCATCTTAGTTGTGATCTGAATACCGATCTGGAGTTTGGTATAAATTTCGGTTTCGATTTTAGTCTAATTTGTACTTTAAATTTGGTCCGAACTTTGGTCTGAGTTTGATCTGTATTTTGGTCTGAATTTGGTTTAGGTTTTGGTCTGTGTTTTGTTTTAAATTTGGGCTGAGTTTTGATTTAAAATTTTACCAGTATTTTGGTCTGACTTTTAGTGTAAATCGATCTGAACTTGGGTAAAAACTTTGTCCTTATTTTTGGGTGAATTGAGTTCCGAATTTTAGTCTTAATTTTGGTTTTTTTTTTCGTTTGAATTTGCTCTTAAATTTTGATCTAAACTAGGTCCTGAGTATTAACGTTTTTGATAAAAAATTTTGAAGAAGAAAAATTGCCAATTGCATATTTTAGGATATTATGGAGCGCTGATCTAAAGAAGAAGGAAGTGAGTAAAAAATACTAAGAGATTCTTGTTCTTAGGCAAGACAAAATTATTGAGGAAGACGGAGCTGTGTGAGTATCCTAAAAATAAAGTTAGCTAGAGTTGAAGAACATACAATGAATAAATCTCACTACACTTAAAAAAATTTTAAAACATGAAAGCTTGCATTTATGTCTACTTCCTGCAACTTAAGTTCTTTCAAGAATTAGCATATTTTCCGTATTGTTTTTTTCGTACCCTCAAGTTGCATTTGCAATAGAAAAATCAGTTATGCTTAAATTATTGAGAAAAAATCTGGTCAAAAACTGGAAAACGCTTATCAAAAATGAAACGTTGCTTGATAAAGATGTCAAAATTCTAGTCAAAAATGGGGAATCGACTTATGTACTTTTCATAAATGCTTCCCTTTTTTTTCAATTATTCTCTAAGATTTTATTATATTTATTAGCGATAGAATCCAATTCTATTGATTTTCATTGAGGTTCAGAGTTCAGGTTTAGACATTTGTGCTAAATAAACCCAATTCTTTTGATATTTATTGAAAAAAAACCAAAGAAACAATAACTGTTGATAAGAATTTTCTCATTTTGGGCAAGCATTTTCTCATTGCTGATTTGTAATTTGATGTTAACATTTGAATAAATTTGTATGGGAAAAGCAGAACAGTATAACTCGAATTGCGTTTGAACAACTTTTATAATAACTTTAAACTTGCTAATTGAGCATCAGTCTAAGTTTAGAATCTGCAACACCATTGCACAAGTTTCCATATTTTTTATTTAAAAAAAAAAATAACTTTAGCAGTTAATTTTTGCCAGCGGATTGATTCATTTAAAACTTCATGATCCACATTATTTCCAACAGAGATGTATTCTATACTCGTAAAAAGTATATAAAAAATTTGCCAAACATGCAATGCATGCTACGATGCCAGTATCTTGTTAACATTTATAGTTATATATGCATGGCATTGCATGTGCTTGCATATGTGTGCGTAAAAATACGTAGTTCCATTTATGTGAACACCGCCAAAACACAAGTTTCTTGCACTTAATCGCATTACATTCTGAGCAGTAAAAAAACTTGACTTAATACTATAAATAGTTGATGCTAAAAGATACAAAGTATGAGTATGTGTATGCGCATTTATGCGTATGAATGCAATAGTATGTGTGTGTGTGTGTTTTTTTTTTTTTTTTTTTGTATGCGACAATGGTAGGGGAAATCTTCATAGATACTGGCAGCCCCGTGCTGTACAGCATGCACGATTCACACTCCAGTGTACCTACGTACTAAAACCCCTCCTGACTTTCTCTATCCTGATTTGTCCCCTTGCGGCACCGCCAATTGAGGCATTCCTTCGCAAGGCAGGATTTTGTTTTTCAACTGCTCACCGTTGTTGAGTCCATTCGGACTCTTGCAGCTTGCTCATCGCGTCTCACTCGTTGCATCATTTTTATCAGAATGACATTCGCTACATTCCATGCTTCTTCAGATGTTAGCATGTACCGTATAAGACCACACGGCGACATTGGTTGTGCCATGTTTTGTTCTAGTTCATGCCTAGCGTACTCGAATCTCACACATTCCATAAGTATGTGTTCCGCGTTCTCAAATTTGTTGTTGCAAAATAAACAATATGGGTCCTCCACATGCTTGTATTTACACAGGTATTGGCGGAAGCATCCATGTCCGCTTAAGAATTGCGTGAGATGATAGCTCACAATGCCGTGCTTTCTCTCTATCCACGCTGCTACATTTGGTATTAGAGTATGAGTCCACCTCCCTTTTGTGCTGGCATCCCATCTGTGCTGCCACTCTCTTAGGTATTCGGTTATAACGGGTTCCCGGTCTCTCTCGCACAAGTTTCGCAGTGTTGCGGCCTTTTTTGCCTCTATATCGATTGGCCATCGGCCCGCTATTACGCCGGCGGCTTCAGCTGAAACGGTCCGGAACGCACAGCATACCCTAAGCGAGGTCAACCTGTGTACAGATATGGCGTCCTTTATATATGTCTTACAGTTGGTAGCTGACGCCCATATTGGTGCAGCGTACATCAACGTAGATTTGCTAACAGTTGCTAGCATATTCCTTATCGGCTGTTTGGGGCCACCAATGTTTGGCATAAGTCTTGCTAGCCCGGCATTTACTCGCGCAGCTTTTTCACTTGCATATTTCATGTGGTCTCTAAAATTTAACCTATGGTCCAGTAGAACGCCAAGGTATTTGATGTAAGGGCTGGTCATGATGTCGTGCCCACCGACTCTTATGCTCAGTTGCTTAAATTTTTTTGCGGCTGCTCATGAGCACTGCTTCAGTTTTGTGGTCTGCGAGCTGGAGCCCAGTCTTCTGCAGCCATGTTTTGATGCTTTTTATTGCTTCATTGCTTTTTGATGCGACTTTTTCAAGCGTTTTTCCCACTGTCACTATTGCAATATCATCCGCATAGCTGATTATCTCTACGCCTTCTTGTGTATGGACTCGCAGAATACCGTCGTACATTACATTCCACAGCAGTGGACCTAGGACCGACCCCTGGGGGACTCCTCCTGATACTTTGTATAGTTTTGGGCCTTTTTCTGTATCGTAGATCAACGTTCTATCTTTGAAATAGTTGCATATCATCCGTAGTAGGTAGTCTGGCACTTTGAGTTCTTCGAGACCCCTTAGTACATGCTTCCATTTAGCTGTGTTAAATGCGTTTTTGACGTCTAAGGTTACTACGACGCAATATTGTTTAGTACCCCCTCTCCATCTCGTTCCAGCCATTGCATTGCGAGCCAACTCACACACAGCATCAATAGCATCGATGGTGCTTCGTTTTTTCCTGAAGCCAAATTGGCGTTTGGATAACCCTGGCGTACCTTCTGTGTGCTCTTCTAAACGTGATCGTATAATATTTTCCAGCAGTTTACCTGCAGTGTCCAGCATGCACAGCGGCCGATATGCAGACGGGTCTTCTGGAGGCTTATCACCTTTTGGGACAAGGACAAGTCGTTGTCGCTTCCACGATATGGGAAACGATCCCTCTCTTATACACGTGGTATACAGTTTGGCGAATTCTGCTGGGTGTGCTTTAACTGCAGTTTTCAGGACGGTGTTTGGAATGCCATCCATACCTGGTGTTTTTTGGGATTTTATCGTGGACGCTGCTCTGAGTACTTCTTCGGTGGTTACTACAGGGATTGAGTTTTCGCTTATCTGCCAAGCGCTTCTGTTTTCCAGGGCATCACTAGGCGGGAATAGACCAGCTACGATCGTAGACATGATGCGAGGACACGTCGGTACGTTTCCTGTGTTACTCTTCATCTTATTTCGCACGATTTTGTATGCGCTGCCCCATGGATTATTTTGTACATCGTCTATGAGTGCACGAAAAGCTTGGCTTTTACTCTCACAGATAGCCTTGCGCAGCTGCTTCCTCTTTGCTTTGAATTCCTCGCATAGTTGTTCAAAGCCATCTCTTCCTCTTGCTCTTTGGCGGCGCCTTCTTAGTTTATGGCACTCTGTCCGTAGGTTGGCTATATTGCCATTCCACCAATACATAGGAGCTCTTCCATTTCCCGGTCCTTTGCGCGGCATTGATGCATCACACGCGCGGGTGAGATATTCTGTGACTCCTTTTGCTTGTTGTTCTGCGGTTCCTCTTGCAATCTCCAGGTTACTGAGCATATCTTCCAAAATTGTGATGTCTAAGGATTTTACCTTCCATCCGTTTTTCTGCGCTTTGGGTACGTGCTTATTTCTCTCGAACCGCTTATGTATCGCTGTTTCGAGTATAATGGCCCGATGATCGCTGTGTGTGTATAATTCAGACACTTTCCACTGTGTTGTTCTTGAGAGTGTTCTGCTTCCAAATGTAAGGTCAATTATATATCCGGCTCTTCCATTGTCAAAAGTGTTGGCGGTCCCATGGTTTAGCAGGATAAGGTCCAGGCTAGCGAAAGCTGCAAGGAGTGCGGTACCTCGTTGTGTGGTTTTTGGACACCCCCAGTCAACGGCCCAGGCATTGAAATCTCCAGCAATGATGATTGGCGTTTTCCCTCTTGCATCTACAGTCAGGCAGTCCAGCATTTGCTCGAATTCGGTGATATGAGCACTCGGTGGGGCATAACAGCTGTAATAATGAACACCTTTTATTTTAGCGTATGCGAAACCATCTTGTTGTATGGGTGCTTTCCGCTCAAATGAGATGTTGCCGCATATACATATGGCTGCTTTCTTCGTTCCGTCTTCCACCCACCTACCATTGTTTGTGAGGGATTTGTACGGCTCGCTGATAATCAGAACGTCTGCTTTTTGTTCTATTGCCGTTTGCGCCAAGAGATCTTGAGCTGCCTCACAGTGATTTAGGTTTATTTGGATGCACCTAACCATTTTTTGCTTGTTTAGCTTTTTTGTAGGCTGCACATTTAAAGCTACCAGTAGGGTGCTTATTGCCGCCGCTGCATCCTGGGTCACACAGAACGCATTTTGGTTCTGCTGTGCATTTTTTCGCAATATGGCCTTTAGTTCCGCACCTAAGGCACAGTCCTGTGCGGTCTACTTCATTTTTACAATGCTTAGCGACATGTCCGAATCCCAGACATCTGAAGCATCTGGTTGGTGTAAACAATTCGCGAACTCTACATCTCACCCATCCTATGCGAATGTGGCCAGCTGCAATTAATCTGCACGCATCATTATCTGTTAAGGATATTAGAGCAGTTTGAGTACCCTCAGGGGTGGTGCGCAGTGATTTGATGGTGCTTTTTTCAACATGGCTAATGCTGGGGAATTGTTCCATCATGGCGATACAGATTTCCTCCGGTGTAGTGATTTCATCTAGATCGCGGCATACAATAGTAGTCTGATGACATAGAGACTTCACGTTTGCTGTGTTTTGAAGAGCTTGCTCCATTTCTTCTTTAAATTTTGTGGTTTTACCGTCTGATTGGCTACTAAACTGGAGAAGTAGCTCGCCTTTTGCTGTTTTCCGTATTCTTGTCACACTTGATCCAACATCTTTGAGGTCGGGGTTCGTTTTCAGGTTCTTCAGAATATCAGCGTACGATGTATCGCCTGTTTTCGTGATGACAATAGCATCTGGCCGCATGTTCCTCTTCTTCTGTTTCTCATCTTTGTTGTTTTTGATGGGTCTCTCTTGGTTCTTCAAGTTATCTTTAGACTTCTTCTTTACCATCTCCCAGTCACTTCTAGTTACATGCTGTCCAATGATGGGCGTGTTGTCATTTAGAGGTACTTTTTTCTTTTTTGGGGTTGGTAGTTTTCCTTCTACCTCCCGCTGCCTTTTATTTTTGCCATCATACTTGATAATTGGCATCGTTTGTACGCTTTTGTCAGTTCCGCTAGCGTCCTTCTTATTGACGAGCGGCGCACATATTGCTCGTTTGTGCAGAACCGCGATATGGCTTACCAGGTCTCTCATTGCCTGATTAATATGGCGTTGGTTTTCCATCATTCCCACAAGTTCTCGTAATTTGTTGCCCATTTTTTGCATAATGGTGCTGTTTTCATCTACTGTCGCTGGAGGTGTTGTTGTTGCCACTAAAGGCGCCGGTATCGCTGCTGGGGACGTCGGTGTCACCGCTGGGCTCGAAACGGTCATCGCTGGTGGTGCGACTGCTGCTGTTGCGCGTAGCTGGTGCTGCTCAGATACTGCCTGGGGAGCCTGCTGTTGTTGTTTACCTCCCCCTTTAGGTGGGGTACGGCCCACCCCCATGGTTGTTGTTAAGAGGGGATGTTTTTATTTTTTTTTAATTTTATTAATATTTTAAAAATTATTATAAAATAATATAAAATAAAATAATATAAAATAAAATATAAAGTGAAATAAACTATATGGCAACCCTAGAAGTACTAATCAAAGCTCAAAAAGCACAAATGAAATAAATTGGTTTGTGTCCCGGCTTTGAATGATCAGAGCTTTCCGCTTTTAAGCTGCTGTCAGCTGTTATTTGACAGAAGCAATTTGAGTACTCACTCAGCTGATTTTTGTTTCTCTTGCGCCAAAAATTTTATTATATATGTATCGTGAAACACAAATATTAAAATCACTTTTGTTTACTTTGGATGATGTTGATAGCGATCGTGTCACTGCTATTCGAAACACAATGCGTTCTCACACACTTAAGCACACTTTAAAGATAGATTATTAAGTTGAACGTACTTTAACATGAAAAAGAATATGCGAGCAAAATTTTCACGTCCGTCCGTCTGTATACTAAACTCTCTGTGTGTGTGTGTGTGTGTGTGTGTGCATTTATATATTTGTTTACTTGATTGCTCTGTTGCTGTTCATTGTTTAACGATGCGCCATCATTTTCAATGCGGAAAACAACAGCAACAGCCACTGAAATGTGTAGATAAATACTACATATTGTACATATGTATAGTATATACTACATAGTCTATATAAATGTATGTACTTATTTCTGTAGATTTATTTCATCGTGTATAATATTCATTGTAGCAATTTATTTTGGCAAATATTTGTTAAAGGCACATACATAAGGCATTTTGTTGCTGTTGCTTTGTATGTGTTTAAGATTACCATAGAGTGTAATGACATATGTGGAGGAATCCTTGCCAGTTAGTTAGTATAATAAAATATTTGATTTAGTATTGAAATGTTTTTATTTTTGTTGACATTTTCTTGTGGTTTTCTTTTTGTAAAATCTCACAAATTGCAATTAAAATATCATCTGCAGTTATTACATATTAGTAATATTACGTATTATGGAGAATAAGTTTATGTTTATATTTCTGTCAAAGAAATGCCATTTTCTTTAGAAATTATATTTACTAAAATATTAAAAACAGAAAGTCTCCAACTTTCTTATATGGAATTGCAATTGATCAACATTTATGTAATATTGTTATGGTATAACTACTTTAAGATCACAACTAATAACACTGTTCTACAATTGGAAACTTTTGAAAACGAGCAGAGACGGGGCAAATGCATTTAGGGTAACGGGGGGTCGCTGAGTCCGTGATCCGTTTTGCTCTGCAACGTCAAAAATTTTTTTTTTTTTGCCATCAAAATTTTTAAAATTGAAAAAACAAAAAAATTAAAAATGCAGTTCATATTTTTTTTCATCAAAACATCCATTTTTACCAAAAAAAAATTTTCGATTTTTTTTTATTTTTTAATTTTAAAAAGTTTTTTTTTTTTTAATTAATTTGTTTTTTCATAATTTTTTCGTCCTCGTTATCATCGTTCACTTTTATCTCGTTGTTAGTTTAACCCAGTAATGCCTAGCGGTGCCATATAGCACCTTGTCGCTGAGCCGTTCCTGAGCCAGGTTCAAAAAAAATGGTTTTCTCAAGTTACTTTCTTGATCTATTTACTTTAGTTCCCGCTCGTCCTTAATGGGTTAAAGCAATGATGGCCAAACACGTACTTAAGTCCAAAATAAGCTTTAAACTCTTTTTTCATATCGTATACGAATACGTATACACATACGCCAAATCAATTCTCAGGCGACGATACGTATGTAAGAATGCGATATAGATGTTCAGTACGTAATTAGAGAAAGAAAGCAACAACAACAGCTTAACTTGTACCGATTTTAGAATGTTTAAAAGCCACTGCGTTTGCAAAACTACGTCTCCACAAACATGCCTTCGTCTTCGCTGAAAAATGCCGTTGCAATGATCAAAGGCAGATCAGTATAAAAGTTTGACTTTAATTTAATGTGTTCTTGATCAATTAAATCCTTAAAATTAATTTAAATTTTGTTGTTAAATTTCGAAGCAAGCTTGAAGTAGGCTGTCACCAGTTTTAGTTTTGTACAAACTATTTGTTTTACTATTAGTGTTTTGAGAATCGCGAATGTGTGCAAAAATGAAATCCAGCGTGTATGAACCTAAAATAAAACATCTTCGGACAAATTATGAATAAAATTTAAAATTTAAAAATAAATCATTCTGTTGTCAAAAACTATGTTCATAGGTACTTTTTTATTTTATATTATATATTTATCTACAATGTTTTCAAAAATGAATACGTGAACGTGTCAAAAAGGAAACAACATTATATAAATTTATTTGTAGGTATACACAAAGAAATTCTTAGGATTTAATTGTTCAAGAACACAAAGTAGATAGATCAAAAAAGTAACTTGAGAAAAAAAATATTTTTGAACCTGTCTCAAAAACGGCTCAGCGACAAGGTGCTATATGGCACCGCTAGGCATTACTGGGTTAAGCTAACAACGAGATAAAAGTGAACGATGATAACGAGGATGAAAAAAATTACGAAAAAATTAATTAATTAAAAATTTTTTTTTTTTAAATTTAAAGGTGAAAATTAAAAAAAATCGAAAAATTTTTTTTTGTAAAAATGGATGTTTGATGAAAAAAATATGAACTGCATTATTAATTTTTTTGTTTTTTCAATTTTAAAAATTTTGATGTCAATAAAAAAAATTGTGACGTAGCAGAGCAAAACGGACCACGGATTTGGACTCAGCGACCCCCCATTACCCTAAGCACACTTGTCCCGTCTCTGCTCATTTTTGGCTGTTGAACAGTGTAATCATAGAAATAGAAATCATAGAAATTATTAACTTAATACCTGAATCCTTTCATGCTTTTATATGCAAGAACCAGTACAGAAAATTGGAAAATTATTCAATATATTTAAGACAGGTTAGGTGTGATTTTGCCAAAACGAAACTAGTATTCAAGGACAAGTTTGGAACTCTTATATGAAGTTAAAAAAAAAAGATAGGTTTTTTTTTTGAGTCTAAGTGAGACGACAGAGTTGGTGCTGATATTTTCCGCGAAATGCCCGGTGTAAATATGCAAATTATCTACACTTAATGAGATATCTACAAGACATCGAAATCTCTCAAAAAGACTAGAAAGTGCTGTAGTAATGAGATAGAATAGAAAACTACCCAGCTTTGGATCATGCATGAAAAAAAATCCAGTTTCCGTTTATGGAAAAAACTCGACTGATATTCAGATATTACTTTGAATCTTAAAATGCACTCTTTGATTCAAATGGTCTGAAAGAGAAGGGGAAGCAAGACGGAACAATTAAAAATCTAATTTCTAATTTGAAATCAGTACATTTAAAATGGCTTTCCGTTAAAAGTTCAATCCAGAAATCCTGAGTCTAGCTTAATGCAAATAGAATAATTATGGCAAATATCAACTGGAGAAAAGGGAGAAAATATTATTCTCTAGAAGTTACCTAGGGAAGGCTGAAGTTTTTTTTTTTTTGACACTATCAGCCTATGGCATTGTTGCTAGTGCTGTGATTTTACGTTTTTTTACGATTATATTACTTTTAAATAAATAAATAAATTTCCTTTGACTAAAATAGTTTAATGATTCTTTATGTGGTATCTATTGAGGTCTACTGATTAATTATTTTAGAAAAACTGTATGAAATTTATTGTAGAGCTTAATATAGCTTAAATATGGAAAAAACTCAGTTTTGCCAAAATTTTTCTCAAAACAAAAGGTTGACGTAGTATTTTAACTAAGTATGACACATAAATTTTATATTTTGTAAATGCAATTTAAAAGCCATTATATGTAAATATATCAACAGTAAATACTTTGAGAAAAAGTTTGTAAATGCAATTTCGACGAATTTTTAAGTTAACGAATTGATGTACACTGTAGCACGTAATGGCTGGATGTGGAGGTTTACGGAAGTAAGGGGAAGACAAGATAGTATGAAAGAGAAAAAGTAGAGAAAATCAGCAGATACCAAAGCTTTCAATCACAATATTACTATAGTGTTTTTATCTTAACTCCCTTTTTGTGCTCTCTTTTACATTTACTTACTCTCCACATAAATGAGTATATATTTGTTTCGTACTCGTACACACACATGGAAGTATGATCGTTAAGTTGAACGGGACTCTTTGTACTATTCATATGCTTAACGACGTTTTGATGTTCTCTACTCTCTGCTCTCATTTTAAACATGGCGATATGTTTTGAAGTAAACATTACCAACAATACTAAAGGAAGTAAGACAATGGAAATTGAAAAACATTTATTTTTACAAAATTACTCAGAGAACTGATTGCAATGAGTGTCAAGAGTAATGTCCGTATCTTTTAAACTATGTTGTTGTTTTATGATGCATATGCATATACCAGCGGTGGTCTCCTATATACACACACAAATATCGACTGAGATATTTTTCAATGGAAATAAGCTCTGTAAATGTTAAATTTATTATACGTGCTATTCTTTGATTTACGGTGGCTTATGCACACAGCAATACAAACTTCGCAGTTGACCGCAGGCAGCTAAAGTGTACATCCCTGTGTTGATCCAATAAACAAGCCGATAATCATAGCATAGAGCAAAAACATGAGAAAGAAAACACAAATATTTTTTTAATGTGTTGTTGTTTTTTGGTATGTAGAAATTTTTCGAAATTCTCGTATCGTAAACTTACGCTAATTCACTATAGTTTGCTGACCTCGAGGTAGTTATTGTTATGCTTGGTTTTCACTATGTCACATTCAATCAAATTTGCCCGCATGTTGGCATTGAATTTGACATAGTGAAATCCAGGCATTAGTTGTCTACGCGTCAAAGTTACATATCCGTATTTCCGTATTTAAATTTTTCAGTCTTTTGAATCACCTAGATTTAAATATCGTACTCTATTCAGTGGTCAACTATGTAAGACCATTGGACTTAAAGCGACGGAAATAGCATATTATAAAGTACTAAGCACACTTCGCTTGTGAAGGGGGGAAAAATCTATTTTACGCTCTCCTGTAAAATATATATTTTGTGGATTAATACGCTTATATAATTTTCCTTCAAATGTATTGATTAATCTATATAGAGAGAGAGAAAGAGTGAGAGAAAGAAAGTTTTCAACTGTTTCTGTGATTAAAATTTAATCAAAAAATCCAGCAACAATTGAGAGCAAATCATGGGATATTAATTCACTATCGATAGGTTAAGAAAGTTTATTCAATAAAAAATTATATTTATCTTTTTTTTATTGTCGTAAACAAATTTTCTTAATGGTTCTTTGACTCATCAGACTTAACATATTTCAATTTCTAACAATCTAGCGTTTTTATGCTGCAAAGATTAGGAAAAACTTAAAAATTTTCTTTACAACAATATAATAGTATTATGCCGGTTCTTAGGCAGATAGATACCTATTCCAAAAAATATATGCAAATCAAAACACATCGCAAAAAGGAAGTAAAAATATTTACACTCCCTTCCAAATGTATGAGTAAATGTGTATATGTACAATGTACGGCTGCAACGAGCTAAAACAAAAGCAATTGCAAAACGTAATAGAAATAAGAAACAATAACAAAAAAAACATCATCATCAACAACAACAATAAAGACAGCAGCAGCATTAAAGGCAGAAAAAAAACAAATAACAACAAAATCTACTAAAACAAGAAGAAAAACAACAGCAACAGCTAAACGAAATGAATGTGCTATGTCTGAAGAGAAAAGGATAGTACTTAATGACACATTCATTCTAAATGCTTCCCTTTTAAATCTGTGTGCCTGTCTCGTTGTACTTGAATGAATGTATGTGTGTAAAAATACATATATATATACAAGGTACATATGCATATGTATATGAGTATAAGTAGCTTATAAACGTGTTAGTGTATGTTTTAGAATCCTTTGTTAAATATGAGTGTGTATATTGCATTTACATACATACATACACACGTACATACAAACATCAATGATTTTTGTATAATAATGCTAATTTATTCACTCGAACAATTGAAGCTATAAAGAGATTATATAAAGCATACTTACATACATACACACACACGTACATACTCATACATTTATACTTATACATGTCTAAAAACAAATGTTCTCATATCATTTTACTTTTGTGTACTTTTGTGCTTTTATAAAATCTTCTTATGCAAAAGTATTCAATTATTTTTTGTTATTGTTTTTTTACACTGTATACACACATGTGTGTGTATGCATATGCAGATACACGCATACATTCTTAATATTTTTGCATTCCAACACATTTTCGAATGATATTATTTTCTTGTTGAGTTATTCTCGTGTATACATACATACTTTAAATATCTATGTAGTGTAGTTCAAAATTATTTTCTCAAGTTAGCATTAATTTTAATTGTAATTGATATTATTACAACTAGTGTAAGACACAAATACAAGCGAAGCATAAATTTATATGAACATGTATGTATGTATGCATGTATATGTTTTTTTGTATTTGTAAGTTTGTTTGCAATAAAAGCAATAATACTTTTCCAAGAACTTTCATATTTATATAAATTAATGCATATTCACTTTCACATCCTTACAATCAGTTTGTGCGTGTATGCGTGTGTGTGTGTCTGTGTGTGTGCTTGTGCATATAAATACATGTATCTTAAGTGTTATTCTACTTGACATCAGATAAGTTTGCATACCTAACGATATACACTTGTATCTTGTATACAACAACAAGAACTTATATCATCTTGAATTTTAATTAAACTAAATAAGTAAAAGATAGTCTTAGATATTTGTGCTTGATTTTTGAAGGGATTTGTTTTTCAACTTAATTGCTTATTTAGATTTTCTTGGATATATCAAATTTTGAAAATTTTATTTAATTTACAAACACAACATCTACTTCATTGAAGAGGATTTTAAGATAATTCTACACAATACTCGTACTAATAAACCTATCAATTAAAGGTAAGTGATATTACTTACAAGTATTTCATAGCTATGGGTATAAGAACTAATGAAGAAACTTTATGAAGAAGGAAATAAATTATTGAAAATAGAGGAAGATTCTTAAAGAAGGAAGAAAACTGATTAAAATTGGCAGAAAATTGACAAAGAAGAGTTGTAATTGTAATTGTAAGAAAAGAAAAGAAAAGAAGAGAAAAGAAAAGAAGAGAAAAGAAAAGAAAAGAAAAGAAAAGAAAAGAAAAGAAAAGAAAAGAAAAGAAAAGAAAAGAAAAGAAAAGAAAAGGAAACTGTTGAAGCAAGAAGAAAATTGAAGGTGAAAAGAATTGATGAAGAAAGAAGAAAACTTTTGAAATAAAGAGAAAATTGAAGAAGGAACAATGAATTGATGAAGTAAGGTAGAAACTGATGAAAAAGAGGAAATATTCAAGAAGAAAAAAATAAATGTCGAAAAAGGAATAAAATTTATGAAGAAAGAAGAAAATGTTGAAGCAGAGAAAAAATCTAAGAAAAAGGGGAGAAAGTTATTTGAATAGTGAGGTTTGACAGGTTGGAGAAGTTCCTTTGATATCAAGTTGAGAATCACAAATTTCTCAAATTGATAACTAAGAAAATCACCATATAAAAAATGTGCCTTTTAAGTTGAGAAGACTATAATTGGACTTTTGATGTGCATTTGAGAGTTAACGTTGGAGATTTGAGAAAGGTATTTGACCTCAAATCTACCTCAAGTTGATATCAAACAATAATGTTTATTGGGTAATCTTTATATATATAATCGTAGAGTTTTGTGTGTATGCCATCGTGTAACTTCTGAACAACTAGACAGATTGAAATCATATTTCCAGAATATATTTTCTTAGGGGGGAGGATGGTTCATAGCTATTCATAATGGCTTTTAGTAAAGTAGGCGTGGCATCTCCTATACAATCCTAATAGTTGTTTGGGTATATCTCAAAAACCATTAATAGCACGCTATAGAAACTTGGAACAATAACGAGAATTGACAATGCTATGGTATAACAAAAATATAGGTGGGATTGACAAAGGGGGTGTGGGGTGTGGGGGTGTTACCATATAACCTGAATTTCCATTATGAGATATCTTTGACCATTTAGGGTACGGTACTAAAATTTAAATTCTTGCAGTTTATTGAATTAGTGGGTGTGGTACCATGCTTTACTTTTATTTACTATTACTAGTTATACTACTATTTTTTTACTACTTTTCTACTACTTTTTTCTACAATTTCGACTACTTTTTCAACTAATATTTTGTACTACTTGTTCAACCAATATTATCTACTACTATTTTAGTACTTTTTTCAACTACTTTTTTAATACATTTTTACATATTTTCTACCACTACTGATTACTATTTTTCACAACTATTTTTTAGTATTTTTTACAGTTTTTACTACTACTATTTTTTACTATTACTTCTACCTCTCTTTCTACTCCATTTTTACTATTTTTCTACTACTATGTTTGACTATTTTTCTACTACTTTTTCTGCTACCTTTTTACTACTTCTTTACAGAAATTTGTAATACAATTTTCTATTCTTTTTCCTACTACCTTTTCTACTACTATTTCTACTACTATTTTCTCCCACTTTTTTGCTGCTACTTTTTACTACTTTTTCCATTTTTTTCTACTATTTGAATATAGAGCATCCTGAAATATTGTTTTTATAATTCAACTGAACCATAATAAAATTGTTCAACAAAAAAATACACTTAAAAGTTATTCCTTTTTACTAATAATTGCTGTAATTTCTAGCTTACTGTTGAATAACCACGTTAGCATCGACTGGGTTAATATCATCCGCATCATTTCTTTATATACATAAATAATCGTAGAGTTTTGTGTTTTTGTTTGTAATTGTGTAACTTCTGACCAATAAAAATCATATTTACAGAATATGTTTGCTTTGACAAGAAGATGAAACATAGCTATTCATAAAGGCTTTTAGGAAAGTGGGCGTGTCACCTTCCATACAATCTAAATATTTTTTTGGGTATATCTCAAGAATCATTTATTTCACAGTACAGAAATTTGGTACAAGAACGTGAATTAAAAATTCCATGCTACAACAAAAATATGGGTGGGTTGACAAAGGGGGTGTGACACCTTCTATATACCCTGAATATTCATTACGGGATATCTTAGTATGGAAGTATTATTTTTTAATACCGGATTTAAAAAATTCTCTCAGTGGGTTAGTGGGTGCACCATGCTCTACTTCTATTTTCTACTACTCCATTTTATTTTTTTTAAACATTTTCTTCTTATATTCGACTACTTTTTAACTACTTAATCTACTTATACTTTCTACCACTTCTTCTTCGTAGAAAGGGCAGAACAACGTCTGACGGGTCAGCTAGTCATTCAATAAAATAACTTTCAAACTTATTGGTTGGCACCTGGTTTTGCTTCTTTCTGTAATGAAACATTTTGGATTATTTATCCGTGACCTTTTACCAGAAGCTAGTAAGATTTGGGATGTTTACACTATATTAAATGAAAGATTTAATGTTTTATTAGCAAAAGTCTTTAGCAATGGATGACCATTTCATAATTGTATCGAACAGTTTTCCAAAAATCATGGAAACTGAAACACCATCTTTTTTTGAATTACCCTGGAATCATGAGGACAATTGTTTGCTTTTGATCAATGCGATTTGAAACTAAACATAGGGAAGAGAACAAAATATTCTATAACTCTTCAATTATTGCTGACTTTTGATATCAAAAGTATTATTATGTTTAGTAAAAACTCATTTCCAATTTGATGATTTACAAAATCACACTGTAAAAATTGATTTGAAACCCCAATAATATTAACTGTATTGTAAAGTAAAATGTGCGCATTCATTCGTAAATTTTATTGATTCATTCTGGATATTATAAATTAAACTCAAGGGAATTATTGTTTGATAGTAATCAATTATTACAGTTTTTCATTTATATACTATCCGGGCAAGATGGGGAAAACTGTAATTATTATCAGAAATCCAATGAATTATTACAGAATATTACAGTATAGTCAAAGCGAAAGAGGCTATAGTGTGAGAGAGTAAATGTGAGCTGTTGTATATTCAAGAGAATAAAGAAGAAAGTATTCCTTATTTTTTCATTTGATTTTCCAACAAAAACAGAATACAGTTTAAATTTGAAGGTTCAAAAAAAGACACTTCTCTGTAATATCAACAAATTACAATTATGTGCAAACATGAAAATGATTTAAGGCATCAACATAATAAAAACATGAATACCAAAATCTCATTTACCAAATATGGTGCAAAATATAAAAAATTATTATTCATGTACATACTTACATTAAAAAATGTGTTAATAATACTTAATAAAAATGACCGTGTTTATGTATCTATATGTAAATTTAGTTAGTACGTATGAAATTCATTTGTGAAACAAAATTAAAATAAGAGATTTGTTTTTTTTTATATGTTTTTATGTGTAAATTTTGTAAAATTAATTTCACTTAGGCTCCAGCTTCAATTTCAGCAAAGACACACACAAATGACACAACATTATGCAAACAGTTTGCAAACAATTTGCGTTAAATGAAGACACCCCAGAAAATTGTGGTTCATTTTTCATATTTAGGCAAAATGGTATTCACTCAAATAAATGATGTAGTAAATGACTTAAATCAAATTTTGTTCTTGTAGCACATAGAGAAAATGTAGAAAGAGAACAAAAAAAAAAAACAATAAAACATACAATAAAAAACTCCCAAAAGGACACTCTGCAGATGAAGAAGTAGAAATGACAATAAAATCAGCACGCAGGACATAACATACAAAAACAACAATAATACTAACACTGCCCTCTCTTTCTTTCTTCCTTTCTCTCTTTTTTTTTACACTGCTCTATCGCTTCTTCATCTTGCTGCCTTAGTTCACAGCTCAGCTCTGAACTCATTTGAGTAAAGAATGTCGCTAAATTAAGCCACAATGTGTTTTATTATTTTTTTTTTTTTATTTTCCGTCATCACTTGGTGTGAGATTTGCAGGAAGAAAAATATACATTAAATAAAATTCAACAACATTTACGCAGGCATAATGAAATGAAAATAAGGCAAGCATTATTCATGTGACCTCGACGCGTAACGGTACAAACACACACACACGCACACGCAAGCTCCCTTATACATAACAATAGCAAGCAATAACAATTTGATGGTATAAGGCGAGAGGTCGGCTATTCTTCTTCGAGAGAGGAAGAGCGCTGCAGCGAGCAAGCGAACGCTAACTACACACGCACACACACAAAAAAATACACACGCACACACACAAAAAAAAAAACAAAACAAAAAGCGCAGCGTAAGGACAATAATGTGTCATGTTGACTTGAGGCGACTTTTGGCGAATGAATACATAAATAATGTTGACTTCCTTCTTTTGTTCTCTTTTGTTTTTGTTTTGTTTTTTGTGCTTTGTTTCATTTTTTTTTTGCTTTGTAGTTGTTGTACACTTGTGGCCTATTAGCTATTGAATTAGTGGACATTTAAATCATTTTTTGCGTGTATATGTGTTTGAATTCATGTTTGCGCAATATGACTATGAATAATATTTGCATGTGTACGCTATGAATTATGATGCCACAAAAATTTGTACAAAAAAAAGTTTTACAACATTTTGGTAATACTTAACTGGTAATGAAAACTTTGGTTTAGTTTTATAATGAAAAAAAAAAAATCTAAAATCACATAAATCCTCAACGCATACACAACTTTTCACACAAAAAAAAATATTTGTAAAATTATATAAACTTAAATTGAAACATAAAACAAAACCTCAAAACTTAAACCATAAATGTTCAAGCTGCAAAACATAAATCTCAATGAGACGTGAGAGAAAAAAAATGCACGGAGTATAAGGAGTTGTAGACCAATAATGCTAGAGGATCACATTTTTTGTAATATTTGTACAATGATAAATGAAACAAAAAGTTTGTTACTAATTTTCACAACTTGTCAGATTTTTAATACATTCTGAAACACTTGTAGAAAAAACGCGAGAATATAAAATATTTTTGAGTAGTTTACTTTTTCTCTCTTTGTCTCTTTTGCTCTTGCAGGCACTTCACTCTCAAAGCTCATGCTAGTCATGGCAGACATAGAGTCATATATGAATTGCTTATGCTCGTGAAGACATGCTGTTCTCCCCGAGAAAACAAAAAAATATATGTAATTTATGTGCTCTTAATGTGTGCTTAAAAATCGGAAAAGAAATATCTAATCTCTAAAGGGAATAAAGATTTTATGAAAAAAAAAATTACGATAAACTGCAGATAGTGTATACCATAGAGATGTGTTGTTTTCCTATGGTGATTTTGCCTCTTCGATTTGTACAAATTTATGAGATGAGCTGTCATAATCGGAACAATTTAAACATGGAACATTCATCTTTGCGCCGATTTTTATTTTATCTCTCTATCTCTCGCTTCCACACAGGTTTTCATGCTTGCCTCTCAAAGAGCGATGTACTTCGTTTTCCTCATTCGGATTCATCGACCGATTATCAGTGCTGCCGAAGGTACTACCATCGCAGTATTCGTACTCCGCTCAAAAAAGCCTTGTTGCATTCGAAACTGAAGGTAATAAGCTTTCATTTGAGACCAAACATGCTCTAAAATACCTTAACCAATTTTGGACAGGGGGGAGGGGGGTGAAATTTTTCATTTAAAGAATGCTTTAAAAGAAAAAATGCTTTCAAAACTTGAAAAATTTATCGGCACAATTTTAAGTTTTGCACATAGCAGTACAGCGGCAAATATAATTTTTTCTCAATTGAATCTAATTAAAGACAAAAAACGAAATTGCTTGCTGACTCCAACTTTTAATGCAGTAATGGTTGGTAAGAAAAGCTACAAAAAAAAAAAACAAAAAAAAAAAAAAAATGATGCCTCCTTCTACCACAAATAACATTCTACTTTTTTTACCCGGTTTTGAGAAGAAAGAAAAGTTTCTTTTAATTTTGTAATCATTATTGCTTCTTTTTTATTATTACTTACTGATACTACTGTTTGTTTCTAAAGAAGGAATATTTGGTTTTTATATAAATTTGTTTTATTTTCATAAATTTTTTAGCTTTAAGTATGACTGAAGTTGCAACAGCTGTGAATAAAAAAATGTATTTTTTTCTAATAAAATTTCTATACATTAATGCAACTGTTTGCAGTTATCTAAGACTCTAGATTCTAAGTAATACTTATTTGAAAACTTGTAAGATATTTTGAAAAATTTCTCCCCTGTAAAGCAAAATCCTCCTCTTAAAAGGAAAAATTCCTCCTCCTAAAATTTTTAAAACGGCAGCACTGCCGAGTATCAGTGAAAAAGAGTGCTCCCCATTTGAGACCACAAAAAAAATAATATAAAAAAACGTAAAGAGAGTGTAATATTAGACTGGTGAATCCGCTTTAAAGAGCGCTCTTTCGTTAAGTTTTGTAGGTTGATTTAAATCAATGCCAGTCAAACCAAAACATAAACATGTATGCTTGTGTGTGTGCCTGAGAGAGCAATAGCTCTCTCTTGTTATTTATATTGCATATGCAATGCTATCTTGCTTTCTCTTATGGGAAGTGTAATTAGAAGTAGTTTTGTAAGAGCCAACATCTTGTCAAAGTTACTGAAAAATCCTCTCAGTTTCTACTCTTGCACTCTTTGATGTCAACTGACATGATTTGCGTTTGCTCTCACATTTCGACCGAATGCCATTCTTCGCCAATAGTTCGTACCATGGCGAAATTATAATAGGTGATAGCAGCGTCAGCTTTGTCATCTTCTTCTCTAATTTTTTTTAAATGAAGATAATCTTAACTGTCAAAATCATTGTTTTTTTTTTTTTTGTTTTCCATGCATTTGTTCTTGTGCTTTTGACAATTATGATTTTTCGCAGCAACAAAGTAGAGTGTTGTTATTGTTACGTTGTACTTGTTGTAATGCTGCTACCACCATGTTAAATCCGCCTTGGTTCGTACGCTATATGAAGTATCTTATGGTGTATGTGTGACAGCCAGGGATGCCAACTCATTTTTTCTCTCTCACCGATAACCCTTGAGAAATTCCCCGATTTTCGATCGAATTCCTCGCATTGGTATAATTTCATATTATAACAGCGCTACACGCTCTTTCCATATAAAAATTTTACAATAACGAAACTGACCTCAGTGAGTGTCATTTTAAGGCGACCCCGAACTTTCTCGGTCCAAAACTTAACAAATTTTTATGGGACTGGTAGATTAATAGAAACGTTCTTTCTGACTCCGGAATTCTTAACATATAAGCTTTAGTCCACTTTTGGACATCAAAGTTCTTAAAGGCAAAAACTTTGTTTTGAGAAAAACGGTTTCAAAGTTTTGACTATCGGTTTTAAACATATAAAATATATGTACTTCATCTTCTTTATGATGGCTGACCATAATTTGTAAGTTTACAGATTAGTCAGCAATGATAAAGAGTTATTAATCAGGAGGTGCTGGTCGAAGGCTAAGCCTTTCTGAACTGCCGAAAGGGAAGTCGAAGCGCCGCGCGACAAGCCAAAACGCCTGACTGACACTCGGCGCTATAATCGTCTGTATCTACGAAAGCACTTTGCGTTCTCTGAAATTTTTACAAAATACTTTCGAAATATAATACTTTCAAACAGCACACTTTTTTAAAAATCGATTTCTCCAAACCAATAAATTGCAGGGCCTGCTTAAGAAAAGATGAAGATTTTAAAACCCAAAAATATTCTACAGACTTTAATTACTAAAAGCTGAACGATTTCAAATTCCCCGCAAAAAACAGCTCATTCCTCGTACCAAGTAAAATTCCCCGCAAATCGGGGAATTCCCCGCAATTTGGCATCGCTGGTGACAGCATTGCGTTGGCAGCAAATGTGAGCTTATTACACTGTTATAAAATGTTTCTACTGGCAGATACAGAATTTATGTTCATACCCATAACTTTTTTTTATTTTTTTTAATCAAAAGCAATACAAACATAAATTAAGATACAACTGAACATCATAGCACTAGCAACGAAACCTTCGGCTGTCATATAAACCTACTTAGATATTATGTAAGAAAATTATAAATTAATTTTTTCATTACGGATAAGCTGCTCTCATCCCTTAAAAATATCGCTTGAATTTAAAGTTTTTTTTTAGGAAAAATATCCTCAGTAATTTTTAAAAAAGTCTACTTTGGATCACTTCTTAGCAAGAATATTTTTATAGATTTTTTATCGTTTCGTTACGTTGTGAATTAATGTTTAAGCGAATATTTTGCTTAGAAATTTTTAATTTAATTTTAAACTTAATTTTGTTTCTGTCAAAGGAAAGTAAATTAAAATTTTAATGAACAAATTAACGAAACAACATTCGCACTTAAATTCTACATATATTTATACACCTAAAACTAGAATTGTTTGGCGAAATATTGGCAAGTTTGTTTTAGCCAAATATCCTGCAGCATATTTACAAAGATAATAGATTTGGTATACAGATATGTATGACGCAAAGTGAGTTTATCTGTCTTTGCTGTTAGATATTAAAAGACTTTGCATTTCCCACTTTTGAAACTAACTTTCATTGGTTTATTATACAATTACGTACGTATTTATTTATAGCAAAACACACACAGAGCTGAATGTCGATTTTATAACCTAACCTGCCTAAAGAAAAAAAGAAGATGAAAACAAGGCAGAAGTTGGTTGGGCGAATTTTTGCCACAATGACGTCAAATTTAAGGTGCATTAAGTTAAACTCAAAAATTCCTGTTTTTTTTTTCTTTTGGAATTAAAACATTTTACAAATGAAATTCAATATTGTTGCTATCTTTTTGACAAAGCCAGCAAGTAAGCAAAGAAAAAAGAGATAAAATTTCTGAATGGATTTCAAGGGAGAGTTTTGTGCGAGTCTTTAAAGTTATATAAAATAAATAGCTAAACGATTTTCTCTTTCATTTAAACATACAGTAACTTTAAAGCCTTACGCATACTTACTCAAACTCCAATTTTATTATAAATTTTTTGGAAAGAAGCGTACCAAAAAATAAAAAAAGTATCCAAAACTGAAATTGCTTCAGGTGTTGCCACAAAGTTATTATTTAGAAAAGTGAATTACATTAAAATATAAAAGCCGGAATAACATTTTACATACAGAGGGTAAGGGTACAAGGGAATAAGAGTATGGGTAGGTAAATCTGTTGTACCTACAGTTGTATTCCCTCTATAAATTCAACAGTAGAATCAAGGAAGGCATTGGCTACGACTATGTATAATTTACAACCACAATTTGAAACTATTTACAGGATGTTTACAAAAAGCAAGCAAAACAGAAAAAACCGGAGGAAGGGGACGCAATGCAAAGGAGACGACTTTGTATAAAAGTTTTTTGATGATTTGTCTCTCTCTCACTCTCTTTATGTATCTGTGTGTGTGTGTGTGTGTTGAAAGAGATTTTGCGTATTTTTCATTTCGTACTTTGGCATTTATGTAAGCAATTACAAAGTTTGAGTGAAATACGAGTAGTATAAAGCAACAAAAAGAAGTGCGTATTAAATAAAGCTAGAGGTTCGTAGTTGGATAAGGAGAATAAAAGTGGGTGGACGATGTACAGTGAGCATTTCTAGTTTTATTTTGCAAATATTTCCTTCTTCCTCTTCTTTTTCTGAGAGCAGTTTTGTTTCAATTTTGTTTTTTTTTTTTTGTTTCGTTGGTAATTTGTTTAGTTAGCAAGGACATATTGCTAAGCTAAAACCATAATAGAAATGTACAAAATTAACAAAGCAACAATTTTATAAAAAGGTTTTTCAGCTGTACAGAGGAAGAGCGAGAGATTTTTAGTTGTATGGCAGTGTTGAAAAATAAATTTAATTAAATTCAATGAATGTCAAAATTTACAAAAGTAGATTTAAGATTGGTATAGGAAGGTTTGGTATGTTTAAAAAAGATTTGGAATTTCATATAAAATATTCAGTATAAAATTTACATGGATAAATATAGAATACAGAAAAAATACAAAAATAATGAAAAGAAATTTTGAAAAATGTGTAAAGTTTACTCAGCGATATGTGACCTACAATAACAAAGTACCAACTCGCTTCTCTCGTTCCCTGTGGGCACAAGAAAGAAAAAGGTTGCAGTAGTGAGTGAGGATGAAAGTAGGGGGGGATAGGAGGATTTTTTAGTAATTTAGATAGCAAAAGTGAGAAATTCTTAATTTTAACATATTTATTCATGCTCTGATTGTAGTAGGGTAGTAGCTAAAACGACAATGAAAACAAGAACAAATAAAATGAAAGAACTAAACAATGAAGAGTAAATATATATGGGACATTCTCTGTCAATGGGAGACCCTCCGCTGTCCAAAATTGGTTAAGGTATTTTAGAGCATGTTTGGGCTCAAATGAAAGCTTATTATCTCTAGTTGCGAATGATTGTTAGATTCATATATTCGATTCATATTTATCAGCTGAAACTACACAAAAATAACCTTTCCCGCCGTTTTATGATGACTTTGGTAAGCATAAGACCCGAAAAACAGCCTTTTTGGGCATTTTTGAGGTTAGGGACAACATGTAACATTCCCCGTGAAAAATAATAATATAATACTTTATCTGTTTTTTTTATGATGACTTGGGTAAACGTACGCTTGATAAAACTATTATTTTATGGTGAGGTGGTAGGTTTACAGACGCCATATTGGTCCACCATCATGCAAAAGCAAAAAAGACCTTATTGTATTTGAAATTAGCGATAATAAACTTTCATTTGAGCCCAAACATGCTCTAAAATACCTTAACCAATTTTGGACAGGGTGGGGGTTTCCCATTGACAGATGTCCCATATTTATTTATTTTTTAATTTTAAAGGCAGCTCTGGATAATTTAGTTTGGAAGAAATGACCTTTAAATTATTATAACATATAATAAAAAAATTGCTCAGAATTAGTGCTTCGAAGTTAATTCTTTCGATACAATTTTCGATACAATTTTGGTTAATACCTCATCTATTGTTGCTCATCTTTTGGTTTTTGCGTCTTTCGGGTTGACTCTTACGAAATTCTTTTAGTTGCTTTTAAATATAAGAAAAACAGAGTACATGAACAGACACTGAGAGAGCAAACATCATATTCGGATTTTTGTAAGGTGATCGGGTCTATGTCGGCTCTCTCAATATCATTTCAGATAAGAAAGTGATATCCAAAAGTAAAATTCGGCTGTTTCTCTCCCCACCACTAGATGCCTTACATCAAATTCAATGTTTCATCTTTTATGTGTTTTTAAGCGTGCCTAACGAGCCTATAAAAGGTTTCACTTTAAAAAACTAGCCTTATCTTAGCTTAGAGATGATTATACTGAGGAACAAATTTAAGAAATGGACTACAAGTTATTAGGATCATTTATTTAATTTGTAGCTGCAGGCTTCAAAATGTTAGTCCATTGAACTTTTTTCACAGAATTTTAATTACTCTATTGATTTCATAAATGTTTTAAGTTCCATAGAAAATTGACGCCAAAGTTTCAATTGGTGGTAAAAAATTCCGTGACTGTTCATTCGAATTTAATAGTTAACACCGATTTGTCCTTTTCACAACTACAGATTGTCTGCTGATAGTCAGTGACTTCATTAATGTTTCAAATTAAATACTTTATTCTTTCAATTTCATTTGTTTCTCAAATTCTATAAAAAGTTGACCATAGAGTTTCCATCTATAGCAGTCGGTTTGTCGAATTCCATACGTATTCAATAATTGAAGCAGATTGATGGATTAAATGAATGTCTTAATTTCTTTATTAATTTTTTTCAGATTTCATTTATGTCTTTAGAAAATTGACAACAGATTTTTAGTCTGAACTAAAATTTCATTTTTGAAATTATCCAGAGCTGATGAAAGAAATTAAATCCATGATAACAAATATTTTAAATAATTTCACTTGCACCAAAAATCGTTTTTTTGCATTTTTGATACTCATTAAACATAGTTCATTTCAGAGAAACATTTCAAATTGAGAATCTCCCCAAAGTTGGGGCAATTTAAACTGCATCAAAGACAATTTTACACTGTCAACCAGTGTAATTTATTTGTTATTTTTCAATTTAATTTTCAACCAGGAACATAATCTTCAATAATAAAATAATTTTTATTTTCAAGTACTAACGACTTTTTAAAAAATAAAAATTAAAAATAAAAATATATGATCAATGTCTTTTATACCTACAACACATTCTTTTCACACATTTGCAAGGACATAAAAATAAAATTCGTTTAATGGTTGCATAAAAATGAGTTGTTTCATGCTGACATGACTTTATTTTTCATTTGTTTGGTATGTGTTTGTGTGGGTGTTCATGTGCGTGGTATTAAAAATGTCATACTTAGTTGCATTGTGTGTGTGTGTGTGTGTGTATGAAGACAACTTTGTGTTTTTGTTTTGTAAGCCAACCGATCTACTAAAGCCGATTTAGCAAAATAATGTTGATGTATATGTTGAGTATTTCTAACTGAATAGTAAAACAAATGTTGAAAAATTGCATTACAATGTGGTTGGATTACAATAAAAATGCTTTATAATTGCAACAAAGAAATATAATTATGTCTGTGCGTTTATTTGTGCGTGTGGTTCGGTCAATGAATAATGTCATATTTTTATTTTTATCTCTTCAAAAATTCCTCATAACATTCTTTTTGATAGGCAGCAATGATTATGATTTTACATATGGGTTTGAAATTTATGAATTGCCATTAAAATCTTTATGGCATTGATATTGCACTTGGCGTGTGTTTTTGAAATAAATTACTTTCTGTGGCTTAAGTAAAATGTATTCATTTGTTTTTGATTGCTGCTTTAGTTTAAAATATTTATAATTGAAATATTATAGTTTTTCAATGAGTGATGTGTGTAAGAGACGAAGTTGGTGTTGTCGTGTATACATACCAACGATTGTATAGTAATATGTGAGTGCGAAGAAAGCATGCATATGTAGAGAGTAATAAAAAATAGAAGAGAGGGGCTCAACAACAGTTAGGAAAAAACAATAACAATTCATTTGTTCAAAAAATAAAAACTATTGATGTAGCACTTTTGCCTGCGGATAGTCTGTACTTATTTACCACGAAGCACTAACTCTTCTCTCAATTACTCTTACTCTCTCGCATTAGCTTTTTGATGTGTAAACATTTTAGCTCACGGTATGGGCAAAAATTTCAAATGTGTAAGAGGTAAGAATAACTGCAACGTAAGATGTAAGATAACTGTAACGTCCAGTTCCTCTCTCGCTCACACTACTGCGCGGCATGACAGTGCTACTCTAAACAACAAAGAGAAGAGAGAAGAGAAGAAGAGAGGGAGAAATTAAGACACGAGCGGAGTTTGTATCCCTTCAGTGAAGCCGACTAGTTCTATAAATAGTAAAGCAACTAGTTGCAAAGTAGCCAGTACTGGTTCCACCGCAACCCCCATTTACAAGCTGCCAACTGCCTCTTTTACAATGTTAATGTCCTACGAGAAGACAATTGTCTCCTTATGCACTACCTTTGAACTAATCGGAGAACTAGTACTTTTTGAAACTGGTTGCTGAACTAGTAATATTTCGGGTCAATATTTGCACATACAAAAATTTTATTAAATAAGAATTAATTTTTTTAAATGTTTTTCATAATAATGTTATTTTGAAAAAAAATTTATTAATATCACAACTTACTTTTCATTCACTTTCAAGCACGCGATATCAAAAACAATCACAATAAAACTGAAATCAATAAAAAAAAACAAGCAAAATCGTGTCTCAACTCTAAATTTCCGTTACCAATGCTAATTGTTTTTGTAAAACATTAGTTTTTTTTATTTTTTTTGTTCTGTGTGCTATATTCCAACAGCCGAATTTCAATTTAGGATAAGCAGAAAACCCGCATTTTTCTTTAAACTGGTTGCTAGCTGCATTACTTTAGCCCTAGTCTTTGAACTAGTCTCTTTTTCACTATGCATATAACTAGATGCTTTGTGCTACTAGTTCTTCATTTTACTGCAGGGATGTTTATGTTTCGATCAATTTACTCACACATACAAACGAAACATACGAAAACAAAATGTGTGTGTACATTTATTCGTGGCAGAATTATTTGTTGGTGTTAAACCTGTGGAGATCGACTATACCATACAAGCAGAGAAGTCGCCGTAGCAAACACAGGCGTTTGATAGGTTTTGCATTCGGTTAGTTAGATTGCATTAAAATTAAATATTCTTTAAAATATAAAAACAATATAAAATGATAAGTAATAAAGAATCTAGGTTTCAATAAATGTATAAACAAAATGAAGTGATAATGATAGCAAACCACGGCATTATTATAATTTTGGTTTGTACATTAACCTTAGAAAGGCAACACTTTTTTTTATCTATGTAAATAGCAAAAATGATAAACAGAAAAAATCAAACTTATGTATTATAAAATCAATTATTTATTTCAATAAAAATACATTGTTTCTTATTTTTATTAAATGCAGTTGAGGCAAATCTCTTTGCGGTGCTTTTAAAAAGTAGTGCTGTGACTGGTCACCCCTGTTGCCTTTCTAAGGTTAAATGCGGAAAACACTTATCGTCGCCTGAGAATAGATTTGGCGTATGTGTGTACAAATTCATATACCTATACGCCAAATCAATTCTCAGGCGACGTCATGTAAAATTTTCACATCTAATAAAATTTCAAATCGACAGGAAGGAAAACTTAAAGCGCGGATAAAAAGATGCAATTGCAGCTGCGTATATGCGAGCATATCGTGCCCGATGCATTGAGTAACTACAACATATCAGCCCCATTCACGATTTGGAAATGGAAAATATTTCTGCTATCACAACAACAAATATATGTGATATGGAATAAAAATTTGCATTTACAATGATGCAAGGCCATTTGCAATTTATAGTGAATTATTGGGCTATTATATATAAAAGATAATGATATCTAATAATTTTTTAAGCTAATAAAAGAATTGTTTTAATTTGAGTTATTTATCTAGCATATAGATTATATATCAAATCCCTATATATGGCTATACATATGTGAGCTTATGTGTATGGCATTCAGTTGGCTTAACTGTTAACACATCAAATATCTTGCGTGCCTTGCACACATTTATTGGTTTTTCCTTCGCTCTAAAGAAATACTGCAACTGCACATGACCCACTCAGATGAGGGCTCTTTTTTGGAACTGCTAATTTAAATGAAACTCAGGAAACATCAGCAAGACCGTCATAAGTTAAAAAAAAAAACAAGTTTTTGAAGTGAAAGTTTTGCAATGGAAACGAGCTTTCATTACACTAAACGAAACTAATAAGAAACGAAGTTATGCTGTTGTTAGTGTTTAGCGAACGAGAACATACCATATGGGGATCGGCTATATACAATCAAGGAGAGAGACAACTTCACGCAGTTTTATCGCATGTGCTTTAGTGAGAGAGTCGATATAGAAGTCTTGGCTGGATTGCATATAACTGAACTTTTCTTTCATGTGTTATATACGTGTACTACGTTGTGTTTGTGTCGATAAGTGTGGAGAGTATTAAGAGAAGAAAAACAACAACAAAATAGAGAGAAGAAGACTGCAAAAACTTCAACAGAATGTGTTTTAAATATTTTCTCATAATTTTCAAATAAACAACAAGCGATATATTCAGCCAATTAATTATATTTAAAAAATATTTAAAAAAAGCTCAGTTTTAAATAGCACAAACTGAAAAGAGTGCAGAATTCCCCAAATTCTCTATTTAATTGAGTAGTTTACGCTTAAGACGGTAGTATACAACTTGTATGTTTTCCTTTTGAAATGGTTGCCTCAATCTTAAATTCCAGCATACTCTACTCTAAATGAAAAAACTTAATAAAATTAATTTTGTAGTCTAAGTTTTGTAATATAAATTTTGTTGCTGACTTTTCTGTAATAGAATATTTTAATTTCCTCAACAGATTTAATTTTCTCTTAACATCTGTTCAGCATTTTATAACTTCCTATTGCTGTTGGCTTTTTATTATACACACAAACAAATTTAAACTGAATACAACGCAATTATCGTTGTTAATTACAAATACGTTAACAGCAGCAAATTTAATTATTTCTATAAATATATACAAAAAAAAAAAAAAAAAAAAACAACAAGTGTGTGAAGCTTTTGCTAATTATAAAATTCGATACAGCATATTTTTGCCGTTACAATAATTTTTATTATTAAAGTAAAGAATTTAGATTAAATTTGTCGAACTCAATATATCGAAAAAAGAACAAATTTGTATTGTGCAAATTTCTGGCAAATTTAAATGAAAATTGAGTTTACAGAAAAAGTGAACACACTTTGGTACCTCATTTTGACTAAAGCATTTCTATTCTTTCTTTTTTCGTTTTCTCTCTTATTTTTACATTCTTCGTTTTTTCCTGCTTTTCCTGCTTTGGTTTTTATACAAAGCTCGCCCGAAAAACGCCGACGTGGTGTTGTATAAAAAATGTATTTAAAATAATTAACTTGGCATTAAAAGTTTCACCAGACAACGGCGTTAAATTTATTGCACAGCAGACCCCCACATACCCTGCATGTTACAGAATGCTCTTTATCTTACTCTTTCTCCCTCTCTCTATTTCTTCAATTTTCTCTTCCTTGCTTACTCTGAGATTTTGCCAAGAAATTAAAATTCATTTGTCGTTTTTTACTTCACAAAATTTGTTTCTAAAAACTTTACTTTTTCCTTTCTGTTTTTTTTTACCAAAAGCAAATGTGCAAGCGTGTTTGCGAGCGCATAGTATAGAAATTAACACTCGATTGCACGCCTGCTTCTTCTCTTCTTTTAAAGCTTTTTCTTGCCCTTCTGACTGACAATTTTGTTTCTTTGAATGTTGGTTATTTTAAGCTGATGAATTCTTTGTTGATTTTTGTGCACCTTTCTTGCCATTTTTGTTTTGGTTTTTTACATTTGATATAATTACTTAATTAAAAGTTTAGTTCCTTCTTTTTTTTAATTTCTGAAATGTTTAAAAACTTAATATTTTTATCCGCTACGTTTAAAATTTATTCGAAATTATACTATGTTTCGTAACTTTTCGAGACTAGAGAAGATAAAGGCATATAATGAGGTAAATTACTAAACACGTACGGATTTTTACGTATTAAAAAATTTTGTAAAAAAAATTTCCCATAATTAATTTTTTTAGAAGTAAAGATTTTCTATTTAGAAACATTTCTGTAGTAAAATTTGTATATGTTTAAAATTTCCTTATACTAAACATTTTTTACATTAAAAATTTTCCACAGTAAGAAAGTTCTCATGGCAAAATTTTGCTTTTTATAAAATTTTATGTAGATAACATTTTTTAAGTAATAATTTTTGTTAGGTAATATTTTTAAGCAGTAAAAAGGTTTTTGTATTTAAAAATTTTCTATAGTAAAAATGTTTTATAGAAAAAATTTTCTATAACAAAAATGTTTTATAGTAAAAATTTCTGTAGTAACAATTTATTATAGTGAAAATCACTATTTTAAAAATTTTTCTATAGTACAAATTATTTATCGTAAAAATTTCTTATATTGAAAAATTTTATAGGAAAAATCTTTTTTGGTAAAAATGTCATTGTAATATTTTATAGTAAAAAATAACAGAAAAAAATTTCTACAAAAAAAATATTTTACAGTAAAAAAATAGAAAAAATGTCTATTCAAAATTTTTTATAGCAAAAAATTTCCATAGCCAAAATTTTTTATAGAAAAAGTTTCTAAGGTAAAAATTTTGTATAGTAAGAAATTTCTGTGAGAAAAATTTTTTATAGTGAAAATTTTTATGGGAAAAATTTTTTATAGTAAAAATTTCTATTGTAAAAATTTTTTATAGTAAAAAACTTCCACAGTCAAAATTTTTTATGGTAAAAAATTTCTATGGGAAAAATTTTTTGTAGTAAAAATTTCTATAGCAAAAATTTTTTATAGCAAAAATTTTTAATAGCAAAAATTTTTTATAGTACAAAATTTCTACAGTAAAAACTTTTACAGTGAAAAAAAAATCTAAAAATTTCTATAATAAAAATTTTTCATAGTTAAAAATTTCTGTAGTAAAAATTTTTTATATTAAATAATTTCTATAGTTAACCTATTTTACAGTACACAATTTCTACAGTAAAAATTTTTTATGGTATAAAATTTTATAAAAAAAAATTCTATAGTAAAATTTTTTTCCAGTAAAAAATTTCTATAGTAAAATCTTTTTACAGTTTAACATTTCTGTAGTAAAAATTTACTTTTACTTCAACACGTTCGTGGACACTCAATGTTGTATCGAGGTGCACAAAGAAACACATAGCGGCTCTCTTAAAGTAATCGTAACAGGGTCAGAATCCGTGAAATCAATCACTGAAAATTATTTTTTCTCAGATTTTAATGTAAATATGGAATTTAGTAAGTTTCTAAAAGAAAACACGATTCCCAAATTTAAAGCTCATAAAAATTTTGTTTTCAACTTATTGACACTTATTGTTATTAATAATTTTAGGAAGTTTTTTTTCAATTTGATATATTTCGGGATCTGCTCAACCAAATTTATCGAAATTTTAAGGACTACTTCTTTTTTAGTGATAGTTTATGAAGAATTTTTTTCGATCGCCAAATAAAGGTAATTTTTTTTATTTATAAGTATTTGTTTATAACAACTAGCAAGCAAACATTGTTCTGGAGCATGAAAAAATCTGAAAAAAATCATATATATTGCTAGTACTGATTCCAAAAATATGTGCAAATTTCAAAGTGTGTCCATTTTTTGTTTAGAAGTTATGATTTTTTTAAATCAGCACTGCACAACGTTTTGTCGCATTTGGAGTAAGTGCGCTGTCGCTCGCAAAACAAAATTCACGAACACATTTTCGACTATGCAAATTTCACTATTTATTATTATAAATAAATCGATTATCGTCAAATATAGACTCTTCGGTTTGTTCAGAAAAAAAATACTTCTGGGTATAAGGTGTATTTTCAACCTTCACTGAGATACAGGGTGTTTAAGAAAATCCCTTAGGAAAAATATTTGCCACCATATTATGTATCATAACTTCAATAATACTAAGCATAGAGCAATAAATCTAGGGTTGTTACATGGGAAATTAATTAGCCTTTATTTTAATGTTACATCTGTAATTAATAACTTTTTTGAGTTGGAAGAAATTACTACTCAAAATCCAAAAATAAATTTTTTCTTCGACTCTTTTTTAGAAAATTTAGATTTTCACATAAAGTTGTGTCATAATGTATTTAATTTTGTACATTCTCTTTATGCTCTGTAGTAAGGTACATCAATTTTTTATACCAAGTTCCTAGCCAAGTTGTACTGTTACAAAGATACAGTGGTTAATGTAGTACTCCTCCACTACATTTTCTTGTACTTTCGTACTAAAACCAAGATTGCCGAAATTTGTATTACAGATTTGAATGCTATAGCATTCATGTCATATTGAAAATGATTGTTATAGCATTCACGTCCGGGAACGTGTTAATTCCCTTTCATTCAAATTTTATTTATTACAAAAATTCTTAAAGAACAAATTTTCTACAATAAAATTATATAAGGTAAATTTTTTTAATAGTATAGATGTTTTATGCTAAAAGTTCTCAATAGTAAACATTTTCTATAGTAAAATTTTCGAAAGTAAGAATTTTCGATAGTTAAACTTTTGATTGTAAAGTTTTTCTATAGTATAAATTTCATATGGTAAACATTTTCTTGAACTGAAATTTTTTTTTAAAATAAATTTTCATTGACAAAAATTTTTCATTGCATGATTTCGTTGTATTAATCTATATCTTAAACTTACTAAAACAAATTCACAAGGACCATTGAAAAACTGCAAAACGAAACCTACTAGAATTCTTGACTTCTTATTCCTTTAATTATAAAAAAATTTCTGTATTTCAAAACTTAATAGAGAACAGACAATCAAAAAGTTCCGCATACCTGCTAAAATTATGCATAATGTGTTTATGTTTGAAAGTTAAATTTACCAAGTTTTTCTCTGTGTTGAGACAGAACATTATTTTCATAATATGAAAAAACCCCTTTCAATAAATTATAGCTGTAGGTTTAGATATGAACATGAAAAGGAAAATTTCATTTGTTCATATCAAGTTTAGTAATCGCTGCGCATATGCACGTTAGTCTAAGCTTAAGACAATACTTTAATTTTGTATAAATATATGTGTAAATATATGTATAAATACTTGCATACATGAGCATTTCTCTGTATGTATCCTTGAGCAGACAGACAGTTTAATGGCGCAAAAAATTAATATCATAAAAATAAAATGCCTTAGAGATATATTTGTGTATATGCTGATATCTAACATTGGTAAATTATTGTATACCTTTACAGTGTCTGGCTGTATTTTATCTTAGACAGAGAAAATAATGAAAAAATAACAAGAATAAAAAAAATAAAAAGAAATAACTAAAACACAGAAATATAATCAACATGTAGTATTATGCTTAAGGGGCAGCTAACCAAAAACAAAACAACAAAAACAAAAAAATATACAAAATCAACAAAAAAAGGACACTTTTTTTAATAAAAAAAAAAAAAAAAAATTGTAGCATTAGTAAAACAAGATAGGCTCATAATTGAATTTTCACCAAGAGTGCTGATGCCTTATATACTTATGTAAAGGTTGAAAATGGGGATGTAGGTACATGTTTGGTTAGATGTTAATAGGTTCATGTAATGTTAAGGGATTTCTTGTTTTTTTTTTTTTTTTTTGAATGCATACATACTTACAAACTGTATTAAGTTACAAAAATTTAAAGGTATATTTGCATGCATTAGGCCAGCACAGATATTGCTCTATAAACTTAAGTGGAGATTTTACATAAATATTTTAGTTAGCTTATAAAGCAAAGGGGAACTGGATCTAGGTAAATCGAGATTTCTGAGCAGAGTTTTTGAACTCTGGCAATTTAAGTAAAATGTTCATAATTATATAGTTTTTAGTCATATTTTATATAAATAATATCTGCAATTCTAATTAAATATTATTAAATTTAAAAAAAGAACCATTTCCAGCAGAAAAAATTTATTGGAAAGGAAATTTATGGAAACAAAAATATACTGCAGTAAAAAGTAGAAAAGTTTTACCGTGAACATTTAACACAGTAAATATTTACTATGGTAAAAGTTGTATATAGTAAAACTTTACTTTAGTATAGATTAAATTTAGTAAAATCTAATAAATTTATGATTTTTTTAGTATAAATTTGAATAGAAAAATTTCTTTAATAAAATTTTTTTTCTTTTTAGAAATCTAAGCATGTCTAAAATGAAAGTTTTTATAGTAAATGTTTTCAATAGTAAAAAAAATTTATTGTACAAATTTTCTACAATAAAAGTTTTTTATAATATAATTTTTATAAAGGATTTATTTTTTTTTTTTTAAAAAGACCTTTGCAAAAGTTTTATATAGTAAGTAAAAATTTTATATCGTAAGTATTTTTTATAGCAAAAATTTTCGATCGTAATAATTTGCTATAAACATTCAAACAAGAAATTTTCATAGCAAAGAATTTTCTCTACTAAAAATTTTCAACAGTTAAAGTTTTATATCTTAAGGATTTTCTATAGTAAATATTTAATATTGGGAGTATGAATGCATAAACTCGTAATTGTGACTAATTTTTTAATAAGATGAAGAATTGAAGGCATTACTCGAAGAAGATTCATGTCAAACGCAACAAGAACTTGCAGAATCTTTAGGAGTTGATCAATTAACCATTTCTAAACAATTAAAAGCATTGGGAATGATTCAAGAGCAAGGAAATTGGGTGCCGTACGAATTGAAGCCGAGAGACGTCGAACGACGATTTTTCACATGTGAACTGCTGATTGAACGACAGAAAAGAAAAGGTTTTCTGCATCGTATTGTGACTGGCGATGAAAAGTGGATACGTTACGATAACCCAAAGCGTAAAAAATCATGGGGACCGCACGGACATACATCAACATCAACGGCAAAGCCGAACATCTATGGATCCAAGCTCATGCTGTGTATTTGGTGGGATATGAAAGGTGTCGTGAATTATGAGCTGTTGAAACCGAATGAAACGATCACCGGTGACCGCTATCGACTATAATTGATGCGTTTGAGCCGAGCATTAAAGCATAAGAGGCCAGAATATGAGAATAGACACGACGAAGTTATTCTTCAGCACGACAATGCTCGGCCGCGTGTTGCAAGGTAAGTAAAAATATACTTGGAAATGCTGAAATGGGAAGTGCTACCCCACCCGCCATATTCTCCAGACATTGCTCCTTCTGATTATCACTTGTTCCGATCGATGACGCATGGTTTGGCTGAACAGCACTTCCGTTCTTTCGAAGAACTCAAAAAATGGGTCGATTCGTGGATAGCCTCAAAAGATGAGGAGTTCCTTCGACGTGGAATCTGTATTCTACCAGAAAGATGGGAAAAGGTTGTGGCTAACGATGGACAATATTTTAAAGAATAAATTTATAATCACTTTTTCACAATAAATGTCCAAATTACGAAAAAAATACGAGTTTATTCATTCATACTCCCAATATATTTTACAGCTATAATTTTCCATAGTACCCAAACTTTACTAATTTATAGTAAAAATATTATATCGTTAGAATTTTCCATAGTTAAAACTTTATATCGTAGGAATTTCCAATAGTAACAATTTGATATCGTAAATATTTTTTATTGTTAGGATTTTCTCTAGTACCTAAAAATTTTATATCGTAAACATTTTTCCGTAAAATTTTTCTATATTAAAAATGTTGTATCGTAAGAAGTTTCTAAAAAAAACCAATTTATATCGTAAGAATTTTCGATACTAGGAAAATTTATAATATATATTTTCTATAAACATTTGCTATATTAAGAATTTTCCATGGTAAAGAATTTTCTCTACTAAAAATTTTTAACATTCAAAGTTTTATATCGTAAGAATTTTTAATAGAAAAATTTTTATATCGGGAATATTGTTTTTCTCTGTTTTCTGTAGTAAAAACTTTGTATCGTAAGATTTTTTAATAGCAACAATTTTATATCGTAAATATTTTTTATTATTAGAAGTTTTTCTAGTACCTAAACATTTGTTACAGTACAAATTTTATATAAATAAATAAAAATCCACTGAAGAAGGCCTAAAATTTGCGCCGAAACGTTGGGAAAAAAGTATGAAATAGTTAACTATTTGCGTATGAAAATTTCGACCAAAAAGCCTGTCATTATAATCTCGTTAACAATACATAAATTGGTCTAATAGAAAATTAAAAATACAAATTTTATATTGTTAAAATTTTTTCCTTAAAAATTTTTTATATTAGAAATGTTATATCGTAAGAAGTTCCTAAGCCAACAATTTTATATCGTAAGAATTTTTAATCCTAAGAAAGTTTGCAACAGGTATTTCTGTAGGAAAAGTTTTCTATGCCAAATTTGTTTTTTTTTTGTTAAAATTTACTTTAGTAAAAGTTTCTATATAATAATGGTTTTATGCTAAAAATTTTCTATAATAAAAATTTACCATAGACAAAATTTTTGTTCGAACAGTTTGATTACAAAGAAAATTCATTATAGAGTAAAAGCAAATACAATAAATGTGTTAAAATTTAACCTTTAAAGGCAACTGCTATTGGTATTAAAGCTTCATACGATTTGAAAAAAAGAAGCATTTTTTCCTTATTATAATTCAAAAAATGTTTATATATTTTAATTCTTTATTTACATTTATTTATTTCTCAAATAAAATTTCTTATTTGTGTTTATTTGTGCACACTTTTGGAATCTTTTCAAAGCATGTTTTGCTACAATATTATAAATGTATGTGTGCATGTTTATATGTATGTATATGCAATATGTGTGTATACGACATAAAGAAATATTTAGTAAAATTCTCATATGTGTAACAAAAAAATTTAATTTAATTAAATTTGTGTTTAGCATTTGAATTGCCTTATTTAATAAAATGCTATCTAAACATGCCAGCATAAAAAAAGAGAGAAAGGAAGCAAAACAAAACTAACAAATTGTGTATTTTTTTAATGTGTCTATACCCTGCAGTAAAATGAAGAACTAGAAGCGAAAAGCAACTAGTTGTATGTATAGTGCAAAAAGAGATTGGTACATAGACTAGGGCAAAAGTAGTGCAGCTAGTAACCAGTTTAAAGAAGAAAATGCTCTTTCTGCTTAGTTGAATTGAAATTAGGGCACAAAGTATACAGCAAAAAGAGCACAGACAAAGTTTTGCAAAAACAAATTTCAGTGGTAACGGTAATTTACAGTTATGACGCGATGCTACTTGTTTTTTGTTTTATTGTTTGATTGATTTTAGTTAGTTTAATTGTACTTGCTTGCAGTAACGCACGTGTGAAGTGAAGTAAATAAAAAGTAGGTGGTAACAAAAAATATTTATTAAAATAAAAAAGATGAGTGGCTCAAAAAGCAAAAGGCAATACAGAATATTAATAAAAAAGTGGTATATTAAAAATAGGCCCCCCGCAAATTTTGGGTATAATTAAATATGCTAATTTTTATTAATATTATTTCATGCAACCTTTAATTTCACCATTTACAGCTGCCATTACGACATTGCCATCAAAATGCCCTCCTGAAGATCAAATGAGAAAAACAAAAGAAAAAACATTTAAAAAAAAAATCATTAGAACGAAGATCAGACTAAGGGTCTCATTCATTATATAATTATATCTTTTTTTAAGGATGTTCAAAATATTTCTTTTTAATCAATTTTTTTATAAACACTGAATTTTTGGTTTTTATAACTATATCTTTTTTTAAAACATGTTCAAACTAATTTTAATTAAACAATTTTTTTATAATCACTGAATTTTTAGTTTTTATAACTATATCTTTTTTTAAAACATGTTCAAAATAATTTTATTTAATAAATTTTTTTATAATCACTGAATTTTTAGTTTATATAATTATATCCTTTTTTAAAACATGTACAAATAATAAAATATTTTTATACCAAAAAAAATTTTGTAAATGAAATAAAAATTAAAGACCGAGCATTTAATCTACTAGTAGAAATATATATTTCATTCCGCAACTGGTTATATAACTGGTAACTAGGAAACTAGGCATATGACTACTTCCAAAAAGTAAAATCGGCAACTAGTTCTGATTTGTTCAAAATTTTATTAGTTCAGTAACTAGTAACGATAGGTACTAGTACTCTGACTGGTTGAAATGTAGTGCAGTAGGAGACAATTGTCTTCTCGTAGGACATTAACATTGTAAAAGAGGCAGTTGACAGCATGTAAATGGGGGTTGCGGTGGAACCAGTACTGACTACTTTGCAACTAGTTGCTTTACTATTTATAGAACTAGTCAGTTTCACTGAAGGGTATATGTAGGTATGTGTAAATGTGTGTGACTGTGCATTCGTGCTAAGGCAATTTAAATGGTATTTTGCACCCAGTATACAAAAGATTTGATGCCAAAAAAAAAAAACGGATTTCCCAATCAAAGGAACGATTATGATTTATTTTTCTATTATTGTCAGTTAGATTTCATTTAAGAGAAGCTCGACAAGATTGAAAGAAAGTAACAAAAAATGGAAGAATATTACCAAAAATTACTACAGTGAAAATTGACAACAGCGAAAATCTGCCACACTGAAAATTTAAAACTGCGGAACATTGAACACATTGAAATTTTTAACAGTTTAACTACAGAGGAAGTTTACTAAACTGAAATTGAACATAGTGGAAGTTTATTACAGTTCAAATTTACGAAAGCTAAATTTGACAACATTGGAAACTATCTACAGTGGAAATCGACAAAAATCAAATCTAAACACCGTTGAAATGTATTACAGTGAAAACTTATTGTAGTTAAATTTGACTGCATTAGAAATTTACTACAGTGTTAATTGGACAATGTGCAAATTTACTACCGGAAAATTTTACTTCAGTGGAAATTTCAAACGCAATTTCCATATATCTTCAATAAGAAATTTTAGTATTTAAAAAAATAAAAAAAAATTGTTTCTGAATTTTAGAGGGTATTTTGGTTTAGGCTTACACCAAGAAAATAAGGTGACCAGGTGTAAAACAAATTAAAAATATTTCTTCACCACATCATAAGCAACAAGTATTCTCTGGGATCAAATGTATTTAACACAATATTTTAGAAGTTTTTATAAGTTAAAAACAGAAAATATGCATTTTTCTTGAATTTTGCCTATTTCTCCATACATTTTTTTGCAAAAGCTTGGTCAGCTGTAGCTTCGGAAAAATATTCAAGGTGAAGTTATAACTTTCACATCAAGTTTGTTATTTTATCTAGGCGAATTTCTTATTTAAATGCAAAACAATTAATTTTACAATTTTTTGTTGATTTTCAAAAGCACCTTCCAAAAAAGTATGTCTGTTCACCGGGCCTTAAAGTCAAGTAAAATACAATATTTTTTAATTATCTAAATGCAGTTTTAAAGTCAGTGCAAATAGAAATATTAAACAGTGATTTCTTTTGGGGAAAATTTATAAATGTATTTTTGACGAATTTTCAAAGTTGCTGTTCGATTAATCGAACGTTGGGACAATATGAGTTAATAAGTTCCTTTTGGTAAGGAATAGTGCATATTTAGAAAACAATTACTCTTAAACGCCATTAAACATTTGTTTGTCCGCTGGGTGTAGTTTCTTCCATTTTATGTATTTTATTCACATACTTAAATGGACATGTGCAATTTTCAATTAGTAAAAAATATAAATACTACTTATATATGTATGTGTAATAATACGAAAGAAAAAAGTTCATATATACATACATACAACTATAAACACATACATATACCAAGTATGTATCTGCAATTATATACTTATGTATGCAAGTAGACAGCAGCTATTTCCTTTGGTTGGTAAATTTTTAACCCAAAACTGTTTTCTAAGAAATATATAAAAGTGATTCTTTTTTTGTTGTTGTTTTTTTCTTTTTTTTTTTTGTGATTCAACCTTTTTACTTTTAGTACACGTACATTTTTTTGGTGCTTTTTCTACTTTGTATGCTGTGTTTGTGTGAGAATGTGTATGTGTGTGTTTGTGTAAATGGTATAAAAATTTGTAATTAGAGTGGAAAAACACGCAATTAACATTACGTATGTTGAATTGAGCTGTCTACATTAAAAAACGTGTGTGAATGTGCGTATATTTAGCTTTGTAGATGTGTGTGTGTGTGTGTTTGAACACTAAAGTACACGTTTTTATGCTCACTCTCTTTCTCTTCCTCTCTGTGTGTGTCTCTTTTCCCAAGTACACGTTTTTATGCTCACACTCTCTCTCTCTCCCTATCTTTGTGTTTACCTCCCCAAGTACACGTTTTTATGCTCTCTCTCTCTCTCTCTCTCTCTTTGTGTCTCTCTGCCCCCTTTTCTATGTTTCGTTTTTACCAAATTTAATACTATGCTGCGCTTTTATATGACCTCAATCTTTCTTTTGTATTTTGTAATTTAAGCTAACAGCAACAGCAGCAGCCATTTTCCCATTTCCAAGCGTATGAATGTGTGTGAATGCATTAATTTATGCTTTATATACGTAAGCGCATGTGAATATATGTGTGTTTTTGTGTGTGCTATCAAAGTTCTGTAAGTGTACACCATTTAAGCTGGACTTTGAATTATTGCTTCGGTTATTGTTTTTGCTTTATTTTTCTTTTTTTATGGAAGTAATTTTGTTATTGTTTTTTGCTGTTGCTCTATGCTGTGCATAATAAATATAATTCATTTTATATATTATTAAAAAAAAATGCTTCTCATGTTTTTTTTTTGTGTGTGTATAATTCATGCAAACCAATGTATAAAGGATTAAAATTGTCATTATTTTTAATTAAAAAAATTATAGTTTCTCTTTATTTTTACACACAGCGTATTTGTAAATTAATTGCTGAACATGGTTTGTGTTTGAACACTGGTGTTCTAAGCTTTTCTTGATTTTTTCGTACTCAATTTATGAAAAAGAATTAGGTGTGGTTTTCGAAGAATATCGATAGATATCAGTTTAACCGTGTTCAAATGCAATTCATGTAATTTTCGAACATGCTCAAGTGCGTAAGGATAAAAATTCTTAAGTGTTTAAAAACTTCAAAAACGAAACCTGTTGTTTTTGACCACGTACAAATGTTAATAGGCCTAGAATGCTAAGTAAGAATGTTAGTATTCAAATATGAAATGTGCAAAAGTGCAAAAACAAGCAAAAGTGCGAATATATGAGTGTCCGAAAATGGGCTTTAAAGTTGTTGAATATGCTCAAGTGTGAAATATCAAAGTGGTTTGCACAACGAAAGTACAGCAAGTGTTCTGTTTATGAGTATCAAATACTAACCCTGACATTTTTGATTAAGCCAAAGTGTAAAAATAACAAAAATAGTCAACCAATAAAAACATTGAAAAGGTTTTGTGTGTAAATGAATGTTCAAATAGGAGCCCCGAATCTCATAACAAGTGCAAGTGAGAAAACTTAAAAAACGCTCAGGCAATGAGTGGTCAAATATGAGTTTTATTTACTTGATTGAATAAGTAAATAAGCAAAAATGTTTATAATGTTCAGTTCGTGAGTGTGCAAATTCGAAATTAAAATGTTCAGTATTTAAATTCGAAGTCTGATGTTCATGTGCAAAAACAAAGAAGCTGGTTTCACATTAGTGTTCATATATAAAATCTGTTGTTCGTCAACATAAAGCACAAGAGTGTTCAAATACGAGCCCTGACGCACATAGGCATCTTCACATTACAGTAAACTAAGAATAATAAGTGCAAAATTCTCATGCACTAGATATTCCAAACACTTCATGCGTGTGTTTGGAATATCTAGTAAAACAAAGTATGAACACATAGTAAATATGTTTCAACAATGAATGTTCACAAACATGTTGCTGTTTTACTTCCATGAAAAAAAATAGCTGGCGCAAATATACATGAACATGATTGTACAAAGTGTTCCACTAAAAATTTATTCAAGTTCCGAAAATGTTCAAGACTGTTAAAAAAAGAATTCGATATTGGAAAGAAAGAAATTTATTTTATTTATATTTACACAAATATTTGATTTCTCAGTAAATAAGGAGTGAGATCGAAAAAATCTTAACACATATAAAAATCGATAATTCTTAAACGGTTGATCTTAGAGTTTTTATTTTTTTTTTTATTGATAATATTTTACAAATTACAGAAAAATATATCTTTTATAGTTCTAACCTCTATTTATGAACTCGTGGACCTTTTTTGGTAAGCCTTCCATTAGAGATTTGATAGTTGTTTCGGGCCCCTTTTTGAACAGTTTGCCCATCTTCTTTTAAAATCTTCGATATTTTGGGACACCTTTTCTATGCTCTATAAGTTTCTTTTCACAAGAGCCCAATATCTCTCCACTGGTTTTAGCTCCGGACAATTTGGAGGATTGGCCTCTCTTGGTACAAAAACTATGTTATTACTTTGGTACCACTCCAAAGCTTTCTTGCCGTAGTAACATAATGCCAAATCGGACCAAAAATATGTGGACACATTGTGCTCTCTTATGGAAGGAAGAAGTCTTTTTTTAAAACATTCTTTGATGTATATTTCGGTATTTATAGAGCCCACTGTAACAAATGACTTGCTTCTTTTGCCGCAACTGCATATAGCTTGCCATACCAGGAATTTTTTAGGAAATTTTGTCTGCTTTTGGATTCTAAATTCGTCGCCTGAGAATTGATTTGGCGTATGTGTGTACAAATTCATATACTTATACGCCAAATCAATTCTCAGGCGACGAATTGTTCTTCGACATTTTCTCGAGCATCGGCAACATAAAAATTTTGACCCGGGAGCTGCGTAAAATCTGCCAGTACATACGTTTCGTCGTCCATTATACAACATGAATGCCAAATTTTTGTATGAAATTCGATTTCAATTTCCGAGCCCTACTTTTGACGTCTAAATTTTTTGCAGCATTCCTGTCTGAAACTTTTTGGACTTTGTATGTTTTCAAACCTGCATTGGCTTTAACTTTTCGCACCAAATAGTCACAGCACTGGGCTAACCAGGCAGCTTTTCTGCCAGATGTGTTTAGAGATCTTTTCAATAAGCTTTCTATTTTCTTGGCTTTCCCAATATCATGTGGTCTTTGTTTCCTTCCCGAACCAGGTTTCCTGTTTAATAACATTGGAAACAGTTTGACGGCAGACCTTCAACTCTTTGGCCAATTTTTTCTAGGACCAATTTGGTTTTTTTTTTTTAAATTTTTAATAATTTTAAGACGTACTTCTTTTTCTTCACTCATATTGATCAAACTCACAATAAATCAACATGTCTGTCATTAAAAAACAACTGACATATTTTTCAAAGATAACTAGATCAAAGAAATTTTTAAATTTACACCCAAAAAAAGTTATTAGGTAAAATGTGTGTTAAGGTTTTTTCGATCTCACTCTTTATATGAGAATGACTTAATAATTTTATTTAAAGGCTCGTTTTTCAAACAAATAATGCTACAATAGACATTCAAGCGTTAAATAAAAATACACCTATTTGGTTGCTTTTTCATGTCTATACTCCATGCACTCGATACCCTTTATGTATACAAATGCGATTTTAAATATCACATTACAGTGCAGTCTGAAAATAATTCAGTATTCCTGGCTGTTCCTTTTGTAGCAACAACAGCAACCAACCATTGTGAAATTGTCATTGTATTATATCGTGCCCTGGCAATTGTATGAGCATTTGTTTTTAAACAAATTTTATTAGGGATGAAGGCAGCAATCGATAGGCATTTCAAATGAGAAACAAACAAATACTTGTAACTATTTAGTTTGCAATTGAGTTTTTAGTTGGCACAAAAAAAAAAAATAAAAAAAAATAGCTATACAAACTTATGCTTTCATATGCAACACACAATTTGCCTTTAGCCTTTTATGCCGCTAGCCAATTTGAGGCAATTGAAGCCATAGTAGAAATGTTTAAAGGGGGAAAAGAAAAACCTAGAGAATCACTCAAAATTTAGTGCACACAAATAATGCAGTGTTTTTGTATTTTTGTTTCTTTTTTTATTTGTACTTAATGCTGTGTAAAATTCAATTTTCAATTGCTTGGTAAATATTCGTCAAAGTAGTCAAAAGTATCTCAACTCTACTTAAATCATTTTCAGGTGAAAGGGTAAAAGGTTGAAAAACAGAAATTGTGTATTGGTATACAAATATGAACAGTCAATAAAGAAAAGCATGTACAGGTATAGGTTTACTTGTTCATACTAGCTAAGCGGAACAAAGTTTATTGAATTGCATTAAATTGATTGATGCTGTCAAAGAAAAAAAAAAAAAAAAACAAAATAAAAAAAAGTAAATTGCTTTAGTTAGTGTGCTGCCAAACTTATGGTAAAACAAATTTGGTTGCTATTATGGAAATATAATACACTTAAATTTTTCGCATGCATACCTAAGCTATTTATTTAATTACATTATATTGAACAGGTACTTATATTTTCAAAAGAAAACAATGTAGGTTCACTGAATTGGGTAAAGGTTTCAAAAGGGTTTAAGTGGTTTCGTTTAGTTCAAATGCAATGAATATAATGAATAGTCGAAGTTTTTTAATGGGAATGAATGGAACAAATAATATCAGCACATGTTTGTTCAAATACGATACAGATCTTTCATGAGTAAATATAAATACAAAGATATAAAGGATGTTAATTATACGAGTGTTTAAATACAAAAAACTGATGTGAATTAGAGATTAGAAATATTAAGTACATAAGTTGCCAAATCTAAACTTAGATTTTTTTTGGCATATACAATATTAATTATACGAGTGATCAATTATGAATACGCAAGTGCTCATATATAAACCCTGATTTTCTTGAACACATTGAGCGAAAATTCTCTAGATTTTAAATATGAACGCTATTATTTTGTACGAGCATACCAAACGCCGCCTTAGCCTTGCTGATCCTGCTGCTCAGATCTGCCTCGGTGCCACCAATAAACTCGAGTCTAGTACAAATATTCCAATTTTATTTTCAAAATCAGTTGTCGGTTAAGTTAACGCAACATTCGCACAGAACAAAATATCGTTTGAAAAAATTGCTAACACCGAAGTCACCGTTCCTGACTTTTTCTCGTGGGGATACTTCATAAGTCAAGTTTATGTTCATATACCAGAGTCTCTTGAACAACTTGAGGCCAACATACGCAAAGAAATCGCTAAAATTTCACATGAAACACTTCAAAAAGTGAAAAATGCTAAGAAGAAGAGCTGAAAGGCTAGAAAGGACGGAGAGGGAGAAAGAAAGAGCTTCAAAGTAATTCTGTAAAATCTGCAATAAAAATTTTTTGCTCCACTACTTGCGTTCAAAGTAAATACAGATTATACTTATATTTTTCCAAATTAAATTATTCTTGTTGTTTATTTATCAGATTTTAAAAAATTTTTGGAAAAAAAAATAGAATGAAATGAGAATAGCCGAGTTAATTCTATATATTGATTCTAAGTCACTACGTGGGAGTTAACGTTATGAAATAACGTAGGATGAATAGGGTTAAATATTACTTTTAAGAATATAAATATAAATACAAGAAAAGTTATGCACTTACATACATCATACTTCGGAGAAGATAATCCCACTTTACCAAATGAAAATGAAAATTGTGTGTATTTAACTTACCTGAAAAGAAAGAAAGAAGAAAAATTTTAAAAATTAAATACACATGCATATTAATTACTTACTTAATAAAAAAGGTCAATACTATAAATTGCATATATACACTGGCGGTCACAAAAACCGCACCACCCACCAATTCCAAGAAAATCGTTTAAAATGGGACCTAAACCTGATTTTGTTTCAGTAAGTGTAATTTTTTTTTTTCGGAAACAAAATGAACAAAATACAAATTTTATTACTTTTTAATTAAAACAAAAATATGGAAGAAATTTCACGTTTTTGAGGGTATTAATTAAAAGTATGTAAAAATAAAAATATTTGGAAATGTCGTAAAAGTCAGGAAAAACAGTTGCAGGGAGCTTATTCCATATACGCGCGGTACGGCAGAGAAAAGAACTATCTCTGTAATGCGTGGTGCGTTGGGGTACCATATCCACGTTGAATGCGTGACTACCGCTTGCAGTTCGAGTAGTTCTGGTGAACACATGAACTGGTGGAATCAAATTCCGTATCTCAGCGGAAAATTTACCATTAAAAAATACCGGTAGAGCAGAGTCACACAAGCAACGTTTCTACGGTTTTCCAAGGAGTCAACAGAAACCCTACTGTCTCCTATTAGCTTTATGTTGAATACGGTCTAGGAACTCTAGTTGCGTTCGCGAAGCTCCTGCCCATAGGTGCGAATTATACTTCATTTTGGGGCGGATATAGGTGGAGTAGATCATGCGGAGATCAGACGGAGTCAAGTATTTCTTATGCCGCTTTAGAAAGCCGAGGCACTTGGCTGCTTCTTTCGACACATCAAAAATATGATTATTCTAACGAACGTCACATTGGATGGACATGCCCAGAACATCAAGACTCCGCAATAATCACCCCACCCATAACCAGGGGGTTAACAGATGGTTGGGGCACTCGTTTGATGAATTCAACTCTGTTCGTGAGACCCCACTCATAGATTGATTGGAGATCATTATTAAGTGAGCCATTCATAGCATGCCGTTTACTTTCATTCTCCAAAGAATTAGGGCGTTTTGAGCAGGTGTATGAATGACAAATGGTGCTGTCATCTGCAAAGGAGTGAATGGGATTCCTAGTCAATGACATAAGGTCATTGATAAAGATAAGGAAAAGGTTTGGGGAGAGGACCGAGAACTGCGGCATTCCAGCATTAACACAACATGGATAGAGCGGTCACTTAGAAAACTCGTGATCCATCGGGTGAAGTTATTGCCAACCCCATACGCAATCAGTTTTGACACCAGTGCTTTGTGCCACATTCGGTCAAACGCCTTGGAAATATCAAGAGCAGACGCTTTGCTCTCACCTAAGCCAATTCCCGATGAGAACCGCCTTAGCCTATCTTGAATGGCATAGAGTCGACAAGCACTTTAAGAATATCATTCGTTATTTTTTAATACCGAACTTTTTTCAGAACTCCAATAAGTGGTTTTTTATTCCCTGGCATGTTTTGAGCAACTTTCCGTTTAATTATATGACAGAGGTGCTCTATCGGACTTAAACCGCGCGAGCTACCTCATCATCATTCTCGCCAGTAAATTCTAACATCATTTAAAACATTTTGAATCTGCAAATAAATAAGAATCAAAATCTAACTTTTTTACTATTTCTAAAGTTATCAAACATTAGGCATTAATTACTAACTAAACCTTGCCAATTTGGCTTGATGATATGCCGCAGAAGTCGTCCGGAAAAATAACGTCATTAATGAGGGAAAGCGTACCACAATTGGCTTATAGCAATTGTTCCATAGAATTTTACCCATATTTTTGGGCGTTCACAGCCCCTTTAATATAGCATAAGGGACCCCAGATTTAGTAGGAAAAAACCGTTCAAGCCATATTACTTTGTGGGAATTCGACTATTTTCGCTACACAGTTATCCTTGTATTGCTTTATATCTGAGCGACGCACGTATCGAAGATTAAATGCACATAAAAAAATGAGTTTGATTTGCCCGATCATATAACTTTTCTCGAGTCTGCCAGAGTTCAATTGCAGTAGTTTTTAGTCCATGCCAGGCGATTTGTTTTCATCCATTTCGTCAACAACGACTTTTTTGCTGATCGTCTCCCATACAGACCGAACTTTTGTTTCTTTTTGCGTAAGGTTTCGACATTTATATTCACGTTGTAATAGCTCTTTAGCTCAGTCCTTATTGTGACTGCACTTTTGTAATCGATAATATATGGTTCTCTTTCAGGTTATGCCATTTTCACTATATTTGTCTTCCTTAGTCTTCTTGATCCTTTTTTTCTCTTTCAAGCGGGTACAAATTGCCTTTTTTCTGGATCATTCCAACAGCAGTCGAATGTAGGCATCAGATTTCTTCAGATACTTAACTTTATGACACTCCTTGATACCAAAGAACAAAAATTTCGACGTTTTGGTGGCGCGACAATTGTTTATACTTTGCAGTTGTTTTTGGCACTTTTTCAAAACTTTTCTTTTCGCCAAACTAGCGCAATAAAAAATGATACATTTCGCTTAAATGCATTCTTAAAATATAAAAAAAAGGAATCTCCTTTACAAAGAAAGGGAAATTTGGGTTAAGTTAGGAAATAAGGAGTGAGATCGAAAAAATCTTAACATATATAAAATTCAATAATTTTTAAACGGTTGATCTTAGAGTTTTGAATTACAGAAAAATAAAACTTTTATAGTTCTAACCACTATTTATGAACTCGTGGAACTTTTTTGGTAAGCCTTCCATTAGAGATTTGATAGTAACTGCAGACACGTTTTTGGAACAGTTTGCCCATCTCCGTCTCCAAAAATCTTCGATATTTTGGGATGCCTTTTTTGTTCTCTTTAAATTTCTTTTCACAGGAGCCCAATATCTCTCCACTGGTTTTAGCTCCGGACAATTTGGCCTCTCTTGGTACCACTCCAGAGCTTTCTTGCCGTAGTGACATGATGCCAAATCGTTCCAAAAATATGTGGACACATTGTGCTCTCTTATGAAAGGAGGAAGTCTTTTTTTTCAAACATTCTTTGAGTATATTTTGGTATTTATAGAGCCCACTGTAACAAATGATTTGCTTCTTTTGCCGCAACTGCATATAGCTTGCCATACCTGGAATTTTTCAGGAAATTTTGTTTGCCTTTTGAATTCTAAATTGTTCTTCGACATTTCCTCGAGCGTCAGCAACAAAAATTTTGACCCGGAAGCTGTGTAAAATCTGCCAGTACATACGTTTCGTCGTCCATTGTACAACATGAATATTTTTGTATAAAATTCGATTTTAATTTCCGAGCCCTACTTTTGGCGTCTAAATTTTTTGCAGCATTCCTGTCTGAAACTTTTTGGACTTTGTATGTTTTCAAACCTGCATTGGCTTTAACTTTTCGCACCAAATAGTCAGAGCACAGGGCTAACCAGGCAGCTTTTCTACCAGAGGTGTTTGGAGATCTTTTCTAAATGCTTTCCATTTTCTTGGCTTTCCCAATATCCCAATATCATGTGGTCCTTGTTTTCTTCCCCAACCAGGTTTGCTATCGATGGTCAAATTCGCCGAAACTGTTTAATAACATTGGAAATAGTTTGACGGCAGACCTTCAATTCTTTCGCAAATTTTTTGTAGGACCAATTTGGATTTTTTTGAAAATCTTTAATAATTTTAAGACGTAATTGTTTTTCTTCACTCATTTTGATCAAACTTACAATACATCAACATGTTTGTCATTAAAAATAATAACTGACATATTTTTCAAAGCTAACTAGATCAAAGAAATTTTTAAATTTTACACCCAAAAAAAATTATTAACTAAAACGTGTGCTAAGTTTTTTTCAATCTCACTCCTTATTACCAAAACTGCAGCAGTATTACAAGTGGTGCGGTTTTTGTGACCGCCAGTGTACATATTATTATTTACGTTTATATAAAAAATATGATTTTTTTATTAAAATCTTCACAGATCACAGTTGACATTTTTTTTTTTCATCAGGGTAAATAATATTGATACTTTGACAACGATTGCAAGTAAAACTTATTTTTAATTTAAAATATTATAATTTGTTTCCCATTTTTTTTAACAAAAAATACCCACCTACCGTATAGACATACACTGTAATAAACATTGTAAATGTGTGGAAAAGCATCATCAATCGTAGAGTGAACGCATAAATTGTTGTCAAAAAAATTGTTGGTTGCCAAATGATATTGAGTATTGATGGTAACAGCAGCAGCAGTTGACTTGTGAATTTATCCTTTTGAATGTTGATTTTTCTGTATATTCGTGTAATTTTCTTCTTTTTTTTCGGAATGAAGGACAGCAAGCGTATATGCTCTCGTTCGAAGGAATAAAAAAAAAAACTCACATATAACCTTTGGAATAAATTGTTGAATAACCAGCAGGGAAATTAATGTAACATTTGCTTGAAATGAACAAAGTACACACGATTACAGAATTTATTCTCAGTTAGGGGATATTAATTTTTGGTCGAAATTTTCATACGCAAATAGTTAACTATTTCATACTTTCTTCCCAACGTTTCGGCGCAAATTATAGGCCTTCTTCAGGGGATTTTTATTTATTTATAGTAAATACTATTTGTAAAACATTCAGTCAAGTAGTTAAATTAAATAAAATATAGTCCTTAATTAACAAAAGTCAAAAAAAAAAAAACACGAAAAATACTTTACAAAAAACGTAACATTTTTTAACGCCGAATATTATGGATTGCCACACTGTAGCTGCAGCTTATATTGTCTTTGTCTTCTTTGGTGTTCTAATATTCTTCGCCATTGTTAATGGTAAATATCTACTCTTTTGAAACGAACTACCCCCAAATGGTTGTTGAAGACAATAATAGTTCAGTACTTTCAGGTGTTTTTCAACCTGCATTTTAAGGAGCTTAAAACGCAATTAATAAGTAAGTAAAAGATATAAATGAATATTTGATATTTTAGACAATGTTGTTCTAAACTAATTTAGTGTTTACATGAATCTCTCATCTCCTCTTCTTATAATCATTTTAAGTTTTTAAGGGTTTTCTCGTACTTTATTTTTAAAACTAATCAATTTCCATATTTAGAATAAAAAAATATTAGGAAATTCATTTGGTAAAATTTAGTAAAAAATACCCAGAAATGGGAGTAAGGAGAGGAGATGGATGGAGGACGTGTTGATAAAAAAAAAATCAAAATATATTGAGCATCAAAAAATGTTTATCTTTAATTTGAAATGCTAAGGCCATTTGAAATTTTCAAAAAAATTGACAAAAGTGAAGAAAAAACTAAAGTTTATGCATTGCTATCTTTGCAAAATTTAATTCTTTGCTGTGACCTTAAGTGATAATATAATAATTGCAACTAATAAATGTTATTTTTCAATTGAAAATGTGGAAAATTTTTTCTCTGCTTGTCAATTGAGAAAAATTTACTCTCACTCAACGATTACGATTAGACGATTTAAGTCAAGCTATGCACACATCATATTTTTTATTCAGAAACTAACCGCTGGGTTGTCATTACTACTGCATATGTATAAAAGTCTTTGGGCACGAGTTCGCACGTGAGTTTCATTAAGTTACAATATGATAATTTGTATACGTTACTAAATATTTTCTTTATTTTTATTTCACTCGTTATTGTTTTTTTTTTTGTCAACTGAACGTCAATTATTTCTGCATAATTACTGCAGTTGTGTTCGCACATTTTTATTTTATATATTTTTTTTATTTCTGATTTATTCTTTTTATTTCCATACATAGTTTTTCAGATATCGCCAACAAAACCTTCATTAAAATGCAAAAAAAAAAAAAAAACTACAATCAAATTTATTCGTTTAATTTAAAATGTACATAAATATGATATGTTTTTCACGATGTGCTTGTATAAATTTAAAAAATATATATATTTTTTACATATTATTGTAGTCTATCGTAATTTACATACATAAATGCGTCCACTTGCAACAAAAATATTCATTGCCAATTCAGTAGGTTGAACCTTTAAACTTTTTATATAAACATAAACATACCTATACAAAAATACTTATTATTATTTTCACCCAAAATAAACATTACAATGGTAATGATGTATTTTTTATTAATAGTATAAAATAATTAGTAGTATAAATATTTCTTTCATATATTCTTTTATTTTATAATTACAGAAAATTACTTTTTCTAGTAATTAGTCTATAATATTTAAATAAGTCTGGCACAATCAAGCAAAACATTTATCAAATATCTTCTTTCTTTTTTTTAAACAAAAAATATTCTATTAATATAACGATTCATTAAAAATTTCCAGTTTATTTAATTAAATTTTAATTGCGGTTTATTTTTAGGCACGCATGTAGTTGTCTGATATGTTAATATATCATTATATATGATATATTACGCATACATACAACACACAAAATAAATATGAGATTTTTCCAAACACCACCAGCATCCTATCCCATATACATTTTTGTGAAATCTGTTTACATTGTTTTTGTGTAATCACTGTAAATGTCGTCGTTTTATTGCATAAATAAATACACACACACACACACACACATACATACATCAGAGCATATCTCATTATGATGAGATACACTGAGCGTGCAAATCTCGTCATCATTATACTCATTATCAACATCATTCTCGTCAAAATCATCATCATCAACAACACCATCATTTTTTAACATCTCTATTGAATGTGATACACACGCACACGTACACAGTTTGGTACTCTTTCTCTCTTTTTCTCTCTCAAATTAAATATGGGTTCCATGGATTATGCTCGTATGTTAAATATTTTAATACTTACATACATGTGGAGGTGGACGTTGATATGCATGTGTGCAGTGGCGGATTAGAAGGAGGGGTTCTATGTGTCGCAAACCCTGTTTATCTACTTTTGAATTGAATTTTAATTTGAATTTTTAATTTGTAGTTTTTGTCTGAAAAATATCTAGATTTTGCTCTGATTTATGAACTTAATTTTGGTTTGATTTTTAGTAATTTTTTTTTTAGTTTATTATTTGGTGTGCTTTTGAGTTAAAATCAATGCAATTTCTGTCTGAGTTCATATTTGCATTTTGGTTCAAATTGGGACTGAGTTTTGGTTATGATTTTAGTTTTAAATTTGGTTTGAATTTCGGGACTAACTTCCGGAATGTTTGCTGATTTGAATTTTGGTTTGTTTGTTGGTCTGTGTTTTAATCTAAATTTTTATACGGTTTTGCTTTTGATTTCTTTTTGAATATCGGCCTGATATTGAGGATAAAATCTTATCTAAATCTGTACTTAGATTGGCTTTTTGGACTCATTCCTGAATTAATTTTTAATTCTGCTTTTGATGTGGACTTAAGTCTGAGTTTTGGTCTCAGTTCTAGCATGTTTCTGATATAAATTATGGTTTAAATTTAGAACTAAATCCTGCACTGTTTTTTTTATAGGAGTTTTAATTTTAATTGTTGCCTTAATTTAATGTTTTAATTTGAATTTGATTTTTTGCCGGAGTTTTTATCGGTTTTTGTTTTGAGATTGATTCTACTTTGTCCAAGTTTTATTTTGCTTTGGTCTGAATTATGATCTGAGCTTTGATTTTACTTTGTGTTGGCTTAACGGTGTTAATATTTATTTGGATGTTGGTTCGACTTTAATCTATTCTTAAGATTCGATTTTTGGTTTCCTTCTTGGTTTGAATTTTGGTCTGACTTTTTTGCTTTTAGTATAATCCTCGTTGAACTTAATATTGGTGTAAGTTTTTATTTGAATTTTTTATGATCCTAATTGAGTCAAATTTTTTGTCTCAATTTCGTTCTGACCTTTTGAGTGTTTTTTGTGGTGTATAATTTATTTTGAATTTTCAATAGAATTTGCCTGTTTTTTGGTCTAATTTTTGGTTATAGTTTTAGTCTGATTCTTTGATTGCAACTTGAAGTGTTATTATGAGCTGCTTTCAGACGAATGTTTTATTTGGAAATTCATCCGATGTTTGATATATATTTCGGTATTATCTCTAGTCTTGCCTAGTTTACGCTTGTTCACAAAAGAAACATATTTGAGATCCTCAATGGAAGAAATAAAGTAGATTTTCTTTCATTGTTGATTAGTTAGCAGTATTTACTTATTAAAAAGTTATATTCCAAAATTTATTAAATTTTTAAAGATTTTCCAAAATCAGTTTCTATCCCAAAGTTAAATTCAAAATCCGCCACTGTCCATTTGAATGTATGTGTGTTAATCTTAAGTACGCATACTACAAACAACATTGAAAAATGTCAGAATATGCTGTAGCCAAGTTGCTGAAGTTGACATTCTACACAAATCATCATCAACATTTAATTTTATCACCAATAAAAAACGTACGCAGTAGGTATGTCCATTCAGTTTACATACACTTGGCCATCTAGCTCACTCTCACACTCTTTCATTCTTCTTCTCCCTCTCTCTCTCTCTCTCTTTGGTTTTTCTTTGCTTCCAGCAACCTACTCATGTCTATCAAGTGTTTGTGTTGTGTGCCTTCTTCATTTTTAAGTGGCTATTAATAATAGCTTTATATTGTATGTTTCTCTTTTTGTAGACTCATATGTATGACATTTCCTCAAATTCACGTCGGTTCCTTCTCTGCACTAATAATAATAATAAGATTTTTTATGATGTGTTTTTATATATATCTGCAGTGTAAGCAGCAAGAAACTGATAAACATTTTCATCGGTGGCGACACATTGACACTTTTCCGTTTTTATTTCGCTAATAAAATCCTAAAAATCATTTAACGCATGTTTTACAATGTGTGAGAATTATAGCGTGTTTGTGTGAAGAAATTACATTCTCTTAACTTGGCTATGATTGGATAGTAGAAGTAGTATATATAGCAGAAATGATATAGTGAATAAGTGGAGGCGGAATATAAATTTAAAAATAATTGATAGTTTAAAATACATAATTGAATGCTATTTTTAATATTTAAGCATTCTATTTTTATGCTATTTTGAATGTTATTGCCTCAACATTAGAAAGGAAGGAAAGCGAAAGAAAGAGGATAAAACAAGCGAAGGTGTTTCCATTTATAATTTAAATATGAACTTGTATATAATTTTCTTTATATTAAACGCTGAGCTTTCTTCTTCTGCCACTGTCTACTTGCATTTATTAGTTTTCTGACAGTTATTTTTATAATTAATTATAATTTACAGGCGGCAGCGGTAATACAAGCGTGTGCGATGTCACAAACCATTTAGGCACAATCGAAGAATTCTTCTTTGGGAATTTTTCAGCTTTAATAAGGAATTAAGTTGTTATGTGCTGCTAAAAGTAAAAAATCTATTTTAAATGGCATTGATTTTTTGATGTGTTGTGGTTCAGTTTGATGCAAAGAAAGTGATTCACAATCTTTTCTTTTCAATTTCAACCTTTTGAAGTTAGGTATAATAAAAAGCTATTATTTGTTAAGTAAATAAGAAAAAGGACACAAAGATACACTTAGACTTAGATACGATTAGTCTTAATAGTAATGCTGGACCATCGATCATATTGGTTGAGATATTTGAAGAAAAATATATTTTAATATTATAGTTTTTTGCAAAAAAAAAATATATTTTCAGCTGAAGCTTTTTTTTCCAAGTTAGCGACGTCACAGGATTTAAATGTTCTTGACTACGTCAATGCAAGCGTACAGCTTATAACTTCATCTTATTGCTGGAAATGCGCCAATAAATGGGCAATCTGTTCAAGGACAACACTGCTCAAAAATTAAAAGTTCTTTTTTTAAAAAAGTATCTCTCCATTACAATAAATTCGGTTGTATTAACCTCATGTCAAATGAATATCCACCGAATTAAACGATTCCAGTGAAACATTTAGATAAAATTTTCGTGTTTTTTTTTTCACGGTCAAAGCAATGGAAAAAATAAATCAGAACAAGAAAGAAACCACTCAAAAAACCGATAAAGTACTCAAATCAAAACACTTGTACTTACACAAGCTCTTATGTATGTTCAACCCTTAATTATTTGTATTAGTACAAAATACAACAAAAAAGAAAACAGTTTGAATACATACATTTTTTAGTTACAACCAAGACTGACTGTCGGCTTTTGTCATCTGTCATGAATGCCGATTGTTAGCACTTTCCATCGGTCTACCGGTTTATTGACCATGGAAAAAGTACTCGATGAAAACCGATTTTTTGCATCCCTGGAATGAACCAACTTCCAAAATTGAATATCAAAATTAATGAGAAGAGAAAAATAACAAAATGAGAGAATAGAGAGGAAGTAACAACAATTATCAAAGCCAACCAAAAATTCATTCTCTCTTTTTCTTTTAACAGTGTAACCAAACAATATACAATACATAGCAGACGCATCTCTCAAAATTTTTACAAAATTTGTTGCTTTCGTTTCAGGTACGGGCGGTCGCAGTAAAGAGGAAGAGCAAAAACACTCAGTTATTTTGCTTTTACTCTCACCCATGCACTCTCTTGGTGTTTTTTTTCTCTTAGGTTCTCTCATATCGTTATAGAGTGCAGCCAAGTGAGACTGCATATAGTTTCACAGGGATGGTTTTCTATGCGTTTAATATGTAGGTAGGTTTCCTTTTTTTTGCGTTGTTGCCGAGTATCAATATTGATTTCCCACATAGTTGATTTTTTTTTTCTCAATTTGTGACCCAAAGTTATGGTCGTCGCAAACTTATTTCTTAGCTATATTTTTTTTTGTATTCGAAAAAGCATAAAAAGTTGAAATCAATTGGTGTTAAAATTAAAAAAAAAAAAAAATTTATTTTAGAAAGTTTTTGAGGGCCACCCCTTATACCTTTAAAAAAATCGGTTTTCTTTGCATTTCAAAAAACAAAATATTTCAAAAAAAAATTATTGACATTAAAGTTGAAACTTTAACTCATATCGTCCCAACGTTCGATTAATCGAACAGCAACTTTAAAAATTCGTCAAAAAAACATTTTCATAGTTTTCCAAAAGTAATCACTGTTTAATATTTTTATATATACTAACTTTAAAATTGCATTTAAATAACTTAAAAATATTGTTTTTTCACCTGACTTCAAGGTCAGATGTCAGTTCATCCTATTTTGGAAGGTGGCTTTGAAAATCAACAAAAAATAGTAAAATCAATTATTTTGCATTGAAATGACAAATTCGCCTAGATAAAGTAACAAACTTGATGTAAAAATTACAACTTTACTGGTCCTTATATGTTTCCAGAGGCTACAGCTGACCAAACTTTTGTAAAAAAATTTATGGGAAAATAGGCGGAATTCAACAAAAATGCATTTTTTTCTGTTTTTAACTTATAATAACTTCTAAAATAATGTGTTAAATATATTTGATCCCAGGGAATACTTGTTGTTCATGGTGTAGTGTAGAAATATTTTTAATTTTTTTTTTTACACCTGGTCACCTTATTTTCTTGGAGTAAGCCAAAAACTACTGTAGTCTCTAAAATTCAGAATTTTTTTTTTTTTTTTTTTTGGAACTAAAATTTCTTATTGAAGACGTATGAAAATTGCGTTTTGAAAATTTTTCAAATTGGATCATGGTATCTAGTACCGGAACGATATGGGTTAAACACGTTCTTCTCCAAATGTGGTTATTGAAGTCGTTGACCACGCTTATTCAACAACTACTAAACCAATTATCTTTAAATTTAATATGCTTTTTCAATACATAATAATCTGGAGATTAATCGGAGGATTTTTATTTTATGCAAAACCATTTTTTACAACTGAAAAATCAGCGTTTTTTAGTGAAAATCAAACTGTTGACAGTTGGCCATTTTGTTAAATATGTATATTTTTCAAATCCTTCGATCAGTCGCTAGATAATCTTATAATAAAAGTAAATCCACTTCATTTTTGGATTTCAAATGATCTAGATTTGGAAAATATTGATCTCCGCGAAATATGTTTTCGAAAAAAAATTTGTTAAAATTAAGTTCAATACATGTACTTTTAGATAATAAATAGTTTTTATAAAAAAACTTTAGTAGTTTAACTAGAAAAACTTCTTGAAAAATTTCTATTTTTTCGCGTCACAAATGGGGATTTGAATTTTATAATCTGTGACCTACATAAATACTGCTAAATAATGAAATACCAGCATATTGCAAGCACCAAAAAAAAAAAAACAAAAACATGAAAAAACGAAAACACAAAACTTCTCCCTCTCATTAAACAAAGACAACAGCAAAAAGACACAAATAATTTCAACCACTCATTGATTTTATGAGGACAACTCAATTTTGAGAGTAAATTGGAGGCAGTTATGGCTCCATAGAACCAAATTTTTGTACAAATAAATTTGTACGTGATGCGCCTTCTATGGTTTATATATTCTTTGAATGAGGTTTTTAGCGAATCCTATTTTGTTTTCATGCATTAGATTAAGAAAAAAGAACATTAATTTGCCATTAATAACAATTGCCAGTTGTTAGTGTGGTATTCCGTTATTCATGCTCAGATATCAAAAGTAGCTTTTGTCTTTCAACAATTTTTTTCTTTTAAAGAGAGCAAGAGAGCTCGCCTCAGTCGAAATTGAAAGTATGTTTTATATGATGATTATTTTTAAGAAATACAAGTGTATAAGTTATTTGTATTAAATTATTACTATATGGATATGTGGTTATTTTCAATAAACATAAATTCATTATTTTTTATATAAAATGAAAACACTTACTGGTCCGGTGGCACTAGTGAGGCAGATACTCAATATTAATTTTAGTATGCATACGAGCATATACTCACAGTCAATTATTTTCACTATCAAAATTGAATTAATAACACAATATTTTTAATTTATACATACATTGATTGTCAATTAGTAAAAAAATAAAAAAAAAAAAAATAAAATAAAAAAAATTGGATAGATTAAATTGCAGTTAAAACCAACATTTCCATTAAAACTATTAAATTAGATTAAATTTAATAACAATTAATTAAAATGATAATCAATTTGCATATACAAGAATAACTGAAACTACAACAACAGTAAGTGCTACAAACTGCAGCAAATAATTCATGCGCATTTTAATTACTAAAATTAATGCTGAATAATAGTGAATGAATATAAAATGATTTAAAAAAATGGAAGAACATTTTTTTTTTTTAAAATTTATCAAAATTAATTAAACCAAAATGAGAAAAACATTTAACTCCCTAGTGTCGTTGATTTTTTATATTAAATTCCATTCCATTTTCTTTTTTATTTATTTTTTTTTTTTTTTAATGCATGTACGCATAGAAAACTACAACATGAAATGAAATATCATGAAATCGTTTTAAAATATTTTCTTTTTTCACTATAAAAAAATATATGCACTCAAATAGGGGGTGAGGCGAGAGGCAGAGAAGCTCATTTAAAATATCATAAATTAAATGCTAATGTTGAGTAGAGCATCAGAGAGGGAGAGAAAAAAAAACAAATAGGCTGAAAAATTAGTTTAGTAAAAAGAAAGAACAAAATATAATAAAATGAAACAAAAAGGGGAAAATAGGGGAAAAAAAAACTCATGAATTTTTCAACAATGTTCAACATTTGTAATTGATTGCGAAGCATATGTCAAGTATGTGTGCATGTTAAATGAGTCCGGCCACGCTTTAAGGGGAAGGCAAGGAAGTAGAGGAGTTGGCCCTAGAAAAAGAAAGCCAGCGAAGTTAGCTATAGTGCAATGCTTTAGATTTCTTGGATATATATGTTTGAGTGAGTGTGTGTGTGTGTGTGTGTGGCCGTCGAAATGTCTCTCACTCAACAAAGATGAAGATGAAGTGGTCGTATGTGGGTTTCCCTCAAAACACTTACTCACACACATTCAAATATGCAAAGCGATTTGGTGGTCTACTCTTATAATTTAAAGAAGGGTTACTAAATAAATTTATGTGTGCGTGTGTGTGCGTACATTGTTTTGGTCTTTTCTGCTGTAATATATCATTGTATGTTTAGTGAAATATTTAAAAATATAAACCACAAAGAAGACTGAAAGGATTTCCATATATGTTGCAAATAAATAAATGAGTTTTTTTTTCATTTGCATATATTAAAATAAAAAAAAAAAAAAAAAAAACAAAATGAAAAATGTTTTCTATTTGAGTTTATTTTCTTTTTATTTTTCATACATATCACTTGCATGATATCTTAAAAATATTTATAAATTTTACGCGGTTATAAAAACCCAACGTCTAGACGCTTAAGAAAAATATCAAGCAAGCAAGCAAGTCTAAAATGTCATTGTGTCATTAATATTTAATGTTAATTAATTTTTTTTCTATGAGTATAAAAGAATGAATACACACACACATATACATACGTAAATATGCATTATAAATACATCAATCAACGTCTGAGTATAAAAATCTTTCTTTTTTTTCATGTGGCATTGATATGGTTACCTTATGTAAAAAGAAATACTCTTCAATATGAATGTCAATTAAATTAAATTAAATATTTTTCCGAAACCCATATAAATTTTTCACCATTGTATGACATATGCTTAAATATTTTATAGATATTTTATGGCATGTATAACTAAAGATATACAAATTTTATTTAAATTTAAATTTCCTTTGAAATTAATTACTTTATTTGTATGCATTTTTAATGCGATACGAGTCTGTCCTTGTCTAGTTGATTCTGTGTGATGGTGACAGACGGGACTAGATGGTGGCATTAAACTGCTATATATAGTCTTGGAATGCATTATTTGCGACAGGCTGCAGGGATTTTGTGGAGAGGCTGGTATCTAAAAATGAAGTGCGAAGTAACAAGTAACAAGTGGCTGGAACCAACACTCTGAAATTTGATGTATGACTGTGTTCTTAAACTGAAACTTCTGGAAGACTTACTGCTGATGTACTTTGTGGTGTTATTTTTGCGAAATGTAAAAAGCACAAAAAAGCAGAAACAGATAGTGAATTGAACTGCTAGATCCAGCCCTGCGAAGGTTTTTTAAGAATTAACTAGTAACGATAACGTGATGCATTTTTATTGGCACGAGGTGTATGTGCATAGCTTTTAATAACACTTCGCATGAATCCTACATAGAGGGGTAAACAACACCCTAGCTCAATGGATGAGCAAAATGCTAACTATCATGGCACTAGATTCAAACTGATAATAGCATCATAAAAGCAAACACAACTAAAGATTGTCCACAAGATGAAGTTTTATCATCGCTGATGTGGAGTATTGTAGTAAATGAACTACTTGAAGAATCAGCTAAAACTGAATTAATAATTAAGGGGTACGCTGATGACATAGTAATAATTTGTAGGGGAAAATTCGAGGATACCTAATGAGGCATTTCATGTGAAGCGGACAACGTAAAAAAATGTGAAGTTCTGAAATTCGGCCTAATCGAACTTATGGAAAATATGAATATGGACACATAATTTTTTTTTTCTATGAAGTTTATTTGAAAATTTATGGGTTTTCAAAGAATTGACGTAATTGAAATATGGATTTTTCAAAACGTAATTTTTAGAATCAAACAAATTTGCAATAAAATATTGAACATGGTAATTTAAATAGGAAATTTACTGTTCTTTTCAATTATGGAGTCAGACCGGAAATCAAATTTTTTTTCATGCACCAAATCGGAAGTAAAAGTTTAAAATCACAATTTTAATAACTTCGACCATTTAAAAAAAAAAATATTTTTTTTCGAAATTTAGCTTAAAGTATTTGAATAATACCCTTAAAATTTCAAAATGGGATCTACATTCGTTTAGGAGAAAGGTACATAGGTGTCGAACTGAGCGTGATAGCTATGTACTTGAATTCATGTATCTCTTAAACTAATGTAGATCCCATTTTTAAGCTTTAAGGGAATTATTTAAATACTTCAAGCTAAATTTGAAAAAATATATATATTTTTTTTTAATTGGTCGATGTTATTAAAATTCTGATTCTAAACTTTTACTTCCTGTTTGGTGCATAAAAAAAAATGTAATTTCCGGTCTGATTCTATAATTGAAAAGAACAGTAAATTTTCAATTTAAATTACCATGTTCAAAATTTTATTGTAAATTTGCTTAATTCTAAAAATCTCTTTTAAAAATCCATATTTCAATTACGTCAATTCTTTGAAAACCCATAACTTGGCAAATGAACTACATACAAAAAACAATGAATGAGTGCAAGGCACGCAAGATATTTGATGCCATGTACATTAGCTCACATATATATAGCCATATATAGGAATTTGATGTATAATCTATATGCTTAGGTAAATAATTCAAATTAAAACAATTCTTTTATAAACTTAAAAATTTATTAGATATCATTATCTTTAATATATAAAAGCCCAATTCACTATAAATTGCAAATGCAAATTTTTATTCCATATCGCATATATTTGTTGTTGTGATAGCAGAAATATTTTGCATTTGCATCAAATCGTAAATGAGGCTGATATGTTGTAGTTTTCTTTTACTCAATGCATCGGGCACGATATGTTCGCATATACGCAGCTGCAATTGCATCCTTTTTTCCGCGCTTTAATTTTTTCATCCTGTCGATTTGAAATTTTACTAGATGTGAAAATTTTACATAATGTCGCCTGAGAATTGATTTGGCGTATAGGTATATGAATTTGTACACACATACGTCAAATCAATCCTCAGGCGACGATAAGTGCTTTCCGTGTTTAACCTTAGAAATGCAACAGGGGTGACCAGTCATCCCACTACTTCTTAAAAGCACCGTGCAGAGAGTTGCCTTAACTGCATTCAATAAAAATAAGAAACAATGTATTTTGATTTTTTCTGTTTAACATTTTTGCTATTTACATAGATAAAAAAAATGTTGCCTTTCTAAGGTTAATATACAAAGCAAAATTTTTATAATGCCGTGATTTGCTATCATTATCACTTCATTTTGTTTATACATTTATTGAAACCTAGATTCCTTATTACTTATCATTTTGTATTGTTTTTATATTTAAAAAAATATTAAATTTTAATCCAATCTAATTAACCGAATGCAAAACCAATCAAACGTCTGTGTTGGCTACGGCGACTTCTCTGCTTGTATAGTATAGTCGATCCCCACACGTTTAACACCAACAAATAATTCTGCCACGAATAAATGTACACACACATTTTGTTTTCGTATGTTTCGTTTGTATGTGTGAGTAAATTGATCGAAACATAAACAAACAAACTCCGCTCGGATTTTAATTTCTCCCTCTCTTCTTCTCTTCTCTCTTCTTTTTGTTGTTTAGAGTAGCACAGTCATGCCGCGCAGTAGTGTGAGCGAGAGGGGAACTGGACGTTACAGTTATCTTACATCTTACGTTATAGTTATTCTTACATTTTACACATTTGAAATTTTGCCCATACCGTGAGCTAAAATGTTTACACATCAAAAAAAAATTGTGTGTCTATATTCATATTTTCTACAGGTTCAATTAGGCCGAATTTCAACGAATTTCAACGAATTTCTGAACCTTACTTTTTTTCGTTGTCCGCTTCACATGAAATGCCTCTTTTGTGACTTCATTCAAATGGGTGTAAAAATAACCAAAAGATGGTGCGATAAAGTGGGACTCAATTTCAATCCAGTGAAGACCACTATTGAATCATTTACAAGGAAGTATAAACTTCAGAATCTCAAGATCATTAGCCAAAATGGGAAAGAAATAGGATTTCAGAGGGGATATCTCTAGACCAAAAGCTACTCTGAAATAACAGAGCAGCAGAAAGTCATCGACGTGCTTAATAAGCTGCAAAGATTGGCTTGTGTGTGCGTAACTGGCGTCATGCAAACTCGCCCGACTCGCATCCATGGAGGTTTTATTAGAACTTACACCTCTTCGTATTCACCATCAATACCAGATGAAGAGGGCTATCTTAAGGACTTCTGGTGAAGATATCGGTGCAAATGGATAGCTTAATCGAAAGAAGTTTAAAATTCTAGAGAGACCGAATCCTGAAATTGCTAAACCGAGGGACAACATGCTGCCAAAGTTTAGTTTTGAAAAACGTTTCAAAACAGAATTTAGTAACAAAAAGAAATGGGAAGGTATATCTTAAACGTATATGATAGACTAGCATATGATAGCAAGGTACACAGACAGTTTTCTCACTGAGGAAGGAACCGGTGTAGGAGAATCTGGGCCGCTGCAATTCTAACGGATAGCCAAGCGGCTATCAATGCACTTAAATCACAACAGGTCACCTCAAAACTGGTGATGGAGTGCCTTGATAAACTTAGTACACTTGGGTTATACAATTGGGTTTTGATACTTTGGGTTCCGGGTATTATTGGGATTCAAGGAAATGAACCTTCAGATACACTAGCAAAGAAAGGAGCATCATCTTCTTTCGTAGGTTCAGAGCCATTCTGCGGAATAGGTAAAGGAACACTCTCTATACTAATTAGAAAAGAAGAAGAAAGTCAAAGGAAATTATACTGGGAACAAAGACCTAGACTAGAGCATTCGAAAGCACTACTAAGAACCTATAATGCTTTAAAGAATGTATGAATTTGTCAAAAAAATAGCTTTTGAACCATTACAGGAATTGTAACAGGTCATTGAAGGTTGAACTATCACCTAACAAAAGCGAATCATGTAGTTTTGTAGAGAAGATAGGGAATCTGCGAAATTCATCTTAGGACAGTGCCCGCACTTATGCATATTCGTAAAAAAAAATCTGGATTGAACACCAAACACTTGATGATAATCTCAACTCTATAGAAGTAGGATCCATACTAAAACTTTTATTCGAGGCTGGACTTATGGAAATACTTTAAGTCCATGAAAGAGCACAATGGATCATAAAGGTCGCGCAGTACGCTACCTCTACAATAATAATAATGTGCATACTACACCGTGTTGTTAAAACTTAAATTTTTTCTTACCAATTCTTGAAGTATTTTACAATAATCGTGAAGAAAGAAAATTGAAAATAAATAGATCAAGAGAATTTTAATTACTATTGAAATTGCAATCATATTTTGACTTTTTATTAGGTATTTAAAGTTTTTTTTTTTTAAACGCATATCTACATCACAAACTTTAACCTTTAACAAGCTAAAGCCAGTAAAGAAGAAAAGAAACAACACTGATTTATTACCAAAAATTTGCGAAATTTCATTTGGGCTGCTAAAACCAATTTAAGTCTTACTTAAGACAAAGTGAAAATGACAAATGTGCAAAAAACCACAAAATACTACAAAAAAAAAAAAAAACATCAAGAAAAACAACGAAAAAGAAAAGCAGCAGCTAGTAATAAAAAAATCGAGAAAAAAGCATCAACAACAACAAAAACAAAAACAGCAAAGAAGAAAGTTCACAAATCCCCACAAAATCCACCGCAAACTCATGGTTTACATTACAATAAATGTGTCCGGCATTCATAAGTAAGCAGCAAACTCAGACATTTACGCATTCCATACATGTGTGCGTGTGTGTTCATGTATGTATTACACATGCTGCATACATACATACATACAAATGTCACGGCTTATGAAAATAAAATAAAACAAAAAGCGTTTATTAAATGCTGCGCATCAAAACCACTAGCAAAAAAAGCAAAAAAAAAAAAAAACTAAGGAACAAAAGGATGAAAGGATATTTCGAGCAAAGGGCCACACAGAAATGAAAATATGACAGTAACACAAAATGGTTGCCCAGCACCAGAGAGTGAGAGAAATAGAGAGACAAGTGAGAGGAGTTGAAGGCAACAGTGTTGAGTTGAATAGAGTATAGAACCTAGTTTTAGTGGCTTAAGTTATCAGCGTAATTTCTATTGTTATCCTGGGTGCTTTCGTTTTATTTTTTTATGTACATTTTGCAAAATATATACTACATACATAGTTGCAAAATGTCACATCCGTACACATTCACACTCATATATCAACCTACAGAGAAAGACAGAGAGTGTGAGGGGGAGAGTACGAATGAAAGGAATAGTTATTTCCTTCAACTTCCAACAACACAGCAGCAGGGCAGCACGGAAATAAAATCACATTAGCATTTAAGGAGTGAGATTGAAGAAATCTTAACACACGTTTTATCTAATCATTTATTTTGGGTGTAAAATTTAAAAATTTCTTTGATCTAGTTATCTTTGAAAAATATGTCAGCTGTTATTTTTAATGACAAACATGTTGATTTATTGTGAGTTTGATCAAAATGAGTGAAGAAAAAGAAGTACGTCTTAAAATTATTAAAAATTTTCAAGAAAATCCAAATTGGTCCTACAAAAAATTGGCCAAAGAATTGAAGGTCTGCCTTCAAACTGTTTCCAATGTTATTTAGCAGTTTCAGGAGAACTTGACCATCGATAGGAAACCAGGTTCGGGAAGAAAACAAGGACCACATGATATTGGGAAAGCCAAGAAAATAGAAAGCATATTGAAAAGATCTCCAAACACATCTGGTAGAAAAGCTGCCCTGTTAGCCCAGTGTTCTGACTATTTGGTGCGAAAAGTTAAAGCCAATGCAGGTTTGAAAACATACAAAGTCCAAAAAGTTCCAGACAGGAATGCTGCAAAAAATTTAGACGCCAAAAGTAGGGCTCGGAAATTAAAATCGAATTTCATATAAAAATTTGTCATTCATGTTGTATAATGGATGACGAAACGTATGTACTGGCAGAATTTACGCAACTTCAGCTTCCGGGTCAAAATTTTTATGTTGCTGATACTCGAGGAAATGTCGAAGAACAATTTAGAATCCAAAAGCAGACAAAAGTTCCTAAAAAATGCTTGGTATGGCAAGCTATATGCAGTTGCGGCAAAAGAAGCAAATCATTTGTTACAGTGGGCTCTATAAATACCGAAATATACATCAAAGAATGTTTAAAAAAAAAGACTTCTTCCTTTCATAAGAGAGCAAAATGTGTCCACATATTTTTGGAACGATTCGACATCATGTCACTACGGCAAGAAAGCTCTGGAGTGGTACCAAAGTAATAACATAGTTTTTGTACCGAGAGAGGCCAATCCTTCAAATTATCCGGAGCTAAGACCAGTGGAGAGATAATAAGCTCTTTTGAAAAGAAACTTAAAGAGCAGAAAAAGGGTGTCCCAAAATATCGAAGATTTTAAAAGGAGATGGGCAAACTGTTCCAAAAAGGTTGTCTGAAACAACTATCAAATCTCTAATGGAAGGCTTACCAAAAAAGGTCCACGAGTTCATAAACAGAGGTTAGAACTATAAAAGTTATATTTTTCTGTAATTTTTAAAATATTATTAATTAAATTAAAAAAAAAAAATCAAAACTCTAAAATCAACCGTTTAAAAATTATTGAATTTTATATATGTTAAGATTTTTTCGATCTCGCTCCTTATGTCATTCAAGCATTCTTTGCTTCGCTTTCCTTTTCTCTTTTTTTATAAATACGCTTTCGCATATTTATACAATGTTATTATTTTTCATTAATCCTTCCAAGCACCCACAGACACTAAAGAACGCACAGACACACACACACATACATATGCCATAAAACCTACTTATTGTTATAACTTGGCCATATGCGTCATTTATTAATATATACTCTTAGATATTTCGATGGATATGCATCAGTCACATACGTATATAAATATATGAATATCATACATCTAAATTTAAGCTACAGCATTAATCTTTAACAAAAAATACATAAATCAATTTATATATAATTTTTACATATTACCCGCAGCTTTTTTTTTTTTTTTTTTTTGAGCAGTTGTCACTTTATCTCGTAATAATGTTGTCTGTATTTTCTGCTTGAAATCGTAGTTAATTATGCTAACAGCGATTATGTTTAAGTATACGTATAAAAATAAAGTGTCAGCCGCGTTGACTATAAGATAAATATCAATTTATTAATTTACATGTTTACAATATTTCTTATTTTCGGTTATTTTTTTTTTTTTCTACGTACAGATTTTTTATAATGTGTCCCTAATTTATTGCTAAAGCTCAATTTGATTTTGCCAGATGGTTTCAAAATTTGAAAGGGATTTTTTTCTTGAATTTAATATCAGCAATAGTTTTAGATTTGTTTTAGTCATATAAAAATTCATGTTGAAGTAATGAGTCATGAATGATCGTGGTTAATAATTTATTGTAAATAACGAAATTCATAAATTCAAACCTTTTACTAGTCACTAACTGCTTTATATATTGCTTTCATTAAAATTTGTCATAAAGTTATGCTGAAATGATTTCATAAAAATTTACAGAAAAATATCTATAGAATTTAATTTATGAAAAAAGATATGCAAACAAATAGGGATCAATGAGGCTTTAACAATAACACACAACTCATAGGTAATTCGTTTTTTTTTCTAGGGAGCACATAGTATACAGCACAAGAGAACATGAACCGACACTGAGAGAGCCAACATCGTAATCGAAAAGACTTCGGCTCTCTCACTGTCATCGGAAATAAGCGAGTGATAAACTTCAGAGTTATTTACTGTTATTGTTAGTCGTGTTGTTTTTGAAAGAAATTCTTTCAGTGTAAATATATACGTAAATATGAGAGAGAGGGAGAGAGAGAGTGCTTTTATTGTTGTTCTTGCAAGAGTTGGCTTTTTATCAAGAATAATAGAATGCAAGATTGCGCCACGCGCATCTCCGTTATTTGGCTCTCACAAAATTGAGCGAAAGCTTTTGTGTCTGTGACGTAGATTGTCATTTTCTTTATTTGCATTTACATATAAATAATACATTATGAGGCCGCTAAAAAATTTAGTTGGCCAAAATTAAAAATATCGAGTCTCGGTTTGAATCCAAAAGTAAATGTTTTACTTTTCATCGATTCCACATTAAATTTCACACTAAGGATATCCTAATTTAGCAAAGTATCTGGTTGTGCGAACGTCGAAAGTTGCAATATCGTCTCGGTAGTATTAACATTAATTTTTTAAAATTTTTTTTTTTCAGACCTGATTCAAAAAATCATAACAAAAATATTATTTGTCATCTTTTCTATGTTCTATATTATTTTATTCTTTGGATTTTTATTACAGCGTTTTATGCAGCAACGTGATCGCTACATTTGTGGTATATATTATAAATGAAAAGTTAAATATTTCAACTTATAATGAAGACAAATAACTATTAATATTTCATTTTATATTTGTATCTGCAATCAACCGAAATAAAATTAACAAATATAATTTATTTGCACATTTCATACCAATGCTCAAATTGTTCACGTATAAAATGTATGTAGTCTCCACCGCTCTCTCTTCAAAAATTTGACTTGTTACGACATGCGCAGGAAAAGTGCAATTTTGATCAACTTATTGGCGTAATCTTGTATTCTATCATTCTTGGGTTTTTATTTACATATGTACTTCAAAAGTAAAATTCCGGTCTTTCTGTCCTTTCCCTCGAACTCTATGCTTTAGATCAGAGGTTACCAGCCAGAAGCTTAATTGGCTCCTTTGTCTCTTTTGGCTCTTTTTCAAATTGTGTTTGTTATAATGGATGTTTTGGGCTCTTCTAAAATACATGTGTTTGAAGTATTTTAATATTTTACAACAAACACAAAATTTGTCGTATTTCGTTTTTTTTTCCTTCGATCACATTTGTTGTTGTTGCTTCGTTGCCGAAACCATTTCATTACCATTTGTTGTTACGATACCGCACTAAGAATTTTTGTTCCTTCCCCCCCCCCCCCTCACCCACGATCATATTTCATTCTGGATAAGACACATTTTTCCCCTCTCCCCAAACATGCACAAGCTCTTATATTAAGCTCAACTAAGAGAGGATAAAGTTAATGTTATTTCAGGAATTTTCTTTTTGATAAATTGCAAGAAAAAAAAATAAATCTTCCTTTTCTCTTTTTCAAACTATTTATTTTTCAAAGAACTCATATTTTCTCTAGTAATTGTTATCTGCTTATTGAAATACACTCGTTTCACTGCTGTAAAACCATTTCGTCATTTAATCTGTTTTTGTTTCGGGATGCCACTTTTTTTTATTATTATTTGAAGGAAGGACGACTCGAAAGTCAGGCACTGTGACCTATAAGATCTATTGTACCAAAGCTCCAAGAAAAAAGAAAGGAAGAAAGAAAGAGAGATAGATAACAAACATACCCAAGAGATTCGAACTCGTGTCTCCAGAGATAAGAGTCTGTCACTCTGCCACTAGCCCACAGTGGCGATGGCATTTTATGGCAATTTTTTATCAGCTCGGTGGTTTTGCCAATACCAACCAAGGTATGTACTTGTACACATTCTTACAATTCTCATCCACTTCATATCGATAGTGAATATAAGAAGTTTATGAGAATTAACCATCAGAACAAGACGGGAATCGAACCCGCAACCTTCTGAAAGAAAAAATATCTTACGCTATACTTTCAATTGGCCAATCAAAATCGTTGGTAGCTACTAGAGAGAGAGAGAGAGAGAGTAAAGCCCTTTCAATTTACTCTGTAGAACTATCAACTTTGATGAAACAAAGTACCTACATACATACATATATATTGTTACTAAATAGTTAATAAAGAAAATCTATGAAAAGCGTATAAAAGAAACAAACAAAATCCAATTAAATAAAAGCTTTTTGTAAGCAATTTTCATCCACCCAAGCAAATAAACAAATGTTTCTTTACCTGTCAAATGTCAAGTGAAAGCGACTACTGGTGCTGCCCAATGCGGCAATCAGCTTCAGTTTTGTTTTTATACTTTTTATACAATTTCTAAGATGCGCTGCTGCATTATTATTACTTTTTTCTACTTCTGTCTTTGTATAACGTAAACTTGCAGAAACGGCATAAAAAAAATATATATATTAGCAATACGGCAAACAACAAAACAAATATATAACAAAAACGAAAAAAGAAGAATTGCAACTTTTAAACGTTTTTCTTTCTTTATACCTACATATGAAACAGAGAATGCCTGCCCTGTTTTGCGACCCTTTATCCATTGTCGTGACACTGAGAAAACGCTTACAATTTAGCCAAAAAGTGGGTGGAAAACGAACGGCTCTCCTTTGACAGACTCTGACCCATAGAAAAAAAAAACGTTGAACGTAATACTTTTATCGTAATGTACAGGGGAAAGAAAGTAAAAGAACAAATTCACAAAAAAACAAAAATAAATAAATGAAAACAAATGTGGAAACAACGGGAAATTGTTTAAGTTGTGCAACAGCAAAACAAAAAAAAAAAAAAAACGAAAGAAAAATGCAATTATCCGCTTTTAATTAGCGTTGCACAGAAGCAGCAGCAACAACAGTGACAGCGTTGTCGGTATTGGTATTGCCAGCAAGCAATTTTCTTGTTATTTGCGCTCCGGAAAGTAATAATAATGGCTTTTATCTTTGTAGACAGTGAGCATATTGCATGCTCTATTGCAAATAAACTATTAATAATTTTTTCTAACTACAACATACCAGTAATACCTAATTTTTTTTACTACAACTTCATACTGTATAATCAGTATTAATTGTCAGTGTAAGCAGCTATTTATATTATTTTCAGTCTATCCTATATTTATGTTGAATTTTTTCTCAGTGTATTTTTCATATGCTTATGTGTGCAATGTAGATTTTTTAATCCATTAAAGGACAAAAGTGAAATTTAATAAGTACGGAACAAACAATAGGAACAAGAAACTATAAAAAAAAAAATTGCATAGTTCATGTTACTTTTTCTGACTTTTACATGACTACAGGTTTTCAATTCGCTATGGATTCAGACCACTCCTTTAAGTGACGTGGAAACTTTATCAGAAAAGCATTTTTTTAATTACTTATTTGTGACAAAAATTCAGGTAACACTATTTACAAAATTTAATCTATTTCCTCTCCCTTCTTCGCTCCCCTGTTACATCGCTTCTCTTTCCCATCACTACTGACGTTCTCTTTTTGTTGCCTTCAGCATCATTTATACATGTCGCTGCCGCAGATATTGCTGATTCTATGGATCTCAATCTACTTTTTTCTGTAAGGGTGATGTTACACGATCAATGTTTTGCTGTCAAACAATGAAATTGTTGTTGCTTTGAAAAATTAACACTGAGCAAAAGAGAGAATGAACACATTTCACTTCAAATTTTTTTACTGACGAAAAAAACCTGCATCACTTCAAATAAAATGGGGTTGCTGAAGATACACTGTTGCATTTTATAGGAAAATACTAATATATTATGAAAAGTACTAGACTTTTTACTAACTTTTAAATAATTTTTTTTTTCTTTGCCACCCTTTGCGTTGTTGACGTTTGTTTGTTTGTGAAAATGAGTGCTGTTTAAAAAATTACTTAATAATTTTTATAAAAACATGGTAATTCAATGGCCAAGCAACAAAGAGACGGAGTTTATTTTAATAGTTCGCAAATTTTAAAGATTATTTTTCTGCGTTTTTCATATATAAATGCAATATTTTTTGTATAATTTGTTGCTATTTTCACCAACATTATCTCATATTGTTATTATAATTATTTTCCATCCGATTTCATTCCAATTGTTGAATTTTCATTCACTCTAAAATACAATAAAATACTTTTTAGTTGGAAAAACAAAGATGCAGATAAAAGTATTAAAAAATAACATTCAGCAAAAATTGATAGTGTAACAAGGCATCAAACAAAACGATGAAAAGAGAGTAAAAACAGAAAACATTGACAGCAAAACATTGACCGTATAACATCAGCCTAAGAGAGAAAATAACAATAAGAAAAAACAACAAACTCTATCCGAGACTGGAAGCCATTGAGAGAACATTTGTATACACGTGCAAGAAACTCAGAGAGAGAGAGAGAGAGAGCAGCTGAGAATGCGGCGCTCTCTATTCGTATTTTTTTATATGAAGCTTTTCGCTTTGCTTATCGGGAGTAAGTAATAAATGAGAGAGAGAAAGAAGACATGAGTAACGGCATCTCTCAGAATTATCTAACGAATTATCTGCATACACAGATAACAAAACAAACACCAACGAGTAGTTTGGTTCTCTTTTGAAATTGGTTTTTTCATAAAGAGATTTCCTCCGCAAAAAAAAATAGTCCCAGTTACTGGCAAAACATCATTCCAGTTTTCGATATCAAGGCCCAAGCGACTTCCTTTCATTCCTCTTTTCTTACCGCTTTAGGGCATAACACGAGCAAACTTTTTTTTTGCTATAAATAAAAAAAATATTGGATAACAAATAACTTTTTTTCAAATATTCATAAATAGAAAATTTAGAAAACAACAATATCAACAACAATGTTTAACAACCAAGCAAATGGATAACAAATAATTATAATGGGCGAAAAACAGAAACAGCAAAAGCACGGTAGAGCAGGAGTGGGAGGAAACTGTAGAAGAAGAAGAACACGCTCATATAACCCAATTAACTACACAAAAACAATAAACTTTCATTCTCTGTATTTGTTTACAAGTAGCGATGGTAAGTTAGCATGCCATGCCCTCAATCATTGCTTGACCGCTTGTGTGCCTAACAAACTAAGTAACTAAAAGACTGACTGACTGACTGTCTGCCTTTCTGTCAGCAATTGCATCATTGCACTCAATATTTTTAAAGTTCAAAATTCTCCACGACAATAAATAGCGTTATGATCAAACAATACACAAAATACAAAAAAAAAAGAAAAGAGAACAACAAAATCATGGACAGCAATAACAAAAAGTGGTTCTGATATGCAAAAATTAAAAGTGAGTGAGTGAGAAGCAGGCCGAGAAGGAAAGAGAAACTCGCATAATAAACTTGTGCTTTCATACTAGAAAAATAATAAAAAATACTACATCGTTGTTGTTGGAAAATTATATTTAGTGTATTCACAGTTGAGTGTAAGCTGTAAAATTTTCTATGAAAAATTTAGGAATTCAAGAGAATTTACAATAAATGATACATACGACAACTACTACTACTATTATGGCACAACAGCCCATGGAGGGCTAAGGCCGAGCTTTTCGCATCCATTCATGTTGTGTGAGTTATATTTATACACGGATGGAAGGGACTTACAGTTTTATGTATGCCGAATCCGAACAGCAAAGTGAAAAGCTTTTCATAGGCATTTTTTTACTCTTGGAGGTTTGCCATTGCCAGCCAAGAGGTGGTGCCATGTAGAAAAATTTTTATTTTCTATTTTTGATTTTTTGTTTGTTTTTTGAGCGTGCCGAGATATGAGCCCGGGCATCTCTGCGTAGCAGTCCAACACACTAACCACTAGGCTACAGCGACCATACATACGACAACAGATATGATAAAATTTTGAAAATAACAATTATATGGTCATGTTGTTGCTTGCTTTAACTTTCTGCTAGTGCTACTGCTGCAGTCTCTTGCGAAAATACACATAATACAAAAGTGAAAAATATATAGAAAATGCTTGAACAGAGAGTTTCAAGTGGTCGGTTGAGGTTATGCAAGTATGTATATATGTATGTGTGTGTACTATGCATGTTTATGAATGTATACATTATTCTTTGTGGCCTTGACAAAGTTGTTCCTTGTTTCCTTTCTTCTTTTTTCTTTATTATATATTTTTTTTTATTATTTTTGTTTTTTTATTTTTTTTATTGTTATTGTTGTACTTGTGTTGTGCTGGCTTTGTAAGAGTTTACAATTCTTTTTTAATTTTTATAATCGAAAATGAAATGCTTTTGTTTCCGTTTTATTTTAAAAAGCAAAAGCGAAGCATTTTTTAATGAAGACAATTTAAGAATAAATTTTCTTTGAAATTTAAAGCAACATTTTTATATGCAGTAGTTCTTTTAGTTTTATAAAGCAGGTTTTGCTTCTGCTGTTTATAAATTGTAGAAGATTTATTTTTCGTTTTGCTGTTTCTTAAGCCGAGAATGGTTAAAAATTACGAAAAAGCACGCTTGCTTAATTTATTCCTCAGAAAACACATATAGACTGAAATGCTGCAATCTTTTTACACACAGTTCAAGGCCATGTTGGTGAGCAAAGGGCAATATGTAGGTGAATTTATTATTTTGAAGTCTTCCAACTTTGATTACTGAGCCAAGTTTTTTCATCTTAAAAAATCAAATATTTTCTGTTTCCTCTCTCCAGATTTCTTTAACTATATTTCAAAAACTACATACATATTTGTAGATTTGGTCAAAAGGTTATCTTTATCTTTATATATATAATCGTTGAGTTTTGTGTGTATGTCATCGCGTAACCTCTGAACGACTGGACCGATTGAAGTCATATTTCCAGAATATATTTTCTTAGGCAGGAGGATGGATCATAGCTATTCATAATGGCTTTTAGTAAAGTGGGCGTGGCACCTCCCATACAATCCTAATAGTTTTTTGGGTATATCTCAAGAACCATTTATAGCACAGTACAGAAATTCGGTACAATAACGAGAATTGACAATGCCATGCAACAACAAAAATATATGTAAGATTGACAAAGAGGGGTGTGGCACCTTCCATATAACCTGAATTTCCATTATGAGATGCATATCATAGGCAGTGGCGGTACGTCCATATAAGCCCAAAAGCCGGGCTTGTCTAAGAATTGTTAACTGAAAATTTGTACAATATGTACTTACAAAATTACTACTTTTGTTTTAACTGAAAGAGCAATTTTCTTTTAAAAATTTTTATTTGTATTACCCTGTTTTTCAATAGCTCGTATATGTACTAATCAAAAATTCCGGTTAAATTTTGGTTCGTGTTCAGGTTCTGGTTCCAGCAAAAAAAAAACAGTGTGTTCCGGTTCAGGTTCAAATAAAAATGAAGCAAAACAAGATTTTTCAAATAATAGTTTTACTTATTTACATCCATACTTTTAGTTACTTTGCAATTTGGATTTTTTCATTCTGTTGAAACGAGTTTCAACTAATGCGTCTGCTTATATTTTGCTGTTGTGTTTGCTTATGTTAATTTTGTTCATGTGTCGCTCATATTTTCAAATTGTTTAAAATTTACATAAATTCCTTCTGTTCTATTACATACATTTATTGAAATCTAGTACTTGTACTAAAAGATGTTAACTTTAAGCTTTTATCTTTATAATTCCAAGTCTGTTATTTTATTGTGGCAACGGCTATAAAAGCCCCCACTTATTAATTATTACAAAGTCTCTCTAAGTCTCTTTACTATAGCTTTTATAGTTACACCCGCGAATCCGAATCGCCTCAAGCACCTATTTTCGATTTCTATATAAAATTAATTATAACGTTGAAGAAAAAATATGTTCATTTATTCGTTAATAATTAAACACATTCCGTTGACATTTTCTTATATTTGATAATTTGCAGTTTTATAAATAAGGTTTATATTAAGAGAAATTATCGTTTAGTTTAAAAAATAGTATATCACTCAACGATTTGTTTTTTAAATGATAGCTTTGCGGAGCCTATATACATTTAGGTTCAAAAATGCCCTTTCTACGATCACCTCCTGAATTTATATGCTCATTTTGTATTTTTAATATCAATATTTTAGCACGTCTAAAAACGTTGGTCAAGTCCAAACAGAGCTCCCATATTCCTTCTTCAATGCTTCAATCGGGATCCAGAGCATTCTATCCTTATTGTCTATTTTAGCCTTTTTGATTTGATAAAACCAATGCACTGGGCTTGCCTCATCAGTAAATGCTAGGCACGCCACTGATCATAGGAGCCATTTATGGTACGGTATTAAAATTTAGATGCTTTCAGTTTGTTGAATTAGTGGGACCATGCTCCTTTTTCATTTTCTACTACTATTTCTACTACTAATTCTGCTACTATTTTTTACTACTTTCAAACTTCTTTTTTTCTGCAAATTTTTTTTATTTTCTACTACTTTTTCCATTCCTTTTTCTACTATTATTTCCACTGCTTTATGAAATATCTTAAGACCCTGCGTCGCTGTCTAAAAAATCCGTTAGGTGGCGCTGTAACAAATGCTATATTTATAATAAATATCAAATTGGTTCAAATTTTTAAATAATTTTTGATTTATTATTTATAATTATAAGTTTGAGACATAATTTCAAGAATGGTCTTTGATATGAATATATAGCCTCCTGAAATATTGTTTCTGTAATTCAACTGAACCATAATAAAATTAATCCTAATATTTTTTTTGGGCGTATCTCAATAATCATTTATTAACAATGCCATGCTACAACAAAAATATGGGCGGGTTGACAAAGGGGCTGTGACACCTTCTATATACCCTGAATTTTCATTACGGGATATCTTAGTATGGAAATATTATTTATTATCACTACCGAATTTAAAAAATTCTCTCAGTTTATTTAAATTTATTTTTTCCACCATTTTCTTCTTATATTCGACTACTACTTTTTCACTGTTTTTCTAATTCTATTTTTTATTATTATTATTTTTTACTAGTATTTCCACTAATTTATGAAATATCTCAAGAGCCTGCCCAGCTATGTCAAAATCCGATAGGTTGCGCTGTAATAAATTCTATTTTTATATTTAATAAATAGCATATGGGTCCGAATTTTTAAATAGTTTTTGAAATTAGATATAACTTCTAGAACGGTCTAGAATGTAGATATGTTTCTGCAAATTGGTTTTAAAAATGCCAATTTGATGCCTCATTTTTAAATCTAGAATTTTTACCAAATTAAATGTACGTCCTTTAGACTTGAATTGTCATTACCAATGTTCAATTTTAAAAGAAAATTCATTCTTCTTCATTAAAATAAACTTCAATTTTGTTTGCTTCTTCGTAGAAAAGGCAGAACAACGTCTGCCGGGTCAGCTAGTTACTTTCTATGTGTTTAGAGCTAAATGAAACCATTAAATTTATTAATCTTTATTGATCTGAGACTTTAGCACTGCATTGGTTTAAACATTTTTAGCTCTTACTTATTTCACATGTATCGATTCATTGTGATGCCTATTAAAATCAACTCAAAAAGAGTGATAAATAAAAAAAAATTAAAAAAGAATTAGATAAAAAAATTCTATAAAATTATTAGCACAACAGCCCATGGCGGGCTTAGATGGAGCTTTTCGCATTTCAATAAAATAATTTATAAAACACTATAAAAATCTGAATTGGATTTTGGTTAAAATCATTTAAGCTAAAAATATTAAAAATCACAAAAACAAAATTTTCATATCTCCAACATTTTGTCCATTAAATTTTGCTAGCTTTTTATGTATATATATAAAACCACTATCGAAAAAAAAAATGTTTTAGGAGAAAATTTCATTGTGCAAATGTCAACGTTCAATCCTTGTTAAAATAGATAGACGGATAGACAGATAGATGAATAGGCCTTTGTGAAATGTAAATTACATTATTGACATTTTCAATCAATATTTACTCTGAAAATAATGTTACTCGGTAAAACTCTATATATTTTGCTTACACTGCTTAGAACTCCATTTTAACCTATCTATGTATTTATAAACAAGCATGCATATGTATCCAGAAATATTGTATTTTAAATATTGACAATTTTCCTGGAAAACAAAGTTGTTGTTGTTGTTGTTGGTAAAATAACCACTTTTGAAATTTTCTAAATAAATAATAAAGCAAACGTATAGTAGTTAGAGTAAATGAAGCAGCAGTAGCTGAAGAAGACAATGCGGAAATATCTGACTAGGTACATGCATGCAACTTGCATGCTCTACGTGGAACTTTTCTTCACTTCGTTGTATATGTAATAATTGCAGCTAAAATGCAAGACATGCATGCTTTTATATATTATATACAGATGTGTGTGTGTATAGACTAGTAGAACCAAGGGGGGAGAAAGGTTTTAGAGATAACCGCACCCTCATTCCTGCCCTCCTCACCGATGAAAATTTCATACATTTTGATTCTTGGTCATGGTTTGAAATAAATTATAAAGTGATGCACAAATTAAACCCAACCCCTCATCGGCAATCTATAAACCCACTAGAGTGTGTACATGTATATTTCCATATGTGTGCATATGTAAATATATGTGGCTCTTAGTACATGTATGTGTGTAACTACTGCTTTATATTTTGTACTTCAACCATTTTTGTATCCATATTCTTTGCAGTTGAATGGCCAAATATAAAGAGAAAGCACTTAGCTTGGGATTTTTTTTCTATACAACTTTCCTTCAAATCATACATTTTTATATTTTTCTATATACCTACATATTATTTATAGAGTTGAGTATGTAGAAGCTCTAGCAGTAACAAATCAGTGAAGAAAAAAAGGCGAAAATTTCCATATTATGTGTCAATAAAACGGAAAAGAAAGCTAAATAGAAAAGAAAATACATGAATGTGTATGTGAGGAAGGCTGTTTTTTTTTTCATTGCCACTGTGTCTGTGTGTGTGTGTGTGGTTCTTTATTTTTATCCGATGATATGTGAATATACGTAACTTGAATTTTCCATTTAATACTTAGTGCTTTTCTCTTTTTTGCTAGCTATTTTCTTTTCTATTGATTCTTGAATTTTTTTTTCATGTGTGAGGGGCTAACAAATGTTCGCTTAGTTGGCAACACTGAATAAATTTTTGACAAATCAGAAAATGCCAGATGATTTGGCATAGTATTGTGATATCATATTTTAAGTTTTACTGCAAACAGTCAACATGGAAAGAAGAAAGCGCAAAACTACTGAGAAAGAGTTGGTCGAAATTCCATCGCCATCATAGCAAGGGATTCGGTTTGCCATTCTTTACGGATTTTGGTGTAACTTCCAAGTAAGTTTATTCGGTGAGTGCCAAATAGCATATGGAGAGAATACACCATTGGTTGTGTCTGTCTTGAGGTGGTTTTGGAGATTCCAGATCGGACAGTTTTCTGTGGTATAGCTGAACTTTTTTTCTCTTGGCCGGGGTAGAACTCAGCGGGCTCCAGAGGTTCCTTTTGTTACAATTATCTATTTTTGTGCAGGAGCCCCTAGTTTCGTTGAACACAAAGACACCACTTAATATTTTTACAATTCATTTAATTATTCAGTAAATTATCTTAAAATAACAAATTCACTTATTCTAACACTATGTTGATGATATACAATGTTTAGAGAACCAAGAGGGCGCGCTAGTGTAGCGCCGTTGCTGTGCCGGAGATAATTCAATGACTAGAGAACGCGCTAGTGTAGCGCTGCTGCTGTGCTGAAGATAATACAATGCTTTGAGAACCAAGAAGGCGCGCTAGTGTAGCGCCGCTGCGATGCTGAAGATATACAATGCTGATATACGATGCATGGAGAACCAGGTGGGTGCGCTAATGTAGCGCCACTGCTGTGCTAAAGATAATACGATGCTTAAAGAACGCGCTAGTGTAGCGCTGCTGCTGTGCCGGAGATAATACAATGCTTAGAGAACGCGCTAGTGTATTGCTGCTGCTGCGTTAAGGAAACACTGTACTTGGATAACCAAGAGGCGCGCTAGTGTAGCGCCGTTGCTGAGCCGAAGAAATACAATTCCTGTGTGTGCTCCGCTGCATTTGCTGTACCCGATGATTTGGCTTTGGTTCGTTGTCTACCTCCTAGGGACCAAGTCGGCTCACATCCACGCGTAGAAGTTAGACCTGGTGTTTTATTGCGTACAAGACCAAGTCGACTTATAGTTATGAAGGTCGCTGCATACACGCCAATCATAAATATAAGACGTGGCGTTTTCTGTTCGACGAAACCAAGTCGGCTCGCTGCTATGAAGGTCGTTACGTACACGTCAATCATAGAAGTGAGGTTTGACGTTTACTATCCAGTAGTCCAGGTCGGCTCGCACATGAAGGTCGGTACATACACGTCAATCATATGCGAGTCCCGGAGCTTCCTAAAAATGTTCGTATCTGGGTCGCTAGGGTTGTCCGTCAAAGAGGGGGAGGGGGGCGAATTTGCCCTATTGGGTTTTTTCTTGTCCTATAGTCGTTGATACATCAAATAACTCACGTGCACACTCTGTCTGCTATCCGCTGCTGGCACTCTGGGTCTTGGTTCGCTGGCTGCTATCCACAAACTGATAAAAGAAGAGGAGCCTGTAATGCTGTTGTGCACGCTCTCTTATAGCCAGATCTTCTTCTTCCTTGTAGTACTGGAAAAATGACGCACTTCTTGTATCTTTTCTACGATTGGCTGTTCTCGATCATATGATCAGATTTTGAATTGTCATCACAGCAGGCTGTCTACCATCATACGATGATCCCGTTACCTGTGTGTGCGCTGCTGGCAGCATGAATCGTAGTTTATTTTGTTGTTGTTGTTTGTTCTTTGGCCTACGTGACTTCTCCTTTTTTCTTATTAGATGTACAGTGTTGGTGTCAATGTACAGTGGCGGTGTTGCTGTACAGTGGTGGTGCCTAGGCCACAGCCGTATATTGTGCGGCCATAATTTGAATTTCAAATTTGCGTTGTCACAGTGGTGGACGAATTTTGAGAAAGTTGCACAAAATCTTTGGCTGATTAGGTAAGTCTATCTCTTGTTAAGTCCAAATATGTTGAAGATCCAAGAATAATCCAGGATATGATTGCTGAGGAACCTGGCTTGAATCTTGAATATTTTGGGATCATCTTGGATACACGAAGGAATCAGCCCGATGAGTTCCTCGAAGTTGAACTGTTGCTCTAAAAGAAGAACGTGCTTGTTTTGTACAATATTCACCTTCAATAAAATTGTAATAGGTGATAAAGATTGGTTCTTTAAGTACAATTCACAAACAAAGCAAAAGTCAATGGCATAGAGCCCAGAAAATGCTTATCTACCCATTAAGGTCAAGCAGCAAAAGGAACCATGCAAATTTTTTTCACCAGAGAAAAAATTGTAGCTGTTAATCAGCTAAAAACTGCACAGACGACAACTGCTAAATGGTATACTGAAATCTACTTACAACAAGTTTTCGAAACCTTGTTGGAAAACCAGAAAAAAAGCGGAGCTGCGCCACTACTTTTTGCATCACAATCACGCTTTAATTCGCACCGTTTGAAGAAATCCGTACAGCACCATTTTATTCGGATCTAGTGCAGTATGTTTTTGGTTGCTTCCAAAAAGAAAAAAATCTTGAGAGAAAAGTTCTTAGGCAATAACGCAGTTGATGTCGAAGATGCAAACCTAAAAAAAAATTGATTTTGAGGACTGTCTTTCGATGTGTATCCATCGGCTTGAAAAATGTATAGAAATTAATGGCAATTATGTCGAAAAATTTAAAAACGATGAAGATTGAAATAATGAAATTGAAATGGGTTTTGGCCTTTTCCTTGTAACGGCTAACAAAGTGAACTTTTGTTAGTTTCTCCGTAATGCTTTGCTTTTACTTAGGCTCATATAAAAGCCAGCAATTGTACGCGACGTTGCCTGCTTTGGTTTATTTTTGAATTTATAACATGTTCTAAAATCTGAATTGTTGTTGTACATACATACATACATATAAGTATAAGCTGTGAAAATGGTAAAATTAAATTTCTTTTTAACTTTGCACTTGCAGACACTAAAATTTCATCTTGACTTCTCTATACTAAAATTTTGGTAAACTAAAAAGAAATGACTTAAAAGAACTGAATTTAATCACTTTACCAAAATTTTAAATTAAAATTTCACGAGCACCATGTTTTATAAAACTTTAAATGCGGTTTAAGTAACATTTTTTAGTCTGAAAGAAATGAACTCAATGACCATAGATTTGAACAAAAATTCTACGCAAATTCTAAAAAACTTTAATTGCATTTAAAAACATCAAAAACTCCTTTAAAGAATTCAGAAAAATATTAAAAAATAAATTTTTCACACATTAAAAATAAAATCGACTAATTGATTTTTTAAGACTACAAACCAAAATGTATCTGAAATTTCAAAAAACTTAAGAAACATTTATAAAAGCCAATGATGTATCATTACTTTTCTGTATTTAGATTTTGAGAAAATATTTCAGATTTTTTTCGGCAATTTTTTGACAAAAAAAAGTTAGTTAATGTAAACTTTAGTACTAAAATTTGATCGCTTTACCAGCACTTTAAACATAAATGTGTATAACGGTATAAAAAATTGTAAATGCACTTTTAAGGACTAGGAATGCACGATTATGGTACTGTGACTTTAACCCCAAAACCCACCTTGGATATGATAGTGGTTATATCCATTTTCATGGTCCCAGGAGTAGTTTTCTTCTACTTCAGTAGGGAAACTGTTAACCATATAAAAAGCATTAGCGAAAAATATGAACCGAAGGCGATACTTCCCCAAAAGTTAATTGGAAGTGACGATGATTAAATTTAATAATTTTTCTTCGGCTTTATACAATTATTTATAAATTTTAAAACATAAATATTACTTGAAACAATTCCAAAAGCTTCAGAGGTTTGTTTAATGTTTTCTTCTAACTCATGTAAAAAAAACAATGGATGCATGCAAGGCACGCAAGAGATTTGATGTGTTAACAGTAAACGGTAAGCTCACATATGTATAGCCATTAGGGCGTACCAATTTGTATGGATGAATTTTTTTTTTTAAAGTACTACGACAGAAGAGTTCCATATTCTATTCTTATCAAATTTGCCGAAGAAAGTATGACAAAAAAAATGGAGCCTGCCACCCGGAAAATTCGTAGAAGTTAAAGTAATATTAAACGTAACTATCGATTTTTATTCAAGCAACTATAGTACATAGTACTGAAATTTTTCGAGTTTTACGTGGAGTAGGATACATTTTTTTTGCCATACTTTCTTTGGCAAAGTTGCTTAGATTCGAATAAAGAGTACATTAAAAAAAAAAATTGATACGCCCTACGAATCTAGCGATTAGATGTTTAATCTGTATGCTTAGGTAAATTATTCAAATTAAAACAATTCTTTTACAAACTTAAAGATTTATTAGATATCATTAACTTTTATATATAAAAGCCCAATTCACTATAAATTGCAAATGGTCTTACATCATTGCAAATACAAATTTTTATTCCATATCGCCTATATTTGTTGTTGTAATAGCATTAATATTTTGCAATTGCACCAAATCGTAGTTGCATTATTTTTCTTTTACTCAATGCATCGGGCACTAAAGCGCGGTTCACGCGAAATTGGCACGCAGGAAAGTTGCTGTATCTTTTTAACCAGAACACTCAAAATAACAAAAAATACATTAAATAATAAGTTTAATATTGTATTTTAATACTATAATATTAAAAGATTTAAATTTTTTTTATTGTGCAAAAAGTTCCGGGTATTCCTTTTAATGGACCCCATCAACCTTTGAACATCCGCTCTGGATACTTTTGCGGCTATTTGGTTCCATTTTAGTAACATTGAATTTACATTTTTGACAATACCTGCATTTTTCTTCAACTTGTATTTTGTAATAGCCCAGTATTTTTCGATCGCTCGAAGCTGGGGGCAATTGGGTAGATTCATATATTTGGGCACTCATCTACTTTATTTGTCTGATACCAATCCATGGTTTTCTTAGAGTAGTGGCAACTGGCTAAATCAGGCCAAAACTTCACTGGCGAATGGTGGTGACGAACAAATGGCAATAATCGTTTCGAAACGCACTCTTTGATGTAAATATCAGACGTCATAGAAGAGGATGTCAGAAATGCCCTGGATTTGAGACCACAGCTGCAAATAGCCTGCCACACCATTGCTTTCTTTACAATCTTATCCATTTTTATGTACTTGAATTTTGAGGGTACATTACCACGATTCGTTGCCATATAAAATTTTTGACCTTTGAAGGTGTTTAAGATCAAATTTTACATATGATTCGTCATCCACAATAATGCATCCATTGAATTTGGTCAAAACATTATTATAAAGAAGACGAGCACGTTTTTTGGCCAGCAAATTCTGTTTGTCTATTCTATTTGGATATTTTATAGCACGATAGCACTTTAGCTCAGCATAAAAGCGTATTCGTCTAGCAGTATTTTTGCTGGTATTGCATTTTTTGGCACGATCGCTATCCGATAGTCCGGGATTGTTTTTGATGGACCTCAAGATCTTTGCCTTTAATTTTAGGTTGGTGGTTCCCGTTTTGTTCACAACTTTTTTAGCTCTTTCAACACTAAGAGTTTCTTTATATCGTTTTATAACTCCACATACCGTTTTTTTGGAGATACTTAACACTTTCGCAATCTTTGAACCAAACCACGACGGATTTTCAATAAATTTGTTCACAATCAATTTTCTATTTGCAGCTTCCATTGTGCACACAATCACCAACTTGCGATCAATTAATATGAAAAATTTATCAACTTACGGTAATGGTATTGTAAACAAATCCCAGTAAAAAATTTGTTGTTCTTATGACTAGGGGCGACGTGGTTACCACAACAAAGCGTGCCAATTTGGCGTGAACCGCGCTTTATATGCACGCATATACGCAGCTGCAATAGCATCCTTTTTCTGCGCTTTAAGTTTTTCTTCCTGTCGTTTTGAAATTTTATTAGATGTGAAAATTTTACATAACGTCGCCTGAGAATTGATTTGTCGTATAGGTATATGAATTTGTACACACATACGCCAAATCTATTCTCAGGCGATGATAAGTGCTTTCCCCATTTAACCTTAGAAAGGCAACAGGGGTGACTAGTCACCCCACTACTTTTTAAAAGCACCGCAAAGAGATTTGCCTTAACTGCATTTAACTCTGGAAGAACATTCATATTTTTCATACGTAAAGATCATGCTTCGTCGAAACGACGACGGCATTATTCAAAGCGGTCATACACTTAATCTATACACCTATATCTGTTGATTGTTGCCCATTATTTGGTTAATTTATTATATAGAAAAACAACAGTGGATAACATTTCTGAATAACATTTATTCATAAATTAAATGTTCACCAACACTTACTTAGAAAAAAAATCGATGACGCATGTCCTTCCAGAGTTAATAAAAATAAGAAACAATGTATTTTTATTGAAGTAAATAAGTGATTTTATAATAAATAATTTTGATTTTTTCTGTTTAACATTTTTGCTATTTACATAGATAAAAAAAGTGTTGCCTTTCTAAGTTTAATATACAAAGCAAAATTTTTATAATTCCGTAGTTTGCTATCATTTATCACTACATTTTGTTTATACATTTATTGAAAACTAGATTCCTTATTACTTATCATTTTGTATTTGAAAAAATATTTAATTTTAATCCAATCTAACTAACCGAATGTAAAACCTATCGAACGCCTGTGTTTGCTACGGCGACTTCTCTGCTTGTACGGCATAGTCGATCTCCACACGTTTAACACCAACAAATAATTCTGCCACAAATAAATGTACATACACATTTTGTTTTCGTATGTTTCGTTTGCATGTGTGAGTAAATTGATCGAAACATAAACAAACAAACTCCGCTCGTATTTTAATTTCTCCCTCTCTTCTTCTCTTCTCTCTTTTTTTTATTGTTTAGAGTAGCACTTTCATGCCGCGCAGTAGTGCGAGCGAGAGGGGAACTGGACGTTACAGTTATCTTACATCTTACGTTACAGTTATTCTTACATTTTACACATTTGAAATTTTGCCCATACCGTGAGCTAAATTGTTTACACATAAAAAAAAGGAAAATTTAAAAATGATTCTCTATTGAATCTCCTCCTCCTCCTTCTATATTTTTAATAGAGTAAAAATGTATGTAAAAATATTTACACAATTTAACCTCAGCGTACTAAATTGTAATTGGCAGTTGTTTGAACTTAAAAAAAAAAAAAAAAGACTACAACACAAAACTGACAATAACAACACATTTGCCGGAATTCAAAGCCATCTAAATATAAAGTTCGAAAATTGATTCATACACCAAATACAATGAACCGTCAGTTACAAGACTAATATATCTAGACATTTGACATAATCTAACACAATCTATTTGTGTTAAACCTACACACAAATGTTAAGTTATGAACCTAACTTTACTTAGAGATGAACCCGGATAAACTGACAAACCATTCCCTTGCAAGTAATATTAAATATGAATATATCTATGAATTAAAATGTCAGTCTTTGTGGTTACGTTTCAATTTTCTTTGGTTTTTTCCTTTCTCTATGAAAAGGAAATCATTCATCCACAATAAAATGTATTCATATTAACATAAATTTCCGCAGATGAGCGTCTCGTTTGCTACTGCTGCTTTCTCTGCATAAACATTTTATTAATATTTTTTTCTTTCCTTTACGTTTGTTAAATAAAAAGAGCTTATTCACATATAAATTTGATTGACGATTATATATACAAGTATGAAGTATTCAATTTAAGATGTTGCAATAGGCGTATATCTACTTTAGCTAACATACTCATTTATATATTCTCATTTATTTTATTTTTGTTGTTGTATGAAAGAATTTTTCTGGGAATTTCTCTTTTTTGATTATTTTGTAAGCTTTTGTACTGAAATCCATTAAAATAAATTATAAATAATGAAGAATATTGATACTTTGAGTATATAGTATGTATTTATGCACACTCGTATATAAATATATATATATATCCACATAAGAAAAAGGACAATGTGTTTTTATAGATACTCATGTCGAACTTTCATCTGCACAAAAGCTAAACTTGGTTATTTTTAGCAGATTTTTTCTTAAAAATTTTTTTTTTTTTTATAAACTTGTCTATTTTATGTCAAAATAAAATAATGTATGAGTTTTTAAATACTTGAAGGTATAACACAAATTCTAAGAAGTGAACGAAGAAAAAAAAAACAGCAAAGTTTTTTTGTTCTTTTTGTTTTGCCTCATAAATTATGAATTTTTTGTTTCATTTTCTTGTTTGGTTATTTGATTATGTCTGTATTGAAGAAGATGTGCTTAGCTATTTTCAGTTAAGTGATGAATATTTTGCTTTTCATACTTTCTTTTGCTTCTAAGAAATTCTTTTTTAATAATATGAGTTGTTCTTTTCTGGCAGGCAAGCATATGCGCTTTGGCAGGCAGAGCGTATGAGTAATATGATTTAGATTGCAGTAGAATGGTATGCATATGAGTATAGGTTCAATGGTGCGTATGAGTAATCTTTTTTTAAACTAACATTATGGAGAGAGAAATGTATCGAAAGTCTATGAAATGTATATATTTGGAAAGCTCTTGTAAAATACTTTTCGAAAATAGGCAGTTACTTGCGTCGCTAGTGTAACGTTTTTAAGCTATGGTGGAGAAAATGTTAGAATACAATAATTGAAATTTGCATCACTCAGAGTGAACATAAATTGAAAACATTACACTAGAGACAAAATAAAATTTCATATTTTAAAAAAATTACTTGATGAAATCTGATCAAACTTAGACAATTTCTTAAGAACTGATATGGTCTTTTTTTGTACCAAGAGAGGCCAATCCTCCAAATTGTCCGGAGCTAAGGGCAGTGGAGAGATATTGCACTTGTGAAAAGAAACTTAAAGAGCACAAAAAAGGTGTCCCAAAATATCGAAGATTTTAAAAGGAGATGGGCAAACTGTTCCAAAAACGTGTCTGCAACAACTATCAAATCTCTAATGGAAGGCTTACCAAAAAAGGTCCACGAGTTCATAAATAGTGGTTAGAACTATAAAAGTTATATTTTTCTGTAATTTGTAAAATATTATCAATTAAATAAAAAAAAAAATCAAAACTCTAAAATCAACCGTTTAAAAATTATTAAATTTTATATATGTTAAGATTTTTTCGATCTCACTCCTTATAACCTTATTATTAAGCCTTGAATTACATAAATATTCTTTAGAAAATATTATCAAAAGAGAAATGTAGCGTAAAAAGTTAAGTATTTTTTTAAAACAATTTTATTACAACTGGTAAAAGAACTTGAGAGCATTACACTAAAGATGAGTAATTCCTCATATTTTTTAAAATTTCTTGACGAAATCTAACTAACCTTATACAAATAATAAAGACTGCTAAATTTTTCTAATCCATGAACAAACTTTGAAAGTAAATAACTTCTCATTAAGTTTTACGGTATATTGTTTTGAAAAATTTCGAATACAAAGAACATATGGAGAACCCGCTTTATTTTCTCTTTCTGTTTTATTACATTGTTTGACTACATTGTACATTCTGAGTATAGGTCAATGGTGCGTATGAGTGATATTTTTTAAATACAATAAAAATTGTACTTGATAAGATCATATTACATTTTTCAATGCTTTATTGCTTTATTAAGTTAACTGTGTTCATGTTAGGTTAGAAAAACCATGACTATGAGTGATATTTGTATATCGTTGGAAAGTTCTTGCCAAATTCTTCTTTTTGGAAACAAATAGCTATAACGCTGGTATATTATAATGTGAAAAACATTACAATAATTGAACGGCATTTTGAAAACATAAACGTTTCCAATACACAACCAATACTAAACTCATTTTTATTGTTAAGGTACTTACTAACATAACCATATTTAAGCTGTCTGTCCTAATACAATCATATTTAAGCTTTAAAATTAAATATTGGGAGTATGAATGTATAAACTCGTATTTTTTTCGTAATTTGGACATTTATTGTGAAAAAGTGATTATAAATTTATTCTTTAAAGTATTGTCCATTGTTAGCCACAACCTTTTCCCATCTTTCTGGTAGCATGCGGATTCCACGTCGAAAGAACTCCTCATCTTTTGAGGCTATCCACGAATCGACCCATTTTTTGAGTTCTTCGAAAGAACGGAAGTGATGTTCAGTCAGGCCATGTTTCATCGATAGGAACAAGGAGCAATGTTTGGAGAATACGGTGGGTTCCAAGTATGTTTTTACTTGCCTTGCAACATGCGGCCGAGCATTGTCGTGCTGAAGAATAACTTCGTCGTGTCTATTCTCATATTCTGGCCTCTTATCCTTTAATGCTCGGCTCAAACGCATCAATTGTAGTCGGTAGCGGTCGCCAGTGATCGTTTCATTCGATTTCAACAGCTCATAACACACGGCAACTTTCATATCCCACCAAATACACAGCATGAGCTTGGATCCATGGATGTTCGGCTTTGCCGTCGATGTTGATGCATGTCCGGGCGGTCCCCATGATTTTTTACGCTTTGGGTTATCGTAATGTATCCACTTTTTATCGCCAGTCACAATACGATGCAGAAAACCCTTTCTTTTCTGTCGTTCAATCAGCAGTTCACATGTGAAAAATCGTCGTTCGACTCGGCTTCAATTCGTACGGCACCCAATTTCCTTGCATTTGAATAATTCCCAATGCTTTTAATCGTTTAGAAATGGTTGATTGATCAACTCCTAAAGATTCTGCAAGTTCTTGTTGCGTTTCACATGAATCTTCTTCGAGTAATGCCTTCAATTCTTCATCTTCGAACTTTTTCGGGCCACCGAACGTTCCCTGTCTTCAACGTCAAAATCACCACTTTTGAAACGGGCATACCACACCTGACACATTCTAACGTCTACGATGTGCTTCAGTTGCATTTTTCTTTAAATGGAAGAAGCAAATTAAAACTTCCCGCAAATGTTATTTTGTTGGCACGAAATTCGACATTTTCAGCTGTAGTAAACCACTTTTGTAAAATTATGAGAATTATTTGACAGATCAATTCTTATAGTATTTTTGGCGCTCTTTGAGATAGAATAGCTGTCAATGTCAAAAAAATGGCGCGTATGATAGATATGAAGTTAGTCACAATTACGAGTTTATACATTCATACTCCTAATAATTTTCTTTCACATGATTTTATGCAATTTCATTAAAAACAAAAAAATTTCTGATTTCTATCAGTTTTTATGAGGAGCACTGCCTTTCCTTATTTTATTTACCAACCTATAGCACTTTTATGTTTTTATTTGGTTTCGTTTCTTTTGTTGTCATTTATTGCTTTATAATATTATTAAGTTGAGTTTTTAACTGCTTACTGCTGCAAAAATTCTCCAAAAATTCAATTTGTTTATATGCTCATGTCATGAGGAAAAGCTGCCAAAAAAAAAAAAAAAAAAATAGCAAACTCGAATAAAAAATAAAAAAGTTAACTTCCACTACAACTAGCTTAACAATAACAACTAGTACTAGATACCAACCAACCAGCAAAATCACTGTATACTAATACTGCAACTATGCACTTCACTCATGCTCCTATAGTCATATGAATATGACAGTATAGTTTTTACCAATTTTTATTTATTTTTTTTGGAAAATACATAAATTGGTTTTGCCACTTCCGGCTGTGTAATTTTTAGTTTGGCAATTCGCCGATCGCATATGTTTTCTTCCTCGATTTTAACTTTGCCCTTCTTCCCCTCTCAATCTTTTTATTTATTTTTTTTTTTTTTTTTTTTACAAAAAATTTGTATGCATCACAACAATTTCTCTATTTTTTTTACAAAACAAATACAAAACGAAGAATTTCATACAAATAGTTTTGTTGTTATTGTTGTTGTTTGCATTTGAAAGTTTATAGTGGATATTGTTATGTTGCCAACAACTGCAAACTGCCAACCTCAACTATTACTTTTACTAGGATATACACAATCCTATTTACTAAAAATTGTTTTTTTTTTTTTTTTTTTACCCGCACGTGCTGCATGCATGCATACAAACATAGATTCTTTTGCACTTATTTTTGTATGAAAATGACAGCTTTTGTTGCACGACATTTAAATTATAAATTGGAATTTTATATTTCATGTCATAATACATACGTGCACTATGTATGTTAGTATGTATTTATGTAGAGGTGTATTTTACAAAAGTTTCATGACATTACTAATTTTTTCAATTGTAACATTAAACAATTTTACATAGCGTTTCGTTATAAGTGCATAGCAATTTAATATTACACATTTACATATATTCATGTATGGCAGAAGCGCTCTAATAGATTTTGTTTTGCTTTTTATTGATCGGAAGTCAATGAACGTATATGTTCTCTAGTATATATATGTTACAATGCCAGTTAGTAATTATGAATTGATTATTACTACAATTTAATATCTCTCTGCATGCAGGGAAATAATTTTATAAATTTAGTGTAACATTAATAATAGTGATTTCATTGCATTACTTGCTTATAAAAGCTTTTTTTTTTTTTGTTTTGCTTTGTTTTTTGTGGATAGCAAATCAGCAAACTTAATAATTCATATTTTGTAATCACTATTAAAGGATAGAAAATACTTTGGTATAACTGGGCATAGGCCAGAAATTGATTACTATACCGTCCCTACATTCTCCTACTTAAATTTCGAGCATTTAAAGCTTCCATACATTACTGCGCTAAAAAGAAAATATCGGCTCATGGAAGTTTTTGAACCACACGCAGAACAGCTGACATTTAATATTGTTTTTTTTTCCTTTTACTTCTTTTGGGAGCTTAGGGCTTCTACTAAGCATCGTGCCTAGTTTTAGTTTCGTTAATAGATTTTCTAACTTTGGTCCGCTCATTGAGTCTCTTCTGATGTTAACTGCAAATTTAATTGGATTATCTTTACACCCTCATGTAAAGAAGATATCCATACATCATAAAAATGCGCTCTCATTCAAACAGTTCTCTTGACAGTGTCTATAAGTAATTCCATAAATAATTTTGATCAGCCAATAATTTTTAATCGCATCTTTTGCTGTATTGGCAAATTTAAACTTTTATTACTTTATTAATTTATTGATTTCATTTTACATTTATTTTATTGATTTTATTTTGCATTTAAAAAATTAAAAGAAATATATTCTTTGTGCAATAAATTCACATTTTCTAGTTCTATACATACACATAAAAAATCAAAAAAATTCCAATGGTTTTTTTTTTTTTCCACTGCAATATGGGCAAAATTCTCACATTTTGTGGCCAAAACCTCATAACACACTATAGGGAAATTTTACGTAGATTCCAAAAATGTTATTTATTTTTGTTTTTATTTATTTTTCATGTCGACTATGTTTGCTTATTTACTTATTTATTTAAAAAGAAAACGTTAGTGCATTAAGAATATGTTCTTTCTTAGTACAACAATAAGTATAATAATTTTGGTATTTGGGCATTAGAACTTAAAAACAAATTTAAATTAAAAAAAAGAAAAGAAAGAAGTTGCAATGTAAGATGCAAGAGAAAAGAAAAAGAAAAAACTAGTGAGAGTTTGCACAAAAGTAATCATATCTGGTCGCATAATTAAAAGCGATCTCCAACTTATGAAGCGATAGAGAGTCAAGTTTGCAATAAACGAGCTCAGAGTAAGTAATAAGAGGGATAATTAATTGTTTTACAAGTAACTTCTTTGTTGCCATGGGAGTGAAATTTGCAATAATGCGTAGATTTTGAAGTACATAATAAACTCTACTCATTATTTTGTGGCTTATTAATGTGGCTAGAACAAGTTAGCGTGGAGTTAATTACAATATCTAAGTTTTGAATTTTCTCAATAAGCTCAAGCTGCACACCATCTACGAAGAGTGGTGGAATGTCAAATATAATTTTGTTCTTGTTTGCAGGGAGGACATAAGATTTACTGGCATTAAGACAAAGATCATTCTTTTGAGTCCATTCAAAGATTGCGTAAAGATCTTCATTAACCCTGCAGCATAAATCGTCAACGAGGCCAATGCGACGTGATAGATATAATTGAATATCATCAGTATACGCATGCATTGTCACATAGTTACAAAAGGAAAAAATGTCGTTCAAAAAGATGGAAAAAAGAAGAAGACAAAGAACAGATCCTTGCGGAATACCTGAACGGATAGACTTTACGTCTGGTAGAGTGTCGCTAGCCTTTACATATTGCACTCGCCCTAATAAATAACTTTCTAATAGTCTTGAAGCATTGTCAGAGAAACCAAAAAAGTGTTTGAGCTTATTAATTAGCAAGCAATGATTCACACTATCAAATTCCTTAGAGAAGTCTAAAAGACAAAGTAATGTCATTAAGTTGTCATCATAGGATACACGAATGTCGTCCATAATCTTTACCATAGCCGTAGAGCAGCTGTGCCCTGGTCTAAAGCCAGATTGCAGAGGATTCAGTAGCTTTTTGTTATTAATGTGGTTTGAAATTTGAATTGCTGTTAAGTTTTCAAATACCTTGGATAAAGCTGGCAAAATACTTATAGGACGAAAATCTTGTAAGTTTGACGGGTTTGATTTTTTGGGCAGTAGAATCACAATGCTGCACTTCCACATTTTTCGAAAACACGAGCACGTAAAGCAGCGATTCATTATGTGTGTAAGGGGAGCGATGACGTTAGGTAAAATAATTTGCAAGAATTTGGGGGAAATACCAACAACACCTACTGCATTGGACTTAATGGCCATGACACAATTAAACACGTCGTGCTCATTAACAGCAGAAAATTGGAAGGATTGCTCTACAGAACTTTTAGAAGTAAAACCCACACTGTTACTGGATATCGACGATAAGAAAAAATCATTAAGCTGATTAGCATCTAGGCGGCATTTAGACTCTTCATGTTTGTAGACGCCAAACGTGCTAAGATTCCTCCATAACTTTTTAGTAGATAGAGTTGAACTTAGTTTAGAACTACAAAAATTGCTTTTGGCCTGATGAATTATAAAATTAGCTCGATTTCGTGCAGCAGTGTAAGCGGACCAGTTATCAGGATTTTGACGCCTTTTCCACCTAGATTGTAACTTGTTCCGAGCCTTAATCACATTTTTTACTTGTAGAGAATACCAAGGACATGCACTATTTTCAATTTTGACAGTCCGAAGCGGAACATGCTTCTTAAAAATATACTCAACATTATCATCAAAAAAATTCAAGCTTTTCATCTGTTGTTAACAAATAATGGCAGTCATTCCACAAAATACACTCCAAATCATACGGAAGTAAGCTCATATTGATCGCCTTAAAATCATAATAGCTAAACGTTTTTGGCTCGGCGTTATGAGAAAAATTGACGTCAAGAGTACAAAATATTAAATCATGGTCAGAAATAAACGAAATTTGGTCAAAAAATAGAACAGAATTAATGTCAGAGACAATAAAAACATCTAACAGGCTAGGACTTGCATTATTAGCAAAGCGCGCGGGCGTGTCAGTGTTAACCACGGTCAGCCCACACATTGCTATATCGTCAAGAAGTTTTTGAGACACATTGTCATTTGACAATAAATTGACATTGAAATCGCCACATACAACAAAAAAATCATAGTCAGTTAAACACTGAGATATCTCAGAAAAAAAATTTTCAAAACTATAACACCTATTGGGGTTGTAAACACATGATAGAAATAACTTAGAGCTATTATCACAGATTTCAATGTTAATATATTCTATATCACAGTTGGTAGATTGACTTAGTAGCCTCGCATTATGATATTTTTTAAAATAAATTGCAACGCCCCCACCCTTCCCTACACTTCTAACATTCCGAATCAGTTTAAATTCATTAAGACTATATACAGGGTGACAATCGTAAAGTGACGCACACATTTCAGCAGTTATTTTCAAAAGGACGTACTTCCATTAAGTACAATTAAGTTTTAGCATTGCTGAATAAATAAGCATTCATTTGAACCCCACCTCATTCAATATAAGCTCCTTTAGCCTGCACACATGCCTTCAATCGATCCGGAAATCGTAGGACTGTTCGCCGCAGGACTTCCTGATCAATTTCAGTCCAGGCTTTCTCTAATGAATTTTTCAGCGACTCCAGACTGTGGTGTTGAGATGCACAAGCCTTACTCTCTAAAATACTCCAAACAGAGTAGTCCATTGGATTCAAGTCTGGGGAGTATGGTGGCCATTCTTGAGATGTTATGAATCCAGAAAAATTGTCTTTTATCCATGTTTGCGTTAATTTTGCCATGTGAGAAGGTGCAGAATCTTGCTGGAAAGTCCAGTTTTCATTTCCAAATGTATCTTGGACCCGGGGAAGAACATGTTCATTTAAAATGCTCCGATAAACAACCTGGTCAATTTTAACACCCTCTTCAACGAATATTAGAGGGGCTCTGACATTAGCGGAAACTCCAGCCCATACCATAACGGAAGCTGGCTTTTGAACTCGGCCAACAATCCTATTTTGTTGCGATGATGATGTTAGCCACATTTGGTCATTTTGCGCATTGAAATGTTGTTCAACCATGAAAATTTTTTCATCTGTAAACAAGATATTTTCAACATTTTTTAACACGGAGGAGCGTAGCAACGCCTTGCATCTTTGCAGTCGCAAATCTTTCTTTTTTGTGTCAGATCTTGAGCTTTTCGGAGCTTGTACGGCTTAAGATTAAGCTTTGATTTTGCAATGATTCGCACTATTTCACGGTTTACTCCCACTTCCTTAGCGATTTTTCTCATTGAGCGCCTTGGATTTCGCTTGATTCGTTTACGAATTTTTTTCTGTGAAACCAGTAGCGGCAACTGTTGAAAATTTTCCCCGGTCTCTATCTCCAAAACCCCCAGTTTCATTATATCGAATAATAGCTCGGTCTACCGTACGACTTGACAAATTTAAAGCCTTTGCAATTTGACGGCTACTATAATTTGCCAAATGAAATTTCATAATTTCACGACGAATATTTTCCTTGTCCATTTTTATGGATAACAAAAATTCAAATGAAATTAAAAGCAAAGCCAATGATGAATGAATTTGCTTTTTAAATTAAAGTAACGGTAAATGGCAAAGCTTGCTGCAGAGTATTAAACTTGCGTCACTTTACAATTGTCACCCTGTATAGCATCTGTAACATCACGAACGAGAAACGCATATAATATCAACTGTGGAATCTTTAAATATATACTATAGGTCTACTGAGATATTGAAAAAATAGCGCAATAGGGAGAATTAAGTAAAGTATATCGGCACCTCTAAGAATCCTTAAAAAAAAATAGCGAACTCTGCAAAGTATTAAGATATTCATTTTATTTTGATTCCTAATACTGCTGCTTTGCGAAATTACTATCCAAAAAGAATGGCACGGCCTCATTAAGAGAAAGCGATGTCGGTAATTTATCTTTCGTGAACAGTACTTTTCTAATTCTAGCGTTTTTTGGTAGGCCTACCCAAAGTTAACTGAAAAAAAGTGATGAACGTAAGTAAGGAGTAAGGCCATTGCAAAAAACGGAATTTATTGCTAACACGATCCAAATATTTAGCATTTTCTCAGAAATTTAGTTTTCTTAACATTTGTAGTAGCATGCGTTCTTTTTTTTTTATTTTTTTATGCACGAATATAGGAAAGTATTAACCTTTTTCTTTCAGGCACACTTATTTATTTGTTTTTAAAAAATTTATTTCAATTAAAATCTTAATTTCATATGCGTAATGATGTTTTAAAAACAAAACAGGTACTTGTCCGTTGGGTTTGGGTTGTCTACTTTACAAAAAGGTTAAAGGCATTGCTCTTTAGGTTTTGCCCAGAAAAAGTTATCAATTTCCCCATAGTGCACTGGCATTAAAGTGTAAAAAAAAAAAAATTAACAACAGCAGTAATAACAACAAAAACTATAGTTTGAAGAGCAAATCGTAAAACTTCCTGCCGACATTGAGTATTTCCGTAGCGAAACATTGCGAGATTTGCGAGCGAGTAAAAAATTTAAACGTTAACGCTAATGAAAACTGTTGAAGTTTAGAATGAACACGCACACATTTATACAAAATTTAGTGTAATACCACGAACACTCTTTCATTCATTTGTTCATTCATTCACTTATTGGATAAATAATATTGACAAAATTGGTACTTTTGCCAATTTCCTCTGCATTCAATTGCCGACAGTCAACAGTAAGGGTGCCTGGCATAGCCATATTCAACAGCCCGTACACAATGTCATGGTGGTAGAATGGGTACAGATCCCAGTTGAACTTTGGATGATCGTAGGAGTAATCATTGAGCGCTCCAAAGCGAGCAATCGAGGAGGACAAAGGACAAAGGAGGACACGATTACGAGCATGCAGGACCGTAGCCAGAAAATTTTTTCGGGGGGGGCGGAGGTTTTTATTCGAAGAAAATATTCATAAATAATTTTTATCAAACTGATTTTTGAATACAATAAATTAAATTGATGATAAATTTGATGGACTCTACAAAATTAAAATTTTAGGAAAAATTTTCCGATTTTTTTTAATCTTAACTTCAAAAAAAATGGCCAAAAGTGACAAAAAATTCACAGAATAATCAAATTAAATTTTTTCAAATAAATATTATTCAATGTGTATTCTAATGCATTTTTTTATCGTGAGGGACATAATTTCATTAACTCATTGACTTCCCACTACTGATGATGTACCCAACCTCAAAAAATTTACCAAAAATAGTAGAGGCTCATTTTTTTCAAATGATAATCATTGGGAATTTGAGCCATTATCAATGATAAGGAACCCGAATGAGGTTGGCTTATATTCCCAAAATTCGTGAAGTCACAGCATTGAAAGAGATCTTTCTAGTCGTGGTCAGAGCACCACACAAGATATTCATTTTATTTTGACGCAATAATGCGTTAAGATTGCCTCCTAAAACTGCATGGGTTTTGCTAATAAGATGGAGTTTTTGCGAAAGAATTTTTCACGTTGAACACGAATCTGAGGTCAAAAATTTCCCATCACGTCACGTTTTAGGAAAAAAAATGGGGTTCAAGCAAGTCTAATTTTACAAGGATCCGATAACTTTTTCTATTTTTATTAATTTTTAAACTTTTCAAACTGATTCAGGACGAAACTCTAAATCAAAAACAGTTACTGACCTAGAAAAGCCATGAATGCAGGAGCGCTCAGTATCACCTTCTCTTTTTGAATCCGTAGTCAAACCTCATGTCGAAGAAAACAATTCGGATTTGATGGCATAGTGTAACTAAGAATTCAAATTTTTTTTTTATATTTGACTTTTTAGAAAAAAAAAAACCGATGGAAGTAAAAAATATCGTTAAATAGATTTTATTTTGACTTTTTTTCCATCCATTGGCAATTAATTTCAAAAATTTGAATAAAGTTTCCACATTTCGGGGGGGGGGGAGGGTCAGAACCCCCAAAACCTCCCCATAAATATGGCCTTGCGAGCATGAGATCACTTGCATCTCATATAAAAACAAAACTCCGAAATAGTTTCTCACAAAATTCATGACGCCAAAGACCAGTTGTCTAAACCGCCAGTAAGCACGCAAGCACTTGTGTGTGCCAAGTAGTGTCCGACCGAAGATGATTTTTTTGGCCGAAGCCGAACTTCGGCCATTCATCTAACCTTCGGCCGAAGCCGAAGACCGAAGGATTTTTATAATATAAAAAATAAAATTCTGAAAGTAAATTTTTTCTACCTATGTATTTTCAAATCTATACAGAAATATATAAATAGTAGATACTCCAAATAAAAAGCTGACCAGTAACACGAAATAACTGTTCACTGTTGAAGGAGCTGACAAATATTATTTATTTCAAGAATCATTTAAAAATTTTTCTGCGTCAAAATATAAAGTTGCATCGACTATATATCTGCAAAATGACTGTCTTGAACGGCACCTGTGTCAAAAAAAAAGTTGGCCAAGGCTCCCATGATTCTGCTTATCTAAAATCATAGATTGATTCAGCGTATTAATCGATAGACCTGTAGCCGGAACCAGAACCCTCTAGTTCCAAAATTTTTGATTGATTTAAAAAAAATTGGGATTGATAAATTTTAATGTAAAAAGCATAAATCTGATCTCAAAACCCTAAAAAATTTAATGGGCGTGGTTTTATGAAGCCGGAAAAGTTGAATGCCTAAAAGTGTTTGTTTTTGAATAAACTTTTTAATTTGATTTGTGTAATTTTTTAACTATTTACTTTATATAACCACTTCACATTTATTTATTTGTATCAATTTTTACTGCGAATCAATAGTAAAAATTATTGTAAACTAAAAGGCTTATAATCTTCGGCTTCGGCTAAATACTTCGGCCAAAACTTCGGCCATTTTTTGCCGAAGCCGATGCCGAAGGTTCAATTTTAGGCCGAATAGCCGAAGAACCGAAGCCGATTATTCGGTCGGACACTAGTGCCAAGGTTCAAATCCCACAACATTTTTTTTTTATATTTATTTTTTATTTTTATTATAATGTTATATTAATTTTTGTTCATTATTTTTTATGTTTTTTTATTATTTATACTATCATCGTTTTATAATTTTCTTGAGTTGCCTTTTTCCAGGCTCGAGCCTGTGGTCGAAAAATTCGCATCGCGAATATTAAACGACGAGCTTACCAACTGAGCCACACTAGCAAATTTATTGTCATTGAATTTTGTTTCTTTTACTCTTGCAATGATACTAGTACTAGTTACTGATTTTTAACTCTTTGATGCACACGATTTTAAAGAAAATAAAAACACCAGTTGCACATAAAGTTTTTTGGTTTATGTCATTATCAGCAGAATGAGAAACTAAATAAAATATTAAACTATAAGTAATTTCAACTTTTCGAGGTGGGTTAAAAAATATCACACTATGTATAAAAAATATGCAAAAAGTGGGGCAGTTTTTACCCTACCTACCGCAAAGGGTTAACTGGACAACAGAGAGTAAGATATACAAATTTGAGCTACTCAATCAGGCTGTCTTTGTTTATTTATCATTATTTCTAAAACTAGACCATATAAAATTATGAAATTGTGTTAATGAAATTCAATAATTTCGTTACTGTATTGCAGTTGCTCGTTTTTCCCTCCTTTTGGAGTAATGAAATCATTAATCGTTTGAGGAGTACTCACTGTTTGTGCAACTGGGGATAGATAAACTCATACAGACACACACACACACATGGATACATCGTTATGCTTTTTGGCCAAAGCAATTATTTGATGCAGATTTATTTGCATTGCATTCATTCCCTTTTTTTTCTTTTTTTTGGCCTGCAGGCTTTTCACAATTTTCATTATATTCCACACAACAATGACAACTAAATTCAAATGTGGTTATTTCAATATACATAGATAAATAAATATTTTAAAGCCATGTATAATTTGACTGTGTAAAAATGTGTGTATTTTTGTCAATATAATACAATATTTATTAGTACAAAAGCATAACAAAAGCACAGGAAAATTATAATTTCAATGCAATATTTTTACTAAAATGTTTTTAAGCATCGCGGTAGTATCTAGTCATAAACTAAAACCGGAAATGGAAATAAATATACATTGAAGGTAAGCTGAAAGTAAATATTCTATTCACACATATGTATGTACTTTCATACACATAAGTTTAATATAAAATAGAAATAATTAAAATTTAAATGATTGTATATTTTTCGGGGGAATTAAATTGTCATGAATATACGATAACATTTGATATTTGATATTATGTTGTTCATGATTTTGCATATTTTCACAACTTATTATTATTATTATTATTTGTGTAAGTACTTATTTATTTATTATAAATTAAATATTAAAATACATGTCAAAGTTTTATTGCCAAACATATTTTAATTTATTTGTTTATGAATGTGCAGTCGGTATAAATATGGGCACTAATTTATAATTATATTGTATTTTGAGTTTTACTTATTGATATTATGGTATTTTGCCTCTCTTTTTTTTAAATATGAGATAAAAAAGACCGTTTCCCTCTACGTGTTATGAGCTTAATGAATTACACATACATGGAAACTTTTCGGTTTTGTAGAGAGATTATTTATTTATTTATTAATCTCTCTGATTAAAAAGATTAAAATGAGATCAATTGAATACATTTTATTTGTTATTTTATTTGTTAATTTTTCAAAAAAACAAAAAAGTCAAATAAAAATAAAATAGTTCAAAATCAATTTTATAGAGTTGTTTATACTCTAAATAATATTGGGAGTTTGAATGTGTAAACTCGTATTTGTGACTAACTTCATATCTATCATACGCGCCATTTTTTTGACATTGACAGCTATTCTATCTCGAAGAGCGCCAAAAATGCTATAAGCATTGATCTGTCAAATAATTCTCATAATTTTACAAAAGTGGTTTACTACAGCTGAAAATGTCGAATTTCGTGCCAACAAAATAACATTTGCGGGAAGTTTTAATTTCCTTCTTCCATTTAAAGAAAAACGCAACTGAAGCACATCGTTCACTCACTGAAGCTTATCCTGACTGTGCTATAGACGTTAGAATGTGTCAGGTGTGGTATGCCCGTTTCAAAAGTGGTGATTTTGATGTTGAAGACGGGGAACGTTCAGACGGCCCGAAAAAGTTCGAAGATGAAGAATTGAAGGCATTACTTGAAGAAGATTCATGTCAAACGCAACAAGAACTTGCAGAGTCTTTAGGAGTTGATTAATCAACCATTTCTAAACGATTAAAAGCATTGGGAATGATTCAAAAGGTTTTCTGCATCGTATTGTGACTGGCGATGAAAAATGGATACGTTACGATAACCCAAAGCGTAAAAAATCATGGGGACCGCCCGGACATGCATCAACATCAACGGCAAAGCCGAACATCCATGGATCCAAGCTCATGCTGTGTATTTGGTGGGATATGAAAGTTGTCGTGTGTTTTGAGCTGTTGAAACCGAATGAAACGATCACTGGCGACCGCTACGGACTACAATTGATGCATTTGAGCCGAGCATTAAAGGATAAGAGGCCAGAATATGAGAATAGACACGACGAAATTATTCTTCAGTACGACTGAACAGTGGCTGAACAGCACTTCCGTTCTTTCGAAGAACTCAAAAAATGGGTCGATTCGTGGATAGCCTCAAAAGATGAGGAGTTCTTTCGACGCGGAATCCGTATGCTACCAGAAATATGGGAAAAGGTTGTGGCTAACAATGGACCATACTTTAAATTTATAATCACTTTTTCACAATAAATGTCCAAATTACGAAAAAAGTACGAGTTTGTACATTCATACTCCCAATATTAAATTTTTACACTGCTAACTAAATAACCTCATAGTTATAAATCGCTGTAGAAAATCCCTAATAAATTAGAAGATTTACACAACTAGTTCAATATAAAAGTTATTAAAAGATATACATAAACTTAATTCGGTTTAATCGCTAATTGCTTAAAAGAACTTTTCTCCTTCTTCTCTTGCTGATAACTAGTTTCTTAACTAGTTCTAACGAAAAACTATCTACCAATATCTCAAACAAAAAAAATGAAAAAAAAGAAGGAGAAAAAAAAAGAAATTCAGAACTTTCGCTACTGCACTTGAATATTAAAATGCAACCAATTGAAATGCATAAAGAACTTTGCACTTAAATATGGTATGCTGCTTATGCAGCGTTAAAGAGAAAACGAAACTGAAATGGGAGAAAAGAAAAGAATCATTCTTACTTGAAAATCATACAAAAAAAAGCAAGAAAAAAATTTCTTATAAAACTTTTCTGTAGCAATGGGAATAGAAGCGGCATAAGTTGCCAGTGAGTGAGATTTGCATAATATTATAGATTATTGTTATAGGATTTAAAAAATTGCAAAATATTGAACTTTATGTGCTGCATATCGATGCGTTTGACAAAGTAAGGAAGGCAGTGGAAAATAATGCTAGAAGAGTCAGAGAAAAGATTGCGGCAGGCAATCGTAGGAGAAAAATGCATAAATAGAAGAGTGAAATGATATATAAAATTTTTATTATACAATTTTTTTTCTCTCTTTCTTTCTCTCGCTCTGTATTTATAAGTAATATGGATTAAGTGAAGTTTTTTAAAAGAATTTACGTTGAATTATTATTTATATCTTTTATATATGTTTTTTCTTTTTTCTTTTGTTCAACTTTCTTTTCCTACTCTTTGTTTCTAAGTACTATTTATTGTTGTAATAGAAATTACTTATGCCCAAAGCGGAGCTTAAAAGATTTTTTCAGCAGCAGTAGCAGTTGAAAACAAAAATTATTACAGGGAAAACTATTGTGAGACAAGTTTAAAGTTACATAAATAAAACGTAAAAAAAAACTTTTTCAATAATAAAACTTTCAATTCATCTTCAAAATGAATAAATAAATAAAATATGAAGAAAATACGCGAGAAAAAAGAAAATGCCGTTTGACTATAGCTTTACTCTATATATATAGAGGGGAAACATACAGGCTGTGGTACTCATTAGTTGCTGGTGTGTACCTTTCATAGTGGTTGTTCACACGCCTGTCTGAACGCATGTGAGCGTCAGCGTATTTAATCTGTCAAAAATTCTCATATTCGTATAGAAAAAAAAGACGATTTTGTCAAATAAACTACGCGACTCTCCAATTGAGTAAAAAAGACTGAGAAAGAGCGAAAAGCAGACAGAGAAATCGTGATCGTGTAATTCCATTTTAGTAGTTCTGCAACTCAGGTAAGGGGCCGTACACATATACGTAACGGGAGCGGGGGAGAGGGGGAGAGGGGAGGATACACACTTCATAAAGTACTTTAAAATGTCGAAAAAAAATGTGTTACGTTACCAGGAGGGGGGAGGGAACGTTTTGTTACGATGCGTTACGACCAGGGGGGTAAAAGAGATTCAAAATTGGTCAAAAATTGCGTTGCGTAATATGTGAACGCATTTATCACTGATGTTTGTTTATACTCTCTTTAGTCATTGTGAAATAATAAGGCGAAGCAACTATAACAATATCCAACAATAAGAGTACCACCAACGAGCAGAGTTGTATTTTTCTGTACTATATTATTTCAGTGAAACTTGTGAAAGTTTTGAGATGTTTAGTAAATCTCTACCACTAACTTTTAAAAATCCATTTTCAAATTTTTTTTTTTTCTAAATATAGCAATTTGTATGGAAATTATAATTATTTTCACTTCACTTATAACTCTTTATTACACAATAAGGCAGCTACAATTTGGAGTGCATATATGTATTTTAAATTTTCTTTTATTTATACAATTTAAGGCACTTTGCCATTTTTTTACCAGCTATTCTGTTCTTTGTAGTAGCTTTTAGTTTTTGATTATTTGAAATGATATTTCAATCATTTTTGTTATTAACGGAAAAAGTTTTGTTTGTGTTTTGTTTTCCTCAGTAAAACGAAAGCATTTTTTATACTTTTCTTTTAACATTCTCTCAAAAGAAATACTAGTTTATTTTTTTCATTTTTAAAAAAGAAGCTAAAAATGTTCAAGTTATGATTTTTAATATTTTTGTAATAAAAATAATTGAAATTGTAAGTAGTAAAAAGTTATAAAAGGAATAAGTAAATAATTGTATTCTATTGTTGAATTACACTACACTTATAGAGGGTAAAGAACAGAGGATAAAAGAAAATTTTACTTGAGCCAATGGTAATATATTCTCTCATTTTTCATTAAACTCTCACAAAATGGCAACCAACGATTATGATTGGTCAATTAGAGTAAAATATTTTCTCTTTGCTCATGTTAGTAGCAGGAATGAAATTTGCAAATTTCAAATTGTACCTAATTTACCAATAAAGTTGTACCTAAATGAGTATGAATGTACCTAAAAAATACTTGATTGGTTCATCGTTTTTGTAAGAAATTAAATTTTTATTTAATGTTAACAATTAGAAAAAAATAAACAAAATATGAAAACGATATTTGTTATATATAAATTAGTTTAAATTATTGCAGCACATATACATACAGAGAGTCAAAACAATTTATCATAAAAAATTACATTTTAGGGCACGAGAAATCGGAAACTAAGCGAGGAGAAAAGTTTTTAATCATTTACATAAACACTTATGACTTTGACCCTTTTTTGACACCAATAAACTTTATTCGATTTGGAAAATTATTTTTCCCTTCATAAACAATATCAGTGCTTTTAGCTTTAAAGTTAAGCAATACAGTGCAGGTAAGTTAAATTTATTTTGGTCAATGTCAAATTGTACCTAAAATGTGCCAATTGCACCTAATGTACTTTTTAGTTCGTAAAAGTCGGAAAAAGGTACAATTGTATCTACTTTTTCATCACTGGTTGGTTGGCCTCACTTTCCCTCATTAGCTATTTTGATAACAATGAATGAAACTGAAATTAAAGCGTCAGATATTTTAGAATTAGCACTTTCGAAATGAAATATGTGCTGAGCTATGCGTAAAAACATACAAAACCTATTATAAAATAAATCTTAATTTAATACAGTTATAAGTAGATAACAATGCTGTTACCTATAATGAGAAAGGATAAAATATCAAATCTACTCAAATTGGCAGCTAAAACTATTACAATAGTGAATCAAATGATAGTGCTAATTAATCAAACTTCCTGTGAGAAAACGCATTGATAATAAGGTTAAGGTTAGTATTTCTAAGCTCTTCCCTCGGAAGTTTTTAAAAATTTATTTAATTCGACGTAATTATATCCCACAAAAAAATTTAAATAGGTAGTCTTTGTGCTTATTTCATAATTTATTTAAAGACTTTAACTTTTGTTATGCCTTTGTCCGTTATACTTCTATTACTATTCAATACATATTTTTTGTATAACAAGAATACATACAGTACTGTGTAAGGCAATAGCAACAAATCTTGGCATACCATATTTATTACGTTTTCATGACTTTTGTTAATTTTTATTTAAAAGAAAGGTGATTTAGTTTGTTCTTAAATGATTAAATTATATAATGGGAAACTTAAAAATTTGAAAACAATTTCCAAAAAAAAATTATTTCCAAAAAATCAAAGAAATGTGCACTTTGAGCTGTGCAAAACAAAAGCAACAATTTTATAATATTCCTTATTTATATTCATTGCTTCACATTTGCTGGGCATTGACTTTGTCAGCTTGATGAATGTCCTCTTGGGTGCCATTTCCCACTTTGATTTCAAATCTATCTTAGCTCATCCCTGATTTGGTAGAGGTGCATACCCACTCTATGTTTCGAGGTTTCGAAGTAGGTTTCAAGGATTTAATCTCGGATGTTAGTGACAACCCATGAGAGAAAGCAACCCTTCTTCATGCTAAGCAATCTAAAAACAACTTTAATGCGCGTTTCGAGTAGATTTCAGGCTGATTTCCACAATGGCTGATGGAGCATTTGGGTTTCCGGATATTCCCTATGGATTTGGTGGTCAAAATTTTAATTCATTTCGTGGAAAGGATAAAGACCATGAACCAACTAATTTATTGGATAGCAACCACTTCTGCTACCATGCTTGCCAGTAACCTTACAGAACAATGTTTATGTCACTAGTAAGCAAGGAGGCACAACTTTTTCCAATTAGATAATATTTTGTTCATGTTCTTTATCCTTTCCACGAAATAAATTTAAATATTGACCATTTAATCCTTAAGAAAGTTCCGGAGACTCAAATACTTAATTGTGGAAATAGCCACTTTGTGGAATACTTAAGGGTTAATTTCTCTCATGGGTTGTCACTAACATCCGAGCTTAAATCCTTGAAACCTACTTCGAAACCTCGAAACATAGAGTGGGTATATACTTCTACCAAATCAGGGATGAGCTGGGATAGATTTGAAATAAAAGTGGGAAATGGCACCCAAGAGGACATTCATCAAGCTGACAAAGTCAATGCCCAGCAAATGTGAAGCAATGAATGTGAATAAGGAATATCATAAAATTGTTGATTTTGTTTTGCACAGCTCAAAGTGCACATTTCTATGATTTTTGTGAAATAATTTTTTTTTTTTGATATCTTTTTCAAACTTTTAAGTTTCCAATTATATAATTTAATCATTTAAGAACAAATTAAATTCACTTTCTTTTAAATAAAAATTAACAAAAGTCATGAAAACGTAATAAGTATGGTATGCACAGATTTGTTGCTATTGTTTTACACAGTAATGTATGTACCATTTTTCGTAGTACTCATTTATTTTTTATTATTTTCTTTCAAGAATATTGAAAACTTAATATTGCGTAAAGCAAAGAAAAATATAATATTGGATTTTTTCTTTTTTTTCTTTTATCAATTTAAAAATAAAATTCAAATGTAACATGAATCAAACTTAAATATCGAAAAAAAAGGAAGCACGATATTATTTCCAATGTCTTAGATGCCCTCAGGAAATATTATTATTAAAAATTGTCATTTGATTGGGAAAAATAAATACTAAAACATTATTCATATAATTATATTTTTGAATGAGAAATTCTCATTGTTTTCAAAACCCTTTTGGGTGTAATATTATGAAAGGCAACAAAAAGGAAAACAAATTGTTTTAAAATAAACTTTAGCAACAATGATTAAAAGAACCAGCTAAATGATTTAATAAAATTGTGCTACAAACAGCAATGAGAGTGGAGCTATTCATTGTATACGTACTTTGAATTTATTGGCAGGGCAAAGAACTTTAAACAATTATTTTAAAAATATTAAATCTATGTGATATATTTACTTGTCGATTTCCTAATAACCCATCACTTTATTTTAATGCATGAATACCGTTATAATATATAGAAATTCTCTCAGAGCATAAAAAAAAAAAATATTGACAAGCAAAAAAAAATGGGTTTGGCGCTCTCAATCTCTCTCTCTCACTCAGATTAATTGAGGAATCAGATTCAATAAATTATAATTGAGAATGCGAGTGCAAGTGAAAGAAACGTGGCAAATGGAGATTGAGTAAGAGAGTAGTTGTAATAAGCAGTGTTGCCAGGGTATTTAACGTAATTGCCATGAAATGTGAGAGGAGGTTGTTTCGGTTATGCCCATGGGCGTTATGTTAGACAACCGAAAAGTTCACATATAAGATATAAAAAGAATGTCGTTTGTATTTTAATGCGCTGAATCATATCTAAGTTGAAAATTTTCACCGAAAATGAAGTTTTCAAAATGACTGGGATTAAGTAGTCAAAAAATTACCTTCTTTATTGGTTTACAAATTATAGAAAATTTACTGTCACCAATTACTCTTCAATCTTATTTACATTTACCCTAATGTTTACTTAGATTTATTGCCTAAATTTTATACAGAGAGAAACGTTAAGTAACTTTCTGGCATCACTATGAAAGAGTAAATGATAGTGAGAATGTGAAGAGCCAAAATAATGACAAAGCATGCATTCAAACACCCCCACGTTAAATACAAAATTTAAAATGATCAGAAAAATCATTACTTAGCATCACTGTGGCATAGTGGGTGAGATTAACCAGATTTATGGTCACAAATTGAGAGTTATGAAACCAATCATCTCTTGACCTTACTGAGCGGCGCTGAAAAATCGAAAGAGAGAAAGGTCAGAAACTATCTCCTTACCCCTCGTCTTCACGAGAAATAATTCATTAAATGAAATTTACAATTTTTTGTTGTTTCCTGTATAAAATACAAAAATGTTGTTTTTTGCTTTTTCATTTTAAATGGGAAACAACAACAAATTTTGAATTTCATGCAACGAATTATTGCTCGTGAAGACGAGGTGTGGACATTACTGCGATGGAGTGGAAAAGTGAGAGTCTCCAGGCGTTTCTGTGTGGGAGTAAAAAAGTTTATATTTCCAAATATCTGAATGAAGAGGGCAATTATATTCAGGCATAACTTTGTAATGCTTGGTTTTAACTATGTCATATTTGCCGTCAAAGAGAGAGAATTTCCCATATGAAATTTGCCATCATGCTGGCAAATTTGATTGAATTTGACATGGTGAAAACCAGGCATAAGAGTGGAAACTTTGCAAATTATAAAAATAAGAGTTTTTGAAATTCAGGTAATTTTCTGAAGTAAAAAATTCAGGTTTGATTTAAAAAATTTCTATTGGAATCGTCCTAAAATTCAGAGTCAAAAATTCTTTATTGCATGAATCAAATTTAGAAAAAATTTTTGCTAAAGGAATTTTCAGAGTTAAAAATTCTGTATTACACGAGTTGTAGTCATAAAATTCTGTACTGTAGAAGTTGTGGTCAGAAAATTCTGCTCCTGAAAGAGTCTCCGAGTCAAATACTCTGTGTTGAGCAATTCAAAGTAAGATAATTTTTAGTTAAAAGAGTCAAAACTCTGAAAATTATTTGGCTAACAAGGTTTCGAAGTGAATATATTCTTTGTGAAAGTAAATCAAATCGTTGTTGTAGGAGTCGAACCTAGGAAATCTTTTTGATGTACAACTTTACTGAGTCAAAACATCTTTATTGAAAAAGGTTAAACAAGAAAATTCGCTGTTGTAAAAATCGAAGTTCAAATATTTATGTTGAACGAGTATTAGTCAAAAAAAATTTCAAAATTCTGCTTCTGATATTGAAAGAGTTAAAGCCAGAAAATTTCTTAACCTTAGTAATGGGATGATGTATAATATTTATACCATAACTTTTCAACGACAGTATCGTTAGATTCCCCCCGGACGATCCTGTCTACGGCTTTTTTACTTTTGTGAGAAATATTTGACACTTTTTTTAAGTAAAAAAGAAGAAATGTTTTACCTGTAATGGTTAAGAAAAATATTTTTTTAAAGCGAATATCTCAAAACTATAATTTTGCATATAAATCATTTCATTACTAATATGACGGTTTGCCTGGATTCAAGGTTATAAAGCTTTTCCGGGAAAGAACTATTCGGAGTAAGAAAATTTTGTGTCCAAGGAGACGCAAGATAAAAATTTTGACCCAACGGGGTCGACGCAGTCAAAAAATTGTAGGTTGAAAAAGTAAAAGTGGGTTATAATGTGAGAGTAACTACATTATATGAACATGGCGGGCTGAATAATTGAGAGGAGATGGAGTGGGAAATGTATAGGTATCTGCAGTGATAGCCAAGCTGCACTGAAGGCCCTTGCTAACCCTGTTAGCCCCTCAAAATTGGTCAACGAGTGTAAGGCAGAACTAAATATGTTGCAAAACACAACAAATTATGCCTTATATGGGTTCCAGGTTACTGTGGTATTGCAGTAAATGAACTAATCAAGGTTCTGCAATTACACCATGAGATTGGGAACCTTTTCTTGGCGTTATTTCTGGGGAGATCATGCGTTGGATCAATGATTTCGTAGGTTCTATCCATAGAGAAAAATGGTCCGAGCTTGACTAATGCAGAACCGCAAAGTATTTCGTGAGACAATCTAATAGGAATTCAGCGGAATTTCTTCTGAAACTTAGAAGAAAGGACTTGAGATTACTGGCAGGTGTCATCATCTTGTGGTCAGCATATGACTAACATGGGCGTATTCATCGATCAAACCTGCCAATCGTGTCTTGAGGACGACGATATTAAGGAGCATTATATTTGTAGCTGTCCTGCATTTGTGAGATTCAGATTAAAGCTGTTGGGTAGTAATGTCTTGAGTATGAATAATGTCCATACACTCCCTCTTTCTGAGCTTCTAAGGTTCATCAGTGCAACAAAAAAGTTAGAGGTTGAGAAACCTTAGAACTTTCTTTTTCCTATTCATCCCCTCACATATCTTTCTACTTTCTTCTACTGGCTCTATCTTGGGTATAGTGCAATGGTTTGGAGACTGAGTACTTTGGTTTAGTCCAGCCTACCTTCAACTCTAACTCTAACTACATTATATGCTCAAAAATCAAACTAATCAATCATCAAAGGCATCACTGTATAAAAGTGTAAATTCATTTATTTAATTCAAAATATTTAATTTATAAACACCTTCTAGTGTCTTGTATAATCTCTTCCCTCTTCACTACTCAAATAAACCCATTTTTTCCCGCATTTTATTAACTATAGCTAATAAATATCATACAACCGAGTATACCATATTCAAAGTAAATAAAATAAAATAAAAAAAAAAATTAATAAACTCAGCATGTCCACTCACGTGTAAATGTGTGATCATACCTAATTGTGTTAAATAACAATCTGAGCAGATGCTTGCATTAATCTCTTTTTCTGACGCTTTCACTCTTTATCGCTCGTGTGTCTATTCTGTGTGATTGTCTTGTGTCGTTTGAACAATTAAGTAAAAATCACTACAGCAAAAAATCATTACCCCTCCTTTCTTATTGTTTTTCTTCGCTTGTTGTATTTTTGTTTTCATTTCGTTCGCTCATAGAACTCAATGTCGATATTTCATTCATAGTTGCTACTACTAGCTAAAGCTATGCTTTCCCGACCCTACTACGTATTTTTCACATCACTATTCATACTTCATCTAGCACGAGAGCACGAACTAAGAGCAACAACAAAAGCAGAGCGAAAAAAAAGTACAGAGCGCTCCATTGAATTTCAATGCGTTTAGCAATCACAGCACGATTTCATACTGAATGAATGGGAAGACAGTAACAGGCAGAATAGCAACAGCAATGAGAGCAATAGCAAATGCCATCGACAACAACAGAAGCCGCAGTTTTAGCTATTGAGGCAGCATAAAAAGAAGCTTTAGAATTGAAAGAAGTAGTAGTTGAAAGCGAACAGCGCGGATGACGATGACAACGGCGAGGACAACGACGACAGCGACAACGACGATGATGATGGCGTTGACAACGATGTAGAGCACATCACCACACGTATTGACAATGCACATAAATTGTTAGTGTTGTTACTATTTACCTACCTACCTACTGCGTACTACTACGTTATATTGCCAGTTTGTGTAGTTGAATATTGCTGAAAGCTTAGTGCCATAGTTTATACATTTTCTTTCTTTTTTTTGCACACAATGTTCGTTAGTTTACAGTGACGACGCAACGGAAGACAGAGAACATACAAAAGGCAACTTAACGCAAAACGCACAACATAACGCCGCATGGTGAAAGCGACGTAACGTAAAGCAACGAAACGATTGAATTATCATTGACAGCACGTAAAAGTTGTACTTCATTTTTGTTGCCACTACTGTTTTAGTTCATACTGTTTTTTTTTTTTTTTTTGCTTTATTTTATTTTAGAATTTTTACTTTTTTTCCACCTAGTTTCTTTATACTTTTTATTTTTATCCCTTTTTAAGTTTTAGTTAATTTTTTTTTTTGAGTAATTTATTTTTTAGTTTTTTTGAGTTTTTTCTTCCTCTACCTGTTTTTTCTCCTCTTCTTATATATCTTTTTATATGGCTTTTTTTTAATGAAAAGTAATGTAAATATTCTCGTATGCCATGCCACACAAGGATGCATGTAGCAATCCGATTAGGTCCGTCTGTTGTCGCTGTCTTCGTCCTCATTGTGGTTATGTTCTCGACGTGTTTGTGTTTTACACAAATACTTTTTGATTTTTCTTTTATCATACGCCCGCAATGTCGAAATGACTTATGCGAAGTGCATGCTCTTTTGCTCTTTTTCATGTTGCTCAAATTTGAATGAAATCGCATAATGTTCATCAAATGCAACAACAAAAAAGTTATGAGTACCCATTCTCCTCATACGCTTGCCATAAATATACTTTTTCTGCTATTATTTTAATATGCAAATTTAATTACGAAAGCGAGAAATTTTTGCCAAATTAATTTAAATGAATTTTAATTGAAAGCTGTTTTGGTTTTATAAAAAAAAAAGTACAAAAATTTAAAATTTATTTGAATTTTAATGAGTTACTTAAATATAATAATCTGTTTATCTGGTTAGCTTTTTACCACAATGATGCGAATATATTATTTGCAAAATAATGAGCTTGGCTTGGCCTAATTTGTTGCCTCTTCCTGCTGAGAAGCAATTAGTAAAAATATATTCACATATTAAACCCACAAATGCTGCCGTTTGAAATGAAAAGATACACTGAATAAAAATGTTGATTCAAATTTTACCTACACTACACTACACGATAAAATCGTAACGAGACGGCACATGCAAGTTCTATTCATACTTACCTGCACGAAACCAACACGTGGACCGCAGTTTCGATCCTGCTATGAATACCTTTATTAGCAATCAAGCCGTGTGATCGGTTTGGTTCCTGGTACTGTTTCATTCTGGAGCCTTAAACAGGCTTAAGTGAGTCGAAAGATAGACACTTTAACTTTATCTATTGTTTCAATATTGTCATGTCGCTTTTTGTTGAAGAAAAATTATACAGGTGGAGAAATTTCTGTAGTCAGAAAAGTTTCCGGTGCTTTGAAGGAGTTTTCGGAGTAAAACTTCCATGTTAAATTTGAAAAGAATCCTTGCTAGTGGAATTTTTGAAGCTAAAAACACAAAACTATATTGCTGGAGAAGATTTCTGAGTAAAAATTTTTTATTGGATGAATTGAAGTGAAAAAATTCTACATCTAACGAAGTTTTTGGAGCAAAAAACTTCTCTGCTGATAAAACTAAAGTAATAAAAAAAAGAGTTTTCTCAGTTGTGGGCTTGTTTTTAGTGTCAGAAAAGTTTTCGGAGTTTTGAAGGAATTTTCGGAGTAATACGTTCATGTTAAATCAGAAAATAATTTCGTCTAGTGGAATTTTCGGAGCTAAGATATACAAAATTATACTGCTGGAGGAGATTTCGGAGTACAAATTTTTTGCTGGATGAGCCGAAGTGAAAAAGTGCTACTATCTAATGAAGTATTCGGAGCAAAAAACTTCTCTGTTGGTGAAGCAAAAGCAATAAAAAAATAAGTTTTCTCAGTTTTGGGAATGTCTTTTTTGGCAGAAAGGTTTTCGGACTTTTGAAGGAATTTTAGGATAAACGATCCTATGTTGTTTAAAAAAAATGTTTGGTGAAAAAAATTTGGAGAGCTAAAAAAAAAACACCTGTATTGCTGGAGAAGATTTCTGAAAACAAATTCTTAGTAGGATGCATCTAAGTGAGGAAATTTCTAAATCTAAAGAAGTATGTGGAGCAAAAAAATTCTCTGTTGAAAATTTAAAGTTAAAAAAGAAGAGTTTTCTTAGTTTTTGAATTGATTTCGGAATCTTCGTGGAATTTTTATAATAGTAATTCGGTGCTAATTTAATACTCTGTGTTGGAGGAATCGATGTAAAAACTTATTCTACAAGAGGACTTTTCGGAATAAAAATTTGATGTTAATCGAATCTAATTCAAAAAATGTTATACTTAAAGCGACACAGTTAAAAAACTATGCTGCTGAAAGAATTTTCGGAGTGAAGTATTCAAAATAAACAAATTTAGTGCTGCGAGAGTCGAAGCCAAGGAATTTTCCAGCTGGAAATTACTTAATTTCAGCAATTGAAGGAATCAAAATTAAAAAATTCTGTGTGGGATTAGTCGAACTTTAGAAAGGTATTTACTGATAAAATTTACAAAGTCAAGAAATTCAATGCTGAAGAAATATGAAAACTATAACATTTTGTTCATGATAGTTTTTAGGAGACTATGAAAATTAAATCTAGATGTTAATTTTCAAAGTTATGACTTAAGTTCATGTCAATTTCGTTATTTGAAGTTATATATAAACAGGTTAATGAACAAATGTAGTCATCACAACAACAATGTATATAGAGACGGGCAAATCAGTCGGCCGTTTCGGAATCTGCCACAATTCCTCATCAGTG